>CAKJVC010000068.1:0-1200000 GCA_918026815.1 Chalara sp. BL73 | reverse complement strand
CCATTACTTCCGTTAGAACCCGAAAACAATTCAATCTTACCACCATTACCAAATCGACCTAGCAGAACAAACGGCGCCAATGGTATCATTACCCCAGCCATGAACGTCAATAGCGGTGGAACATCTATTTTACATCAACCCGTCCATATTGCTACTCCAGCCCCATCCCCACCGCCATCCCCACCAGTCGGTGGCAAAGCTGGAAAGAAGCAAAATTACCAGACGAACCAGAATTTCCCTTTCATGTATCCTCCCTTGGATTTTACGAGTAATGGTGCTGGTGGCAAAGGGCAAGCAGGTCTTCAAGACTTGCTTGTGGGTAGGAAATGGGAAGGAAGTGATATTCCAAAGTCCATTTTAGAGGCAGGTTCGCTGTTCGCTGAAAGAATGAGAATGACGAGAGCCATGCGCCAATTATGGGATGAACGAGAAAAATTCCTGAAGTTCGAAAGAGGATGGGAAGATGACAACGATGATGACGAAGATGTTGAGGAACTGGATATCGAGTCAATACTTGCAGAGAAGCTTGCTCCTGATAAGTCGAAACATGTGAAGCACGAAGTTGATTATGGGCCAAACCCACAAGTGGATTCATTCGTGAAAAAGAAGCTGGATCTAGTTGAACGCTTCTACGTAAGTCTGAAAACAAAACCTTTATCGACTGTTACTAAACTTTCCTTAGCAAGATTCGTTACCGCATTTCCAGTCGTTAGTCATTGTGCTCCTAAAGGCAGTATTAGCCAATGTAACTGCCTTAATCACACAGCCAGGTGGACCTCAACAGGGTGGTCTGGCAAGTTATAGATCTGAGCCTAATCTTCGCGCTAATGGAGTTGGACAGCCAGTGAACCGGCAGCAGGATCCAGCAAATATACCATTGCCTAACACTCTGGATCCTTCAGATCTACCAGTCGAAGAAGTTGAAGCCATGAGGTCTCGAGAGATTACGGCAAAGGCTGTATCGGGGATCCTCCTCACGCTTCTGAAATGGTTCAAAGTATCACGTGAGTACGATTACGCATTATCTGCAGCCAAAGCTAACAAGGCAGATATTTTGAAGTTTGAGTACTTCACCCAGCTTTTGCTTGACTCGAACTATCTTCCATTAGTATTGAAACTTTTTGCGCACCAAGACGTCGATAAAGTCATAGACAGCAAGACAGACCGAGAAGATCTAAGGTATGGATTATCCTAATCTCTGCTCCGATTTGCTAATTGCTTTCTGTAGCTTCTTTGCTTTCTGCAATGCGAATAGTGCGAATGCACCTGTGGAGCCTGAGGTAGAGGACGAAAGTGAAGGTGATGCCGCGCCACCACCAATAAAATTGCGCCGAGAATTACCTACGGCAATATCAGAAAATGAGGATAAACTTCCGGCTCTAACATTTCAAGAAGGCAAAGTTGAGGGTCGACGTTCTCCCCCAGAAGTAGATGAAATGGGGTACGCAACGACGGACCAGCCATCTGAACCTATTACTGAGTTCTCGTGGCGAAATTTCTTTTCAAGTATAAATTTTCTAAGAATTATGCAGAAGATTTGCAAGAACAAGGCACATCGCAATCTATTGCTTGTGCAGTATAAGTCTTCCACTATATTAAAGAAAGCGCTGAAGATACCACAACCAGAACTACGGTTATATACCCTCAAATTATTTAAGAACCAGGTTCCATACTGCGGGAGAAAATGGCGGCAAGGCAACATGCGCGTTATTACTTCAATATACCTACACTGTCGGCCCGAGCTGCGTGACGATTGGTTGGCTGGTAGTGACATTGATGCCGAAGTCGAAGAAGCGCTACCGTTGGAACAAGCGTTGAGAGCGCTTACGCACTGGCACAATATAAAACGATATCCGGATCAAATGGGGGCTGATACCAAACTCCTAGAAGAAGAGCATGACTTTTTCGTGCGAGAACTGGAGCGCATGGAGTGGATAGAAGACTCAATAGGCGAAGGCGAGAGTGCGGATGGAAGCGCCTGGGAAGGAAATGGTTGGTAATCATACATGATCCTGACCATTCTTGTACGGGATGAAGCGGTGAATGATATTATCGCTTGGCGACGGCAGAGGCTGATGCATGCCAGAGCGCATTAGGGAGTTGACGCAACGCATAATGAAGGAAGTTCGCGATCCGTTGTCTTACGAGTTTTGTTGCATGTCGCGGTTACAGTAATTTTCCGAGAAAATTGTTTGCTTTGCGTTGAGGTGCTATAGGATGTTTGTTTTGTTTCTTTGTTTCTTATGGCGTTTTATGTCTAGTTTTTACTATGCGCAGGGTTTACTCCAAGTGGAGTGACCCGAGTAGGGTGAGATCTGGCTTGCAGATCAAGTCGTCTGATAGAAGGATGAGAGAATGACATCCCACCTTTGTGTGATGAGGTCCAAAAGCAGATGTTGAATTGAGTGCTATCATGTTAGGTTCTTGGCGCAAGCTATAGGAGTTCATGCTCAAGTTAGAGCTTACTAGGTGTAGTTAGTGTGTACGAGAGCTGCTTTGTGCATTCATACTTCTAGAGCTTGGCAAAGGCGTTCGTGGCGTGTACCTTTACTTGATGGTCTACACCGATCGAAGGGAGCGTCTGCAAAAGCTGACACCATATAGTTTGGTCTGCGTCTTTATTGCTAATGCAATACACCATAACTATCGCCGTGTTTCCGCTTTAAATTTATATCTTCAGTTAGGAATTCAAACTGCCCATGGACCTTTTTCTTGTGATTTCGCTTATTGGTTCCAGGTCATGAGACCAATCGGCCATTAGTCACGGTTAGTGAGGATGGAATTAAAACTTGACATTACAATTAAGAGATGTGATGAGCTATTAACTTTGTATGTAGTAGGTTATTTTACAGACTATTTATGGATTTGGCTAGGGTGAACTTTGTTCTTCGCACAGTACTGTATTTCAAGGAGTTACACAACCAAGTATGAACTTCAAACCAGCTGTATTAGAACACCCAAACATATTCTTCAAACCAAGCACATCATTTTCAGAAACGATCTGTTGCACGTCGTACTTTAATTCCCCGAAATGCAAATAAAAGTTCTTTTTTGCTTTGGAAGATGGCCATGCCTTGGCAAGGCTTGGTCAAAGCTCCGCTCTGGGGACGAGTCTTCCAGCCTCCAAAAGCCCCGGGTCATATTTGCAATTTTAATTCCTTCTGATTTTGTTCCTCTTACTTGCAGGCAGCGCATCAATTGCATATAAATGGTTGGGGGCTGGAGCATCCAAAGCTCATTGAAGCGGGACCAGAGGAAGACTCCATTGGGTAATGCCCAAAACCAATACCTCCTCAGTAGCTTTTCATCTTACGTAGGAATTCGAATTCTTGCGCAGTCAAGTTTCGATCGCATCTGTCATATTATCTTGAATCCTTTAAAGGATATTTACGCATTCTTTTTGTTGCACGTCGCTTTTAATTCTCCGAGAACTTGTTTACTTATTTGGTCTATTATTCATGCCTTGGCACCAGCAATATCAAAGCACGGGTCGCTCGAGGCCACCAACAATAATAGTTGAACGCGATATATGTCAATTCTTACATTATCTGCCATGCACTTCGGCCTTTTTTCGGCCATACGAGCAACATATCTATATAATTATTTGTGCTATGATATCTCTCCCGCATATTCGACGACGGAAGCTGGCCCGTGATAATTCGGCTTCCCAGCTGCAACCTGCCAAAGTCGGCACCCTAACCGAATACTCATCAATCTAAGGAGCCATTCTCTCCTAGCTATTTCTTGACTCTGTTGCACGTCGCATTTAAATCTCCGAAAGCTAGGACATGTTTAGCGTCTATAGATCAGCGTTGTCTTGTTGCCAATTCGCCATAAGAACTCTTTGACCAAAGCGAAATTGCCCCAGGATCTGCAATTGTTTGCCAGCGCTAGGTATATCATTGCAGTCAATCAATCTATCTTCTAAGAAGGAACATTCACGGACCTTACCTGGAAGCGATTTCGTGGCAAACCTTAACGGCTCATTGAGAAGTCATGCAAGTGGTGGTGCTGGCCATCCACATACTTGATATCCGCTTCATGATTGCGAGATAAAGAGCATTGAGCTTTGAAGCGAGGGCTATAAGAGCTTTGTTGCAAGTTGAATTTTATGCCCCGACCAATTGATGTCGTCTGGTGTTGGATCTAGCCAGGAATCATCGAGTCGGCGACAGGATCCAAGCACTATTCCAGCTACTGGCCCAAACTATATTTCTTTAAAATATACCAAATAGACTTCAATGGCAAGCCTATCACTGCCATTTCAATTGTGTTCACGATGCGTATGTGAAACCTTGCCGTCTAGATCTCTCACTTCATCATTGAAACCATATGCCGAATGCGCGGCCCAATTATCTTGACCTATAGCACGCTATTCAGGGCAAGGCGCACATCTCCTGAAGATCATTAAAGCTTATATTTGCCATCTGTTCTCCCACCCAATCAAATCATTGAAATAAAGCTCTTAAAAATAGAGCTACGATCGCCACGTTTCTTTGGTGCATCTCAATGGTGCAGAATGGTACACGTTTTTGCCACCACTGTGTGGCGAAACACAGGGATCGACAAATAGTCTTTCGTCACAAAAAGTTTGTTGCAAGTCGCAAGTCAGGCCGCTATGTGATCGGGAAAAGGAATGGTTTTATTGCATGCCCCGCGGCAGATGCACATCCCATATATGGGTATGGCCACTGTGGGGCGGTGTTGGAAGTTCCAACGGGGCAAACCAGCTAGCCGGCGTGAGTAACATTGATACATAATACTTCACAGGTAGCAGAAATTGATAAAGGCTCTTATTAATATTTAGTTTCCTTTCACTCACAGTAAAGGTTTTGATTTTAAGGATAGGCGCAAGTTTAGATCAAAAGGTAGGATATTAAGCTTTAAGGCTTTAGTGTTTTATTTTTACTGTTATTACTTTGATTGTTAGCTGTAAGTTGAACCAAGGTTTTCTGTACTAATTTCACCCATGCCCCCGAGACCAGATAAGAGAAAGCTGGTGAGAGCGATTGCTGTATGACGATTTCTAATCCTGGATTGTTACAGGTGTCCCGTTTGATACCAAGATATATATTCTACCTTTCTGGTTCTCTTTTTGTTGGCTTCGAATGAATTTCTGTTACTTTGACAAGTCATTGTCGAAGACGGTCCTTCAAGCAACGAGATTCCTCTGCGCTGTTGAGCTAGATTGTAAGCTCTCATTTTAATATCATCATCTATAACATTGCTTATAAGCCTATCGAAGTCAGGTTGAGAATTGAAGAAAATATTGATTATTAATATTAAGAGGCAATAGTAGTACAGTACATCAAATTCTCAGAGATTAATATTTGGGTAATTCATACCTTTTATTATTATCGCCACTTAGATGAACGATATGCTGTTCACTCAATCTTCTAGCAAACCCCATTTATACCGCCCCTACTTGGTATATACTGCATCAAACTCTATAAAAAGAAAAAGTATAGTTCATTTTCACTATCACATTCTTTATCTGTGAAAATCTTAAGGCCCGAAGAAAAACTACATGCTGATGAAAGCTGCATCATGAAACCTTTGCGCGTGCCGCGCAACTAAAAGCCTTCCCAATACCGCCAAGTCCCATAATGGCTCGTACCCGAGACACCGCCGATCTTGATCCTGATGGGTATAACAATAGATCCCGTAATATAAAGAAAACGGCCGCACCAGAAGGATCCGGAGCGAAAGTGAACGCAGCTACGACCAGATCGAAGACTGATGACCTTACGGTGAGGTGCACGAGAAGGTGTAATAGAATGATTAGATTTGCTGGTAGTGCCCAACGGGTGAGGCGCCCAGCGCATCCACATGGTAACGACTCAGACGATTCAGATGATGACAACAAGGATGATGACAAAGATCACGATAGCGACAATAACGATAGCAATGATGATCCAGGAGCGAGCAGTATTGAATCACAACTTCAGCAAAACTTAACGCAGTTCTCGGTATTATCAATGCCAGCAAGAAGTACGCTGAATCGACTCAGGATGCCATTAATTAAACCCGAGAAGCGCCAGAAAAATGTATGTTGTTGGCTGTTTTCCTTGGCATTTTGTTATGATGGTAGACTAACAGCTTAAAAGTGCAAGATGCGGCTCGTGGGACTAAAAACGAATCCGCAATACGTTATGCCAACCATGTTATGGATGCCCTCAAAAAAGCTCAAGTATCTGTAGGAAAATGCATGTCGCTAATTCCCCTGCTGTGCAGCTCAATATTGGAACTGGTAACTAACAAGTTTGAGGGCTTCAATTTGGAGCTTGTTAATAGGACAGAGAAAGGGCAGCTTCTCGTGCTTATTTAAACAATCACAAATTATTGCATATTGAGTGATATGAATTATGAAAATAGATCATGGCCGAAACTGATTCCACCACCTCGCCCTGTCAATCAAGTTCCCTTTCTCATCAAATTCCACTCCCTCATCTCTCAACAACTCTCTCTTCATTTTTTGATTTATCCCGGACGGCGCATCCTGTGGCTCACCCTTAAATCCTCCAATTGCCTATATTTTATCAACTTCCTTTCTTTGCATCCAAAACCACTTCAGTTGCGGCGAGGCTAGACTTACACCATCAGCACAAATAATCCGATGACAAGGGACCTCCGGGGCATATGGGTTCCGTCGTAAGGCGCCTCCAACCGCTCTGGGAGATGACTGTAAGGCAGTTGATAGAGAGGCATATGAAGCAACTTTCCCGCGCGGAATCTGTTGGAGGAGGGCGTAGACTCGCTAATTTAGGGGTAAATACAAGGATGGAAATAGGGTGAACGGTAAAGCTTACTTCTTGGTACGGCGTTACTGCCATCTTGAAAGTTATTTCTAGTTATTTCTAGCTCTGCGAGGTGTGTATGTGAGTATAGAAGATGAAGGGTTTAGATCGCAAGAAATAAGAATAGTTATAGGGCTTGGAAGAATATTATTCGTCAGTTCTCAAGCAAGACCCACTTGTCCCGCCTACAACCAAAGGTTCATGCTTTACTCATCGCATCCGTCACAACTCCCAGCTCATTTATATTCTATTTTACCTCTAGTAGTAAGATATTTTGTTCCATTCAAATTCATTACGAATATTATAGGTACCATGCATCCAAACTTCACGACCCCATCCTCCCGCTGGACAGCCCTAACCACTCGTGACCCGTCCGCCGCCTCCGCCTTCATCTACAGCGTCCTCACAACGCACATCTATTGCCGGCCCTCCTGCCCCTCGCGTCTCGCTCGGCGCTCTAATATCATTTTCCATGATACGCCCGCCGAAGCTGAAGCAGCTGGGTTCCGGCCCTGCTTACGTTGTAAACCGTCTTCGGACGCTCAGCCGGACCCGCAGCGAATTGCTGTTGAGAAAGCTTGTGTGCTGTTAAAAGGAGAAGAGGAGGGGCAAGCAGGGACGCAGAAGTGGAGCGTAAAGGGGCTGGCGAAGGAGGTTGGGTTGACGGAAGCGCATTTTTGTAGGGTTTTTAAGAGGGTTAGCGGGGTTACCGTTGGGGAGTATAGGAGGAGGGTTCAGGATGCCCGTATTTTGCACAGAGTAGATGATGAGGACTCTGAGAGAGAGAATTCCGTGGCTGAGTCATTGGCCAGAGGCGACTCAGCTGTAGGGCTGGACGACTATGATAAGGATGCGGATTGGATGCAGGAGTGGCTTGATCTCGAGGCAACTCCCGATTCTGATGACTTTTATGTGTTGGGAGATATGGGTTTACGGGCATTTAGAGATTCAGCAACATCTCTAGCCGGAATATCTGGCTAAGTCTGTTGAAACTGTAGGACGACGCCGTGCTGCAATTGCTTGATTTTAGTCAATGTATGTACATGAACACTAAATGCATTTAGTGTTGAGCAGACCAGCTGTCTCGATGAATATAAGGCTCTTGGCTGCTGTATCTCGACTAATTCCTTGACATACATTCTATTTTCACTCTCTTTCTGTTACATAGTACTTTATATGGTGTTATCATAAGCTGCTATACCGCTTTTGAAACTCTCCACCTCTACTGATCCGTTATGTCTGAGAGCTTAAGCAGCCCTCCCCTCCCCCCCAAGATCAGCACGTTAATTAATAAACACAGACTTATTCAGCGTTTTTACTAACATGGAGACTGGAAATATCATTCCCTAACTTGAAGTATAATGTCAGTCTCAAAGTAGTGCATTCTTTGGCGTGACTGAATTGTATCCGAGCCCATCTCTACTTGGCAAGTGTCACAACCCGAGGAGATACTCTCACTCAGTTCGTCCTCTTTAAGGCTCCAGCTATAAATCTTGTGTGTAAGAGTATTGTAGTGCAGGGATCTTGTAACAAGATCTTCAACCTTAATGTCTGTGAAAATATCTCGAGGAGTTGCTGGTAACGAGAATCCCTCATGACTTTATTGCAAAAGTTGACCATAGCTTAGAAGGAGTTTTGGGTGATGCTCCGTAGACTATGTGAACTGAATAATGAGTAGAATAGAGTAGAAATTGTCCTTCGGAAGAATGCGAGGCCGTCTTTGAAAGCCCTTTGCCCCCGGTTAGTAGAGGAAAGCATTTGCAGGAAGGACGATAACTCTTTAGTTGTCACCTGGCTATTGGAAGCTGAGGCTTGGTGGTGAACCTGCAATTTGCTGTAGCTTTATTGAGAGCGGCTAATCGGAAGTCCCAGCAGAACCTTTGCGTTTGCCTAGTTTTGCTTGCAATGATTCATTCCGAGCCTGCTGAATCTTGGGGTGATCCAAAGGATTACTTGATACGCGTTAATTATTGATATACAAGTAATTGAAGCCTCAAGAGTATGGGATTTAACATCGGCGATAATGGTGATATACAAATTAATGTGTTACGAAGGGAATATGTTATCATTCTGGCCTATCCCATGGTATCTTCATGAACATTCCGTGCCCAACAGGTGTTCATCATATATGCCAGCCTCAACGCCCAAAATGCCTCGATAACGCCAGCAGTCCTATAAATCATTTCCTAAGCAAAAGATACAGCCTTCTTCTTGAGCTTCAATGGCCGGGTTCCTGACATAGCCTCACTCTTAGTGCTCTCGCTCTTTTCACCCCCATCTCCTGTAGGTCGTTTTCGCTTTTTCCGTAACCCTTCCTTCGTCTCATCTAGCTTAGACTTCCTCTGCTCTATCCTTGCCTCTGCCTCTGCCTTTCTTGCTTCCCGGATTTCTTCCATCTGCCGTGCCTTCATCATCTTTGACTCTATTTGACCCTCTTTGTCCGCATTGACCATAGCCAATATAGTCATCATGCCTTCCTGCATCGCAATAATGTCAGCAACCATTCTTCAGGTTATCCCATAATCAATAACTTAATGTTTGCATTACTCAGATACCGTTGTAGTCTTCTCGAAGAGAAATGAGCCGGCATTGGAAAAGAAACAAAGTCAGAATCTTCTCCTAAGCATCAGAGTAGTCATCACTGTAATGCATCCTGCCAAGTAAATAAAATAAAGAAGCCTACTCTATCATCCACGAAAATTTTCCCCTTCTTCTTTCCCCTTGGCTTCTCCACGCCGACCGGGGTAATCATATTCAGCGCTGGAATACCCAGCTCCTTCTCTGTATATACTCTTCTCTTCTTCTTCAGCGTCGCTAGATTACTTGTGGTTTTGATCTTTTGCGGTGCGCCTTTGGATTGTGTGCGTTTTGAGGAGGCGGACCTGGGTTTTACTACGCCTTCGGGAGTGGATTTTGAGGATTTCGAGTTGCGAATGCCAGACTTGTTAGCGGCATGCTTCGAAGCGTGTTTCGACTTTACAGTGGATGTCCGTGAGGGTGCCATTGTGAAAATATGAAGCTCTGCTCTGGTGGGGAGGACGCCTGCTGGAAAATCCATTATCGAAAAATAATTTGCGCCCCGCTAGCTTCCGCACTTGCGCTTGGCACTTTCATGTTTGCAAGTAAGCTGGACTTGCAGAGACATGACATACATTGTTTTCTCTGCAATCTACAACTAAAGTGCACACCATATCTGAAGGCTCAAGTGCTTCCGATCAAGCAACAGGAGTAGAGTGTGGCAATTTGTTTCTGTATTTAGGTAATAATTCCCAAACACTACCATGACGCGGTTATGGTTGTCTAATATGTAGCCTTGACCAAGTCTAATGACGCTTCATGTCCATATACAAAATCAGGCGTATATTTACAATTACAATCTATCCAGGCTCCACGACTAATCTTTCATTCTGGTATATCAGGTTCTTCTCCTCTTTGTACGCAGGCTAAATCTGCCATTTCCTTCGCAACGGATCCCAGTGAGGAAGTGCCTTATCTTTTGTTCGTTCGGGCGGGATGGTATAGTCAACTTCGAAAGCCATTTTATTCAGAAAATTTGTAGCCTATAAGAAAATATTTAGCGAAAGACCATAGAGAAGATTATGGTTTAGCATACTGGTCGAGCATGCCATCGATGTCCGCCAACTTCAAACCAGGATAGATGACCTCCCATAGAGGTTGTGCATAATACGGCGTATGGTGTTTGTTGAATCTCTAAATATGGCAAGGCTTCCTCATGAGCAATCTATGATCAGATTAGTAGTTGCTATAAAGAAGCATAAGTAGAGTTGCCAAATTACCGGATCATCAGTTGCATTGACTATTGGAATTTCTTGTCAGTGAGTGGTCTTGTGTGGATCATGCGAATTGGGAAGTGAGGCAGCAATGAAAATTCTAAAGAGATCTTAAAGTAGATTGGTTGGAAAATCATGGACTTACTGGCAAATAACGGAATTCTGATTGCTTGTAGAGCATCAACCGACGAAGCATCACGGTCTAGGAATCAGCAAAGTCAGCAAGAATCCGCAATGGCCAACATCAATCGAGAAGCATCAGAATACATACAATAAGCTCCCTCAGTCGGGTATCCCCAAATTGGACATTGAATGGCACGATCAAATTCGTGGAGGTACTTGGCTTGTCGTACTTGCTGGTAATCAAGTTTTGCATTCTTTGACAGTTGTTCATGGTGGATTTCAGCAAGTTTTTTGAGATTACCTGCCATAACAGTTGAGTAAAATAGGCCAAGCCGAGTTCTTTGGAGAGCTTTGGATCCAACATCGAGGTTCCATGGGCTTGAGCAGACGACTGCCGCTTTGAATTCACAATTTGCGCCTTCTTCAGCAATATACTAGAAAATATTCAGTGTTCTTCCTTACGGGTATCTAAGGCCATCACTGTACATTAACTATTACATTCGCACCTAGGCTGAAGCCGATTCCGTAAAGTGGGCGATTTGGAAAAGTCTTTCGTAACCATTTTACTGTTTGTCGGCAGTCCCAAGTCGATCTTGCATTAAATAAGACTGAGCTGGTAATTTTGTGTTGCGCACAGCCTCTCGAATTCTATGACTATGATTAGAACTGATAAAGGCAGAAAATATTCACAAATTGTTTCTGAGCTTTCTAGGTGTATTGAGTTCATCAGGGTGCTGTAAACCTACCACAACACACGCCTCCCACACTCTCTCTCCTTCCGCTCCAGTCAAAGGAGCCAACACATGTTTTAGATAAACTTCATAAGATCCTCCCGAAAGTCCATGCAGTGCAACTAACATGGGACGGGTATCCGAGGAGGGAAGGGCCTTGAACTCCTCATCTGAGAAATAGGTTGTCCGAATAGGTAGCGTCTCGTCAACTTCTGAGAAGGGCTGAGTGATGAAATCCACACAGTATGACCCTTCGTAGGCTGGGTCTTCTGCCTCAAAGATCCTGCGCTTGTAATATAGGGGAGGGCCATCATTCTTTACTGCCGTCCACATGGTTTGTAGATGTCCATTAAAAAGAAGAGCTGTTTCCCCTCGTGTCAGAATAATCGCAAAGTGTCCGGACAGCCTCCAGGATGTTCCTATGCTTACGATTGAGTTTGCATGGTGGCGTTACTTCTTCACATATGGACAAGAGGCTTGCCGACGAACCATCCCTCTTCTTAAGTTGTAATGGGGACGACTGTAAACTACTCATTAGTCTGTGACAAGTGGCACAATTCTTTATGTTCAGTAGGGGACATTGTTGAAATCCACCAAAGCTTACAGAGTGTGTAAAGTTTATTTTAGCTTGCCCTAGCCACTCCATACTGAAAGGAGTAATCAGATGTTTCCAATGATGTCTTTAAAGGGTAATTTGAGATAAGTACAACTGCTGTGGCCGTTTTAAGTTGAGAAAGTTCTAGTGGATCACTCTTGACTTGACTTGAGGCTTTATGCACCAATGGAATAACAGAAGTAACAATCAAACAGGTATGCAGCGCCGCATGGAAGATTATATATTGTCTATGTAATCACTCTACCATAGATTCGCGGAACGGAAAATAATTTTCAAATTCATCTTAAGATGGAGCAAAAGTCATTCATGGCTTGGCAGCTTCATGGGTGGAACCAACGCCAATCCAACCTCGGCAAAGTATGTGGCTGAAAGCATGGGCATGCTAGAAGGAGTGGCGGTGCTATATTAGTCACCACGCGATTTGGTGACCCTGAAAGTCATTTTGGCCAAGCACAAGAGCGCGTTTGGTTCAGGTTCATCTGGAAGTGTGAAGTCGGGTCGGTATGGCATATCCAGGCGGCCCTCCCATTCCAGTACCTGGTCAAAATGGCTATTGGAATGGCTCGGCTCATCCTAACCAGCCGTCAAATATACACCAATACGCCATGCAGTCTGCACCAGCTTCTTCCCACTCCAATCCCCATACACCCTACCAACCTCAGTACAATGGCAATCAAATCTCTTACGAAAGAAATGCTTCGATGGACCCTTCTAGCACTGTCTATACCACTCCAAGGGAGTATCAAGCACAACCTCAGTTTCAAAGCCAACCTCCTCAGGCCTCTCCTCAGTCTCACCAATTTATCAACCCTGCACAACTCTTTCAGCAACCTGCCCAGCGAAACTCAAGCCTGATGTCACATTCGAGCGTTCACACAGTCGCAGATCCTCGAGTCCATGGATCAGGAGCTCCAGCGAGCTCTGCTCCGCCAAATGTTGATCGTCCTAGGCTAATAATATCGCTTGCGGAGGAGTTCTTTGACGCTGCCCACCGAATTGCGCCATATATCTCCAATTCGATATCGCCAGGAGGTTTGGAAGAATATCAGAAGCTGGTCGCTACTGGGCTAGGGTTGCTGGAGACTGCTTTGAAAAATGTACGCCTGCCGCCCAGATTAGAAGCGAACATTCGATTGAGATATGCTGGGATTCTTTTTGAAGAAACAGAAAACTATATGGAAGCGGAGACTGCTTTAAGTAAAGGCATAGTACTTTGCGAAAGAGTAAGTTATGTGCTACATCTTGGCCCCACTGCTCTAATCTCGGACTAGAATCATTACTTTGACCTGAAGTATGCTATGCAATTCTTGTTAGCTAAGATAATGTTCACCAAAACTCCCAAAGCAGCACTGAAGGCTTTAGATGCAAATATCGCGGATGCTGAAGCGTAAGTGAGCAAATGATGCATATGCGCTGATGTACTGAAAATATGCTAGTTATCATCATTTCTCATGGGTTTACGCACTTCGCTTTTTACGAGCATCTAAGTCTCTGGCATTAGGGCTTCCGACAGAGAGATGGAAGGAAAATTTCGAGAGCATAAGAGCTGTTGCTCAACAACAAAGCGATCATGGTATTTGGACCGCCGCATGTCTCATGGAAGCTTTGGCTCATCTACGGTCCAATAACCAAGACTCGATTGAGAATGCCCAAGGAGCAATTGCAGCAGCACGGTCATATCAGACCGAAGTTGGGAACCAAATTCCGCAACTCCTGAGCTTAGCGCACATAGTAGATGTTGCATGCGGCCTTCGTCAAGGAAATGCCATGGTGATGAACACTAAATTAGAGGCAATGCAAAGGATGATGGATGGAATATTGAGGGACGAAGAGAGTTGGGGTATGTTGACTGATAACATCGCAATCCCAATCAATCGTACCCCGAAAAGTTCGCAGGTTGTAAGCTCAGACACAAGGATGGTTCTTGGCATTGGTCATGATGGTCGAGATAACCTGATGCTGTCTTTCTTGAGCAAAAAAGATGCATATTCTTTGATGTAGGTGAAAGTTCCTGGATCCCCACACGCATATCTAACGATAGATTCAGTTATTTACTTGGTGGAATGATTAAGGTTCATACCTATTCACAAGAAGAAAAGACTATGAAGGCTATGAAATATTTTGAGTCAGGTCTATCATCACTAGAAGGTAATGCATACAGGGCCAGTCAAGCAAACTTCCACTGACGTATCTAGCATCCGCTTCCAAAAATGCGAATATATCTGGTATACTTCCGGATTGCATCTCTCAAGTTCAATGGCGAGAGCAAATTATATGTTATTACTGTAGTTATATGGCGTTCTGCACTGCTGCAGTGAGTGATTGGGCAAAAGTGAGGAAATTTATGGAAAAGCTCAATACAGCGATAAATGGACTCCACAAATCATTGGTCGGCCCTCTAGGAACGATCTCGATGTATATTTCTGGAATATATCATCAAGGGACCGGCGACCTCGACTCTGCCTTACAAATATTTGGAGATGACAGATTCGATTTGGCAGCTGACAAAAGTACAAGTTCAAACGTAACCCAAGTCGAGAAAGATTTTGCCTTATTGGCGGCACTTAACAACATATGGATTCTTCAAGAGTCCAATAGAGTAGATACCAGTCGAAATACGGCCTTGATCGAGAAGGTAGCAACTTTGTGTCAAAATCATCCGAATAAAGATATTCAAACAGCATACAACTTGATGGCTGCCACGGTCAAGACGAGCCCCCCAACCGCATCAATACAGATTAAGAGCCACCTCAATGCTGCTTTGAAAGGCGCTCAAACTACAGCGAATATGCAGTTCACTGCCATTACTCTGAGCGTTATGTGTAGCCGCTTCTTCGTCTCTGTGGTTGGTGAACAAGCCGAGAAAAGTGCCATGGCTGCGTGGGTGCAGACTAAGAAGGCCGGGAATCCGCTTTGGACGAGCGTCGCTGGTGGCTTACTAGCAAGATGTCTTGAATTAAATGGGAAGCCAGCTGAGGCGAGTGAGACCTTAAGGGCAGCGCAATACTTCGCCCAAAAATCTCTACCTCAGATGTGAGATTCAATGCTATCCATTTGAGGTGTTCAAATTTAGTGGGTTAGTGGATATATTAATGGAGTACGGTATAGCGGTTTGGAGTTCATGGCATTGGACTGGCGCGATCTATATACCCATTTGCTTTTGCAACCATCGGAATGAGGAAAGGACGGGTGAAAGTATGGTTTGGTTTGTGACATGTATTCTTGGTTGGACGAATTGCATGGACTTGGTCGGCTGTGTTAGTTGTCTAGTTTTCGAGGTAGAATTGCAGTGCTACCTAGTAAATACCGGATGATCTCTCTCTTATTTGCCTCAAGAGATAGAAACTTATAAGTCAACATTAAAGACATTCTTCCAAGTCAAGGTCATAAGAAAACATATATGCATGAACTTAGGATCATACTGCCAAGAGCGATATCGCGTATCCCTGCCATTAAATTACAGGGCTACCCGCCTTACTCGCCAGGGGAAAAAATGTTCTCGAACGCGACACCCGCAAGGCTATCTGATCATAGAGACCACGCCATGCTATGTATGCCTTACGCCCTCGCAGACCTACCTTCGTCTGCATAGCTTGTCAGTGTAACAGACTTGGACACGCCCATCATCCAAACCATTTGAACACGGCAGATTTTACATCATCTACGAAATATGCTGTACGCAAAGTGCAGCTGTCTCCGTCCAAAGCGAAGGCGATCTCAGCATCGCCCGAGGGACTCGAAAGCCTGAGGGAATCGTTATTATCGAAAGAGAAACAAGAAGGCGGAAAGAAGGCTCCTGCTCAAACTCCTGCTTCTGCAAAGGAAACACCGAAAACCTCCAAGACCAAGAAGAGAGCGAAATCCAGTGCTAAGTTAGACGCAAATGTAGATGCGTCAAAATTCGCCCAGAAGGATGACGCAAAGAAAAGTTCCAAGAAGAAACAGCCTCCACTCGAGACAGAGTCCGCGACAGAAAGCCCTGGAGGGAAGAGTGTTAAGAACACGAAGTCTACCAAGCTGAAAATTGACGGTGGGAAGGGAAAGCCATCGAAGGAAACGGCCAGGCCACGTACAAAAGGAGCCAAGAAGTCTGGGAAGATAGAGGCTAAAACATCTAACGAGGAGATGGCCGTCAAAACCCCGCAGATAAGAAAGTATATATCCAACTCTGTGACTTACAGCGGCCTTGGTTACAACTTGTTGTCGAAGCTTAATAAATCCGGATTGGTGCCGTCAAACTCCCCAGAGCGTACAACTCATGATTTGGTTAAACTGATCGAAAGTGGCACTTTATCTCCTGCAGCCACTGTTAATGCAGTCCGACAGCTAAGGGCTAGTCTTTCACAAAGCTCGAGGTCTCCTCAAACAGCTATAGAAAATGCGTCTAGGGATGATCTGGTTAGGATTATTGAAAGTGGGGACTTGTCGCCAAAGGACACGGTGAGCGCAGTACGGAAGCTACGTGCCAGCCTAGTTGGAGGCGGAGTGCCTCCATCTATGAGTGGCATTGACTCTGCGGTCAAGATTGGAGGTACCGAACTAAAGGCTTCTGTGGGGAAGACGCTTGATCCGGTTCAGCATGGCATTAATCAGGGAGGTAAACTCTTCAGAACCCTCAAGGATGCAATGCAAAGCCAGCAACAACCACTTAAGGCAAGGGAATCCAGGGTTCAAACACCGCTCAAAACGTCTTCGGTTCCCAGGGCTGTCGTAACTGGCCCCATTGAAATGTCAAAAGCGGAGAAAGATGGGGGCAATGCAATCCAAGCACTCTCTCCTGACGATCTAATATTGACACCTGTCGAGAAGGTTCAACCACCAGTTCCCAGATTGGCTCATGGACTAGAGAGAGTTCTCTTCAATCCTGGTGTCTATCATCTCCAAGACCCACGATCCCGTGTTTTCAATTTTGATCCTTATTTGCAAAAGCCTATGCCTGTCGAAGATTTTGACTTTAATGCGCTAAAGCAATATATAACTTCGTCAAAGGATACGACTTTGTTGAGCATAGTGAAAGAAGAGAAGAAGAAATACACGGGATCCACATCAAGTATGAGTGCCGCTTTGGCCCATTTTCACTTCCTACTCTCACAATGGCGCCCAATTAATCCTGGCATGCTATCTCAGAATTTTCCAGTTGAGTACCACAGCTTCACTTCCATTCAACGAGGGCCATCTGCTATTTTCCTCCGATATAAGGATGGAGTCTATGCCATCGACGCAGACAAAGAGTTCGACACGTCAAATATCCTTGCTCTGCTAGGGAAATCTTTGGAGAAATTTCTAACTCTGCCAAAAGAGCACTTCGAGAAGTACCGAAAGGAGAACTCCGGCCAGCTCACGGAGGAAGATCGTAATGATCCAGAAACCTTCCATTACTCCACTTTGGGAGACTTTCTACTTAGATCTCAGCTTGACGCTTATGATCCGCGAGTTCCCGGCACTGGTATGTTCGATCTCAAAACAAGAGCTGTCGTATCGATTCGTATGGACGTTGAAGAGTACAAGGAAGGGATGGGTTATGAGATCAAGGGCCGACACGGAGAGTGGCAATCATTTGAAAGAGAGTATTATGATATGATCAGAGCTGCTTTCTTGAAGTATTCCCTCCAAGTAAGGATGGGCCGCATGGATGGTATATTTGTGGCTTTCCATAATATCGAACGTATCTTCGGATTTCAATATATTAGTCTGCCCGAGATGGATTATGCCCTCCACGGCACCGAGGACACCACTATTGGTGACAACGAATTCAAACTCAGCCTGGATTTAATGAACAAGATACTTGATCAAGCTACAGAGAAGTTCCCTCAAAAGTCACTCCGCCTGCATTATGAAACAAGAGTCGCCAACTCTCCTTTCATGTATATCTTCGCGGAGCCATTCGAGGATGATGAGATTGAAAGCATTCAGAGTACAAACCGTGCTAAGATAGAGAAATTCGAGCGTGAGGTTTTGTCTCTAACCGAGATTGATTCAGAGGATTCCCTGGAGGAGAAGAAGGATGCAGAATGGCAAGAGTTACGGCAAAAGGTTGAGGACAGTATGAAGAAGGATGAAATAGATATCCAAGACATGAGAGCAATTGCTGAAACCATGCTGGAAGAGAGCGAGTATTGGGATGACCTATCTCCAGAGGAAAAGGAGAAATGCATTGAGTCGCTTCTTAAATCGCCTACATTCGACGAAGATCTACCCGAAAAGCAAGATAATGAAGAATCTGGGGCCGTCGTCGAGGATGATCTGGCGGAAGATGGTGTAGATGAAGATAATGCTATAGATGTGGACGATCTAGGCGAAGAGAAAGAAGATATTGGACTGGAGGTGCAAGATACCACAGAAGTTGATAACGAGTTTGAAATGGACGATATTGCCAAACAGACACCAGCAGACCAAGTCACCTCAGAGGCAAATGCTGAGACTGCTCATTCTGAGGCGAGTGATTCCATCGGCCTGGGCTCGTTGGGAATTGAAGTTTCTAAGGATCATACATCGCCTGAAGTCGAGTCGGTCACCGACACCCCGCTTGTATCACCAGAAAAGCCTCTGCTTGCCATGATTTTAGTTATTCGCAATCTTGTGGATGGAGAGTATGTTGAACGGCCCGAAGATCTGGAGCGAGGGGCCAAGAAATGGACTATCGAGTACTCCCTTACAGAAATCGCTTCTGGTGACCGCGCACGAACACTGTATAATGCCTGCAAGAGGCGACGTTATGATTCCCTCCATCAGATGAAGAAAGAGGATGCAAAATGGACCGGCAAATATGTAGAAAGACTAAGAGAGCTTAGCAAACAAGGCAGACAATGGAGAAACAAGCAGGATCGGAAAGAAGCTAAGACGGGACAAGTGTTTTTGGATGATGAGCTAACTAGAAACGAGTCGTATGGCAGCTCTTGATGCTTTGCCTATATAACATTGAGATAATATATCTAGGATTGGGCTGTAAACTATGGATGTAAAATTATTAAAGGGTAAAAGGAGCATCGAAATGTATATTAAGAATTGTATAATAAGATATCGCTCTACAACTGAATAGGAGTACAACTATCGCATTGCCATATCGAGCACGATATTCTAGCAAATAATTATATTGACATCAAAACCGCTGGCTCGTCAAGACCCAAGGAACCCGACAAGACAAATGCAAAATTCTTCGAAGGCTGCTTCCGCATGGCAAAATCAATAATCTCGGCTGACAACTGTCTAGAGGTTTAGCTTAATGGTGGTATGAAAAGAGTCATACTAGCTAAGGCGCGCAGCTCCGATCAAAACATCTCAAATCTTTCATCTCAGCTTGGCAGGATATGACTGTCTTCAGACTTCACCGCATTGAGCCGCGCCGCCTTACCTAGATCAAGCATCAGACTCTCACCGAAAGCCCCACGAGCATTAAGCAGGATTCCCGTGGCCAGTTTACTCCAGATATCCGGTCTACGCGTCTTATTTGCCGCGGCAACACCCGGCTGCTCTCAGCACGTTATCTTTCTGCTCAGCGGCAGAGTTATGGTAAGCTTACTCAGGCTCCTGAGAGATGTGTTTCATGACTTCTGTGCGGAGGTTGATGGCGATATCCTGGTAGGGCTTTTTTGGTATTTGTCAGAGTTCTGAATCCTGCGAGGAGAGATAGGGTCGGGTGATGAGGAGGCAGGCTATCTTTGAGCTGCTAGCGTCAATACCGGGAAACTAGGTTGAATGCTGATTTGATCCCATGTTTCCTGTTAGTACGAGTTGCTGCATCGCTGTTGGTTCTTTTTGAGTTTTTCCCAATGTTGGACACCTTTGATTCAGTCTTAAATTAATATTATTAGATGACTCGGGTTATCAACGATAACCCTTTTCGGAAATCTCGTGCATATGAGCCGGAATGATATGCTCATCCAAGAGCCTTTGATGCGCCACAGGCTCCCACACAGCATGCTCGACTTATTAGTAAACACAACTAATGATTACCTGATTCCGATAATCTGATCCGGAAACTGAGTATCCGTGAGATGTCATGCGGCTATGGCGTCTATCCCAGCTTTCAGCCATTCCCGTACTATATGGCGTCTATTTTTCATCTTAAGGTTGCGGGAAGGCTGAGCAAAACGGTGTAGGGTGGTGATGTTATGATGCTCACAAGGATAATTTAAGCTTCCTAATTGCCTATCTGATTGGACCCAGCCGTTGGATAGCACCAATGGGAACAGATGAACTATATTGTGGCTTGTCTATTTTTGTCAGACTTGCTTAATAATGGAGCCCGCAGTCCGCACCCCTAAATAGCCGAATGTGTGGCTTGGCCGGATCTTTGTGTTTCCAGGAAACATTTCAATGTCAGTCAGCACTACCAAAGAACGCCAATAGAAACAAATCAACACCAAGAATACCTTACTGAGATGTTGGACACCACCAAAATCTCACCTGGAGAGCCATATCCACAGGTACTGGGTAAGGAAATTTATCTCTATATAACCTCACCATCCCACCCACCATTTCAAAACTCCATCAAACAACTAAACTACCTAAAAAAACACCTTTCCTAGAGTCATTTCCTTGATCCTTAGTTCCTATCTTCAATCTATTATATTCTACTGCTTGAATATCCTCGACCAACAATCTACTTAATCAAATAATCAAAATGCAATTCACAACCACAATCGTTGCTGCCATCATGGCTACCTCCGCTCTCGCTGCACCCACACCGTCAACACGCGGCTCCTCCGGCGATAGCGCAACCAACAGCACCATATCCTCACCCCCAGTGTCATCCAGCTCCGCGGCCGCGACCCCGGTAGACCCCCTTCTCACCCAAAAACTCTTCCTAGCCGATCTAGCGTCCGACCGCTACGCCCTACTCCCCAACAACAAAGACTTCCTCTTCGACTTCAACAAGCCACGCGGCAATGCTGGAAAGGGGGGCGACGTGTTCGCCGCGAACCGCAAGACTTTCCCAGCCCTCGTCGGCGCTGGATCCGGCATGGCAGTCGGCTTCTTGGGTCCTTGCGGCTTCAACACCCCACACTTACACCCTCGCGCAACTGAGCTCCAGATCGTCACCGAGGGAAAGCTGATCACCGAGATGGTGCCTGAGAACGGTGTGTTCAATGGCAAGGACAAGTCGACAGGCCGCCGCGTGATTCGAAACGAGGTTGGTCCTTATCAGATGACGCCGTTCTACCAGGGGAGCGTGCATGCACAATTCAATCCAGACTGCAAGCCTGCTACTTTCGTAGCAAGCTTTAATTCTGAGGATTTTGGTGCAGGACAGATCGCAGATGAGCTTTTCAGCATGGATGATGAAATTGTTGCCGCCGCTTTCGGACAGGCAATTGACGGCAAGGATGTTGATACTTTCAAGAAGCGCATCCCCGAGTCCATCGCTCTCGGAGTTGAGCAGTGCTTGATTAAGTGCAAGATCAACAAGAACTAAATGCCTGCTTGGGATTTGCTATGGAGGAAGAAATGGTTTATTAGACAAATGGTAGCGATTGGTTAATTGTTCTACACAGAAATCAGTGGATTGCTTTGGTAAGGAGTTTTAGCGAATTTTTTGAGGCATTTCTGGGGTATATTGGGTATTAATGAGGATGATACATAATGGTTGATGGAGATATTAAAAACAGAAAATAATCGAGATTGCTTCACTCGAATTATGAATTCCTTTTTGATACGTTTCATTACTGTGAAAGAAGTAGTGCAAAGAATAATTTGCAGACTTCTGCAAATATATATCTATGAGGACTTGCTTGCTTCAAAGTAGATATAGAACGATACATGTGGTAGCACGCACTTTGAGTTGTCCAAGCTAGCTCAAAGTTAGAAATACCATACACGGAGCACTGGCTTCTGAAGTCATGTGTTGTTGCACTTCACTTAAAGAGAAACTATTGTAGCATGCAGGAAAATAGAGTGATCGCCTCGGACATATAGACTGCTGCGAACGCTTTTACTTGTTCCAATACGTTTTACTATAATACAGTCATTAAGTACTCAACGTGCCTTTCGTGCTTGGTATCTATGCCCAAAGTCAGTACGCTCCGAACACACATATACTCGAAAGAAATCAACATACCTCTCCCTCCTTTCCAGCCACCCTACTCGCTGCGGCCTTAATCGCAACAGCCAACGCCTTAAATGCGCTCTCTGCGCGATGGTGATCATTGAACCCCCTCAAGCAATCAACATGTAGCGTGATCCTTGCGGCCTGCGCAAAGCTCTCTAGACAATGTGGGATCATCTCACAGCTTAGATCGCCAATCTTCTCTCTCTTCAGCCCTAGCTCAATCACTGCATATGGGCGATTGCTTAAATCAACTACGGCACGAGAGAGAGCTTCGTCGAGGGGCGCGTATGCGGAACCGAATCGTGCGAGGCCAACCGGCACGCCTAAGGCGTCTTTGAACGCGCTGCCGAGCGCAATGCAGACATCTTCCGCGGTGTGATGGTCGTCAACTGTCCCTCATCAGCTCTATGCACCTCCCCATCTTCCCACCTATCCCGATATGAGGTACAAAGTAACGCACTGTGTAAATCTCCCTGACAATTGAGCGCCAAACTCCACCCCGCATGCTTCGCCAGTGCATGCAACATATGGTCCAAGAACCCAATCCCCGAATTGATAGCAATAGTCTGCGAACTCGAGCTCTGGCTCGCGTGTCCATCACTTCCACTTAATAACCTCTTATCGGTGTTTGCTGGGAACGCCCCGCCATCTAGATTGATCGCCAATTGGATTTTTGTCTCGTTCGTGTCGCGTGAGAGAGCCGCGGAGCGGACTCTAGTTTCTTGTTTTACGTCTCCCATTTTTAGTATTGTTCTGTTTCAATGGCGGAGAATGGCAGGTGGTGGGGGAAATGTTAAAGATTGGGATCTGGAAAAAAGTTCTCGGCAAATCTTCGGGATCTGAAGCTTCATGACGTTTTGAACTGGAGGAGTGCTTCGACATGCAACGACAAATGGGAGTGAAGTGACAACGAAGATATGCATGTTTCCGGCGGTCTCAAGAGTGAAGAGGCTAATGATGCAGCTTGGGAAGCTGGGAGAGGAGCTTTGGTCGGTGCTACGAAGGTCTGGTTTCTTCTATAAGGCTTGATACATAATGGTCTGATAATTAGCAGTGGGGTGCTGTTGCTGCACTTTTGGGAGGAGCTGGATATGCTATCTCTCCAATATATCGTGGATTGACTTTTCAGTTTAAGGTGTAAGTGAGCTGATGTGCACCTCCTACGGCAACTACGCTATTGCTGATCATATTAGGTTCCTCCAAATGTCTGGAATGATAATGGGCGCTTGTCTTGAAGCTGACCATAGGATAAGAGAATACGAGGCGAAAGTGCGAATGCAGAAACGTTTGATGCGAGACCGAGCTGTGTGGGAGAGATATGAGCAAGAGTTCGCAGAAGAAACATCTCCACCAAAAAAGTCTTGAGAAACAATATCATGATGGATTGATGGTCTGAAAAGCACCATTGGAAAGACACTAGCTATCATTGCGACCTAGACTGGCTACGCGCCTGCTAACCAGCAACTGTACATATACACCCCTAACGCCTCATATGCATAACCTTTTTTCCTCATTATTTCTTTGGTATGAACTTCTTCGGGTTCATGTTTATCTTCGATAGTCTTGCCACACACCCACTGAGCTGCAGTAATGTCTGAACACCTTCCAGAATTTTCATATGTGTGAAACCGATCTCCTTGATAAATTCCAATTTCGAGTGTTCAGGCAGTGTGGGAATGGTTTTTGTCACCCTGAACATCGTGCTGATAATATCATGGCTCGAGTAGCCTAGATCCCAGAGTTCCTTTAGCGTCTCTAATGCCGCCTCCACATTGCCCTCATAGCATGCTTTCAGCATGGCTTGAACTTTGATAGGATGGGGTGAATCAACGACCTTGAACACATTATCTCCGCTCACAAATCCGAATCCTGCCCATGTAGATTGCAAATTGTTAATCGCCTGTCGCATATCACCCTCCGCACTGAATACTAACGCAGCCAGTCCATCCTCGCTGTACTCGCATTTCTCTGCCTCTATAATCTGAAGTAACCTTTTTACCACTTGCGCATCAGTTAGACGGGCATATCGAAGTATGGCACAGCGAGACTGGAGCGGCTCGATGATTTTATTTGACTGATTGCACGCAAATGCAAATCTAGTGGTCGCAGAATATATTTCCATGGTTCTTCGAAGCGCCTGTTGCGCGCCAGAAGTCATACTATCAGCTTCATCGAGGATAACAAGCTTTTGCCGACCTTGTGGAAGAGTGACTTTCTTTTGAGCAAATCCCTTGATACGATTCCTTACAACGTCGATACCTTTCATTACGTCAAAAAGTGTCCGACCATACCATGATTTCCTACTTACCTCTCTCATCACTTGCATTGAGCTCTAGTACTGCCTCCTTGTAGTTGTCTCCTAGTAGCTGCCTTGCCAGACACAGCACGGATGTCGTCTTTCCAATTCCCGGCATACCGGAGATAATAACGTGAGGCATATTTCCATCTTTCGCAATGATCTTCAGTCGCTCAATCGTCTCGGTATTTCCCACTATATCATCCAGAAAGACGGGTCGATATTTCTCGACCCATGGTAATTCATAATTCGAGATACCATTTGAGTTTGGCTTGAGCGCCTTCTTCGCAGCCGTCATAGAAGACTCACCGACCTCTTCTGCCTTTCCCTTGGTGATTGCCATGGTGATTAGAGTCTTCTTGAGGTTGTGGTCGCGTCCAGGAAATCGTGACGCGACAAAAACACTTTACGCGGTTGGCGACAAGGATTTGGAGAGAGCTCTCACATGACTTGGCATTTCCACCTCAACCCTTCCATTATCAATTGTATTAGTCTGGACCTCCTTGGGGTTTCGAATTAAGATGCTAATGCCTCATAAGCTTCGATAATCTCTCTGAATTGTGCTTGATCTTGATTCCAAGCTATAGAATCTTGTACTCTTCCAACTACTAGACTGTACGATGAGCTCAACTCGACTTTAACCTCGTTGATATTGTGAGAATCCTGTTCCTGGAGAACCCCAACCAAGATTTCGATTCATAATTCTGCACCTGATAAAGTTCAAATTGACTATTGTGGACCCCAATCAATCAAAACTTGTGAGGAGCACGCTACACCACGGACGGCTCCCGGGCATTACATGACTGTCTTTCCACTTGGTCTGCTTGAGTCCTTCAATGATAACAAAGATGTTACCATCGATCCTTATATTATTTTCGGCATTGGCCCAGATATCACACGGAACTTACTTGATGTACCTTACCGGGTACGATAAAGCCATAAAGCTTCAGTGAATTATGCTAAATATATCTAGCCAACATAATGTCATTCCAGAGAAAGCACTTGTCTCAGGTATTACTCATGTAGCACTTGCTTTTATGCAGTCTTCAATCTTCAATGAGCTAGATAGGGCAGAATGGCCTCTTTTCACTACTGTAGAAACAGTGCGAACACGATTTGAGGAGAACACTTCCATTCTAGTAGCAATTGGTGGCTGGGGCGATACAAAGGGGTTCTCAGTAGCTGCTGCTACACCTGAGAGTCGAAAATTATTTGCGCAGAATGTGAAACAAATGATTGATTTTACTGGTGCCGACGGTGTTGACATCGATTGGGAATATCCAGGGTAAGAAAGCAGCATATCTCATTGAGTATTTCAGTTGATATAATGTAGTGGAAACGGAGAGGACTACAAGCAAATTCCAAACTCCGAGAAAGCATGGGAAATCGATGCCTATCCGAAGCTTCTTTCAGAAATTCGCTCGGCACTTGGCCCAGACAAGCTCATTTCTGCAGCAGTTCCCGGCCTTCGAAGAGATATGTTGGCATTTACTATGAAAACAGTCCCTGAGATAGATAAGTCGTTGGACTTTTGGAACATTATGACCTATGATCTCATGAATCGCAGAGATAATATCACCAAACACCACAGCGGTGCCAAAATATCATTAGACGGAATCAATGCATATCTAACGAACGGAGTTCCACCAGAAAAAGTTAATCTTGGGTTCGGCTTTTATGTGAAGTGGTACAAGACAGATCCGGAAGGCGGATGCCAAGCACATCCTGTTGGTTGTAAAACATTATTGATGGAAGACCCAGTTACTGGAGCAGACCTGAGCCGAGCCGCCGCTTTTTCCTGGCATGATGAAGTCCCAATAGAATTGAAAGAATCATTTGATAAGGCAATGGCTGACCCTCAGTACGATGAAGAAGGTGGAGGAACTTATTATTGGGATGCGAAGGAGAACATTTTCTGGAGTTGGGATGATGAATATGCTATTCAAAGAAAAGTTCCCTTCGTCAAGGAGCGGAAAGGTCTTGGTGGCGCGTTTGCATGGGGACTGGGTGAGGATGCACCAGCCTGGAATCACTTAAGAGCTTTGGACAACGCACTTAGATGGGAAGAGAAAATCTTAAAGGCTGGATATGAGGCGTTTGGCGAACAAGAAATCTTCCAAGCCATGACATAGGAAAGTTATGACCAGAATGGAGATGAGAGAAATATAGTACTTAAAACAAGAGCTATACTATGCAGCCTAGGGCTAGCCATCTAGTAGTATTCATACAGGCCAGGAATTTTGTCAAAGATGCTAAATAAAATTTACGCCTCTCAAAGAGAAAGGGGTGGGAAGCAAGGCTTTTGTGGATAACACCTACTGTTTACTACAGATCCGTTTCTTTCTCTAACACTTCATGCATAATATGTCCGCGGGCTTTCAAGCAATTGGAGGATAATAAATAGGAAATTATGGTTCATGTAAACAACGCTCTGCATATACTGCCTCTAGTGAAACTTAAGAAGTCTATGTAAGTGTTTTCCATCCTTGGCGATATAGCTGAAAGCATTCAAGATGCGCCTCCAACATAATCCTTCTGCCCAGACGCGTTTGTCCGGTAGACCAGCCCAGTTATGGCAGACATTCATGTTCGATACCATCTTTTCGTGTCAACATTTGTAAGGCAGAGACATCTACCCACACCGTGCTTTCATTAACACATTTTCCTCCCTAGGAGATGCTAAAACATATTATTACAACCCCCGGTGCTCCCTGAGCCTTTCGAAGAATAAAGCTCAGGGGGAAAAGAACCTCGGGGCCTTGCACTAGAATGACAAATGGCTAGCTTGACCCGTCTGCCGCTTGTTAAAGAGATGGCCAGGGGGAGGTATCGCGCGAACATAGTTATTAAAATGATTTAATGGAATCTCTTCATTGTAAACCATATTCGGCTCTTTGTTCGAGCCCAGTGAGCATCCTTTCATCGGAGACCTAGGATATGATATAAACTAGACAAATTCCTTGATAGCTCTAGGCCAGGCCAAGTTCGGGTGGCCTTCATGGGGGGTTGCAAATTGGTGTGGTGGATCTCATCGGAATATTCTGCAATTCCCATGAAGTATGCTGAGACACCGGCGACTGTGGCAGCAGCAGGAGAAGATCCATCGTCTTCTTGAAAAACTCGGCGCTTATGCATATCAATAAAATGTCCGGTGCCCGGATCTCAACAGGAAAAGGGCTTTAGGTTAGATTCGACATGTATACTTCGCTGTTCATAGTCAGCCTCGCCGACCACAATCATTGGGATCAATTGTGACCAAATAGGAGGAGCTGGTAGCTAGGTTAGCTGGAAAATATCTCCTGCATGTTTTCATTCCTGCAGGCTATTAGCGGAAATTACATATGGTTTTTTGCATGTAAAAACCTCCCGATATTACAGATCTCAGTTGCATTCTTTGTTTTGGTAAAGTCATGAGACTGATATAATAGTAGAGCAAAGACTCATAGAGGATCACCACTGGAGACCACGCATTTATGACTATCTAAAAATTGGTCTCATAAGGGATAATATTTGATCTCACGCAACGAAACTGGATCTTGAACAAGACTCTAGATTATCATAATGGCTTTGATATATCTTGGATTCGCTATAGAGTGTCATGAATATACAGCAACCCAGGGCATAAGCAACATGTCTTTGATTCGATAGTGCTCAGAGTCTTCCAATTATACATCATCATAAAAGGGGAGGGGGGAACACCTTAGAGCTGATCTAACAAGCTTGCGTTCAAGGATACCTTTCATCATATCTGAATGATGATCAAAACACTTTCGGTCAGTAAACAGAATGCTTACAACAATACTCCATGTATTTAAAATGAAATATCAAACAAATAGTTGCCAAACAGGCAATAGTAACAGAGAAGCTGCAAAAAAAACCCGATGGCGATGGTCAACTTTGTTCAAGATGTCATAAAAGGGGCAATGTACGACTTAAGTCATGAAAGGAAAAGCAAAGTGACCTCTGCCGGCGATCAATAATGCATCTGCGACACTCGCACGATTAGAAAGCTTTTTGTATTCTTGAGTTTAAGAGAACTAAGTTAAACAACTATCTAGTCCAGAGTTCACATCAGTGTATGTTTCTAACTCCTGACATCAGCCACTTCGCTTTAAAGTTAATGACCAAACTGCAACTACATGTCTTGGAATTCTGGGAATGCATGAGAACCCCCGACATATTCTTACTTGCAGAAAATAAAAATGTCTAAAGATGCAGAAAAAGTGATAGCATCTGCAAAAGACTTTTGGGCACACATTGATTTCTAAGTGATGACATGTCGTCCCCTAAAAATATTTGAGCCTCAGTCTCGGCGCCAAGCATGAATTTCAGCATTATTAAACTTCGAATAAGCAGACCCGACCCACTTTTCCTTCCCCACCGGGTTGTATACCAATGATATCGACTACAAAACCATCCCATCACCCCTCTATCAAAATGTAGAAGCAGTTTTTTGAATCTCGCCTCGCCGATGCGGCGGCTAGTTCGATGTATTTCTTCTCACTTCGCTAACCGAGTGTATATAACATTACCCCCCATCCGATTGCCTGTGGTAAAACGTACCTTCACAAACGCAAGCGGTCCTGCTCAGAAACGCTCGAATCTCAACATGGCAGACCTCAACCACGACGCGAAAGAAGGCGTCGAGCAGCTAGTGAGCCCAGATCAGGATGCACAAGAAACCGCAGAGCGCCTCGAGGAGCCGACGCCGTCCTCCCAAGGCAAGATCCCAGGGAAAGACGAAGCCGCCGCACAAGGAGCAAAGAAAGAAGAACCACCGCTGCCCAAGCTGAGCGCCGCCGACTTCCGCGTCTACAACCACATGGCCGAGACCATGGGGTACTACCACCAGCACTTCCGGCAGACCTGGACGCTCCTCTACAACGCCTGCACCGCCAACGCGCGGCCCAGGAACCTCAGCCTCGCGCAGTTCCTTGGCACGGGCATGTCGTTCTGTCGCCAGCTACAGATGCACCACGGGATCGAGGAGACGCACATCTTCCCTGTCCTCGCGCGAAAGATGCCCGAGTTTAAGAACGGAAAGGATAAGGCGGAGCTGTTGAGGCAGCATAAGGAGATCCACAATGGCATGGACGGCATGGAGGAGTATCTGCAGAAGTGCAAGGATGGGGAGGAGAGCTTCGAGTTGAGGGTGCTGAAGGAGAAGATGGATGGTTGGGGGGATGTGCTGTGGAAGCATTTGGATCAGGAGGTTGAGACGCTTGGGGCGGAGAATATGAGGAGGTATTGGACCTTGGAGGAGATGCGGCGAATGCCGATGTAGATCCATGTGTATAGAGGCATTTGTGACTTGAAACGGAGTTGGAAACTAGATCATAGGTTATCTTAAGCAAGAAGATTAGAGTTCTTTGGCTAAGTGATGTATTTGTCAAACACGAACATCTACATCAACCTCTCCTTTGAGGAAACTACCCCAGCTTTCCAGCCAGCTAATGATCCAGCCACGTCCCAGACGCTGTCATGTATAATTATGTTATATGTGGATATATATCTTGCCCGAATTACAAAACACAAAAATGTCGAGGGGCAACAACTCCGCGCTACCTTCTATATGCATTGTATGCCATAAACGCTCGACGGATATAAGCACAGATGAGAAATCATTCTCAGAGGAAATCGTGTCGTTATGTGGCTTTCTAAACTTCTTGTATCCAAATCTGTTTTTCTTGTTAGTACCCAGCTTATTGGGAATGGGATGAGGGAGCCTACCTCCAGTTTTCCCATATCTAATCGCTCCTTCTTTGCATTACCTTTGACGGTCATAAGAACCATCTCTAGATCATCTTGATCGCCCATGGTGATCATATCCCCATTTGGTACATCATCGTCCCGCACTTTGATCTTGAATCGTTTCCTGAGCCCGAATTTATCTCTGATTTTGTCGACAAAGTCTGGGAATTCTATAGCGGTGCCAATCATGATGTACCGGACATCCTCGGAATGGACTTTAACTCTGACCTTGCGTATCTCCGGTTTCCTTGATCCACCACGAGTTGATGGAGCGCGTGTTGACCGAGGTGCTGATCTGCCATTTGACACCATCTCGAAGTCTCCTTCATCAAACTCATCGTCATAATCACTTGCATCTTCTTCCTCCTCTTCGATATACTTTGGCTGTTGTCGCCTCCTGCCTCCTTGACTGCCCCGCGGTGAGCTATACATGTCGTAGACCTCACCATACTCCTCATCATCATCACCCCTTCGTGACCGTGGTGCACGATTCTGGGTGGTGTTTGATCTCCTGGGAGGACCTCTTGGCTCGGATGCTGTCCTTTGTGTGCCTAACCGTTGTTGATCTTGCGGTGACTTTTCTTCTCTGATCTCATAACCTTCCCTCGGACGTGCTTTTTCGATATTGAGTTTTGCCGGCATAGGTTTCGGGCCATTCCGAACGGACATTCCTCGAGTCATGCCACTAGATCCGGATGAAGTAGAACCCTTCTCAGACTCTGGGGGCGGTGTTGGAGGGAATACGTTGCGATTCAAGGGCGGTTCTGATTGTTGACGCTTGCTAGAAAGACCAGGCTTGACCAAGTTGGAGGCTGCGTATGAGATATTCTCTTGTGGCCGATCATCCTTAACTGAATTCTTGGCGGCCTACTAAATCAGTATAGAAACATAATGAGAGTCTATAGTAATAACTTACGTTCTTGATCTCGGATCCTGCAAATCCTGTGAAGGCATTTGCCCGATCTGAAGCTGCAACTAAACGAGCCTTTCCTAGATAGTCTTTCGTCTTCAGATTCTTGACCTTTGCCTGATTCGGCCGATACACGACACCGACGGGTATGGAGAAAACGGTGTATCCCTATAAAGCATCAGCTTTTTGTTTCCTTTATTCTCTCGTCCACAGCATACCTCTGCCTCTTCTCTAATTGCTTCATCGATAACGTTATGATCCTCAACCACCTTCTCCTTAACAGCGTATGAAAAGTCCTGCATTCCGGCTTCTTTTTGTTGAAGATATATATAACATAATCCACGATTGAACAGGACCTCGCACGAGTACAACTTGAACATCAGACCCAGCTGAGCGTAGTCGATCATATTGTTTCCTCTCAGATAGAGCAGCGTATCGTTAAAATTTGCGAGCGCCTCCTCAAAGTCCCCAACAAGAAAATTCGATACACCTTGTTGAAAGTATGCCACGGCTAGATACTGATCTAGTCGCACTGCTCTCTGATAGCATTCGACCTAGGGCTTGTTAGTTTTTAGGACTTTTGAGGCCATTGCGGTACTGACCGCTTTCTCATGTTCTCCGAGCGTCGCATGGATAACACCACAATTGAACAAGATTTTCGAGGTATCAGAAATGGCATCGAACTCCTTCAAGGATTCGTCGAACTCGTTGTTGTCATAATGGGCGAGTGCAGCCACCCAAGTCTCGATTTCCTAGATCGGAATATGAGTACGCTTTCTCCAACCACACCGCGCACTTGTACAACTCACCTGCTTCAATGACATGGCGAAATGATGTATATAATTCAGTCAAGGTAGATATTGCTCAAAGCCGGTCGCCTCTGGAGCGACCAGCCGTCAAGTTAGGTGAAACACGAACTTCCGAGAGGAGGTCTCGCGAGAAGAATCCGAATAAGCCGGTGATTTCCTGACTGCCAACGCGCACTTTCTTCGAGTGATCACTTTCAACTGGTTTTCAGTCCTGCGAAAGCCAACTTATTCACTAAATGGCTGGGTATAGTGGTGGCTGGTGGCTTAGTTGATGCGGGGGGGTTTTTAGTGCCAGTGATCGATACTATTAGGGCAGGTGGTTGTTCCTAGTATTATTGAGGGTATTCGCAAATCGAAGGGAATATGTTAATGATCGACGACTAGATCATATGGAGTTGGAAAAGGATCCAAAGGGTCGTAAGTTGTGTTGGTGTGGTAGAAATAATGTAAGGTACAGAGCAGTAGACTGGCTGGCAGCGAGCGACAAAAAATGAGTGGTGGGGAAGAGACAACAATTCAGGCGCGTAACACGAATATGGAATTGGTAGGAAAGGGACCTGTCCCGGTATAGTGCTGGTGGTATAGCGTTGGTCGATTAGCCATGCATAGTTTCTGGGTTCCGCAATTGGCAGACCTGGGGGCTTGTATACGATTGCGATCGATGTACGGGCCAGCTTTGATCAGTTAGCTTGATAGTGAAGTCAAGTCTGTGTGCCCGAGATGCATGCATGAGTTCGTGAGAGTGATTGCCGGGGCGGGTGGAGCTCTTAGATAGAACAAGAAAGAAAGAAAGGAAAAAAATCTTGGGATGTCGCTGCTACTAGCTGCAGCTTGGTCTTGGTATGTGATAAACTCTGATAACTATTAACCCCAAGACAGTCTGGGTGATGGGGTGTATACTGAAGGGACAAGAGATAGCCCAAAGCAAGGGAGGCTTTTCTCTGGGGACTGGGTATTCGGCTATTTCTCATACAAAATGGTCCAAGCCACAACACTCATCTGCAACAGAAAGCGGGTGCTTGGGTGCAGGAGGCACCCCAGAGAGCCACATGTGAAGCCCTGGTGTCGTCAGCCTTTCCTTTTGCTCATGGAAGAAACGCTTGAAGCAGCAGCGGGCACACTGGTCAAACCGCTGAGTGATTGGATGTTGGCTGTATCCCATTTCTGTCACGAGAGGCGTTGCACAGCGCGTAAAGTGCTTGGGTCCGGCCCGCCATCTTCAATCAGAGCATGACTTATGTGCCTCTTTGCTTATTTTCTGGGTGAGTTACTTGATCCTTCAGGCCACTCGGTCAGTCCATCATCACCATTATCACGTTCGATAGTCTGAAATTCCACTTGGGAATCTCCCCGCCCGCCCCCAATAAGACGGAGCATCAATTCGAGTTACTTTCGAAGAGGTGTTGGGGGCAAGCGATCCGACAAGCCAACGGCACACCAGCCGCCTCTTGTCTGATGACATCAAGTATCTGTCTCTCGAACTCAAAAGTGTTTTTACATCGCTGCTACTAGAAAACCCGTATCAGAAATCATATACTCGACCGCCTTGATCATTATCAGAGCCAAAAGCGCAGGAAACTTGGCGAGTCTCAGCGGGGGGTTCACCTAGGCAGACGAAACTCGCTTCTGCTTCAGCATGTTTGAGCGCCCCGAACCAATGCTCCCCCCGTTCGGACATTTTAAGCATACATAGATCTATACCACATCCCTGATTATCACACGGTCCTTACCGTTGCATAATCAGACTGAAGATCGTCAAAACAGGAGGTAGCCTTTTTCGTCTCAACTAACAACTCTTTGATGAGATAAATGGCCAATAGGAATGGATGGATCACGGGCCCGTCTGAACAAGCAGCATCCCATCTGTTTGGACTCGATATGATCACCATCAAGGCAGTCCCGGAAAAGGATAAGCAATACATGGCAGATCCACTGACAGGGCGTCGAGACGTTTTTGAAAACAAAGCAAGAAGCTTGACGTTTGACAGATGGGATGGCCCTTATCGAATTAAGCTCGTAAGCCGTGACTTCCACAGCTGCTTCCTTTCTTCACAAACATTTCTTCTTTTGTAAATATCTCTGAAAAAAATACTACATTGACTGAGCCAAGCAAGCGACTCAGAGCAAACCTAAACCACACCACTTTTCGTCCCATGGTTCGATATATGATCAGAGCATGCCTTTCTGCACCTCATCCTTCCTCTCCTCCCATAATGTCTTACCTGAGCATGAGCAGACAGTCTTATCATTATCCCACACCCCAGCGCTCCGGGCAATTACCCCAACCAAGGTATTTCGATCATTCCTTTCAAATTTCCCTTCCCCTTCATGTTGTTTTGACACGACCATCCCCCTGCCTATCATCTCCCATATCTGAATCGGCCTGTCTATAAACACGCTTCCCGTGCCGTCCTTGCCAACATTTACTGTGCCGAAAACGCCTCGAGGTTTTAAAGCTCCTTCCTTTGGGTCACTCCATATGCTGCCTGTTGACACTGCGCCGCGTGAGATGTCACCCGTTTGACGTACGGTTGCCCAATAGTTTCCTGGTTCGAGCCCACGAATCGTAAGGTCAATAACTGTAAGATTTGGAGAGACTTGAACCATACGAGCCAAGCCTTTCACTTTTTCCGACGTTTCAGTTGAATGTGTCTCTAAAATGCAAACAGCAGCGCCTGTTCCAAGTGTTAATCATCATAAAGTATGATTTCATCAGACACATACTCTCTGTCGTTCCTGAACCTCTCAAAATGGCATCTCTACCGGTGGCTTGCAGAGCAGATACAATAGAAGAAGGCGGCGCTGAAAATTTACCTCAGTATAATGTCAAAACAGTAATACTACATGGATGCAAACCTGTTCCTTCTATCGTGAGTAACTGGTCTTTGAGATTCGCCTCTATCTTTTGAATGCCACCAAGTTTGTTTAGTGAACTTGATATATCATCAACACAGCTTTGGCAGTGCATAGGCACCGCAAATAATGTCTGACAGAGAGTTAATTACAAACTGTTCGATATAAATATCTTACACACGTGACTGCATAGGGAATGGAGATACCTTACCTGAAATGGAGTTGTGATAGCCATTGTGCAAATTATTAATACGATATATCCCCTAGTGACCTTCTAGTGCCTCCTGTGTACTGTGAAAAAGATGTTTAGAAGGACGAATGTGCAGATATAATCTCTAGAATGGGGATGTCAAAGAGGGTGATTTCAAATCGGCTCGGATGAAAATCGGTAGCCGCTATCGCTAAATGTTAAAAATGCTTGGCATCAAAAAGTCACGACTGCAAGCTCTAAAGCTTCAATGTCAACCACATGAGAGCAGGGCTATTTCATCTCCATTATCGGCGCATAACCACCAACCCAATCGACCTTGAGATCCTCTCTCAAGATGTCGCAGACCATTGGAATAGTAAGGTTGACGCACCCAGTCATGGGAATATAGATGTTAACACAAGCAGACCAAATTAGCCTACTCAAGGACGTGGCACCATGTCTCCTGCACAACTCCCCATCATTCCCTTTCGACAATCCGCCCAGTTCCAGCACTCAGTTCTCCAGAGATAGAGCCTCCGTCCCTTGGGCGCCTCGCCTCCCGGATAGCCATCCTTCTCATGGGAAAACACAAACCCATCTGGGATCCCTCAACTGACTGCGGCGACTACGTTGTTGTCACAAATTGCTCACAACTACGCACAACTGGCAACAAGCGGTGGCAAAAGATGTACTACCGCCATAACACGCGACCTGGGAGTTTGAAGGCTGTTAGCATGGATGAGTTGATGGGAAAGTTAGGAGGAGCCGAAGTATTGCGGAAGGCAGTTAGCGGGATGTTACCGAAGAATCGGTTGAGGGATGATAGGCTGAGTAGACTGAAGGCATTTGAAGGGGATGCGCATCCGTACAAGGATAACATTGTGAAGTTTAATGGGAAGAGTCAGATTGCGCAATGGCCACCGGCGGTGGGAAAAAAGACTCCAGCAAAGACGACAGCGAAGGCGTGAAGGAAAACTTCATGACTTGAAGGAACCGGTGTATGATATGGAATACAGCGAGGCGCACAGCATGCATATATCAAGGTGTACAATATGGGAATTATCATTTGAAGCTTCACATATTGGATGTACCACGAAGTGCTCCCATCTCTTGATGTTCTGCGTATGGCATGTCCAATTACTAGCCAAAGGATATAGCAACACACAATCTTGTGAGAGATGAGAGAAGATATGACATTGTACAACCCTACCAAAATATTAATTTCACTACGTCAAAAGCTTATGAGGGCTGAGAGGCAATTGTAGCTCTCATTCATCTCTTCTTCACATCTGTGGTGGTCCACTAGCAAGTGCACTTCTTTGTATTATTTCTCTTGCACTTCGTTGTGTGTTTTTTGGGTTTGATTGCCCAGGCGCTACATGTTTGTTGGCTTCAGATCTTCCCACTTTTAAGGACGTTTTATCTATTGTATTATGCTTATAATCTTTTGTTGAGCATTATTGATCAGGTTCTTCCTACATTCAGTTCTGCCTCAAATATTTGTCCTCGGCTTCAGAGCCAATCTCACCAGTTAGACACAATCCGACATTCATCAAATGCGAGGCCGGGATGTGATTCGTTTGAGGGACATCCCCAGCTTACAGCCCCACTCCCTAATCAGCCTATAGCTTTTCCAATGCATTTCGGGCAACTGGTCAGCAATTACCTAACAGAATATATCTGTGAGTTGACAGCCATCGTTCACATTATTCACGTCTTAGAAAACGCATCTCAAAATGACAGGCTCCGTAATCCCTCTCTGGATCAACGGAAAGGAGGAAGTCTCTAAATCCACCTTCGACGTCGTATCTCCACACAACAGTGAAGTATGCTGGCGATCAGCAAACGCAGTGCGAGAGGATGCGCTTAAAGCTGTAGAGGCAGCTAAGGCTGCATTTCCAAGCTGGTCGCAGACGAAGCCAGCATTTAAACAGAAGATATTATTCAAAGCTGTCCGTTCCCAAGATTTTGTCATTGAGTTGATGCTGACTTATAAGGCCGACCTGCTTGAGGAGCGCACCCCTGAATATGGCAGTTTCATGAGGACTGAAATGGGAGCTGATATAGGAACTTCTGACTACTTTGTACTTCCGCTTGCAGTGTCCATGATGAGAGATGTTGCTGGACGGATATCTACTATTGTTGGAAGTGTAAATACGACTCAAGATGAAGGTACCAGCGCCATGGTATGGAAGGAGCCTTATGGCGTGACCCTAGGAATTGCTCCTTGGTTAGTATCACGTCCTTCAATGATTATTCGATTTGACCCAGTTATAGGAATGCTCCGTATGTTTTTGGCGTTCGTTCTATAGCTAATGCAAGTACGTTTTTCTGGACTCCTGTAATTTTTCACACGTAGAGAATGCTGACACAAGAACTAAGTTGCTACCGGGAACACCACCATAATCAAAGGTTCAGAACTAACTCCACGCTGCTACTGGGCTGTTGGCAAAGCGCTCCATGATGCAGGTCTACCACCAGGCGTAGTAAACGTGATCTCTTGCGCTCCTTCAGATGCACCAGCGCTCGTAAAAGTGCTCGTAGAAAACCCAGCCATCAAACACATCAACTTCACCGGAAGCGCTGCTACGGGACGAAAGATTGCCGAGCTTTGCGGTCGAAACCTTAAGCCGTGTCTTATGGAGCTTGGTGGGAAGAACAGTGCTATCGTTCTTGAAGATGCGGATCTGCAGAAAGCTGCAAAGAGTGTTGCTGCTGGGGCGTTTCTCAATGTATGCTGCTAACCCCTGAAGCAAGGGCTAGGAACTAATGCGATGATAGTCCGGGCAGATATGTATGTCGACAGACCGTATATTGATCCACAAAGGTATAGCAGAGAAATTCCTTGCTGTGTTCAAAAATACTATTGCTGAGATGGCGGCCTCTTCACCATCCGTAAGTGTTTCCCCTCCAAGACTTCCTGAGGCCACATGTTCAGAAGAGCACATGGAAGCTAACTACAACACAAGCCGCCTCTCGTCGTATCTGCGGCCTCACAAACCCGTCTCCAATCCCTCATCTCAGACGCCATCTCCCGTGGCGCACATGTCCTTACCCCTCCCCCTCCCTCTCCTAGCTCTGGAGCAATCTTCGCCCCAACAGTGATTGGCGAAATAAACCCCGGCATGATATTCTCTCAAGACGAGGCTTTCGGGCCTCTAGCAGGCTACATCATCGTAAGAGACGAGGAAGAAGCGATCGAGCTAGCGAATGCAACAGAGTATGGTTTGGCTGCGAGCGTGTTTACGCAAGATCTGAGGAGGGCGCTCAAGGTTGCGAAACGGCTGGAGTCTGGAGCCGTTCATATAAACAGTATGACTGTTCGCGACGACCCAGGATTGCCGTTCGGAGGAGTCAAGAATAGCGGTTGGGGAAGGTTTAACACCGAGTAAGTCATATTAAGTTTTTTGAAAGAAGAAGGAAGAAGCAAGTGCACTGACGTTCGGCAGATATGGATTCAACGAGTTCTTGGTCACGAAGTCTGTAACATGGGATGATTGAACTCCTGGCTCTAAGGGCGCTCATATTTGCTGGCTTTCAACTCAGAATGAAGATATCGAGTGCCAGCATACCTTTCTTGGTAACGTATGCCATTGATAATTCTCATACAGTGGAAATGAATCTCAACGGCCCTTGTGATCTTCAGCTACCTTGATGATATCGTCCCAACGAGAATGCCAACACACCAAGGTAGCGTCTTCATTTTAGAAACACGTGATTCTCCCTTCAAGGCTAGGCTTAACAAGGTCTATACCTCTACAGACCAGGGGGCAGGCAGCAAACGGTGTTCAACCATGGCAAGAAATGGGCGGGCTGGTTTTAGGGGCCATGGCTCCCATTGCTCTTCTGCTCCTGGGTAACAGCAGCGTTCTATCGCATTTTCGAGCCCTATAGAAACCCCTGCTGTGCGTGATTAGCTGAGAATATGCGATTCTAATGGTTATCAGACTTCACGGAACCGTTCTGTGGGAGCCGAGACAAGCGTTTGCAGCTGAAGCAAAAGGGAAGGGCATTTGGTTTTAGGAACTAAGAGCAATCGGTTGATTAGCAGTTATTGAGATGGGGATTACTCATTTGAGATGGCTAAATATGCTGTTTCTCGTCAGCAGTTGAACTAGTTTGCACTACATTGATAAACCAGCACAATGTACGAGTTCAAAGCAGGAAGAAGTAGATTCGTATCTCCGAGCTGTTGTCCATGGCTACTCTATTCAGTCTATGCATGTCTATCTTTCTGATATCTATAAATCTCATGTCTCCTTTGGAACTATCGTGAGACGTTGACAGACCACTTCATGTATTTCTAATTTGCCGCCAGAATCTCCGTTGCTGAAAGAGCGCCATGATCGTTTGGCCTAATATCATCCACCTTTGGCTCAGCCTGTTCTTTTTTCTTGCCTTCTTCTTTCTCCTTAGCTGCCTTTACACTTGCGTAGCGCAATGATGTCAAGACCATGAATGCCATGAAGAGTATTCCCATCACCGATCTCCGGGTTAGAAGCCATCTTACGCCTTCGACTTCGGATTTACTGTCGCTGTTGAGGTCGACTGTTATCTTGTAGTTCAGTTGCTGGATCTGTTTATCGTGAGCATTGATGTACATAATTATATAATTTTGTTGAGGAAATCATACAGCGCTTTCTACCGCTCGTTGCTCTGTCCTCACAGCCATCTTGCGATCATCAAACATCCCTTTCAAATCATCTCGAAGCGTGAGTAGATCTTGGGTCAATTTCTGGGTCAATATATCCAACTCATGTTGTAAAAGCGTGCGCTCCCGGCGCATTTTTTCATCATTCGCCTTACGCTGGTTCTGAATTTCGATTCTGAGCTCAGAGCATGCCGCGCGGAACAGATATGACTCCTATCAGAATCTATAAGCATAGAGCTAAGCTAAGGGAGGACGACTGACATTCTCAACATCGCTTTTGCTGACCAAGCCCGCCCTAGCGACACCCAAGTTCTGAGCCAGTAACCATCTGACTGCCTTCATGGCTGTTATACTCTGCTCTGGTGTGAATCCTCCTTCCTCCACCTTCTGGACTAGTGTATACATGTCGAAGTGATGAACATATGGTGGCGTTCGTAGATGCGGTGGTTTGGCTGCTTCCGTTTCCGCCTGACTCTTTGGTGGTGGCATATGCAAAACAGTATCAAGCGGTTTCTCGGCTGGTTTCGCAGTATCCTTTGTGTTCACTGCGGCTTCAAGTACTGCGTTCTTCTCCGCGTCCTTGGTTTCAGTCTTCCCACCCAATGCTACGCTATCTGAATCCCCAGGCAACCTCCCAGCGGCTTGTGTCTCTTTCGACAATGGTGCAGCGGGCGATGTCTTCTGCTCGGCTTGCTTAGATTCGTACTTCTCAGCGTTCGCCTCTGATTGCTCGGGGAATTTCTGCTCATCTTTACTCTTTTCCTTGCCTTCCGACTCCGGCGTAAATACCTTGACGCTCTCTGGCGTTTCTCCTTTTACCAGGAATGGCTCAACTGCTTTTCCGTGTCGCTGTACCAAACTCTCCCTCCGCCTGCTAGCTGATGAGAAACCCCGCCTTGGGTGACATTGTCGTCGGGGCAGTCTTGTCGTACTCTGCACAGTTGTTGATATCGAGTCGCTTGCGCGTAGTGACCGGAATAAGTGTGGATACAAAAAGGTCAGGCGTGTGGTCGACATTGCTGCCTCCAGATGAGTAAGATGGAACGGAGAGCTGCTTAAAGAGCTGTTTGTTCGGGAGGTGGTCGGCCTTGGCCTGAAGCATAATCCTGGACATTTTCCAAGGGACTGGTACTAGTATATTCAGCCTCGTCACAAGGCTAACTGATCAATTACCGACCATCTCTATATCTTGAATTAGGCAGTATACATATTACACTAGCTGATTAGTGAGATGAGCATCGTTGTACTTGGAATTTTAGTCCTATGCTAGACTATAGTCTACGCTAAAAGGCCAAACAAAAGACTCGTTTTCTTCCAGTATTCTTTGGCGCTGTTTTGTAGTCGCCTTTGAAGTGCAGTGTCTAGTTCTATATGAGACTCTATTGACTTTTGGATGCTCTGTAACTCATTATCGGTATCTCGAACTCCTTCCAGAGAATTTTGAAGCACAAAGACGTCAAATAGTGCCTGGATATAGACATCCCGTTTTGATTTAGAGTCTGCAGCTCCTGCCTCGTTAGAGCTCGTTTCTGTGTCCTTTGATTCAGGTGCGGATTCGGCTCCTTCATCACCCGAGTTCCCTTTCACACTTCCCACGGCTGATGCGTTTGCTTCTAACTGCTCTAAAGCTGCCTTCAATGTACCACTTAACTGTGTGATTGTGTGTTGTTTCAGGCTCGATACCGCCGCGGGACTCCAGATATCGCCTCCAACCTCTGCCATTGCCGTGCTCAAGTTGTGGAGGAATTTGAAGATTCTAGGAGTCGGTTGAACAGGAAGCTCAGGACTACCTTCCCACAGCGCTCTACCCGCAACTTTTGTTCTGCTGAAAGGACTTCCAAGTTTTTGAATGGCGCTTTCTAACACTTTGCAAGCGAGAGTTTTGTGGAGTGACGGGACTAAGGAGAGTCCAAATTTTTGTATGGCCTCGTTTTTCGGTAAGCTAGAGCGAATATCTCTGAGTAATCTGAGACTGTAGGCAGCCATTGGACCAATGCGCTCACTATCCCGATGATTTGCCAACAGTGTTGTGATCTTCTGATCAAGATCTGAGTAGGCAATCTCCAAGCTCGAGTTCAGACGGTCTTGAAGTAATTGAGGGTCGTCTTTGCTCAGTAAATCGCCTCGTGACTCAATATTGAGGTCATCTTCGATATATTCGAGGTCGTCATCCCAGCGTTGCTTTCTTAAGTCTTCAAGAACAGTAATTGTCTCATCGATTAGACGCCGCCAACTCTGATACCCATTTACAGCTTTGGAAACTGCATCATTTCTTCCATGCGCCCGAGCGATCAAGCCTTCCTTGAAGTGGGATGCACCATTACTAATATCGCTTTCGAGCATGTCTTCTCCCCATATTCTGGCATGGTGATCTGTAACTCCATCTCTCCAGGTGTCCAAGGTTCCTTCTATCTCAACACCTATTAGATGCAGTTTGTTTACTCTTGATTCCAGAAGCCGAACCAGTCGGTCGTTGATTACTTTCCGAAAACCATCAAGCATTACAGAAGGATCAAATCCTTTCGCTTTCCCGCCATCCTTTATCCAGACCTCAAGAATATTTGTACGCAGCTCTACCACTGTCTTGAAATCAAGGATTGCCATCAAAGTCTTATTGAACCCTTGTAGAAGTACTTCGGATGCCTTCTTCGCCCATCCCTTCAGCGTTTCGAGAGCCAATGGACCATCGAGGTCGTCGTGTCTGTTGTACGGCGTGAAATAGCGAATCTGATCACCGAACCATTTCTCGCTGACATCTAAACGTAAACCTTCCTGGTTTCGAAGGACTTCATCCTTTAATAACGGTTTCTTCTTCAAACTTTCAAGAGCATCACGAAGCCGTCTAGGCGTCAACGCTTGCACATCTAGCAATGTGCACGTGTACAGCTTCAAAGCTTTGAGAACGTCTGTGGATTCTCGTCTCAACTCGGGACTATTCTCAAAAGTAAGGGCCATCGCCTCTCCTCTCACATGTAGAAAACGTCTCAAAACATCCTTAGCCCCGGAGCTAGTTGCTAGGCTGTATGCACACATAGCTTGAATCAGGTCTTCCCTGTGGTCATTCTCGCCAACGTGCTCTAAGGTCCTCTCTATTGCTCTCGATAGCTTTCGTCTCAGAACACCCAGCTTCTTCCGTGAATCCTCCAAAGTATCCAAGTCCTTTTCGTTCTGATCTGATGCTGTATCACTCAAGCTCTTTGCTAGCAAGCGACTCAAAACTAACACTTTTGCTGCAACCACGAGATTTGCCCCACGATCTTGTCTTTTCTCGCTAGGTGTTCTAGCTTTCCTCAATAAACCTCCAATAACGACCGCACACATCTCTAGGACTTCCATCTTCACTACCCAACCCATTTCTTTCTCCTTGTTCCCTTCTCTTAGCTTACCATGTAAACTCGCAAGCCCCCCAGCCTTGCCACTGATAACTGTTCTTCCACAGCCCCTGCCTACTCTGCCCAACTTCTCCTCCACGTCCGCAATGTCTTCCCTCATCTGTAGGATCATCTCAGCGGTTCCAAGCAATTGGCGATAGCTGCCGCCGACAAGCGTCCGTAGTCGCGCATTTTTTTCGTCCAATTGAGCCGTGAGGCCACGGTGGAATTGCCGTACTTGAGGGAGAGGGTAACGAAATGCTTCGGAGGCCGTTGTGCAGGTCGTGGGATCAAGAGTCTTATTCGCTGCCATAATTGTGGTGGGGGGTTATTTGTGTTTACTGAGCCAATTGTGCAGAAACTTCTTCTCCAAGCAGCTCCATCTATGATCGCTCAAGGGTTCCAAATATTTTATATCTCAAACTCGTAGACTTGTTAGGCAAATAACACGATATCGTAGCTGGCACAGACAAGGCTGATGCTGATGCTTTAGGTGCCCGTAGTTCTGTTGGATCCACTTTCTCTTGGCTGCCAGCTTACTCTTTTGAGCTTATGAGACATTACTATAGGTTATGTGCGGATGTCCATAAATAAGGACATATAACCTCTGAAATGCGGATATTGACAAAGGGTGCAGTTTGTATCTTAAGGTTTTCTTCGCATACCTAAAGCTTTAAGCTCAGAATTAAATATAATTTTGTGCTAAAGCAAAGTTGTCAAGCTTCAATGTTTCAACGTTTCATTCGTTGTTGCTACCTTGAATCTTAGCGCTTCGTTGTATAATAAAAGTATTTGTGTGCTATATCTACCAACGCCCGCAAGGTTATTTCATAAATAAAATGAGCCCTGATATGGCCATCATTAAAATCGGTTTTATATCGAAGATATTGGGCTGCCGATGCCCATCATTGCAGAACCCACGATAAGTGTCCCCTCTCTTTATCAAACAAACACACAAGCTATGCTCTCTGGAGTTGTTGGATACACCGTTAAGAGTGCAGACCTTAATATATAAGCTGTCAAATTTTTCCTATCCATGAGTTGATACTTGGGATCTATTATCTCAATGATCCTGTACGATCTGTGAGCAGTCTAGGACTAAAAGTGGTTCAAGTGGTTCAAGCGGTCCAGCCCAAAAGTCACACAGACACCACCAGGCGGCCTGCAGTTACAATATGTCTCAAGGGACGTGTTTTAAAGGTTCTCCTACATCTCAGAAATGGAATAAGTCACCAATCATGAGCCCCAAAGATTAGAATGGGCGTTAGAAATGACCACTACGCAATGCATCCTCGCCTTACTTCAGGAAGCATGCTAGTCCCATGTGCGGAATATGAAGGGGGTCAATTACGTCCCGAAGCAGCTTCTGTAGAGGAAGATACCCGCTCAAGTGAAAAGAACGTGTTATTCACCAAATGTACACCACTTTTACCGCCGAAAATACTTCAGCACTGCTGCACACTAAAATCATATGTGCTATAAAGTAAGATGGATAATTACTATTAAACTCGTACATGAAGATACAGGTATGGTGTTGGACTAATACACTATTTTTAATAAGACTACAGGTTTTTAGGATCTCCAGCATGAAGATTCTTAGCTGGAACTTCCACGCTTTCGCCTGATTCTCTCAAGTCACTCTCCACCCTATTATCCTGCCCTCCCAAGATTTGCCCTTTTTCTAAAGGATGCTCTGGTACCTCAAAAACTACTAAGCTTGTTGCAGGGATGCAAATTGCAAACATGACAAATGCTACGATCAGATTCGTCATTGGCGTAATACCCTTGGCGGCACCTATTCCAAACGACACCGCCGAGCCCACGGACTCGAAAGATCTCACGATTCCAACCGTGAGGGTGAGGGTCTCGAGGTCGTTGTTGAAGGTCCCGATGATCCAATACACGAACATGTAATGACTTTCGTTCATGAAGCGAAACATGACATTCACCGCAAAAGCCTTTCCGAAACCTGGGGTGTCCCAATCGAGGGTGACCTTGGGCACGGTGTTGGAGTACTTGTGCTCGTTAAAAACCTGCCAACTGAAAAGCGATAGCATGAGTGTGACGAAAGAAGCCCAGGCAATGCGCGCAACAACAGGGCGACTAAATGCTTTGATATCAAGGAACCATCCCCAGAAAATGTTGGCGGTTGTTGCTGCAATTCCGCTGGTGAGAGCTCCAAGGGCTCGGGAACGCACAGAGAAGTACTTGGTGAGGTAGATGGATTGGTAGGTGCCGTTCCAGTTGAAACCTACGAGGATTGGAATGAGCAAGAAAACGCGTTTGGTACGGAGCAGTCTAAAAAGCTTTCGGAACTCGCCGAGTACGACTTTGTTCTTGGTGGGATCTTCGAGCTTGCGACCGTTGCTACGAATTACTTTCTCTGGTGGCGAGATGAGAAAAGAGAGGGGGAGACCGAGACATTGAAGGGCAATGAGGATGATGTAGGTTGAGTAGCCGACTTTACCGCGCTGGTTTTTGTGCACATTGAGTGATAGCTGGATAGAGGAGCCGATCAGCTGTCCTAGTTCGCGCAGTCCGAGCCAGATACCAGCTTATTGATGTCAGCATATTTAAGATAGGTGATAAGATTACAGAGGACTTACTGAATTTTCCCCGGTCTTTTACCTCAGGGTAACCGAGAGCTATGGCTCCTTCAGATGCCCACAATGCTGAAGCGGCGATGCCGCAAGTCACGCCTCCGAAGAGAACAAACCATTCGACACCATAGCGGTTGTTTACATAAAGAGAAGCAGAATATGGTGCATAACCCAGGGTACCAAGGATCAATACTCTCTTAACGCCGAACTTGTTGGCTAGAACGCTGAAAAGCGGACAGCCAAATACCATTAACCTGCGTTCGTGTTAGTTGCAAACTATCCTAGAGGTACTTAGAACATACCCAAACGTCAAAGAGTTAGCACCATTGACCAGATACGGCTCTTGTTGGCCACCTGCTCCAGTATCTATTTCCAAGTCAGATGATGAAAGTTAACGACTATAGCATTAACTCACTATTCAGGGCATTCCATATTCCAGGTTGGGTGAATGATATCAGGCCAACAATTATAACATTGAACAGTGGACTTCTATACCATCTGGTGAAAGTGGAGACTGGTTTTTGAACTCCATGGGATTCTTCGCTAGCAGTATCTAGCACCGCATCATGGTTTTGATCGACAGCCATGTTCACGAGATATTATTATTAATAATGGGTGATGATTCCAGTGACCAAAACACCGGGAAACACATTCATCCTTTATAACAACCCAGCGCATTCCAGACTATGATCAGAATTTTATCAGATGTCGCTATCCGAACGAGAATGATACCATTGCGGGCAAATCCACATCCTGCACAGGCTGGTAGTTGCTTTCATGCCCCTTTGAGAAATAGATCCGTCCCGGCATGTTCAGCGATCGACCACTCAAATGGCAATTGCTGTGCGGATGGCCAAGGCTCTGACTCAGAAGACACCACAGTTTTATTGGCATTTTCCTTTTTTTTCGTCAGTCGTTTTTCGCCAACGTGAACGGCCCGTGAAGGCGTCATTTCCTTTCTGCGCGGCGCCATGTTCCACTCCACAAAAGTGGGGCATCATCACCAAAATGGGGGTTGGTCTTCCTGATGGTATATACAGTAAACATAGTAATGAGACTTGTATCTAAAAAGAATACTGAGAGAAGTGACTGCAAATTATCTTGAATGTTGTGGAGTACGCGCAGAGCGACAATTAAACTATAAATATGACATCTATCCAAACATCATCAGTCCAAGGATCTCCTAATGAGAAATTCCCAACCAAAGATACACCTGTGACATTCAGAGAGACACCTTACACACCCGCTGTCAATCTTACCACCCCGTATCCTTCTAATATAACCTTTCCACTCTCACTTAGCCCAGACCAGCCGGACGCCTCCATCTCAGACTTGGTATCCGCAATCCAAACGGCAACCTCAAAAGGTATAGTTCGTGACCTGCTCACCAAGCACGGCGCCATCTACTTCCAAAACCTCGACCTCAAATCACCCGGCGAGTTCTCCCAGTTTGCAACAGCATTTGGATGGACGCCTCACGAGGATATCGGGAACCCGGTACGCAGAACGGTACATGCGTTCAATGTAGCCACCGCCAACGAGGGACCCAACACCCAGCCCGTCTATCCGCATAATGAATTTGGACTGAGTCCGCATTACCCGGCTTATCTATTTTTCTGGTGTCAGAGTGCGCCAGAAACTGGTTCGTGATGATGTTGCCCCTTGTAACAGCCAATAAACTGAGAATAGACCCAAGGAGGAAAAACCCCAATCAATAATTCTATTACGTTGTGTCATGCTCTGAAAGAAAGACATCCGGAGTTTATTGAGGAGATTGAGAAGAAAGTCCGTCAGCTGTATGCTGCCTGAGGTGATGACTTGCTGATTGAATCAAGGGAGTGAGATACCAACTCTTCTACCCGAACACACCCAGAGAATCAACGGTCTCACCTGGGACGTCCGTGCTCCAATCCTACGGGAAAGGCATCCTTCCCACTGATTCCGTAGACGAGGCACGCGCCAAAGCAGAGCGCGAGATCAAACGTCTACCAACGGCAACATGGCAATGGGAGAACGTTTCCGAGACTAATCCGCTTGGGGATTTGAGGGTCTTTCAGCGACTGCCTGGTAAGATTTTCAGACTTATCCAAGATATTATGCTCATTCTGGGATAGCAACGAGGAAGCATGAACAGACTGGTTGCGTAGCATTCTTCAATAACATTGTTTCTCGTTTCTTGAATGCGAAAGCAGCGGGGAGCTTGGAACCGCCGTACCTAAACCAAAAGGGAGCATTACAGCCTCCTGCTTTCGTCCGTTTAACCAATTTGAGATGTAAGAAGCCTGACTGAATAGATGCAGTATGCAGACGGCTCGCGTATCCCGAACGAGTATCTTGAGAGCGCAGTCGAGATTATTGGGTGAGTGTATATTATATTCCAGCTAAGTGTGGCAAGCGAGAAGCTAACCCTCGCGCACAGGAAAACGAGAAGTTTAGTGGAGTGGAAGAAAGGTGATGTTATACTATTAGACGTAAGATATTCTCAAACTCTAGAATGGTTCGGTGACTGATGGTAGATAGAATCATGCTGTTCAACACGCTAGGGAGCCGTGGACTGGGTAAGTATATACTCAATGATATGTGGACGAACGTACTGATAGGACCTAGGCCCAGAAAGCTGTTAGCAAGCTTGTGGGATGAACCAGTAGGGTTAAAGAACTAGAGAATGCACCTAATACTTTTCATCTATCTTCATCTGCAGTACGAAAGCTCGTTGACGGAAACGCAATATAATGTCTTTAACGCTCTGAGAGTCACCTCATCTCATGACCCTGATGCCTCTAGTGAATATCTTCTAATTTGAACCCGAGTTCAGTTTATTTCGTAACGGTAAGCCTATGAAATTATTTCGTAATCAAGTAAACATTGATGAGCATACGATGAAAGTGAAAGGCAATAAGTGTATGAAAAATCAACCTTCTCAGCCAAGAGGATGCTACTCCTACACGGCTTCGCAAGCAAAATAAGTCCTAGAAAAAGGCTGGACTACATCAATATATTATGACAATTTCGAAAAATCAACCTGCATAAGGAATATGAGAGGAGGGCACTGAGCGCCGGAGTTTCAATCGCAGCAATTGGCACTTCTGTACTGCAAAGTGTCCACAAAGGTATATGCTCAATGAGGGCAAATAGTATATAAATTTCAGACTTAAAGACATGACTAGGAGAAATAAAAGATATTATTCGGACTTTCAGATCCTGCGCATTAATGACTCGGCAATGTTATGAGAACATAGTGCACAATGGGTTCTCTGACAGTGTTGTGGTAATGGTGCAGGAAAATGTTGGTGATGCTTATGTCAGCTCTGCCAAGCCTGGATCATTTTGACCTCCTGCTCCTGAACATCTCCATACTACCAGTCCAATGTATCTTCACCATAATCTTATGTTCGCCTCTACTTGATTACCCAAGGCAGCAGGTATCATAATAATCATCGCACAAGCCAATAGTTTCCAAGACGCAGAGAAGGCGATTGTGCGACGGGCTCGATGACCATCCAGGGTTAATCGCCTCTCAATGTGCAGATCATGTTGCTACGATGAATCTTCGATCTTTCTTCCGCTTCTTGTATAATACATCGTACTGGATTCTCTGCTTCATTCTCGCCTTTCTTATTCTCATAACCCCCGGCGATGCGATTCGCCAGGCATATCAGAACAAGCAGCTTTACAACGTCTTTGTCGTTGCTGGCTGCTATGTTCTAACCGGCCTTCTCGCAGGTACCATATACCTCGTCCGTCTATACACGAACCGGCAGATATTAGCAGCTATACCTAAGACATGGATACCAGTGGAGAAGGGCGACGTTAATAAGAAAGTCAGAAAAATGATAGTGGCCAGCCTGAGTCGCAGCGCTGTAATAGCGTGGGATGCTCGTCCTAGACTTGACCCAACTCCTCCTGCAGCAGTCTCGGACCCGGATGCGAGAGAAGCTGTGGTCAAGACAGACACGAACCTTGACAAGAAAAAAAGACACGGTGTTTTTTGGAGGCATCGTCGAGTACAGACCGAAAAAGACGATCATATCATCGTTATTCCATCTAATGCCCCCGTCTGGGGAGATATTTCCCATAAGGGATGGTCACCGCCTGAATCGCCTGATCTGCCAAATATTCAGTATACAACTGTTATTCTAGAGCTACCACATCTCATTGAAGCACGGGCAGTATCTATGGCACCACCAGAGACAGAAAGCGGGACTAGCTCCGGTATGCCTGATATCCGTGCCGTTGATCTATTGCAACGTCCTGCTTCCATAGGATTACGTGACTATATGAGTCATTTGCTTAACATTGGCGTCCTCATGCCTTCTTCTACTGCGACACATTTCCTTACAGCTTATGAACATGCTCGCTTTTCTCCAGAACCCCTCGCTGAAGTCGAGTTTCGGTGCCTCATGAAACTATTCGCTGAAGTGCTTCGAGGAATGCAACCACTAAGTCCGGCCATGCTTGCAAGTCTTGACATATCCCCCCCTGAAAGCGACATCGATGATGACAACTCCTCATCAACTACCCCACGAAGTCGGTCTTCCGTCTCAACGCACACTGCTAGTACACGTAGTGCTAGCCAAAGCACTACGCAAACTGCCCAATCTCGGCGCGTCGCCACAGATGGCACGTCATCGACCACTAGACATGTGCCCAATTTTAGTACAGCCCCAGCGACACCGAGAAGTAGGAAGCGCGTAGCACCGAGATCTCCAAACATGAACACGTTTTCGCAGTCTAGGATGCCATACAATGACAGTAGTGCCGGCTCAAGCACGAGCTTAGTCCCGTCTCGTGACGGAAGCGTGATACGACTTCGGGCCACGAACGAGCAGAGTGATCTTCCCTATACTCTTATGATACCCGGATCGCAGTAATTGTTGTTTTGAAACATCGGGTCCATTTTGCATATAGCGATGGAGTTTTGGTTGGATCATGTAATGTTTTGGCTAGTATAATGTTCAATGGTAATGATAATTGAGACCCTTCCTCTGGGGAAGTCCATGCACATCTCTTGTCTCGAGCCCTTATTCTCGAATATTTGGGATTGCGTCTGAAAGTTCTGTTATTGCGTATAGCATGTGTTGGGTCATGATCTGGCCAAGCAACAGGCTGACATCGACATCTCTGATCGACTCTTTCAGCCTCTGTCGTGGCCTCATATATGCTGATAGCAGCAGTCTGCATATGCATATACACGGCAGTTTTATATCTTCCAGAAAGGCTTTGCTTTGTAGTTGATATGCACGAAAGCTTCCGTCAGATGCTTATCTGTATCGCTGCAGTATTGGGACTACTATCACATTAGATGAGGTCTTTGAGAGAAGCAATTTGTTTTGCCTACAGTTATGGAGCCATGTCTGAGCTATTCTTCGATTTTTTTTTATTGTCCGTGTTCCATTACTCTTCCAAGCTTGTTATTGCAGCATTGAAGCCCTGGATATAGGTATCCACTTTGTATTGATGTGCCTGGATATTGTCGTCGGTGACTATGTAGTCGTATTCTGGATTAGGATTGACAGGGTCTTCTATGTACCGCTCAATTGAGTATGGAACTCCAGATTTGTTGTTAGTCTTGGTTGCTGTGGTATTGGAGGAGGCTGAATGAAAAGGTTCTGCATCCTTGTTTGTCCCAGATAACTTGGACCCGGATTGACTTTTGACTTTTGACAATGAGTGCTTGCTCTTTGAGTGCCTAATAGTGCATGCTATTAGCGATTTGCTTGATGGACGGAGGCCCGGCATAGACGCAGATGGCAAATTACCCATTGGCGGATCCATTGACAGCATATATGGTTGAAGTATTGGAAGGCATTATGAACTATCTTCGCACACTGATTAAGAAGATTTATACTCTGTAGCGATGTGCGCAATGGGCTGTGGCAAAAGGATGTCATGTGTTGTGATATGTGTGTTATTTTAAACATTTCATGGTGACGAGGAAGGAGGTTTTTATACTTTATCTTTTAATCCTAGGTGGGAAGGGGTAATATAGAGGCAGACAGGTGTTGGAAGGTAAACAGGAATGACAAAAACAACCATAGATGACTTGTTTAGTCAGTGAGATCAGAACGAGGCGTCAAGCCTTGTGCCTCATGCCTCCTGCCACCGACTACGCAGCCCACAGGACATAATCCACACAACACCTACCTGATGCAGGTGGACGGGTATTGGCCACACGTGTGGTCCGAAACAAGCAGAGTACCTCCTGAACTTAATTAACCGATTTACGGAGTGTCCTGCTAGCCAGGATGCCATGCTGTCAGGAACCAAGTACGCGCTTGCATTCGCTTTATAACCTTTTTTGGAGTTTTTGTTCCACCGAGTATATATCGTCCCTACTATATTGTGTATGCTTGTTAAAGCACAACCAATCTTTACTATTGATCTATATTCTCAGGAGTCTAGTCATATATCCGCGACATAGCGATTCTATGGAGCTTTGGACCATGTTGGACGTTATGGCTAGGATAAGTTCAGTGGTTTGATAGCCACATGAGATTCGATGTGATGAGTTATCATAGGTCAGTTCTAATAACCAGGTAAATGGTGCTGCAACTGCGGATAAAAGTGCAGCACAGCAGAAGTCGGGCGTCCATGGGGTAAACTTGTGTAACATTGTAAATTTACGACATCGGATTTATGCATAATTATTAGCTTAGTTATGCCTGTGGTCATCCTAGCCAACACCATAAACGAAGCGTCAGCAAGGTGCTCGGGGCCTTCACCTGTCAACCCCCCGGACTGCTGGACCTTTATCCGTTGTGGATGCATAGAAAGGGTGCATGGTAAAGGAGAAGGAAGAATAGATCTGGATAGGTGGCGCCCGGCTGTACTCTCGCATGTCGGTACAGGGAGTCTTTAGGAAGCATCATTGAGGTAGCCTCGGCAGACCTGGGTCTATATCGCCGCCTCTTGTTGTCGCCGTGCCCGCACCGGAAATCTGCATTTAAAGGGGTCGGGCAACAAAGCAGGGACTGACAGCTCAGGTGGCAAGACTGACTAGAACGGCTAAGCAACCGAGTGGAAGCAATGACTGTTACGCTATATCCCGAGGCTTCAGACGCAAAGAATCTTAGATGCAGCACCAGAGTGGATCGACTCAAGCTCAGCCAGGACTATGCACGGGCTACGAAAACGCACAGAACTGTGTCAGGGGTCCATGCGACCAAAAGGTACTCACAGGCTGCTGTTTGTGCGGTGGTGTGTCACCTTTCGCATGGTGTCAAAGACGGGGAAAGACGAACAGGGACAGAGGCAAGCTAGTAGTTCCATTTATTGGACAAGCAGTTGGATCAGTATCCAAGTTTCAAACCGCATTTTGACTCCTCCGTAGCCTCGTAGCGCGCACATTAGGAGAAATTTTGAAATGGCATACTGCTTTTCTTTGTATTCGCCATGCCGAAAGGTCCGCCGTTCCAGTCGATAATAATCGAATTTGCCAACTCGACTTCAATTACCTGTTGATTTTTCCACGCAATAAATCACCGAACAACGCCTACTCATGCTCATTTGGTATGGCTCACATCTTAGAATCTGAAATTAATCAATGAAAGGCCAAAGAAAATCAGCAGGGAGAGTGGAGCAGCGTAGAACGGACAGGCCCTGATAGCATAAGCTGTTGAGTAGCTCATATTTCAATTTGTTTAAATTACCAAGTCGGGCAAGGCCGCCAAGAAAATTCATATCTCACATTGCTTTCGGATACCCCGAAAGCACTTCGCCGCTTAGCCAGTCATCATGGTATTTCATTCATGGCTTGAATGCTGGTGTAGCCCGTCAATGCTGTAGTTTTGTTGCAACACCAGGTGGTTCGCAGAAATGCGAGCCATCCGCAGATATAGTTCCCCAATCCATGCTGATCTTCGGGTTCGAAAATCCCTATCATATGGCAAATGCAACTTTGAGGAACATCCTAGAGATTTACAGATTGTATAGCCTCTGATATTACAATTACGTTAGATTTCTCAAGGCGCAATGAGCCTCGAGCAACAGTGGTATCGCCAACTGGATGCAAATTTTGTCGAGCTGTGTAAATGCCTTCCATCTGAGATGATACTAGCGCGCTGAATGAAATAAGCGCTGCGATCCTGGCGGATGACGCGGCAACTGACCGAGTAGCGGCTCGTTGACGTGGCAGTCTGTGGATCATTTAGCCGCGCATCGGCAGAGAATGTGTTGGCTGATGTTCCAAGCGACTACGTTTGCATATCCAGTGACGAATCCAGAATCAACAGTTCCGAGGCGTTCGAGTGCTGACATGCTTGAACACATTCCCATGCGGCGCTTAATCAGCACGGATATAGCATGTTTCGGCTAATTTATATCTTGTTGTCAGAACCCTCTCAGGCTTTGGATGGGTCATCTCTGCTGCCAAGCAACTATGCTGGGAAATCTTAGAAGATGTAACAGCTCGAGGCTGATGATCTGACTAGAATGACCTTCGGCTTTTCTACAAAGGGTAATAGTTGCTGAGGCTCTTTTCAATGAACTAGGCACAGATTTGGTGTGTTCCGACCAGACCACAATATCCTCCGATCATGCCGCTTCCTCGCATCGAATTTAAGTTAACGACAGACGGAAGATTTTACACGGAAAGGCAGCACATTTATCCTGGGTAAGGTGTCATTCACAATGAGACGCTTTTATTGGTGGCGTGAAGTGGAAACAGGTAAGGTATGCTGTTATTGGTATGTGTCTGTGTAACAATGCTGGCAGCGTGATCTGGACACGTGATAAAGATCATTGTCCCTTGTATTTCTCCACAGTTCAGCATTGCCATGAGTAGGCACTCACGGCAGTCAGGCCGAAATGTAGGGGAGGCTATAGGTCTTGTACTTGGTGCAATATTAGTGATTCCTCCCCGCCGCAGCTTTGCAAGAACGGCTGATTTTTGTTCCAGCAATTCCGAAAATTCCTCATCGTTAGCAACAAATACCCAATCAACAGCACCCCATATATTACCGACTGTGATAGCATATCACGCGTCACTAAACCCAACGTTCGGGGTCAATCATCAGATCACCGTAAGATCTGGGGTGACGGAAGCGATCCATAGGCTGTACGCTCCGAAGTTTAGCCTGTTCATTTGAAGAGGTAGGTGCGCTGCAAGTACTATAATGGATTTGTGTTTCGGGTTTCTGGGGTAATGGGATTTATTATAAAATGGAGATATTCCCGTGAAAGTAAACCCGAGAACATCTGCACTACCCACTTTGACTAAGTCGAAGTTTCATCGTTCCTGCGCCGTTCATTGAAGACTTACAATCCTAAGGCTCTTCTGAATTTCACCCCGTTTCTACACATCTACACAGTCATATCTCCACCGGCACCCTAGAATCAGCAAAATGAGGTTCTTACGATCTTTCTCAGTCTTCTCCCTCCTCCCGGTTGCCTTTGCTGGCCTCTACTACCCCCCAATTCTCAGTCCAAAGAACGGCGATATCATTCCTGTCGGCTCCAATTTCACAGTCGTTTGGTATATACCTTCGTCAAATTTTCAAGACTCGCGTTAACGGAACATCAGGAACACAACAATTCCAGAGGGTATCAGACCCGACCAAGTCGCCAAATTTACCTCTGAGGTCAGAGTTGGCATCTACTTCCCACCTACCTCAAAGCAACCAAACGGTTTTGCGTACCAAGTATGCGATATGCCTCCTTCCCTTTCCAGAAACGAACAGCTTACCTTCCTCAGCAATTCCCCATCTACGAACTCAACCCTCCACCCAATCCCAACCCGGATTGGAACCAACCTTTGTACTTCTACAGTATGTGACCTTCCGGATCTGGATTCCATCTCAATAGACCAGATGCTGATCAGAATCAGAGGAGAAGCTGCCAGATTATACAGACTCCGGTCTAGGGTGGGCGCAATATCAACTTGATAAACATCTTTGCGCCAAGGATGACCTGGTCATCGCCTGGTGGGATGCACAAGACCCTCAGGTCTTTTCTGGCGTTTTCCATATCGTCGGTGATTGCTGGACTGGGTAGGGCAATGACGGGATCTAGAACTTTTCTTTTCCGTGATATCTCCTATCCCTCCGCATAATACAGGGGTAGCATTATTTTCTTGGCTATGATTTTCGCATAGTGGATGATCAAATCAGATCATGGGATATCTCCGTTTCCCAGTAAATCGGCATCTTAATTTCCATTTGGGGTTAAGGATTTACGTAGGTACCTCAGGGTAGGAATGGATTTTTAGCTTGAAGGACCGAATTTGGAGAAGCTCCGATTGGGGACAGATGTGATTTGGTCATGGTCGGTAAGCCGTATGTTATCATTTGTGATGAACGGGGGTTTAATTGTCGATATTACCAAGTGCTTGCACACGTTTTGCTTAATTGATGTGGACCGATGGAGAATGCCATTTCTCGGGCCAAGTCGGACAAGAAGGACTAGCGTCGGCATTCCTTTGAATAACCTCATTGGCCCGTCAATTTCCTTCCCCACAAGCTTATATCAACTCTCACCCCAGCCTCCTACTTTTCTGTTTCTCCTCCAATACCGTTTCTGTTGTTGCTGCTTGATTCGGTTAAAGCTGCAATTCATAAATGAATTCGCTACAGAATGATTGTTCTATCTTATCTACTTCATGATCATCTTGCTTCGATGCGACTTTTTAAGAGAGAAGAGTTCGCCAGAAGGTTCTCAGCACGGTCAGTCACAAGACGTTTTACTTTTGCTTATAGCTATCTTCGCAGTCTTTCGACTATTTCCCCGCCGAACTTATGTCCATTTTCCTCTTTTTGGGAGGTTGGTGGGTATCCAAAGCTCAGCATGAGTTCAATTTCGAGTGTATTAGCGATCTTGCGCAAGGGAGCTCAGTACATCTACTCTTAGATTCACATTTGTGTGATGTACTACTAGAGCTGTCACATGAAAGGCAAGCACACAGCCTAAATTTTTTGAAATTATGCCAGCTTTTCGAGCCGTCCTATCATAATTTAGAATGAGAACAAGGTTCCCGATCCTTCAACTGCGGCTCTCCTGAAATGAACAAGGACGTTCGGAAGATCGCAACTTGCTCTACTCTCCCCCGCACCTAGACACAACGTTGTACTTTTACAGCGTACCTGCTTCCATATAATAGCCACTAAAGCGATGGCAGCTACGCCTCTAACGGCTATCATTCCATCTGCTGCCCTGGTCTCCATGCTTGCCTGTGCTTGTGTACTTCTCGAATAGGTGATCAAATCGCGGGCCTTGCCTCTTCGTGGCAAGGCTACGATCGGCGTATTTCCGAGATCTCTGCTTTGCATACAAGTATGATTCGCCATCCCGTCTGCTGCCGGCCGCTGTTGTGTAGCATTTCTGAACTTCATCAGTAGAATAAAGCCACGCACATTGCGGGGACGCTCCCTTACCTGACTTCACTTATATTTGGCCTTGCCCTTTCTCGTTGCACTAAATCTGTGCAATCTAATTTTGATGCTACTTAAGGCATCAAGCCGTCGTACATTCTCTCACTGTTTCAGAAGCTGGACCACCCTGTTATGTGGTTCTGCACAACTGTATTTCAATTGATCTAAATTCCACGTATATGGAGTGATAGTTTGTGGTTTCATGAACTTTCAATTGGTTGGGATTCATTACTTTCGCTAATCTGAACCTCAAAAACTAGATCCGTGTGCTTGGTCTAGACACAATGCGCTTCTCCCTATTACTCACTGTCGCGGGCTTTAGCCTCTCTGCACTGGCTCAGAAACTGCCACTGAGTACCTCGAGCAGATGGATTCTAGACTCAACAGGAGCAAGGGTCAAGCTGCGAGCAATCAATTGGGCAGGTCATGGAGAAGCAAACATTCCAGAAGGTTTACACAAGCAGTCTATAGGTCACATTGCCGACTTCATCAAGGCAAACAACTTCAATGCCGTTCGTCTCACATATTCTACAGACCATGCATTGGATCCCAACAAAAAGGTCTCTGACTCCTTCATAGCTGCGGCTGCCGCCTCAGGAATTGATGTGGCGACTATGACCAATATGTATAACAATGTCGTGACGAAGAATCCATTCATTGCTGGTGCAAGCAATCAAGATGTTTTCGCAGCAGTTATCAAAGCTCTCTGGGATAGAGGAATCATGACAGTCTTGGACAACCACGTTAGCAAGGCAAGTTGGTGCTGTAATATCGACGACGGAAATGGCTGGTGGGACGAAGCATTCGGCTACAACGACCTTAACAGCCGCTACTTCAAAACACAGAACTGGCTCAATGGTCTCACAGCTCAAGCAACGTGGGCACGCAGCCAACCCGGCGTCATCGGACTCTCTCTCCGCAATGAGATCCGGCCGTTCCTCCTCCAAGACACGAATAACCATGATGACTGGTACAATTTCATGCATCAGGGCGGAGTGCGCGTTCACGATGCCTTTCCTGAAGCTCTTGTTATCGTTGGCGGCTCCCAATCTGCCACAGACTTGAGCTTCCTAAAGAGCAGGGATTTTGAAGTATCATGGCCAGGAAAACATGTTTGGGAGATGCATGCGTATTCCTTTACACTCACATTCCCGGATCCGTTCAACAGCTGTGATTGGGTGAAGGCAGAGTATGGCTTTTTTGACGGGTTTGTGCTTACGCAGGGCAAGAGCTACACAGCGCCATTGATTCTGTCGGAGTTCGGTGTTGGTTTACAAGGCGGGCCAAATGATGGGCTGAGTGACGATGATAAGAGCTATTTGGATTGTCTGTACAGTTATATGAAGAGCAATGATATGGACTGGGCGCTGTGGGCTATTCAGGGAACGTATTATGTGAGACAGGGTCAGGCGAATTATGACGAGAGTTGGGGGCTGATGGATAGGGATTGGAATGGGGCCAGGAATCCCACGTTCTTAGGGAAGTATCCTGATATTTTTAAGCAGACTCAAGGACCTTGAGTTGTAAATATTGGAAGAAATAATTATCTATTAAAGGGAGATACAGGGGGCTATATTTGATGTAAGCACTACATACAGAAGCATAAGTTCATGCCTCAAGATAAAGCTCGTAAGGCAACAAATGTGTAAATATAAGCAAGTCCCATTTAATTAAGAAAGGCTGTCCTCCTCATCTAAATATCTTGCGTCTTGGAGAGTTGCATTCAATTATGTGACTGTGATGTTCTGGCTATCAAGGTATCTGATTTGACAAGGAGAAAAGCTATTGCATACTTCAACATGAATTACTACCCCTCCCAGGTTCCACTCCCAACCTACTCTGCCCCTTTGAGATATCGATGTATTCCGAATAGTGGCTTTAGTAGTCGCATGTAAGGCTGCGTAGCCAGCAGATTTGCGATGTGATGTCATTACCGAACTTGAGCTTTCATAGAACGCACAATGACATGGGCGACGGACGCAAAGAATAGAACTGGCAAACGGGACGAAGAGGACAAGTTGGTCCGAACAGAATGGCGAGCGGTACAAAATGGAAGCCATAAAGGGATGAATGGTCTCGAGGATCCGGCTGGGTAGCAATGGCATGAAGGCTGAGCCTTCTGGATCTATTGCTAGAATGCCTCGGCTTGCTACTTAAGTTTAACAATCCGCAGAGTCACTTACAATCTACGGAGTTACTTTATCTCACATATTTGGAATGAATGAAGCATAGCGCCTTCGACACTGCAACACTGAGCTTAGGTCCTCTGGTTCCCGAGCCTTTCCCCTCCAACGATGACTGTGTCTAATTGGATACAATATGTGCGTTGAAGGCTTTGACAGAAAATTACTTGTGTTTTATACTGTTGGAAGGTAAAGCAACACACTGGCACGGTATTATCAGTATAGCCACCAGAATGAGGATCCATGACAAAATCTAAATATAACAACTTCACGATTATCGTCGCAGCCCCCTTCAATGTGATGCATGACATTTCAAGCTATCACTGTGTAAGCTAAATCCTCTTGTGATGAATAAGGCAACTCTTTCCGTGGGCAGTAGTTGATCAGTGAGCAGAGCCGCAAGACACAAAACTTAAGACAAGCCGGATGACGAATGGCTGTCTAAATCAGCCAAGCCAAGAATTAGGTTAAACCTTAATTTACGATATGTATATGCATCTCCGCTCCGTGGCTGGGGTGGAAGCCATAATATCCTGGCACCAATTTATGGGAGCGTCATGTAGGTTTATGTTCATCTATCAGCTAGCCAACTTTAACGAATCGTATTGAAACTACCTCATGCATGTTAACCAGAGGCGGGATCAGGAGGTCCAGTCTAACCCAGGACAGACCAGCTCCAAATCAACCCCGCATTCTGGTTTCTTTCCACCCTTCCACCTTCCCCCCTCGAACCCTTCCCCCCCTTACCAAGCCCGCCCGCCCCAGCCAAACAACACCTCACAACATCAGGTTTACCATTTATGACCTCGACGCCATATCTTTCGCTTCAACTCCCCATCTCCCGTCTCCCGAGGACCGTGAAGAATGATCCTGTCCGTCACAAAAGATCGGAGATGGGATGTCTCCAGAACCAACCAAAGCCAAAAGGACGGTCTGCGACCACTGCCGAAGACGACGTAAGTCACACTGCGCGTTAAGAACCCTAACCAGTCCAGAACTGGGTTATTTCCGTGTTTCATATCCGGCTGGGAGACATACATGCTGACTTGAATTGGCTAGGCATACGCTGTGATGGGAATCTACCATGCAACCAGTGCCAGAACACCTCCTTAATCTGCAAAAGAGAGCATATCCCTAAAAGGCGAGGTCCCAAGAAGGGCAGTGGGAGGGTCATCAATGAGCTGCGAGCTCAAGATGGGGTTGCAGCCTACCAAAAGCCGAAGGATACGCCGCCATCGAGATCTAATACGAACGAGTCTGTTCCGGAAAGCCACAGTACTGGTCCTGGATCGTGAGTACATTCTTCCCTCTCCTGCTCTATCTTGTAGTTTCCACATACTATTCATCTGGAGGTAGTACCTTCGACCACGATCTCAAGCCACATGGTGAAGCATCTCTCACGTGATGTGTACCCGTCTCCTAAAGTGTTTCGCCTGGTAACATCAATAATTTTTACATAAAGGAATGATGGTCTACCTTCATTAGATTCTTGTCTCTTATATGTGCTCCTTGTTCGTTGCCAAGTATTGATATCGTGAAATAGCAGCGACGATTGGATATCTGATAGCGCAACCGCCCCAAGTTCCCCATCTTTTCAACGACAGTGGCTACCAGCAGCACTTGCAGAAAATCTACATCTGAACGAAGAACCTCGAAGTATCTTCACCTCTGAACAATTCATGCCAACGACTGCAAGCTACTTTCATTTGATCCCCACTTGTATCGATTTATTCATGGAACATATCTATCCTATCATGCCACTCATTTACATGCCTGCACTGCGAGAGTCCATTAAACGTCAGCTCGATGTGTCGGAGAAGAATCTAGTATATTCTTTGTGCGCATTGACATCCACGCATATGATTGGGAAGAGCATATCTGCCCCTGGACCACAGTCATGGGAAACTGCCGGACGCTTCTTTCTAGACCAATGTATTTTGGTGCGACAATCTTACGATTTTGTCGAAGATAAAACTTTATCTGCCGTCATATCATGTTATTTTCTTTCAACGGCTTTCTTCGAGCTCAACCAGTCGCGGAAGTCGTGGTATTATTTACGAGAAGCCTTAACTATGGGGCAGGATCTTGGTTTCCATGACGAGAAGACCTACATTGGGCTCTCGCCAGCTGAGGAACTATGCCGCCGGAGAACATTCTGGATTTTGTATGTTACTGAGAGGTAATATTTCACATTATTTGATAGTGAACTGTGGTTAAAGCTGTCTTAGGTCTTTTGCAATCTTACGACACAAACCTCTCACTCTATCCAAGACTCCCGCATTACCCATTACCCTCCATGAATATGAAACCCCGGAAATACATTCAGGTTTCATGCACCTTGTACAATCTTATCACCTTCTTGATTCCAATTTTGTCGACTCGTGGAACGAATCCTCAGAAGCACCCGCCTCTACATTAACATACACGGCTCTTCAAGAGCAACTCAGTCTTTCGCAGCCCTCGCAACTTGCCATGACAGATATACAAAAGGCTGATATCCTTGTTACTCAGCAATGGCTACGTCTTATCGTATGGCAATCGTCTATGAGACAAGGTTTGTTGAGCTGGAACGCAGAAGATGAGAGCATGACTTTCCGCTACCCTTTGAAGATTGCGCACTCTCTTCTCGAGGTCATATCCAGTTTACCGATTAAAAGTATCGAAGTACATGGCATGGGAATCTTTGAGAAAATATTTGAGATTGGAAATGCAATGGTAGACATCATGCAGGTTCTGGGAACAAATATTCCGCATGAGTTCTATGGCGTGTCTCAAGACCCATTCGTAGTATTTGTCAAAACGTTGAGTCAGACACCGAATTCTCAGAAACATTATGCGAACCTCTTGCTTGCCAAAGCAGCAGAAAAACCTGAAATGCGACGCTTCAGTAACGGTCTGATGCCTTCTCTTTCGGATCCTACGATGATACCTCCTTGTAACATGGATTTCTCAGACACCATACCGTTCATGAATGCAGATGGGCTCAGTTCTCCACAAGTGCGTCAGTGGAGGGGTAGCATCGTTGGAGAGGTTGGCGATGATGGTATCTGTGAACCAGAAGTAGGGCGAGAAAATCAAGAGGGCCAAGCATGGTGTACTGAAGATATCGGGATCCCAGAAAGTCTGGGGCTCTCTGATGCTTGGATGTAGGAACCAACAAAACCAAATCTCGTATATGAAGAATTGTCAATCATCATCTGCCCAGAAGCACGAAGCTATGACAACTTACCAAGATTACGTCGTGTTGCAAAATGTTCGGTATGGAAGCCAGAGTTTCCGATAGATGCCCAGCACTAGGTGTGCATAAACCTGGACTTCACTTGAAAGGAGATAATACCGATGCCCTGATAGAATAATACTCGAGAAGCCAAGAAGGAAGCATGTTGCCCGAGTCATGATAGTTTCTGAGCTGAGCAAGTTCTCGTTCGCTAAGCAAACACGAAGAACGAGTCGAGAAACAGGTCCTCTTGTGTAGATAAACTCAGCATTTGATAGGTAAGAATGAGCAATCTCCAAACACTTGAGAACAGTGAGCTTTCAAGACCTGAGTCTCATTCGCTAAAGAGAATGGGAGTGGGCAAACATGGATTGTATGGATAGCTCTAGCATGCTTTGAACACTAAATATGATACCTCATTCTTCAACATCCCAGTGGATTGTGCGCTACCACCTACCAAACCCAACTGTAAAACCTCAACTTCTTCGCTAGCAGTAGTTGCTTCCGGAAGACTTTGATCCTGTGTAGGTATAGATGGCCTGATGACCTACACTCTTTCCTCCCACATCCACACCGTCTTCAGACAGCAACATCTCATAAATTATCTCATAATATGCACTTTTTATGTTGACACTATACTTGGATTGAGAAGAGTTATGACCTCCTGGATCTCGAAAGTAACCAATAGCCCCGGACTAACTAGATCACTGGTTGGATCGTTCCGCTCTACTACGAAAGATGGAAATAAACTCTGTTCAATATGCTCCCGGTTTGACTTTCAAGGTGTCCTTGCAGCATCTTCCACGTATCCACTCAAATGGAGCGAGAGAATACCTCTGAGCCACATAAAGCGCCATCCTGGGTGTCCCTTCTGCCGCCTGGTCCTAAAGACCTTGGAAACTATCAGTTCGGGCAATGGGATTGAGGATCTGACTGATGATGGAGGGAGGGTTTGGCTTGAATGCGGGAGGGATGAGTCTTTCGTGAAGGACGGAGAGGCTGCCGCTCGTGGCAAGGAACAGCGAATTTATGTGCCGCATATTGCAATTCAGGATCGTAATAATTACAGATATTGCATTCATTCTCTGGAGCATGACTCGCCAGAGCGTCACTTGGCGGATGGCTGTCTGATGAGAGGACGAGAGGTCTCACAAATGATTGATATTGGGCTCTTGAAAAGATGGCTACGAGAGTGCGACCTGTTTCATGGTGTGCGCTGTAAAGCTGAACCTGAGGTCTGGGGTGCGACCAATCGTCAGGGACATTTCCGTCTCATTGACGTTGAAGAACAGAAGATTATTCCAGCATTTGGAAGAAACCTGAAGTACCTTGCACTAAGTTACGTTTGGGGAGGACTCGATGTATCTCAGCTTACACTATTAGAATCGACAAGTAAGCGGCTCTTCAACAAAAGCGGACTAGCACTTGAACTATCAGATATCCCGACCACGATTAAGGACGCAATGAAAATAACTCAAATGCTAGGCTACCGGTACTTGTGGGTTGATGCTCTTTGTATCTTTCAGGACAGCGCAACAGACCAGGCAATTCAGATCAAAAAGATGCATATAATTTACGAGCATTCTGAGCTGACAATTGTGTGTGCAGCTGGAGCAGACTCATGGGTAGGTTTACCCGGAGTCTCTTCAAGGACTCAAACACAGCACATCGAAGCTATCCAAGGTCTTCGCCTTGCGAATATTTTACCTGGATTCACGCAAACCATCCGGGAATCTGTCTGGATCACCCGAGCCTGGACATTGCAAGAGATGTACTTCTCGAAACGCATGTACGTGATCTCTTACCGGTAACGATCGCGACAGACGCTAACGAAATCAGGCTATATTTCACAGACTCGCAAGTCTACTTCAAATGCGAATGCTCTATGTGGCGGGAAGATAAGTTCCTCGAAGCACCATCGTCCATAACCTTCAGTGTTCCCACTGATTCCTGGGGCCATCTCGACGTATACTCTTTTACCAAAGCGACCAAAGCGCCTTCCGAAGCAATACAAGGCATCAACAAAGGGTATTCCCATCTCCTAACCCAAGCCTTGTACTTCGGGTACAATCCCAACCACAGGTACTTCAAGCATGAGCAGCTAATGCAATACTGGAAAACTATCCAACGGTACATCCTACGACGAATGACTAATCCAGCCGATATCCTCAATGCCTTTCAAGGAGTAATGACCTCCTATTCTGAAGCAATGGAATGCGATATCTTCCATGGCTTACCGACTAATTTTCTCCTCCACGGCCTGCTTTTCCGCTCACGCCACGCTGCGGAACGGCGAAAGGGATTCCCAAGCTGGTCTTGGGCCGGCTGGCAATCAGCCCATAATTATTGTCCCCCACTGCCGCTCTCGGACATGTCTCAATACATCATCTACGTTGACTGGCAACTAAAATTAGCCTCAGACATCAATTTCTATCGCATCCGCCAAGATGATACCTCTAAAATCGAGTTCATACCCTCCCTGGTCAATCAAGCGGGCCACCCAACTCGGCTTAAGCACTCGCCGCAACGATCCATTTGGTATAATATACCAAATACCCTCTCACCCGTTGAACGCGCTCAACTCCTTATTTTTACCACCATGTCCGCAATCATACCCGTGGAGCTGCATCAATGGGACGATTCCCCCGAAAATCCTTCCATCCTTCTCCTCTCCTCGTCTGCCAGCGGACCCGTGACTAGCATGGCAACAATTCCTAGTCCCATTAGTGGGATGGATATCGTTCCGGAAACCTTGGAATTTATTTTCATGGGCGACTACAAGGAGTATGAGCGTGACCAAAAACACGTCTTAATCATGGCCATCAAAACAGACGAGAGGGGTGTCTCGGAGAGGATAAACATGGCATCTCCCCTCCTTGCGTCAGACTGGGAAGCATACCCTACGAGCGAACGAACTGTTTATCTGATATGAATATAGTCTTGGTATTCCGTGAGGAGTGCCTATTTCTAGCGCACATTGTTTGTGGCCCACAAACTGGAGATTCTGTAAAGTATTGTGAGCGATGGAGGAACAGCGGGGTTTTCGAATGTGCAGTAATGTGATTGGAAGTGTAGATTTGTGCTACAGATGTAGTTGCGATTAGACTCTGTGCAGGATGCCGGTTGTGCGCGCCATGGATGCTCACGGAATTTCTTCCACTTGCAGCAGGTATAGCTATCTCCCAAACGGGCGATGGATACTCACCACAAAGCCAATCTACCATTCCATGCGCAATATACTAGGCTGTCGCATGTATGTAACACAAATCACTTGTGGAAATCCATAGAATAGCGCCAAACCTTGTTCGGAAGCCAACACCACCAGCTGATGTTCACAACGCTATACCTTACGAATCAGTACCAACAACCATCCAAACCAAAAGCCTACAAAATATTGTCCTCGGACACAAGCCTTGCGCACAAACGAAAAGGTGTAAATCCGGAGCTAGCGACTAGCCAATCCGGAGCTCAATCGGGAAAGTGAGTTGTAGGCAATCCGCAGACAGCACAACAAAGTTTTTTGGCTTGCAATAATATGATGGCGAAATTGTTGGTGTGGCCCAGAGAGTCTGCAGCTATCCGACGGAGTCATGAAATGTGCGGGATGGAAGTGTTTAGATATCTGGAAGAACTTAGGGGTGCACGCAGAATCTCCGAAGTAGAAGCAGGAACATTCGGAATATGTATATATTTGGTGCCGCCGGCAGGAAAGGAAACTGCGGAAAAGATCTGGAATGTCACATAGTACTGGGAATGTACAAAGAATTGTTAGATGTATAAGTAAATGTTAGAGATTTTCTACATGAGGGGCATCTCACATGTATTGTTCTCCTGGGGCTAGTATCTGCTTAATGATACCATATCCATCCGGCGATGGAAGTTTCCATTTAGCTATCTTGATGAGTCGATATCCTATTCCAACTCCTTCAAAACGTTATTAATCATGCTGATACCTGATGTCGATAAAGGCTCACACCTTATAATAACCCCCCGCGCGAAGCGACACTCCTAGAGCCAATACTCACAACCCTCCCGAGGCCACTTCCAGGCCTCATCATGACCACCTCTGCAACATTCATCTCTGCGCCATCGGAGTCGTACTCCACCCCGCAACACATATAACACAGCATCCCCTTCCATTTTGCCCACTGTTGTACCGCGCTGTCTCTCATGGTCTCTATCCTGCAGCGCCAACACAGCTTGTCACCTAGAGATTGCGATGGCGGACGTAATGCACCTGACATGAGACATGTTCTTGAGCTCATAGCCTCCTCGCGGAGTTCTAGCTCCCTCAATCGAAAGTCTAAACCAGCAGTAGATTCTCTGGATGGTGAGCGGCTTCTCCATGGATGAGACAGTGGCGGCAAGACTGGCGGTAGGCTACCCATTAAGAGTGGTTCGTACTGTCTCATTGATAATGCAGAGTGTGTGCCATGTGTGCAGCTTCTTTGAGAAGGAATCGCGTACGATGGGGGAGGAATATATGCCATATGCGCTAATGGAGACCTTGGCACACCTGGAGTAAAAGTGACATCTATGTCTGTTCTAATAGTGATCGGTCCTGGGGATGGTGCTGGTGAGGAAACTGTAGTAAATTGTACTCGCTGGCCAGGTTCACGCTTGCCAGTCACGACTGGTACTCTCGAAAAGCTTCCTTCAACCGTGCCTGATGTCACCGTTCTGTTATTGACCCGCTCCGAGACTGTCGGAGGCGGTGGAGAAGAAAGCAACACGCTAGAAGTATCTGCTTTCGAAATTGTAGCTCGATTGAAAGGGTGTTGGGCAACAGAACTGTAAGCACTTCTAGGGGCTCTAAATCTCGACATAGGACTTAGGATGCCAGACACTGGCGCAGAAGAAGCTCTACCTCTTTGACTTGAAGTGAGGTTGCGTGGAAAAATACTGAGAAGTCGTCGAAGGCCATTATTATTAGATACTGAAATGCCGCGAGGACCAAGCCTTTGATATTCTGTCCAAGATGGTAAGCCTGGAGGAGTTTCGGGTCTATGGAGAGGCTCATGGAGCGGCGCTTTTGGCTCAGCATAGATCTCGTTGACTGGATGTGTCATCTTCTCGATCATGGAGATTGCTTCGTGATAGGCATCACCAGTTAACACGAGATCGCCTGTACTGAAAGATGTCTTTCGGCGCGGGCCTTTTAGTACCCCAAAGACATCTTCCTGATTCATGAATGAAGATTGGTTAGTCTCTATAAGAGAGGAGGTGCGTCCTGTAGTTTTAATGGTGTTATTACTCTTTTTTTCCCTGATAGTTTCCAGCATTGTGCCCTTTCCATAGAGAAATTCTGCGTTACTAACAGTAAATGCCGAAGCTCGGGTAGGAGAACTTGAGCTGCTGGCGTTCTCATCGCCTGGCCTGTCAGGACTTTCGACTTTCGCAAGTACATCCCCATTCCAACGAAGAGACGTAGGTTTTACTTCATAGACATACATGCTACCGGCCTCATCGCTATTTGTGCTGGAAAGGTGATGGGCATCGTAGATTGAATCATGAGGACTTGGGATCTCGTCGGAGGAGTCGACTGGGCGGAAGAAGGACGACTTTCGGCGAATTTGCTTTAGTGATCGAGGCTCTGCAAGAGTTAATACTAGATATATTCTTCGTTGCTCCGTTATGTCAGATCAAGCACAAAACATACTAATAGAATTGCCCCATGGTTGAGGAGGCTCGCGCGGTGGCATTGGAAACATCTCCAGCTCGTCCTGTCGTATAGCTGAAATCGAATCCATGATATGTATCCAAAATGGGTTGTATAGAAGGACTACTAAGCCATAAAATTTCTCTCTTGATGGGCGTTTTGATGAAAGCAAGCCATCGAAATGGTGCTGATGAGAGCTCCAGAGAGGCAACATAGAGTAATGAAAATTAACTTAAAAGGCAAGTCCGTGGCTTGTCATATCCCTTCCTGATCCGGATTGAGTGCTGCTGCCGCCTCATCCTTCAGGACGAGCAGGTTAGACAAGTTAGAAACTTCAAGAAGGGGTGGATTTGGAAGTCAGAAGAGACAGAGATTAGATGGCAGTGGTGGCTGATCTGAAATTTATCTAGACAAGTGTATCTCTGCACTGTAGACTTGACTGTGAGATTCCTCTACCTCCTCTGGCTCCCTTATCAACTCAGCGCTTGAGACGAGTCAATATTTACAATAGATTATGTATAACAATACTGTTAGTCTCACGCCTCCATTCCGAATTGATTCCCTGTATAATTATCTTTTCCCTTACTCCCTAGCTTTTACCGAGATCAACGCCGACGCTATGATGTTTTGAATAATGAGATTAGTACTTGCTCATGAGGTATCCATGCCTTCCGCAGCTAATGCTCTCCTATAATCAGAGGATGCTTTCGAAAGAGCTTTGATGATTGACTCCATCATCTCCTTTACCACCTTCTCGCCACCTCCAACAGAATTTGGATGCCACTGGATCTTCTTCTGCGACTTGGCATAAACATCCTTTATATGCTGCCGCTGTCTTGCAATTATCTCTTGCCTCTCTTTTTCAGCCTCGGCGGCAACTGCATTGATTCTGTCCATGGCTCGATCGAGACTTTCAACCATCTTTGCTAACTCCCCAGCACGATCTACGTCACCGGATAAAAAGATCAGCCAGAAATGATTCAAAAACTCGGTTGTTGTAGCGTGGGTCAACATTAACCGTGTGAATACCTTTTCTGATAAACCCGCTAATGACGACTTTGTACTGGTACCAAGAGTCTCTCCTCGTCGCGCAGATATTCCTTCCATGATATGCTTTTGTGCGTCCACAAGGCTTTTTTTACTCCCAACATGAGGAACTTTATTCTCTTCGTCTTCGCTATCGCTGTCCTCCAACACACCAATCGCTGTGCGCAAATCTATTCCATTCTCGGTATCAGCCAGATCCCCTTCTAGTTCAAGAAGCACCTCAGAAGGTACTTGATTTGCATAGAGCTTCGCTTCTTCAGATACGTCCGACTTGTCTCTTAACAAAAATTGACTTTGTTGCCTGATATTAAGCAAGATTCGATTCTCCTCTTCATTCCCTCGAAGATCTCGTAAGACAAGGGAATTGAAGGTACTATCATCCATTCCGATTGGATTCGCCGGATCGATATCCGAAGGCGCAACATGAGCCATGATTTTTTCGCTCAAGCTATTTAGGGTTCGGATTATGGGTACGCGCGCGGTTGAACTTGGGATCATTGTAAAATCCTTTTTGTTACCACTCTTTGCACCACCCTGATTCTCTTCGTTGCCCTCAAGATCGATCACATGGGGAATCTGTGTCTCCGCCTGTCTCTTCTTGACCAACATATCTTCATTGCTTTTGTCAAGGTACCTGTCGAATGTAGGATCTGTTCCATCGTTCTCTGTGATTCTTTCCCCTTTGAGCTTCTTAAATAGCCGACTGAGGAAGAATCTTGACCAGAAATCCATCTCGTTGAGTTTAGGGACATTTTCATCATATACTTGCTTCACCAAAGGATGTTGGGTAAATATCAGCGACACTTGCTCGGCACTAATATTCATCTTGAGTTCGCCATCAACCTGACGCGGTTTCACAGAAGAGAGAACATTATAGGATCCTCGCTTCTGGTGGATCTCAACTGCATGGGCACGCAAGATATTGGTTCGCGTTGACCAGAAATGAGCGTTGAACTGAGAGTCTGTGATCGTATCTGGTTTAGTTCGCCTGGATTCCATGTATGTTCTATGTAAAACCGGGTCCTTCTTCATCAGAGATTGTTGTAGCTCAATGTCAGCCTTCAACTGTGCGTCATCGTACCAACGCTCAGACTCTGACACAGAAAGGACGGAATTGGCAGTAGAAGTCGCAGCTGCTGTTGCAGCTTGTCCATTTAGCCGAGGGATGCTGGCATCATTGGCCTTGATGGCACTTATCAAGCTCGTCAAGACATCTTTGACAGCATTTGCCTCCCCTCTAGGGTTTGTAGGTGAGTTGAAGTTGAAGGTGTGGGTAGTAGGTTCTGTAGCTCCCGGCGATTTCTCAACGATTCTGAGCATTACCTTAGCTGCCGACTCTGGTGTCTGTTGTAAATTTGCGATATCTGCCACCTTAATGCTCACACCTGGCGGTGCGTCTCGTGGTTGAAGAGGCACCCATATAAGGGAAGTTTGGTCCTTCGAAATGGTGAGAGTACCTTCTTTCTTTTTATAGATCGATGCTCCCTTCACATTTTGTACTCCCTTAGACGACATTATACGTTCGACAGTACAAGCCGTTAATGTCAATGAAGGTGTAAGCTCGTTCAGATGGTGGTTTAACGTATTTTAAGATCAATGTTGAAAGCAAATTGCGCTAGTCCTAGTAAGGCAAGGCTGCCTGATATTGAGAATGTGTCACTGCCTAGCTATTAAGTCTTGAGCCCCCATCTATCTACTCAAGAGGTATTAGGAATCCCCATTTCCAGGATATAGGAAGTAACTTATTTGACAGGAGGTCTGATAAATTTGTTTCCATGGTAGAAGTGCTATCGGTCATGTGACCGCGCAGATTTCCTTATTTACCCGGTCTGTCGGCTGCGAAATTGTTTATCCGGACCGTCAGACAGGGGTGAGACAAGAATTCCTGCATCTTGTAAGAGGGTGCGCTATTATTGCTTTTGCTTCTCCAAACAACATAACACTCGCCTTCAGCATTCATTTCATCCTGGAAGGAGCCACACCTACGGTGGACTACCTCCATAATAGCTTTTCGCTGTAGTCTCTCTCTTCTCGCTTTTGTATCATAGCATTGGCCGGCGCAATGCTTCGTACCTCACTAAGTCAGAAGAGCTGTCAGCTCCTGAAATCTGGCTGTTCAGCTAGATCATTCTGTACCACCTCGAGATCACCTTTTCTTTCCGCCAATGCCTCCTCGAGAACTTCCTCTATCTCAAGCCGCCGCCGTTTGGGTGTCATCTCACAAAAACGACATGACTCAACTGCTGCAGCCTCAGCCCCTGATCCAAATGACAACTTTTTAACGGGTAACACAGCGAACTATATTGATGAGATGTACATGCAATGGAAAGAAGATCCATCAAGCGTTCACGTCTCATGGCAGGTTTACTTTCGGAATATGGAGTCTGGCGACATGCCAATCTCGCAAGCATTTACACCTCCGCCAACTCTTGTGCCAACTCCAGCAGGAGGTGTCCCTAGCTTCATGCCTGGTATGGGTATGGCCAGCGGGCAATCAGATGTTACCAACCACTTGAAAGTGCAGCTTTTGGTTCGTGCATATCAAGCGCGAGGCCACCACAAGGCGAACATTGATCCTCTAGGGATCAGAGCTGAGGCTAAAGAATTCGGATATAGCAAACCAAAGGAGCTGCAACTCGAGCATTACTCTTTCACCGAGAAAGACCTTGACACCGAGTTTGAGCTTGGTCCTGGTATCCTACCACGATTCAAAAAGTCAGGGAGGGAGAAGATGACTCTGCGAGAGATCATCGCCGCTTGTGAAAGGATATACTGTGGTTCTTATGGTATTGAATACATCCATATTCCAGACAGAGAACAATGTGATTGGCTAAGGGAGCGCGTGGAGATTGAACAACCCTTCAAGTATTCGATTGACGAGAAGCGTAGGATTTTGGATCGCTTGATTTGGAGTTCAAGCTTTGAAAGCTTTTTGGCCACAAAATTTCCTAATGACAAGCGGTTCGGTCTGGAAGGTTGTGAGACATTGGTACCAGGAATGAAGGCACTCATTGACAGAAGTGTGGATTATGGTGTGAAGGACATTGTCATTGGAATGCCCCATCGTGGCCGTCTCAATGTTCTTAGCAACGTTGTACGCAAGCCTAATGAGTCCATCTTCAGCGAATTTAGTGGCTCAGCAGCCGCCGAAGATGAGGGATCCGGTGATGTCAAATACCACCTGGGAATGAACTTTGAACGACCCACGCCATCTGGGAAACGTGTCCAGCTTTCTCTTGTCGCCAACCCGTCGCATTTGGAAGCGGAAGACCCTGTTGTATTGGGAAAGACGAGAGCCATTCAGCATTATAACAACGATGAAAAGTCTCATAATACCGCCATGGGTGTTCTCTTACACGGTGATGCAGCATTCGCTGCTCAAGGCGTTGTTTACGAGTGTCTTGGATTCCATTCCTTACCTGCATACTCCACAGGTGGCACCGTTCATATCGTTGTTAATAATCAAATTGGTTTCACAACCGATCCTAGATTTGCACGTTCTACCGCTTATTGTACCGATATTGCGAAATCTATTGACGCACCTGTCTTCCACGTCAATGCTGATGATGTCGAGGCCGTTAACTATGTTTGCCAATTGGCTGCTGACTGGCGTGCTGAATTTCAGAGAGATGTTGTCATTGATCTTGTCTGCTACCGCAAACATGGCCATAACGAAACGGATCAGCCATCATTTACCCAACCCTTGATGTACAAGCGAATTCAAGAGCACCAACCTCAAATTGACATCTATGTCAACCAACTCTTGAAGGATGGTACTTTCACTAAGGAGGATATTGAGGAGCACCGAAAATGGGTCTGGGGAATGCTAGAAGAAAGCTTTGCGAAGAGCAAGGACTATCAACCATCCTCAAAAGAGTGGACCACTTCAGCATGGAACGGGTTCAAGTCGCCCAAGGAGTTAGCTACGGAAGTCCTTCCCCATCCCCCAACCGGCGTGCCAGCTCACACCTTAGAGCACATTGGTACAGTGATAGGCACTGCGACAGAAGGGTTTAACGTCCATCGTAACTTGAAGCGCATTCTTGCGAATCGTGTCAAGACTGTCAATGAAGGAACGAATATTGACTGGTCAACAGCAGAAGCTCTTGCCTTTGGATCACTGGTGAATGAAGGCCACCATGTGCGTGTTTCTGGACAAGATGTGGAGCGTGGAACTTTCTCGCAAAGACATGCAGTCTTCCATGACCAAGAAAATGAGAAGACATATACTCCTCTTCAGCACATCAGCAAAGACCAAGGCAAATTTGTTATCTCTAACTCATCATTGAGTGAGTTTGGAGCGCTTGGTTTTGAATACGGCTACTCGTTGTCATCCCCCAATGCGCTTGTCATGTGGGAGGCTCAATTTGGTGACTTCGCCAACAATGCCCAATGTATCATTGATCAGTTTATTGCTTCTGGCGAAGTCAAATGGATGCAGAGGTCCGGTCTTGTTATGTCACTGCCCCACGGTTACGATGGTCAAGGACCAGAACATTCATCTGGACGCATGGAGCGATATCTCCAACTGTGTAACGAGGATCCTCGTATATTCCCATCTCCGGAAAAGCTTGACCGCCAGCACCAGGATTGCAATATGCAGATTGCCTACATGACTGAGCCTTCTAACTTGTTTCACATTCTGAGACGCCAGATGAACAGACAATTCCGCAAACGTAAGTTTAGCCTAGAAGACAAATGAGTCAGTATCTAATTTGTGTAGCTCTTATTCTCTTCTTCTCCAAGTCTCTTCTCCGCCACCCTCTTGCCCGGTCGTCCATCGAGGAGTTCACCGGCGACTCACAATTCAGGTGGATCATACCTGATCCTGAACACGGCAAGAGTATCAACGATCCTGAACAAGTTGAACGTGTCATTCTTTGCAGCGGTCAAGTATATGCAGCTCTTTACAAGCACCGTGCCGATAATGATATCAAGGATACCGCCATCACACGAATTGAACAGCTTAATCCATTCCCATGGGAGCAACTGAGAGATAACCTTGACATGTACCCGAATGCTAAGACAATAGTATGGTGTCAAGAAGAGCCTCTTAATGCTGGCGCATGGAGTTTCACACAACCTAGAATTGAGACGCTATTGAATAACACTCAACACCATGACAGGAAGCACGTCATGTATGCAGGTCGTGACCCAAGTGCCTCTGTGGTAAGTCTCATTATTCAAATCCATGTTCTTCAAAGAGTATTAACTTTATAAAGGCTACTGGGTTAAAAGCATCGCACGTTAAGGAGGAGAAGAATTTGCTGGAGAGAGCCTTCTCTGTAACTCAAGACAAGCTCAAAGGAGAGTAGAAACCTAGCACATAGGCCATTGTAACTTTAAACTGTATTTTAAGCATTGGTGGTATGGATGACTGCTAGGTGTATATATAGTGCCTGCATCAATAATCATGACTTTATGCAATTGATATATTAGTCCTAGACTGAATGGAGGTTTCTACGATTTTGCTCTTGCTTCACCGCCTTTCGCATGTGGATGCAGAGGGCAATATTCTGCCATGACGTCGCGTGCACCTGCCCTGACCAGGTTATTGGTATCTTAGACTTAAGTCGGGGCAGTTTCATATCTATCTTGTCAGATATTGCTTATGTCTAAATAGTATACTAAAATGCTTTGCTGACACAAATCTAACCGCTCGATACCTCAAACGTCTAAACATGCGATGCACTCCACGACTATTTGTCCGAAGCTCTTTCCATAGCCCACTTGTTAAGCCTTCGTCCCCAAACTTCTTTCTACGACATCCCTCCGTAAAGTTCTCTACAAGCTCGCAGATCAGGAAGGATAACCATGCCGCGAAAGCAAGGGAGCTGAACCAGAAGGGTCTAGAAGAGCAAGAGGGTTCTTTCAACAAGCAGATTGACAATGCGGTGGGCCAGGCACAAGAGTTGCAGGCTCGCACTCCATGGCATCGCGAGGGTAGTGATAAGCCCCCCGTGAAGAGGCTGCGGAGAGCAAGTGCTATGACAAAAGGTATGCTTTCAATGTGGCAGAGGTATTTGTGTATGTGGCTAAATCTTCTAGGAAAGCTACTTACAACACCATCGAGGTTGCTCAAACTCATCCTTCCGCTAACGACACAGGATAAAAACGACGATCGAAAGAATATCGAGCCATTGGCATTGCTTGTTCATCCACAACAACCATTATCTTACTTAGAACGACTTATCCAGAGCGAGCTTCCAATGATAAAAGGCAAGGATGGAAAGGAGAAGAGCCCCGAGGTGTATTTCCGTGCGGAGGATTCAACACAAACTGTAGATGGGTTTGCAGATGGGGAGATGGATAAGGATGAATTGTATGAGGAGACAGCCGAGGAGGGCAGCGATGAGCAGGTGATGGACGGAAAGAAGGTTAAACTAGGGAAGATCGAGACGGATGAACAGAAAGCACGGCGGGAAGTGCTTGAGCAGCAGAAGAAGCAGGATTCCAAACTCGTAGAGGAGACAAAGCTACGTGGTGGCGCTGGTGAAGGTGGTGTAGAGTCCTATAGTGGAAAAGGAAGGGAAGGCACTGAAGCTGGGGATAAAATGAAGTTTGTACGATGGTCAAGCTCCACCGAAATCGGTGACTTCATTCGTGATGCTGCAAGAGGAAAGGAGTTTGCAGTGGAGATCGAAGGTGCAAGCAAGGAGATTCGAATTGGCGTTCCAAGTTTCAATGACAGAACGCATTACCTGCGCGCGAGATTGCGAAAAACGAGTAAGCGACTGGAAGATATGGCGAGCATTAAGAAGGAATGTGACGAATTGGCACACCGCAGTGCAAAGAGGCTTGCTATGGGTGGATTCGGAGTGTTGGCTTCTTGGTGGGCGTCTATTTACTATTTCACGTTCATGACACCCTATGGATGGGATACTATGGAACCAATCACAGTAAGTCGTTCTTAGCTCCTTATCCTTGTCTCCAAATCTTCTAGTCGTCTATGATATAATATCTCTAACTGAACGCAGTATCTGGGTGGCCTGTCAACAATCATGCTAGGTTATCTCTGGTTTCTGTATCACAATCGCGAGGCGTCCTACCGTTCTGCGCTTAACCTCACTGTCTCTAGGCGGCAGAATACCCTTTACCAAGCCCACAACTTCGACATCGTGAAGTGGGAGAACCTCATTGAAGAGGCAAACGCGTTGAGGAAGGAGATTAAATTAGTAGCGAGCGAGTATGATGTTGACTGGGATGAAAAGGCTGATGAGATGAGTGAGGAAGTACACGACGCGCTGAAGAAAGAGAGGCAGAAGGAGAAGCGAGGCGAGAAGGAAGAAAAAGATGATGACGATAATGATAGTTCGAGCAAGAAGAAAACTGAGGAGAGAAAGGGTTAAGGGACTTGAGGAGATAAACTACAGCTCGACTGCCAAGGATGCGAAACACAAGAAACGTCAATTTTTTTCTCCACCAGACGGGAGAATGTATGGGTTAATAGGTGGAATTGGCGGTGATACTACTGTACGTACATAGATAGGCCTGCAGCGAATCATCGAAAGTATAGCCTGAGGTTCCTTTTACCCGATCAGCATTTTTTATTCTTCCAGGAACATCTTGTTGCAAGGGCAAGTAGCCAGACTTGCGAAGTGTCAGTTGATAGCTGGGTGCTCTTTTCACACCTGCTATTCTATTCTATTCTAACTACCTAGCTTGAGGCTACGCAAGATCTCCTCTAGATTCTCAAACAACTGAACTACTCTTGCTTCATTCATCCATGGGTTTGCTAGAACTATCTTATAAAAGCGGCGGCTGGCTGGAAGTCTCTGGCCCAGATGTTGACGTTGAGGTGGTGACGCACAAGCTCATCTTCTCATTTGATCTGCAAACCAATTGAGGTTGGAGTTGAGAGTTTATACCTAGTGGGTCTTTTGGCGGAAGGAAGCATATAAACGCTTTTGTCCGTGGCCCAGACAAACGACTTGTACTGGAATCCATCGGCTTTAACCGCTCCTACGGTCCAACGAACTTCGAGCTCGCTCTCGCACACTGGCATATCTTTTGGGGAAGATGGAGCGGGCCCATTTTTAAGACGGGAAGCATCGCTTCTCTTTGATTTGGCTTTACTAAGGCCTTGGGACATATGCAGCGCTACGACTTTGGACCCTCAGGTTCTGAATGGCTAGTATGAAGAGACTCGGATTTGTTTGGGACAATGACGTGGCTTAGAAGGCTCCAAGCTATACGACCGGAGCAACCTCCGCTGTGCCGATCCGATGGCAATATTGTAAGCCACGCATTTCCATCAAGCATGCGGATTTATTAAGAGCCTCATACCCCGAGCATCAAAGTATGAGCAACGCGAATTGATATGCAGAGGCTGTCTACAAAGCTACCAAGTACAGTCGAGCCCGGGTACTAATTGAGCAAAGCTACCATTATTTCCAAAACGAGAACAACCCATGCGACCAGCACTGCACTCTCCGACCGGGTTCGCAAGCCATCTATCCACTAATAGCCTCCGCAATACCCAGCACATGGAACCAGCAGCAGAAAGTATGCATTGGTTCGGCTTTCCCGCCCGTCAAGACAAGCTTCTACGTGCAGGTCTAACACTACTAGTGCTGGTGCATGTCGACGCTTACGGTAGGTCCGAGAGCTTGCCACTGCTGCTCTGTTAATCAATTGAGGCCCAGCTCCGACTAGCTAGATATCCTTCCGTGCCAGCGCACAAGGCAGCATCGGTGATACAGGAGGGTGAGGGGGCATAAGACGCCGTCCATCCCCACATGAGGCCGTAGTCTCATTCTTAATTAGACGTCACATTGATGTGAGACTGTACCACACCTCTGCATTTGCTGGATCTCATACCAACACACACCTATACGGGCGACTTTATAACACGGCATGTATAAGAGCTGCGATAGCAGACTCATATTTTGCGTCGGACACTTGCTCTTTATTCTCTCAGCCCCTGAAGCAATGCGATAATACTGTACACGCCAATCACACCATAATGGCGGAGATCGAAATGCATATAGCATGAAAAGAGCAGATGGCCGTTAAACCAATCGAAATGAAGTCCCCCTGGATGTTGTCAGGCTTATCGTCCACTCCCAGCGTCTCTGACCGGGTCATAATACGTCCCCAATGCTCTTCCATCAACCTGAACCTCTGTGTATGTATAAGTTGAATCGTATCCTGATAACGGCGCACTGGAGCTGGAACCTGTCTAGAATTAGCGGCTTATCTAAACTTGACTCATCCTGGAAGGAGGAAAGGCTCCGCAGCGCAATCAATGCCATGCACAAACCTTCTGGATGAGAGTGATAAACCTGATAGTACTGGCCTGCGGCATGTCAGACAAATTCTAGAGCTAACCTTGCGTTGCGCGGCGCCGATGCTGAATGGTGCCGAAGACGAAAGGGGTAGCATCGCGCAAATTCAAATGGCGATTGACAGATATATATATTAACTGGGGCGGTGGAAGGAGATGCCGGTACACACCATAAGAAGCAGAGCCCGAAGGAGAAGCATAGTAGCTACTACTATCTCCAATATCTGCAGCACGATCCGAGTAAGGTTCTCTCGGCTCGTTGCTGCCGTAAGCGCTATTTCCTCTGACTAGATTTCTATTCCGGCCATCACGGTACCTAAACTTATGATATAAGAACCACCTTGCAATCCAGTTCGGGCAATCCTCGGTAGGGATAGCCAGATTCCAGTAATAAGTGGTATATGTGTCTCCGTTTTGAGCAATGGCTTCCATTGCTCTATCTTTGGCTTTTTCGACGATGTCACTCCAATCGTAAGGCGGCTTTCGTTTACAGTTCTTCTTCAAATTGTGTTTATTCGATGTCAATTCCTTATAAGCACGATCTACCTCCTTCTGGCGGTCCCAGAAATATCAGCAAGCACTCTGGTTTTGGCCCCAGATTCAGAGTATTGATGGCAGTATATCTCAACTCGGGGTTCTTTTTGGCGGAGCTTAACTCACCGCCATCAGGGTGTATATATCTGGACTAAGATTCAAGTGCCGAAGCAGATCGTCCTTTGTCTGCGACATCGCCAATGGAGCTAGAGTCGTCATTCTCAATATGATGGATCTTTCGTGGCTCAGCGGTCAGTTAGTTCAGGGAAGGCTTAACTGGGGAGATTGAGTAACATCGTTCGATCTCCTATGTGACATGCGAGAAGATTGAAATAACAGCCCCACTTGTCGAAATGTACACAGCAGGTTCATAATTCTTGAATTAGATTGTTGACTGACACTAGGAGAACTTTACTAGGGCAAATGCACGGCCGGCAGGGCCCCGTGTTCCCCGGAGACTGGCGATATCATGTCGATGCAACCTGGTCATGAAATAGTGATAGAGGTCTGCCCAGCACAGGGCAGGCATTTTTGAGTAGAGAGCCACGCCACCGTGACGTTGGAATAGACGCATCGGGAATTTTTCTGTATGTTTGTTGGCAGGTTCGAAGGACGAGGACCAACCTCCGGCGCCTGAGGCGCCTCGAATCCTTGGATGAATGTAACATCCGAAGCACAGTAACTTGAATTTAAAATGCATGACGTTTTGTTTTATTCCAACCCGGCGGTAGTGACTAGGCTTGGGTTTTGACCCAATCCAGGAACTGGTGGGAATTTGTAAGGATTGACGCGATTATAAGCTTGCGACATGTCGAAAGTCAAGGTTAATGGTCAAGCTTAAGCTTACGCCTTGCAGACATGGGTTGAGACAGGAGGCACTTCTGTCACTGAGACATCTCATGGTAAACTACTCCGTGCCTGGCTGAATACCGTCCAGCACGAAAATGTGTAGCAATGTAGAGTCTGGCAGGATAGTCATTATTAAAATTCCTACCTAGAGCCCCATAATCCTAGGTCGAGCACGAAATCATGCTATAGAGAGGCTATTTCCTGTCAGCTGTTTTGCAGGCTCAACAACTGCATGAGCCAGAGAAAATGCCCCTCTTTTAGATACGTACGCATATGCGAAGGGAAGTAGCTGATCTTGGACGTTGCCAAAAGATCTGCTCAAGTCCCTATCCATGAGACGCATCAAATCTATCATTCAAGGAATTGCAAGGAGAGAATTGGGCTTCGGTGCAGTATTTACCAGCAACTACATGTAAAAATATCTTTCCGGCACAGCTTCCGCTCACCAGGGGAGTCTCTGGAAACGTTTTCGGACTTCCCACTTGCTTGCGACGATGATAAACTTTCCGGCTCGATCACGCCGTCTTCATACCGCATATCGTTTTATGAACCCAATCATCCTAGGGATTGGTCAGGTATCACAGCGGCCGTTAACCATGATAGGCAATCCGCCAACCAAGAGACTTTGCGGCTGCAGAAATGTTTGAAATTGGGAACAAAGCGACGAATGTAAAAACAAGAAAATCCAAGCTGCATAAGGAGTCAACGAAGGACCCAACAAAATCAACATTGTGGTGCAACAGGTTTGACGTTGTCATGCCCACCAAGTTGTCAAGCACGGACGTGGTGTCCGCCTCCGACGTAGATGAGAGATAAGGTTAAGGGATCTTGTGGGCGGGAGATGAATTCTTGCTGGATAAAGGAAAGATGGGGACACGAAGACCCGTAAACAAGGAACCAATGAGTAGAAAATGATCAACGCGTGTGTTGGGTATCAGTGTTGGAAGGGCTGCAAAGCAAGAAGCCATTCGCCAATTGTGAGGCACATTGATAAAAACTGTATAGTAGAGTATACAGATACATGAAGAGGAACGAGCAAATGCAAGAAAGACCAGGGCGGCGAATTTTTTCATGGTAGCACAAGGGGGTGGTGGTCAGGGTAGTGGTCAGTGTACAGTAAGGGTATAGGGGGGGAGGGCTGGCCGTTGGACCAAGGGTAACACACAAAGGTGGGTAAAAGTAGGGGGGAGGGAGAGGCGCCAAGGGATCTTGCAACACTTCCAATACTACTTTACCTAGTGTATACTATATACCTTGGTGCTGTAAATAGATACTGTCTTAACAGCCGCTGTACCCTACTTACTGTATAGTACAGTACAGTCCAGTCCAGTCCAGCACAGTACGGAGGGTACGTGGTTTGTGTTGGTACCACCCATGGACCCACCTATACGTAAATCATGAACGGTGGGGTAAACTGCACATTCTTAAAAGTAGTCTCGTGTGCTGTGCTCCCAGTTCCTAGCGGAAAATAACCTAGTCTAATTAGCATTTTCAAATAACAAACTGCAAACCCAAAAAAAAGAGATATTATTTATTCCCTTTTATAAATGCAACTCAGCCTTCTCTCTCTCTCTCTCCCCTCGATCTTTAAATCTAATGACCATGGTACCAATGGAGTCAACAGTCAAGTCACGCAAACACTCTAGTCCATGTCTTTGACTGGAGCCAGATTAACATCTGATTACATTCTCTATGACGAGAAAAAGAACCCATAGCTACAAATGAGTAGGAGCCACTAATGTTCGCAGAGAGAAAAAAGTTCCTTTCGTGTGGTCCGCGCCGATGCTCGAGATGCTCAGACCACTAAAATAAAAACTTGCGAGGGCTTTCCCACCACTGTGTTGTCAGCCGATGTCATCCATCAACAACCCCACTATGGATTCATTTACAGTCCAGCACAGGTGGCAGAACTCGCCATAATTGCAACAACTTCATGGGCTGCCAGCTCTCTATATACAAATCCAAAATTCGATGAGCTAGCGATCCGTCCTAGAAACTTTGATAACCAGTATCGACTATCCTACACCTGAAGGCATTCCTCCAAAGCTGTTTCTTGGCAAGCACTCCACATTTCCGAGCTACACACTCGAAGGCCAATTGAGCTTTCCTTTGTTACCAACATCTCGCAGCAGACCACCCAGGCAAGCATGGCTCCAACGCCAAATATTGTGCGCCTGCCAAACGGCCAGAACTTGACTGTACTTCCGGTCTTCGGAGGCTATTTCTTCAAGGCAAACGAGCTCAATGTGCACAACAGCGTTTTTCCAGCGGGGTGGACCGTTATCATTCAATCGGAGGACTACTCAGACGAGCATGCTTCCACCGGAGACGATGGCCCTGAGCTGAGTGGCATGCCAAAGGAAAAACGCCATCACATACATCCATATAAACACCCCACATTACACAATGACAACCTGTTCATCTCCTCCATTTCGAACCCTTCAAGCCAGGACTTCAAAACCCCCACTAGCCCCACCCGGCAGATAGCTATGATGCTATGGGCTTCCTTATATTGGTACTTCCACCAGACGGAACCATCGCCGTTCTTGACAACTGAAGCATCGAAGAATACCCCAGATGAGGGCAAGCCGAGAGGCGAATGGCGGATCAATATAAAAAGGGAGGGTGTTCTACGCGGCCGAAATTTGATACAGAAGCTTGAGCGGATGGGGCTAATTGTCTCGGAAGACTCAACCGTTGGCATAAATCCAGAAGAGAATACTGCAGACGGGTGGTCAGAGATGTTTATTTCACGGCGCATGTTCTGGCAAATATCGCCCAAGTTGTTTCTATTCACCTTAAGTCCTGCCACTGGGTCTCTATTTCCAACAACCCCCTATGGAAGCAGGCCGACTTCACCTGTGCGTGGGGAGCGGAATCACTCACCAATCACAAAAGAAACGTCGGATCATGCATCTACCCAGCTGGGAAGTCCTGGGTTATGGTCTCCTGGGCTGCATGGTCCATTCTCATCTGGAAGCCATTTGCCAACATACTATCCGCCACCACCTTTGCAATATACAATGACATCTGGTATACGCCATCCACTTCGTCCAAAACCGCCTCGTCAAGGTGAGATTTTCTATACACGCTTCGTGCCGAGTGTTGGCCAGTATCTTTCCTTTCGCACAGCTTCCCTATCCCCACGACCAGTGGCTTATAGTGGACCCACGTCTACTTTACAACCTCCTCTTCATCACCACACAAATGCATCATTATTATCTCTTCCAGCACATATGTCTGTATCTTCGATTCCCGATCCAGGCTCTTCTACTCCTCCATCAGAGAAGGAGGATACTCAGTATATGACGGATGCTCAATTATTGAACAAGTGGATGAATATGCCCCGAGTTTCCAAATTCTGGGGATGTTCAGGTCCTCAAAGCACTCAAGATACTTTCCTTCAGAATGGTATGATGTCGAAGCATTCTTTCCCCGTTATTGGATTATGGGATGGAAAACCTTTTGGATATTTTGAAATCTATTGGATAAAAGAAGATATATTGGGTAGACATCTTGGAGAAAGAGCCGGAGAGCATGATCGAGGAATTCATGTTCTTGTGGGAGAGGAAGAATTTAGAGGAAAGGGTAGAGTTAAATGTTGGGTAACAGCTCTAGCGCATTGGGCCTTTGTACAGGATTACCGGACGAATTCTGTGGTTCTCGAACCTAGGGTCGACAACACAAGGTACATACCCCATAACTCTGTTTCAGTTGTAGCTGTGCACTTAGGCCTAGGTACTGTGTGACTGATCTCTCGGCAGGTTCATCTCCACTCTGAGCGAGTCCGGATTTCTGAAAGAAGGCGAGATCACATTTCCTCACAAACAGAGCGCATTTCTGAGCTTAAGACGAGATATTTTTGAAGGGCCTGCATTGTGAAGCGGATTTCCACTTGCTCTTGAATTCTACGTTTCACTCTAGGCTCGTACTCTGATGTATGGAGAGAATCCTACGGCATGGCCGGCCATCTCGATGAAAAATCAGAGTACGGGTGGCGCAGAATAAGCTTCTTCTACCCCAGGACCCTTGTTCCGTTCGGAATATGGGTTGGGTTTAGAAATTGCCTCTGCCATCCTCATTCTCTTCCGCAATTGGGTAATGTACGAAGATCGAAAATCAGATGTGGTAATTGTGGAGGCTCAAGCATGTCAGAACTGGATCTCCTGTCCCAATGACAGCCATTGGAAGGACAAATCGTAAAGTGTGTTGATGCCAACCTTGCTTAGACCAATCACCAATTTCTGCCGACTCGCCTAAATTGCCCAAAAAGACCCGCAACCTTGGCGGTTGTGTATCCTTAACCCTTAATTCTAGGCGAATATTGCCTTCCATAAAGGGGTGGTCGAATGTGGATTTTAGGTTACGAACTTACAAATTGCATTTGTTGGACTTCTTACTGTGCCTTAAACCACTATTCCTTCCAATTTGCTATGATCATATAATGATGGATACATATCCGCGCGATATTCTTAATCCAGATCGCGTCTCATTATTTCCATTGTTTCAAGAATCGCCATTATGCGCTTAAATCTCCTTATCACAGCCGGCCTTGGAACAGCCAATGTTAATGGCGCAGCTCTACCCAAAAGACAGGCCAATGCTTCGCTGGCAACACTTCCACAATATGACGATGATCCAGTCTCCCGTGCGGCTGCCGTCGAGGTGGGCAAGAAAACATGACGGAGGTTTACGCCGGCAGAGCTAACCAGGCGTGCGATAGGTGAAACGAGCAGGCTTCTTGTATGGGCCGTCTTTGATGGGAGACGCTGCATTCTTTCCAACTGGGTCCCTTGGCACCGCGACAGTCAATAGAGATTTCGCGCTGTTCTATGCTGACCATGCCCCTTCTACGCAGCGTGCGATTTTAGATCATCGTGCTGCTTCTGCCGCGAGTAAGTAGTTTTTTCAGATGATGTGATTCATTTCATCTAGGCTAATATTCCATCTTCTAGTTAACGCAGTACGTGTAAATGATCTACATAACTATTGACTGCTAATTAAGAATCAGAGTGGTGGCTTGAACAGTCTTGAGGATTATGCCACCAAACTGTATAATGGACAATGGAAGACCTCCGTTCCAGACGGAGTCTACCCGGGTGTTCTCACGAACTACACGCAAGATCTCTACTTTTCTATGGAGAGACTCTCCCTCAATCCATATCCGCTCAAGCGTTTCAGTGCGGATGCAGCTCTGCCATTTCTGGTGGATGATGAAATCGTCACGAAGCTCTCGGATTTAACACTATTTGAGTTGCAGAGTTCAGGTCGTCTATTTGTTGTGGACCACAGCTACCAGGCCAAGTATGCGAAGACGGAGAGGTTTGGAGCCGCTGCCACGGCTTACTTCTACCTTCATCCTAAGAGTGGTGATTTCCTGCCGCTTGCAATTTCAACAAATACTGAAGCCAATTTGATCTACACTCCTCTGGATTCGGAGAACGATTGGCTGCTTGCCAAAATGATCTTCAACGGAAATGACCTCGCGCATTCCCAGCTCTATCATCTTGTAGCGTCCCATGACGTTGCTGAGATCGTTCAGGAGGCTGCAATACGAACTCTCAGTGATGAGCACCCAATTCTTGCGATTCTGACCCGCTGTAAGCATAGTTCAGCAATGTTTTCCTCGTCAATGAACTGACACGCGCAGTAATGTATCAAGCATTTGCAATTCGAGTGTAAGCCATACTCACGTGAGATTGCGGCTCTGCCACTAACACGTGTTCCAGAGCTGGAACAGACCTTCTCACCAAACCAGGTGGAAGTATTGACCAGTACTTCTATCTCAATAGCACAGGTGCAGCCCAATTTGTAGCCGAATTCTGGCGCAATGGCGGCGGAAACTATGAGCCCAACTACCTAGCCACTGACTTTGCAGCCCGTGGAATTCTTCCAGATGCATCCTCTCGCCTCCCCCAATTCAAAAACTTCCCGTTCTATGAAGACGCTAGCAAGATCAGAGAAAGTCAACATGACTTCTTCACTACCTTCGTCGACTCCTACTATCCCACCGCCTCTGACGTTGAAGCTGACACTGAGGTACAAGCTTGGTTTGTTGAAGCTAATGGTCCGGCGCAAGTCCTCAACTTCCCCACCACGCCCTCAAAGCCCGTGCTTGTCGAAGTCCTAACACACTTCGCTTTCCTCTGCGGTGTAGCTCACCACGCGCTCAATACGAATAACGCGTTCGCCGCCCTCGGTGCGCTTCCTTTCCACCCTCTTGCTCTCTATCAATCGCTACCCACAGAGAAAGGTCTTACGGATTTGCTGCCGTTCCTGCCCCCGCTTGAGCAGGCGCTTGGCCAGATGGATCTGACAGCTCGTTTTAACTGTCAGGACCTCGATCTAACAAACCGTACGCTGATATGGGCGTTCTCAGACCCGACGTTGCTGGGCACGTTGAAACCTGAAGTGGGCGTTGCAGCGGCGAAATTTAAGGAGAAAATGGAGGCCTTTAGCAAGGTGGTAAGGGGAAGAGGCTTCGGTGAGAATGGTTTAAGTGAGGGGCTGCCGTTTGTGTATTTTGATTTGGATCCGGGGACGGTTCCGTTCTATCTTGCGATCTGAATGGATGCATATTGAGGAGTTCTGATAGTCAGGGGCTATATAGTCTTGTTCTTGTACTTGTTCTTCCTGAACCAAAAGGGAAGGTGTTTTAGAACATCCAACTAAACTGGCGAGATGAATGGCGAAATATCCCCCGTCGGCCCTCTTTTAAAAAAATAAAAATAAAATTTTACATGATGTTTTTGAAAAGAAAAGCCATCTTTCAGACAATGCAATGATAATGATTCCTTATAATGATTCTATTCTCTCAGGCTCTTTTCCAAATGCTTTCAATGGACTTATCATAGATTCTAAGCTTGAATTCCACGGGCTGTGGCTTCAAACTCATCCCCAAGGCCAAATGTATGGTACTGGTGTTATTAAAAAAACAAAAAATATAAAATTGAAACCCTAGAGATCTATATTATTGCACAATCGACAGCGTTGAGACATGTTATGCATATCTTGCCTAAATTCTGGGCCCTTGATCCCACGTTTTGTGTGGCGTATTTTTAGAATGACCCTGGCCGGAAAGGTTGGTCCCATCTCTTGCTCTTCAATAATGTATTTACCCTTGTTCTTAGCTCATCACGATCTCAATTGAAAACACCGTTTGCTTCCTCTGTGTACATACCTTAACTTTTCCTTCCAAGCTTTCTTTATATTTTATCTTTGATTTTCCTAGCTGGCAGCCTTGTTAGGGCTCATCTACTGACGCGAATCAAGACTTCTCCACAGCCCATCCTCGAACCTTCCTTGTTGACGTATGGTGGAGCGCAGTAATTCCCTTCAATCTACAGATATTGCGATCGCAGGCGTGAAGGAATTTTCATGAGGCTATACGAGGAGAGACGCTCAAGGTGGCATGAACACGAGATGCAGCAGTAAACATCGTATCTGCTCACGGGTTGCTGCAGATTGATATCGAGGGAATAGGGGAACAGGAGTGATTGGACACAAAATATGTTTTCCTACCTCAGGCCCCATCGACGCGCGCCCTCGACTCCTACCTCACCAGTTCCTGACCAGGTGCCGTCATGGGAGGGTCCGATGCAGTTGGATCATGCACATCCACAAAGATTCCAGCATGGCAGCTATGCAGAAGCACCAACCAAGTTGTCACCTCCACCTACGTTGGCTCCGATAGCTCGTGTCTCGAGCGCAGGCTATACAAAACAATCCGAAACCGATGCTGCGAGTGGCAAAAGGGGCAGGGAGAATGACATACGAAATCAGAATTGGGACTCATCTAGCACAAACGCAAGAGGGCAAGACATGGAGAATTACAGCAATCAGCCAAGAGTGGCCGTCGCGAGTGTGCAACGGCCAGAATCTTCAGGGAAGTCTATGCCTCAAGCAAATAACCATTTTCAGTATGCAAGACCGCAGACAAGCATGCAGCCAGAAGCAAGCTCGAGACAGAGGCCGCAGCTTATGGATAGGCAAACATTATCAAAGCAACATAATAGGCCTGTAGGGACTGGCAGGCGGCCGACAGGTGCTCGATTACCAACTCCTCCGTCTGGTTCAAACCCGGTATCTACTTTCGAGGCGGGTCAATCTCGAACTGGCAAGCGGCTGAATCTCCTAAATCCCATGTCTCTTCTTGCCCGTCGAAGGACTTCCCAGGCTGTAGCGCAGTTATCGGCGGAGTCACTCAAGATAAGTCGGACAGGGAATGATTTTAATGAATCGTTTGATCCGCGGATCAAGGGAACCGTGGTTCATGATTTTAGCGCTCCACGTCAGAGGAGAATCGTCCCAACTCCAAACGTGCGGCCAGAAGAAGGATTAACACATATCGGGCAGTACCAAAAAAGTCCAAATGCTGAGGCTTTTGAAGCTACGAATGATGAAAGTAAAATGCCTGCACAAAGGAGGGGAAGTCATACACCAGTTTTTACGGAAGATTTTGAGGAGGAGCAATATCCGGCTGCTGGGCCTCATGTACGGAAAGCTAGTGACTTTTCTGACCTTACATTGCCGAACCTTCCATACGCCGGAGGCGCTCGAATGTCATTAGAGCCTACTTCAAAATTCAATAACCAAGACTCTTTGAATGACAAAGTGCAGCCCGCAGAAAGCACTTCTATTCTAGATTCTATGCCAGACAGGCCACCTCCTGTTCCGCCAAAGTCTACGAGTAGGCCAAGCACGTCCGGGCGAATCTCAATCGATCCAATTTCGACGCCACCGAAAGCATCTCCTTCCTCTGGAAAACGACGGTCGCGGAATGTTTCACAGGTGTCAGCCAAGGATATTCCTGGTTTTGCCTTACCAAAGCATATGAAGAGCACCTCTTCGAGGTTCAGCTTTGATATGATAGGTGCCGCTGAGCAAGAGCGATTGCTAGAAGACCGGCACCGACAGAGGGCTCTTGAAAGGAAATCAGAGAATGCAGATACACAAGATGATGATCCATACGATGATTATGACTACGACAACATGGATGATGATGATGGTCTAGAAGAGAGGATACCAGGCGTCAATGCCGACTATGATGAGGAAGACCCGAATGACTATTTCGAAGAAGAGATACCCGGTGTGAATGCTGACGCACTTGAAGAGGATGAGCCAAAGGAGTACCCCGAAAAAGACACTCCTGGCGTCAATGCTGATACACCTAAAGACAACAATAGGGTTTTAGCCGACCACGAAAATATTGCAGGCCTTAAATTTCGAAATTCTGTAATTAGTCCACTAAGTCCGTATAGCCCTGGTATGATCAGCACACCTCGCGATGCAAATGGAGAAGTTATTGGCTTCGCGATGACGAAGAACTCTCCGAATTCACCCAATCCTCTCACAAGGGCTTCGCAGGATTTCGAACCTTCTTTAGGAAATGCCCCGCCCAATGAAACAAGGCTACTACACTATACGCTACAAGACTTGAAATTAGGTCAAGTTGATCTCGTCTCGCCTCCCATCAGAGACGAATTGTCCCATCTCAAAAAGACTCAGAATGAGTTTACTCAATCATTATCACGGGCAGACGATGATGATCTCTACTATGATGATGGTCTTATCGAAGAAGTTAATGAAGGGGACGATGGGCTCGAATTTGATGAATCTGTGTTTGATAACGTAGATACTGATGAGTATGGACGGCCTTTGAAAGCACTGTCTTCCGTGCCAACTCTCTACTCTCCACCGAACCTTACAGCAGACCCATCGCCATCCTTTAACAAGATTCTAGATAACCTTGATGATGGTGCCACTGCTGGGAAAGTTAAGGACGAAGTAAGCTCGCCTGAAAACTCTATCTCGTCTGGTCCGCTAGGTCCACAAGTGTCTGTTATAGGAAACAATGCACGGATTAGTGCAGTGGGAGCATCATCTAGTCTGACTCAAGACAAATTGGCAGCCTATCAATCAGCTCTTGCTGCTGCTGCGTTCACTGCTGCAGCAAATGGCAAATTTCGGCGTGACAGCACACCGTCACATCAGACTCCATCAGAGCAAGGCGATCATCCTGGACTCGTCACCGACTCAAGCCGCACATCCCATCAAGAGCCATTCTCTCCTACTTATGACTACGATGAGCATGACGATTTCGATTATGATGATGCTATTGAAGACGATGACATCATAGCAGCGGCCAATGCCGAAGCTCTAGCCTACGATGCAGAAGGTTTCTATGGTCAAGAATTTGGTTTCTATTCAGTGCCAGCGGCAGGAGAGGCTGAATATGTCAATGGAGGATACTTTGGACCCCGTGGTGCCGATGGTGTAATTCGCACTCAGAGTGGACGCGTCGCCTCACGGGAGCCGAACCTCACTCCTATAACTGAAAGGTCTGAGTATTCGAACCGCAATTCATTCATGTTCGGCATGCATCGACCGGAATCGCTGGCTAGCCCCGGCCTCGCACAGCTGATTAACTCGCCAGATTACGAAGGGGATATGAGTCTAAATGCTCTGTTGAAATTGAGAAGAGGGGCTTGGGGTGGTAGTCAAGCCAGTCTTCATAGTAGTGCTGGGAGTCCTGTAGGTGGTGATGATTCAAGCCCGACCGGACAGCAACCTCCATGGATGGCGCAAAATAGTACAGTGACTCTTCCTCTTGGCGGTCACAGAAGAGCAAGTAGTGCAAATAGCATTCGCACAAGTATGCACAGTGATAATGGCTCGGTGCCAGGCAGCCCGACACTTACTATGGCTGGGTTTGCACCTCTCCCGTTGAGAGAGGGAAATAAAAGCACGAGCACTTCTCCAGATAAGGAAAAAACTGAAAAGGAAACAGATTTCAAGAAACACAAATATACAGCCAGTGCAGAGAGCATCAGCTATTTGAAAGAAGATGATCCGGCATCACCCACCGGAGAACGATGGATCTTGGAGAGAAGAAGAACTGCTGAGTCAGGCGAGGTGGAGCTCCTAGGCAGAGAGGTGGTTAGTGGTGGGAGGATTTGATGTGAGGTATAGTTGAATACAAGATATGTGATACCCATGACTCGCCAAGTGGCTTCTCAGCTTAAAACTTATTGTTCTGGCTATACTGAAATGTATGATTTGTGGTCCACGACGTTTCCTTAAGGTCCATGGAGTCGTAAGCACTCTTTAGCAGGTTTTCTTGCGAGTGTCTCCTTGGATACACAGTACCATTGTACTTGATTTTCTTGATTTGATAGGTGGAAGCAAAATCTGGGGGAACCTACCCCACAAACTGTGCGGGTGTCAAACTTTGGACGAGTGGCAGTGACACTTTACCCGAGACGGTCCCAACGTTTGGTTCCATGATCCTGCCCATACCCTCCCTTGGATTTTTGTGGGTCGTTTCATTTATCCAACACAGCCAAAAATTATCACGGAGCAGACAGAAACTTTTCTCCGCTCAATGGTAACAATTTCCTTTTATGCTACCCATATTTGAGAATAGTTTAGTTTGGGAGGTTCATGAAGGTAGCAAGTACAAATAGTGGCCTTAACCCTTGCCTTGTTCCACTTTCCTCTCCTGTCGCTTGTTGAGATTTTGCAGTCCAAATAGTTTATTTTCTGCCATCATGGTTTCCTCGGCCTACATAACTCTGGCCACGCTCCTCCCAGCGGTATTGGGTCAATTAAATACATTGGCTAAGGCGAAGGGCCTGGATTATTTTGGTTCAGCCACTGATAACGGGGAGCTAAGTGATGCTCAATATGTTTCCATCCTCAAGGACACTGCGAATTTTGGACAGATTACTGTTGGAAATACGCAGAAATGGGATACCATTGAGCCTACTCAGGGCACCTTCTCATTCACTAAGGGCGATGTTATTGCGGATTTTGCGAAGACTAATGGGCAGTTGCTGAGATGTCATAGTAGGTGAAGGTAGCTTTTATTCGTCCAAGATAAAAGAGATAGCCGTGGTTTCAATGAAGAATCGGGTGTCTTTTCTCAAATGAGCAGTTTCTGATTTGAAGTTCTCCATAGCACTGGTCTGGCATAGCCAGTTGCCAAGTTGGGTCAGTTCGGGAACATGGACGAATGCAACTTTGATCGCGGCTCTAAAGACTCATATTCAGAATGTTGTAACGCACTACAAGGGTCAGTGTTATGCTTGGGATGTCGTGAATGAAGCTTTCAATGAAGATGGAACCTATCGGACAACCGTATTCTACAATACTGTAAGTCATACATCGAGATATCTGCAAAACACGGAGCTAAGAACCCCAGATTGGTCCTGAATACATCCCTATCGCTTTCCAAACAGCAGCTCAATACGACCCAACCGTAAAACTCTACTACAATGACTACAATGTCGAATCCCCCGGCGCCAAATCCACCGCAGCCCAAAATCTTGTCAAATCTCTCAAAGCACGTGGCATCAAAATCGATGGAGTCGGCTTACAAGCACACCTCATCGTCGGCTCCTCTCCTTCCCTCGCTTCCCAAACCTCCAACTTGAACTCCATCACAGCACTTGGTGTTGAGGTCGCCTACACGGAACTAGACATCCGCCACCCCGCTCTGCCACCTACTGCAGCGCAATATCAACAGCAAGCGACGGATTATGTGAACACGGTTAACGCATGTCTTGGGAATGACCTGTGTGTTGGTGTTACGATCTGGGATTATACGGACAAGTATAGTTGGATTCCGAGCGTATTTCCTGGGCAAGGGGAGGCGTTGCCATGGAATGCAGATTTTTCTACAAAGCCTGCATATAGTAGCGTGATCGCACTACTAGGCGGGAAGGTTACTTCGACGAGGTAGGTAATTGATGAGTAAATTCTAGAACAAAAGTCGTTTACACAGAAACTGATATTCGGGCAGCGCTGCACCAACAGCGACGGCAACGGCGACAGGAACTAGGTAAGTACTGGCAGAAATATGTACTTGATAGCAGACAAATTTGGGTAATGCTAACATCTGGGCATATAGCTCCGCGCCGACTGCTACTGGCACGTCTGGCGCAGGAACGCTGCCAAAGTGGGCGCAATGCGGTGGCATAGGATGGACGGGAACCGGTACATGTGTGGCTGGCACAACTTGTGTGTATTCCAATGACTGGTACTCGCAGTGTTTGTAAGGGCCATTTAATCCGAAAGAAAACTTATCATACAGTTTGTACATATTTTGTAAGTCAATTGAAAACTGTATCCGTAGAATCCGGTCATAACTCAATCCGCACCTCAACCGATCTCTGAGCTCTGAGCCCTCTTTGAATAGCTATTCCCAAGAGAATAAATGCCTGCAGCCTAGGCAGAAGTTATCACTTATGTTTTCGAAGTCTCGATTCCATCCAACATAATTGGTTGTTGGCACTTTGCTGCCTCCAATCTCGTGTTCATTCAAGTGCATTTACTACACGTCGCGTTCGAACACGAGGGCTCGTGATACCGTGCCTCAAGCTGCCCTCTTAGCCCCAACGTTCGGGCGAATTATCGACGGCAGTTTGCACATCACCATCTCGGGGCCCCGGCTCCCCCCCGGCTGCGCGCCTTAAATCTCATCAAACCCCTGAGATTTTAGACGAGGTGGATCACGTGGTTGCCTAATTGCCAGGAGATTGCTTGGCTGTGCTGCTCGAGAAAGTGGGACAGGAAGGAAGTAGTGAGGTTGTTTCCAAAACTCAAATGTCCAGGAGTTACGAGGAAAAGGCTATAAGTATAGGAGTGTTTGGCGCTCAGATTCCTTTTGCTTTTCTGTACCTCACTCGTTGTTCTTAATTCTCCCGTCTATCGTTTGAAAGTCAATCGAAGAAATATTTTCCATCTTTTTAAGTTCAGATACAAATATCAATCAACATGCTCTTTTTCAAAGCAGTCACCTTGGCACTCCTTGCGGCCGTCTCTACCGCAACTCCAATTACTTCGATCGCCGCTCGAGATGGAACTCTGGAGGCCAGAGCCCGTGACAACTGTACAACTCCTGCCTCCTCGGCTTTTATCCTCCCCGTTCTAACAAAACCCAGGTACCCAATACACCAGCAACAGCGCCGGTAGCGTCTGCATCGACCGGCCCTCGGATTGCACGGCTACCTACCTCGTGCAATCCGGTGATACCTGCCAAGCCATCGGCGCCAAGTTCTCCAACTTCACGCTCTCCCAGTTCTACTACTGGAACCCGGATATCGGACAGACCTGCTTCGGCCTCCGGGCCTACGTCCCTGTCTGCATCAACACACCGTGGTATACCTTTGTCCCTCCTGTGCAGGCCGCCACTGGTGCCGTAGTTGACGCGAGCGCCGTTCCCGTGCCCATCATGGGCGGAATCGTGAGCAACTGTACCGCCTATGAGTTCGTGGGCAGCGGTCTGCGGGTCGATGCCATTGTCGCCCAGAACGGGATCACGATGGATGAGTTTCTGGAGTGGAATCAGAGCGTGGATAAGAATACCCCGACGGTTTGGGCGGAGTATTGGGTTTGCGTCGGTGCGTAGGCGGTCTTGTAAAGTGATATGCGCGGAATCGGATGGTCCAGCTCGACGGCGGCTTTGTGGAGATTGTGAAGTGCTTACCTATTCTTAACTCCTCTGGAGCATTACCTGAATGAAATATTTCATTAAGCTTGGAAACCTCAGTCGCCTGGCTGCCATTGAGATTCAAATATCAACAGGGTTGAGTGAACTATAGTAATAATCTTTCGTAGCTGCATATTATGTGCGTGTACTTCGGATGGATTGGGTCAGCTAAATGCCACGTCAGCTTCTAATGTTTATCCTGTTTCGTTGATTATTTCAAGTTGAAATATCAACGCATGGCTATTGTACTCTTTTCAGCCAGTGCTGGCCTTCTTTGGAGCACCAAAAACATACCACTTGCAACAGCAACTTGCACATAAGCTGCACTTTTGTACCTCCAACAGCAGAAAAGACTAGAGCCCGGCCACGTCCCCAGGCGGGATCTACATCCACGCTATTATTTTTGACCGGCCCGGCCGCACTCACCCCAAAACCTTCGTTAATCGCCCTGTGGCTATTTTTTTCCCTTGTGCAATTAGCGATGTTCATGTGCAGGGTTAGGCTTCCCCAGATTTCTGCTTTCGGGCTGGCGTTGTGAACCGTTGAAGTGCGTTGCTCGAAAGATCGCGTTTACGCGCCCACCTAGGAGTGATAAGTAGCTCTTCTAATATTCACATCTGAGGAGCAGTCGGGCGTAGGCGCAAAACCTGGAAGCTGACAGGAGCCGCAGGAAATGGTACGCATTTATTTGGTTCAACAAGTAAATCTTGTCTTCACTTTTTGATCCTGCCCCTTTAATATACCTTCGCAGGGCCAGGACTACTGCTAAGCGAGGCTTTGGAACTTTGGAAGTTCCCTTTTTTGCTTGTTTCTTAGTTAAGTATAAAGTATTAAATATTATTTATGTCGTGTACGTTGCCAGCCGGCACACTGTTCCACATAGTCACATGACGTGTCGACGCATATGACACGCACCTTCGTACGCGTAGATAGGCTTTCTTCTTTGTTTGATCTCCTAGTTAATAGAGCACTGTATTGTATTCGTTCTACAGAGGCACCTGCGTGAGAATTTGGTTTGATTTAACAGTTATTGAAATGCATTTGAAAATGAACATAGAGCAACCATCTGAAATTAAGTCATTTTATACCAAAAAGCTGGCTTTTGCGATCGTTCACTTACCTTTAAAAGAAGTCATTTAAAATATGTGAATATTTCAGTAAGATTCATTTTACAGTAAAATAATGCTAGCTTAAGCAACTTACTGGTAAGCCATGCATGCTGAATAAACTTGCTCAAATTGCCTCTTGGCTACTCCTTGGAATAACCTCAATTTGTGGATCAAAGGATCTACTAGGTAGGTGCTCAAAGTCCAACCCCACAACATGTGCTCCAAATCGAGTACCCAAAGGGGTGCTATCTTATGCGCATACAATAAGTAATTCGTCAGCCTCTTGCCGAATATACTAAGGCTTATGAGGCAGATCTCACGCACGAAGTGTGCCGCAATATCTTACTTCCGCACTCATCAGTCTGGTAGATTTTCGCATGTTAAGTGAATGCGTGATCGAGGCACTATACGAGCATATCAGTTTAAGCTACTCGATCCTGTGTCGTTCGTTGACTACAGCCTTTGACAGAGCACCAGGCTGTCCAACCCGCTGTCCATCCGCTCCTCTCCAAACACGATAATCTGTCTTCAAGATGGACCATGCTACCATGAATATGGCAGCGACGACGACAGCAAGTAGCTCCATGGCCAGCTCGACCGGATCGATGGACATGTCCACGGACCATACCACGACGATGATGAGCATGGTCTTCTTCCGGTCCGTCACCACGCCTCTCTTCTCGCTTTCGTGGACGCCAAACGGAACCGGCGCATACGCAGGCACTTGCATCTTCCTCATTGCCCTCTCAGTCATCCACCGCGTTCTCATTGCCCTGAGACAAATCGTGCTCGACACACCCGCCCAGCACACCCACGAGAAGCTCTCATCCAACGATGAATTGAGCCAGGAGCGTGTAAAAAAACAAATCAGATCGGCGTGGAGCAGCAGGCCCTTCCGCGTTGCTTCAGAGACGGGTCGTGCCTTGGTCGAGGTTGTTATTGGTGGCGTGGGCTATCTACTGTAAGATGCTTCGGGGCGATGCCGCCTATAGGCTGAGCAGTTAAACATGGTGCTGACCTTGTCAATAGAATGTTAGCAGTAATGACGATGAACGTGGGCTATTTCTTGTCGGTCTTGGGCGGCATTTTCCTTGGTACTTTTCTTGTCGGCAGGTTCGGTCCTTTGTCAGAGCATCACTGACCGGTCATTGTAACCGTGGTCGGAGGTTTGATTCTCAAGCATCAGTATGGCGCTCGGCTATAATGGGGTGTTGGTTACATTTATTCGAGCAATGGAACGCCTTTTGCTTACTCGAATGCCCACTATGCTCGCCATGAAGTTGAATCACTTCATATGGCAATTGTTATTTGAACACGCCTCGAAGATAGATGCCATTGGTATTCAATTTCGGCGTTGGATAGACGCGAATCATTAGACGCACCTCCGGATTGACGAGGGCGACGTACTGTAACACCGATCGGGGTGAACCCAGAACATAGGGCTGCTCTAGTGAGAATGTTCTCTGCCTTAATGTCATCTCTTTTAAAGCGGTACTTCATAGTGAAATGCTCCAAGGTCATTTTTGGAACTAGCAGTTCTGCCGCGTTCCAGTTACTCGTTGTATACGTATAGAAAACTAGCTGGTTGAACATATGCTGCTTCTAATACGAGATAGTAGACAACTTGAATATAATACTCTCACTAAGCCACTTGAGAGGAGGTTCCATTTGACAAATTTGAATATATGCATACACTACTTTGAAATCTCTCTACAATATTATGGATCTATCTCATGGTACAAGAACTAAGAAGGGTAACATATGTGGGGTATCACGCGAGTCCTGGCTGCACTATTTACCAACTATAGGGTCATCAGTACTACTACCAAATTCGAACAGAATACCGTTACTCACGAGAATAATTCAGTGTGTAGATACACCTCACGAGCTCCGGGAGCAGACTTTAAAATTCTCAGCTGCGCGGCAGCCGCCTCGTTTTGTGTCTCCTCCAATACGCCTGATGGTCCGCATGCTACGATTCCAACAGAAATACCAGGCTGCAGGGTTGTCTCCTTCACCACGGCTGTAATGTTGGGTCGGCCCGTAAATTTAGCGAGGAAGCCAGCCACTCTCGTGGACTCAGATGATATTCCGCCTTTTCGCTCCATGTCGGATGAAGAGTGTTCGGTGCTCCTGTTCGGGCCGGTCACGTATACATCTATACGAAGATTATCTGACAGGGCAGCAATCCCATTGTCTTCCATAAAATCTAGCAGCACCTCTTCATACCATTGAGAGAGCAACGGGTCTCGGGTCGCTATGATGACGTGCATAGAGCGAATCTTTTCGCCAATTTGAGGGCTTGGCACGCTCCCACCACGCAGAGCAAATTCCATGACAAATCCAAGGGATAATGCCGCGCCAGAGCCGCAGGCGATGATGAGGTTCTGATCATAGCTGGCAAGCGGGTTGCCTCTCACTCCCCCATATGGACCATCCAGGAGAACAGGCGCCCTGTATCCAGGCTGAGCAACAGCCGCTTTGGCGAGACGGCCAGTGAGTCCACCCTTGGAGTGCACGTAAAAGACAAGCTTTGACTTCGACTTTCCGTCGGTTGCTCTCGCGGCAGGGACGCTGCATATCGTGAATGGGTGGGCACTTAATGAATGGACGCCAAGGGTTATGAACCGCAGAAAGAAGTGTTGGCCGGGTCGCCACATGGTGTCAACCGGAATGCTGATTCTCAGCGCCAAGTTTGAGACTGGTGTAAAGGTTGCATGATTGAAAATTCCAAACTCAAAGTAAGTTCTAATCTGTGAGTACAAGAAGGACAGGGTATAGAGGACCCCGGTAGCAATGAAGTAATCCCTATTTGTGGCCTTTAGTTATTACTTGATATTATCCGAACGATAGGAGACAACCAACTCACCAAGAGCTAAGCCTAAAGTCGCAATGAAGGAAGAAAAAGATGACAAACGTGAGGGCCGCAATAAAGTGAGTGACCTTGAAGAACTCGTAGTATCGTGCCCTGTCCTTCAAGATTAGTATGATGGTATCTGAGGCATGGATTCAAGCCTCCATACCGGACCCACGAAAGTGATCCAACCTGTAGGTAGGCTTGGGCAAGTAGGGCAACCACTCCTGTCCAGTAGACTACACTTTTGTTCCACACTGCGACCATGTCTCCTTTCCAGATGTGGAAGATGATAAAAGGAAATGTGTGGATAAGTGCTAATACAAGCATGGCCCATCCCACCCAGTTGTGGAAGGCGATCAACCGCTCATGTGACACACCAGTAAAGGAGGCAATCATGTTAGCCTTGGTCGCCAAAATTCTAGAATACAAGTCAGTAACAATTCATTCAAGACTGCTGTGACTGCTTGGTTCCCACATCATGAACGGTAGGCAGGCTAGTGACATCCAACCTGTCCTGGTCGCCAGAGGTGGCGAGTTGCCATAACTCAGAGTTTTAGTATTCGGCCAATAATATGGCTGCGGGCCTAACGTCATTGCTAAAGGTTTGGAATCAGATCTCGTTCCATAATCTCGTCGTTATGAGCTCATTCTTAGGGAAAACGTACCTAGGAAAAAGAGTGCTCCGGAAAGCAAAAGTAACAGAATTCCTGGCGATGAGTGCCAGCCTAGGGCTTTCAAGTCATATCGGCGATAAGTCAAGAATCTGAAGCTACTGAGAGGCTTCTGCCAAATTTGGCGGCTTCGAAACCCCGAAGGAGCAAGCCGTAGAGCCCAGAAACCGATAGTGCAGAATGCAATGATGCCGACGAAGAAGTAGACCGTTCCGAGTGCGTAGACATGATCAGCTTCATACCTAGATAGAACTTCGGTCAGCAGGCTTCTCAGTGTGTTCGTGGTAGTAGCGGCTCAATACCAGTAGCGCCAGTGGCCCCTGCGATAGGCACATTGCTCAGCGTTGAGTTTGCACATGTCTAAACGGGATGAGTGTAGCATGACTGGCTTGTCAAGCCATGGCGTAGGCATCTTGAAAAACACCGAGGCGAATGGTATAGCTCAAAATATATTCTTTTTTCCCCTTCTAAAGACACAGAGCAAAATTGGCCGCTAACAAACTCGCAATCCTTGGAAGCAGTAAGAGACTTATCATGAAAACGTCACTTGAGAAGTCCACTTGCGGCGAAAGCCGACTACGTCCGTTACTCCAGGACCGTGTTAACTCACATACTACATTTTCCAATGAGGAATTAAATCAAACATATAACTAATTCGAGACCTCTGGTTTTGCGGATTTTAGTGTGTTTTGCCCTGGCATAGTGCCCCTCTTTAAAAGGTCCCATTGTATCTTAACTTTCCACTTATTCGCAGGACTTCTAGTAAGCAAAGGGAAATGAGAAATCCTATTGGTGATATGGTTGATTCACCCTTGTAGGAAATGTATAAGATGATTCATACGTTATGATACCTCTTGCCTGTGGAACAAGCCCGGTTAATACCCGTGGGGAAAGCTCTAGGATTCAAATTCTTTGAAGGACTAGCGTAAAGTAACAGTGGGGGGTGGTCAGCATCAAATGCTCCACCAATATTTACTCTAAATTAATTAAGAACCGGGAACTAGGCATGGAAATAAATTACCTTTCATCCGGTTATAAATCAGAGCTAATTACATATATGATAAGAGATATAAAATGTACTACTAAATAATTTTGGGCAAGCCTAAATAGTAATATATCAAATTAAACCAAAAATCTGTCGAGTATTTTGAACAATACTTTTTGTTATTTGAGTGATGCGAACTAAGGCGATGCTTGTATCCAACGAATGTCTGGTAAAAGACAGGCCTTGGTCCTTTTAGATGTGGTATCCATGCCACACAAATACACTAGACGAAGCACTGAAATCATGAGCCTCCCCGTGAAGAAAATCCTGTATAGTTCAATGTTAGTCCACCTTTGTTTCTTGGGTGTGATATACTCCTTCTTTCCCTATAATCATAATGACATGGACAAAGAAAGCTCGGAAGAGTGCAAAGCTTAAATGATCATGTATAGTGCGGAGCTTACATAGAGGCAACTGAGAATCCGTACGAAATCTTTGCAATCATGCATGCTTGGAGGTAACGGTCACTAACCGCATCGCAGCTCTTTTCTAGGTACCATGGTCGCTGACTGAGATGCGTTGGATCCGTCAGATCAGCAGACGACTGTGCCGAGACGCTGTACATCCAGAAGCTGGATAGCAACATGTCATTCAACATGAATGTGATCGTGCCATCGTACTCAAGCTCATCCAGCACTATTCGTGTGAGGCAGAGGCTCGCTGCCAGGAGGGCAACACTTAAGTTGGAGGTAGTTAAGCTGTGTCAGGGTCAGTATAGATTTCTGGCAAGGCTTTGAGCCCTAGTCAATTGCAACATTATCGTACCTTTGGCTCCAAATCAGGGGTACCGGAGGTGGTTCTTTATGATTTGCATAGAAGTAGATACGTAAATTCGGGTTTGAGTTCCATCCCTTTTCGCCTCCAGCTTCCCATAACTTCGTTCTGAACCGGTCGGGGAACGCGCAACAGAACAACGCTAGTGTGGTGACAGTGATGAAGACCTCTACAGCCCGGACTGCTCCTTGCGCCGGATAGCTAAAACGGCTCATGATACTTTAATTGAGAATTGCTTTGTGAGGTAGCCGTCTGCTCAGAAACATAAATTGACCTGAAGGTGGAATGGGGCCTGTGTAATTAAATAAGGCGATAAGCCGGCAATTGCTCTTCTGCTGCAGACGGATGCCATATGACCTGCATATATGCACAGCTCTGGAGATTGCCGCGTCCTCTTCAGCAGATTTGTTGTAAGTTGGATACTAGATCATTGGTTTACCAGGCATGTTGAGGGAAACGGGGAACTCCATCTCGACTTCCTAATACTACACTCTGCTACGCAAAATATAAGCAAATGGGCAGCAACTTCCAAAATCATTCCACACGGCAGCTTTTGAATGGATAGCTTTATTCAACCCTTAAAGGCAACCCAGTTACTTGGGTCCGTGTGGCAAGGCATGCAGCACATGTGCAATATTGCACCCGCTTAGCGACGGGGTGAGGCTATATGAGCAAGTTTCCCAATTGGAAAGATTGCGAACTCACAGTATGCAAAATGGAACAGATCCCCACTCACGAAACATAGATTTGTCATTACCACTAATATTTTCCTGCCGAAAATCACTTCTTCTGCTACTACGAATACATCACTCCGGCCAAGTATCGCCTTCCTTCGAACATGAGACATACTCGCTTATCTAGCACAGAGAAATATATAATAAATTAATGCCTCTTAGGTTTACTTCTTAATCACATCTATTGTAAGAATTAAGCAGCCTCTATGTATGTCTTTTGCTGTAGTACTGTTCGAGAAAAAGACTCAGACATTCAATGTGCTCAAAGTAGCATATGTATGGTGCGGTTGCTGCAGTAGACGGTATATAAATATCCATGGTCTTTCCGTTCTGTGTGCAAAACATGCGCTATTACAATTGAGGCGCTGTAATTGTCTGATATGAGCACTTTTGCGAGATGTATCGGTCTCCATCAAAGATTAAGCTCACAACAAATGCAGGAACGCAAGGCTGCTGCATTACTATTGAGACACAAGAAGATCCGCCAATGGTGCTTGCATTCCGAGAAGCAGGTTCACGCAATGGAACTGGTGTAACGTGCGCAAATCAACGCAAACTGCACCGCCTTACTGACCTCCCGTCACGTGCATATGATGGCTTCTGCCTCAAACCAAAGCATGTGGTACTTGAACAAGTTAACATCCCTCCGTCTGGCAATAAAATGGCATATTCGTCAATGCTCTACGTCTTCCGGGGCATTATATTCTTCTCTTTTATAAATAGCTAACTGCCATGATGAGCCAAAGGAAGATTCCCGTGAAGCTACGAATTATGGCAAAGCATTATGCTACCTCGATACGAGGCAAGCCTACCAAAAAGGCGAGTGATCAATCATACGATCGCGGACTTGGACGCTGGCCGTCTGGGCCCAATTGCACTCCGTACGAGATATTGGAGCAACCGAGAGATGCTCCGTACAGGAAGCAACGCTTCTGTGAACTGATCAAGGTCTATCATCCTGATCGATGGCAGTATACGGTGGATCACGGAATCTCCAAGGCTACAAGGGCAGAGCGCTACCTTCTCATCGTGACCGCGAACATGATACTCTCGGACCCCGCGAGGAGAAAGGCGTACGATGACCTAGGCCTAGGATGGGAAACAAACTCCAGTCGTGCTCAAACCGGCATGTCCCAGAGACAGCCTGCCAATATGGAGTATAGCAATACGTTCCAGAGCCGTGGGCATCGACAAGCAGGGGCAAGCATGAATGCGACGTGGGAGGACTGGGAGAGATGGAGGAATAGTACGAATTCCCAGCAGCAGACCATTTTCATGTGCAACGAGCGCTTTGCGCTAATATTGCTATTGTTCATGGTTATCGGAGCGTGCAGTCAGTTAGCAAGGGCCGAGCATGCAGCAAAGCTGGACTTCCGGGCGAGAGATCAACTCCATGAGTTTCTGATTGGGGAGCTTCAAGAATTGCAATTAAATGCTCGAGGTTTGGGTCGGCAGGATCTGATTGAGGCCTTCCTGGGCCGAAGGTCTCTCAGAAAATGCGATTTGACATAAAGTTTAAGTTCCCGTAGGACAGAATGTCAACAATGAAGGAGTTCCGCCCAGGGCTAAGCTGATTGAGTTCGATTACATTTGTGTTGCCTGCCCTTATTCCCAAGGAAAGTGCTACTGCGGGACTACTTTATTGATCCTTCAAGTGGTTTCCAAGTCTAACCAACTCACAGAGTCATAACGATCAATCTGTCGCGTTGTAACTTGGTGGTTGCTGTCGTTGTACTACAATACCAGCCTTCCCTATCGTGTCTTCACCTGGATCCCAACTAACGATTTTCCGACAGCTTGGAGTAGATAATTACCCGAAGCCCAATAGTCCTCGATACGCCAAGAGCCAAAAAAGAGGTTGGTCCACTTGAAGGGCAGCATTTGGCAACATCGCCTGGTGAAAATAGATATCGCTCTTTAGCTTTTGGCCAAAGGTATGTGGGCCTCATTATCAGTATCTTCAGACCTGGGGACAGACATCCATAGCCACCGCCTTATTATTTCCATCTGAAAGGCGACCAGCCTCGAGATGAGCACTCTTCAATTGAATTGGCAACAAGTCTCTACATGAAAAGGCGGCTTGACCGAGCCCCTCTCAGAACCCTTGCTGAAATCCTTTGGTGTGTTTTGGGCAAGTTCTCGTAATACAGTATGCAGAGTCATTTTAACGCATGTGTCGAGGTGATCCAGCAGAATCAGCAGCTCGGGAGCTTACGCCAATTACCACCGTGCGTATCCAGATCTAGATTGTATTCAGCCGACATGATCTTCAAGGTTAAAGATTGGTGTTTGGGCTGCTGTCCAGAGGCACAGCGCAATATTTTTAAGCGCGTGAGAAGCCAAGCTAATTGAAAGGCTAACCATTGGTATAAATGGCTGAAATTTCTTGTTAATTTACAGATCAGCTTCTCCCGGCTTTTTGGCTTCGAGCTTTCATAGGGGCAAAACCATGGGGCCTATACGGACGCTTCGAGATACTTCTCTCGCTCTTATAACGTGTGTAGCCATCGCGAATTGCGTTTTTCTGCCACCTGTACTCACTGGTTCATACGAGGTTGGGATCGTCTCCTACGAGTTAAATAATACCTCTATCGAGCCCTCACGAGACCTCACAGCCTCAATCTTCTACCCAACCTCAGCATGCGCAAACTCCACCCATGCCACGGCTTTTGGGCCCCAAACAAACGTCTATACGGACAATTGGCTCAGTCTCCCGCCGGGCTCATCCGCCACCGTCTCCATGCTTGCATACAGCTCCACTCCCATCCTCCACAACCACCAAGACTTCCCAGTCATCTTCTTTGAACCGGGATATGGGAATTCAAAAGTTTACTATGCGGGCGCTGCCCAGGATCTGGCGAGCCACGGGTATATAGTCGTTACTATGGACCATCCTATCGATTCCAGTTTTATCGAGTATCCCGATGGACGAAATGCGACGTATATCGAGAACAGCCTCCAGCCCTTATGGGAGTTTGTCACGAGGCGCAAGTCTGATATTTTCTTCATTCTTGAGGATCTGGGACAACATCCCAGAATCCCCGGGTTCAGGGGGAAGCTACCCCTTGAGAAAATCGGTGCATTAGGTTCTTCCCTGGGCGGATGTACGGCTGCTGCATTGGTGTTTAATGACGTGCGGTTTGTCGTGGGTGTCAATATGGATGGCTCCATGGGATTCCTCGGGAACACGACATTGGAGCGCGATAAGCCGTTTCTCTTGCTGGCTAGCACGTCGCATGGTAAAGGGGATCCTACCTGGGGAGCCTTCTATGATACTCTGAAAGGCTGGAAGAGGGAAATCGGCGTCAATGTCACAAAGCACCACCACTATTCCGATAGGCTCTATCTGGCCAATGTATTGAGACCGGATGGTGATCCAGAGAATGCTGCCTTCCTGAGTGGTGAGAGGATGTTCATCGTTGAGACTGCGTTGCTGGTGTCATTTTTCGATAAATGGTTTAAGGGTGGTAAAGGGAGCTTGCTTGATGGCTCAGTGGATGGGTTTCCAGAGATCGATTACAGAAGAAGCTCAGGTTAACGTCCTTTTCGAGCGGGCCGATGCCTTCTGTAACAGCAAATAAATAAAAACGGTAAAATAAAGGCTCTCCCAAGGGTGCTCCGGTCGTTCTTTGAATCATTTCTATTTTATTTAGCAGGCTCTCTTGGGAAGCCACTCTTCTGTTTGTCTATTTATAAAGTCACCAGCTCCTGCGGTGATTCTATATCTTCGATAAACACCTTCAAGTTGCCTCATCGCCCTGACCTCCACAAATATAACGATGTGAAAGTCACGATCGCGATCACTGAAAAGATCTGTAGCCACCTTAGGATTGCAGCCTTGACAATCTTTTCAAAGAAATCCTGCATGCTTTTTCCATCATTGACTCTCGGAAATGGCTCATCTGGAACAGGACACTTAAGGATCTTGCATAGCGGTTCCCAGCCATCCTTAACATTGAAGAAGAAAAGTCTTTCCGGGGGCACACTTTGCTTGACGTACTCTTCGTGCATGGTAAGGAGTTCTGAAATGATCAGTATGGACTCATGTCACAGAGAAAGTGCTCGGCGGAGGAACGAGGAACTTACGTGGCCCATTCATTTCAGACTTGGGGACGCCATAGATACTCTTGAGTCTGGCTCCCATCCCGTCCCTCCACCTTCCAAACCACCTCAGCGTAGGCATTGGGTAGAACATGATATCCAGCCACCAAAGACCCGTATTCTGAAAAAGAGCACTGGCACTTTTGTACCAGTCGTTTTTTTCTCTCGTCGAGCAGATCACCACAGCATTGGGATAGAGCTCAGCAAGCTCTTTCGTGAATGCAATTGCTGGTGTATCAGTCGTGGCGACATAACCGGCAGTTACTTCTTTCAGCTCCTTCCTCCTAGACTTGTCGCTTGCTTTTGGATTCAAGATTGATATCCATTTCCGTACATACGCTGAACACTTATAAGCCTTCTTTGCTCAAACTCCAGTCAAATCAGATGATTAGGAAGCCATATCAAACATACACTCTTCTCGTAACAATATCGCAGTTCCAGAATGACATACTGGTCCTTTGAGTAGCCTCTCCAAAGCCAAAGCAAAAGATACCGTCCCAGTTCGAGAGAATCCAGCGCCTATGACGAGCGGTTCCTGCGACAGATCTGTGGGTATGGATGGCGCTTGGCCCATATTTATGAGATTAAACACAATGCTTCAAACTAAACGTGCAACTCAAAATCTAGTCACAAACACAAAATTAACGCCCAAAAGCAAAAGAAGAAACAATGTTCCAAATATGCACTTGTATCTGGGTATCGAACAACAAGCAGAGCACCCTTATAAATCAAGTATATACATCTCGTCTGTCGTCGAACCTGAGGAAACAATAAGAAGAAAAACCGATGAAGAATAGGAAGCTGAAAAGCTTAAAAGCTTCAAAGAGATGCCTTTAGCCGCGCCGACGCCGATCGTAACACGGGACAAGGATCAAGAAACGCAGCATTTTGATCGACGGCTGTGATTCGAATCGGTTTCGGAATAATGGTGGGATGCCCCGGGTATACCTGCCGCAGAACCAAGGCTGGTTGCTACTAGTTCGGATATCAATCTAGCCGAACGGCTTAAGGGTGTTGCAAAAGTGGACCCAGATGTATGGGCGAAATCTCAGCCGGAAAGCTACTGCGACCTCGCTTTGTGGCCGGTGCTGATGTTTCCGTAACTTGAACAGAAGAATGCTGATCTGAGGAATTACATGTTAGGAGGATATGAGCGTTGGCGTTAGCGTTAGTCTTGTTTTAGAGTATGGCTTGATTAGGCTTAAGCTCGACGCTATTTTGATTTGAGATGATAGGTGAGAATGGAAAAATAGAATAAAAGCCCTATGCGGCTTGGAGTTGAGAGTTAAACGCACTGGAGATCACGAAAGCGATATGGAACATGGCACAAGCATTGGACCGACGAACACCTGACGTAGGGCAAGCAGGCCACAAATTCGCCGAGAAAAACGTGAATCTTAGCTGGAGAGGTGGATGGTTCTATTGGTAGGTAGTTCTCTAAGTAACGTTAGCCTGAGTAAGAGTTTTCTAAAAGGGACGGACACTTGGTTATTAGCTGACATAGGCTAGACAACACAAAGCAAGAGAAGAAGGGAATAACAGGCTAAATATCCTTATATACCACTTGACACCGTTCTCCATAAGCGAAAAGCTCAAATTACAGCCGAAGAAAAAAAAGGATCTTCTTTCTTCCTGATAGCATCTCCAGTGTTACCATCTTGGTAAATACAGAGTCGCTTCCTTCTCCTCATAAGGAATAATAAAAATGCAACAATGGCTCCGAAAAAAATCGATGGGTATACTGACTATTTGTAGTACGTTAAAGCTATTGAACTTTCCCCCGGGTTGCAACAGGCCAGATCTCTTCGATCACCCCTTGGCGATAGGCGTAGTAGAAGTCGTGGAGATTCACTGTAGGATCAATGTGGCTTGGGATCATCTCAACACGGGCACCAATTGACAAACCGGGTCCTTCTTCCCAGCTCAACCAGCCACTGCCCAACAAATTAGCACTAGTTCCAGTTACTTCCCATGTGGGAGCAGGAAGCTTAATTGTCTTTCAAGAGCTGAGATTGGCAAGATAAAACGAGTTGTCTCAAGTCCCATGTCGACTCTTAAGCTCCCAGCTCCCGTTGAATACCGACGTATTTGTAAAGAAATCAGACGGACTGTTCGTCGCCCATTGGCGTATAAGTAAATCCAGGCATATCCTTCGGCTCGGCAAAACCGCTGTCAGTTGTAAGTGACTTCAGCCCAGCATCGATTGTAACACGACGTTCTGATCCGGACTTGCTGATGACTGTGGAGAGGATGGTAAGGCTTTGCGAATAGAAGCTGCCCACGGCATTACGGTAATCCGAATCCATGAATATGAACGAGCCTGGCTGCACTTCCGTGACGCCAGGAGTGCTTGCGCAAACTTCAGCTGTGCCGGTTCCGCCAGTGGTAACGACCTGGATGTCAAAACCATTCTCCCGTAACATGTTGGCCGTGCCAACAAGAGTCGTCATTGATGCCCGGCATTCGGATTCCCGCTCCTCACGGCTGTGAACATGTTGAAGATGTCCTTCATAACCTTGTATCCCCAAGAGGTTCAGATGCTTTAAGGACGCAATGTGTGTTGCAAGAGCTAGAGCTGATTCCGGGGCAACACCAGTGCGGTGCAAGCCAACATCAAGATCAAGTAGGACTTGGATTGGTATCTCAATACCAGAGGAAGCCAAGGCCTTATCTATAGTAGTAGCTCCATACTCGCTATCAATCACGATTTGGATTTTAGGATGATTGCGGAAAAGTTCGACGAGGCGGCGAACCTTGGCTGTTCCAACAATTTCGCAGGTGATTAATATATCGTCAAAACCTTCTGCGGCCATGATCTCTGCCTCGCTAAGCTTTGCCACGCATCCCCCTTTAGCACCTGCCTTGACCAATTTTTTCGCCAGGGTTGGACTTTTTGTAGTCTTGAGATGCGGCCGGATATTGACATTCTTTGGTTTCAGAACTCCCATTAGCTTCCGAATATTTTCTTCCATTACGTCGAGGTCAACAATCATTGATGGGGTATCGAGGCTGTCCAGCCGGTCTCCCACTTTTGGATGATACATAACGTTATGGGTAATGCAGTATACCTGTGTTAGAGTCGCAGATTTACTATGAATTCAAAAGGTCGTGTAGCGAGTTCTAAAATCCTCGAGAAATATCACTATTATACCATGATCTAGTGATAGGGGCTGGAGGTGGGCAAGAGTGGGGTTTAGCCTTATGTGGCGGTGGTGCAACGTTGTAACTCTGCTTGTCCATGAATTAAGTGTACCCATAAATTGTTCATGCACCTAGAATGAATCTTATGGCTTTCTAAGAATTAGCAAATCGACCGCGAATGAAATATAGCTTACGTGATTGATGATGACAAGTAGAAATAGTGACCACCTCAGTCCTGACTAGAAAGGTCTAAGGATATAGTAAACGATTTGCAAGGTTGTGGGTGGAGAAATTATCGATTTCTTTGGAATGGCGCGGTGCTCTGCAAGAGACAAAACGTAAGGTTGAGTATTAAAAGATGAATATTTGCGAGATATTCATTGTACGTCTACTATGGCTCAGTGTCTAAATACGTTCTGGCTCGATATTCCTTTAATTATTATTTTTTTGCTACCGTCTGCTTGGTACTGATTCCAACGAGTTCCCATAGTTATCTGGACCGTCTTGATAACCAACTTCAGTTCTATGGTGATACCATGAAAGTGGGGAACGGCCACAGATTCTTTTCTCCTTGAAAAATGTAACGTCAAAAATGCTATGATAACTCCAAAAATAGCGATAATGATCCCAAAAATCTCAGCTGTGCCGAACTGTTTGTTGTGGTTTGATGAAGGGCTGGGTGTCGGAGTCGCCGGGATCACTTGGGTGGTAGGAATGGAGGAAGATGACGAGGGTTGTGTAGTGGATGTATATAGTGAAACACTTGCGGTAGTGCTCTGGGAAGATAGTGGTTGGGAGAATGTTAGAGAGGTGACTGAAAGTGTTGAGGATATGACTGACGATGTTAGAATTGGATTAGGATGCGTAGCAGTAGTTGGCGGGGGGTTGAAGTCGTCTGTTGTGCCTTTTCTTGGGCTGAACACGGATGCCAACGAGAACCTTTAGTGGATGCCGGCCAGACATAAGATCAAAACGACGAAAGAAATCAAACCCAAAAGGACGGTCGGAAATTGAAACTCTGTTGTCGACGAGGAGCGCTTCACAACCTCCGTGAGATAGGACATGACGTAGATGCTCATTGTGGCGCTAGGTACTGTCGTTGGAGTGCACGCACCTGTGGTCTAGAAGATTGTGGGATACAGAATAGACGGGTACCCTTTTGAACTGTAGTAGGACAGGAGTATGTTGGTGGCGAGGGCTTGGTCATGATAATCTGAGCATTGACTCAACACTCGAGCAGCAGAAACACCAACGCACTTGCCTAGATGGTTTGGTTGATAGAGGCAAGCATTGGTTTCATAGCCACCACAATAAGTTTGAATGGGGCCTCTTAGAGTTTCCAATCAAAGAATATCTAACACAATATGCAAGGTTGTTGTAATTGTTGGCTGTGACCAGATGATGGCATCTGGATCAATGGCCCGGGCAGTTATGCTCTCGATAAGGGCCAGGAAGGCGACCGTAGATAACCACTTGCTAGTTCTGTTCATTCTCTTATCATTAAGCATTGCCTGGGGCGTGCGGTGTAAGTATTAGGAGGTTCAAAGATCAATGAGGGATCGTTGAAGTTCCGAAAGACCTTTGAGGGAGTGAGCTTAGAACTCTAGAGACAGAAAAGCAAATCGAACATTGGGCACTATTAAGCATTATTCTTAATTTTCAATAAGCTCCGGTTTGGTTTTAGTCACAAGTGGGTTTTCGTAAGGCTGCCCCGAAAGTCTTTTTCAGATCTCTGGGAGAGATATGTGATGGAGCGGATGACGTGGAGTTCATTGGATAAGTCATAGAAAGCACCGAAGCACAAAGGTAATGCCAAATTAAGATTCAGCAAATCGAAGCAAGAACATTCGAGAATACAACATGCCTTCGAAGAGAGCGTGATCGCCAAGAGAAGCCTCTTTAAGTCTCACGTTCAGAGGGGATGCGCGTCTGTTGCAAAGAATCTTACGTGCCTTCGATGAGAGGCATGTCTGTCATAAAATGTCTGTCGGGTTATCGCAAAACAATATGATGTGTCGTAACATGAGCCTAAGAACACTGGAAGTAATGCATTAGCCTCTGGCCTGATGGCTTTGTCTAGAGTAAATCGGGTTGTTTCGAGTCGATAAAATTCTTAACAATGTAAAGGGACATGGTAGTTTAGGTAGAAGTCCAGTATCAATCAACATTCAATCGCTCAATGTGACTCCATTTAAGATGCAGTTATGTACCGACATGCTTTGATAATCCTAATCGCTTCCCAATATGTATTAACCCTATTTCAAGTGACCATAATATTTCCAAATGCGTCTGATATTTCCCTTTGTGTTGGTGGTTCGAATGTCTCAGGCTGAGTCGAGGCACCCACAGAGAGCCTGTCTTCCATGAGCTTGAGCAGAACTGCAGGCACACTTTCATCTGTTGCTCGGATCGTGAGCCGGACCATCTGTATGACATTAGTGGTGTCCAAAAGTATACGAGTCATGAGAACACACCTGAGTTGCATAATTTGGCTCCAGCCTCAACAAACAACCAAATTTGCCGCTTTCTCCAGTATGTAAAACCGTGGCGCCGACGAAGTTCTTCTTATTTGGATCGACTCCATCGAGAATACCCCATCTGAATCCTTCCACAGTCCTCCTTATAAATGAGTCATTGATCTCACGATCGCCCTCTCTACCACCCTTAACACCGAACACCTTTTGAGCCTCGCGAGGGGCGCCACCAATTTGCTTCCATCGCTTGAAGAAATCATCTGCTGTCAGCTCCGCTGGATCCATAAATTTATGTATCGTGATGGGGAGTTTTAATGTGAGCGCCTGCAATGCACCGGCTAAATAACTAATTCGAACTGTTGGACTTTTATCAAAGACCTTTTTAGCCTCGAACATGATCATCTGCTGGCTTTGAGCACCTTGACTAATAGCACTATCTGGTAAGCCCTTCACTTCCCAAGTCAAATTCTCCTTCTCGGCCTCTTCTAGGTCTAATGTCGTAGTAAATGAAGTGATCGTCGTTGGAGCTTTATTTGAGAAGTATAGAATGATACAGGCCATCTGGCCTCTGTATTCTGATCGAACGCCGATCTGGACTTGGCCGTCTTCGTACAATATACCCTCAGCCTTCAAGAGTAATTTGTTGTACCCAATTTGCCAATCAGGAGATAAATGAGCCGCACTTGCTAGATTAGGCGCTTTCAGAGTCTTCGGTTCTGACGGCCCAGCATCGTTCATGTCTATTCCTGCAAGATCGTGCGCGCCCTTTGATTGGCCGTTCGTGCCATTTGTAGTTGGACTAGCCGCTGTGCCATTTCCATTCTGTCCATTTGCACTACTGAAAGCACGCTTTAATCCAGGGTTCTTTGCTAAATTAAATTCCTTCTCATTTGCATTTGCATCTTTTCCTCCTACGACCCACGTCCGTTTATCACTTGTATTAGCATGCTTTTGGTGCAACCGAGACAGGAGAGCAGATTGTCTCTCAGGGAAGGGAGGCATCTCGTCACAGACAGTACGGAGAAGATCATCCGTGGGTTGAAGCGCAAGAGCGAGGTATTCGCATGCACGTTGCTGGAGCTCCGAATCTAGGGTGTGGCTGTAGGCTTCGAAAACGTAAAGTAGGCGAGGCTTAATTTCTGGGAAAAGATTCACGAATTTGATGAAAGACGAGAGAATTATTGCTCTCGTGCTCGATGAACAGCCTTGTAACTTGCTTTGCAGTGCGATGAACTGCTCAATAGGACTGCAGCCTCGGTCCTCTGCAATCAAGTGACCAAATTCCCCTAATATATAGCCCCCAATTTTGACAAGTGTTTCGTGGCAGTGGTCGGCCTTGACATATTGAAGAATATTTTGTGCCGCATAAACTTGCAGTTCCTCATTGTTCGTCACAATTTGAATAACTCGATGCCATACCTCATCGCTTACATGATCTCCTGCCATTGCAATGAGTCTTAACGATATGTCAACATACCATTGTATGTCGGTGGCATATTTCTCTGTCAAAATGGCAATTTTCAAGACCATCTCCTCTCGGATAGCAAAATCCGCGTTCTGGAGATATGACAGTAATTCTCCTACTATTGGCTGGGCATTGCTTTGGTCGCACATGCTATAGAGTAAATCGAGACCTTTCCGCCGTACACTGATGTCTCGGTCCTTCAAAGAGCCGATGATGATGGACTGATGTTGTTTTATAGGATCTAAAGTTTCTGCTCTCGCAGCCAAGTGTGTCATAGCTTCTAATCCTAAATATCTCACATTCGTTTCTCTTGACTGGATGAATTTGCCTAGTCTCGTCGAAATCTGCTTCATCAATGCCTGCTCGGTGTCGAGATGTATTATAAGATTGATAGCTTCAAATAGAACAGCGTTTTGGGCATTGTTTTGTTGAACATTCTTTGGCATATCCAGAGCTAGGTTCAGAATCTTCTGCAGTGATTCACGAATCAGTTCTCTAACATGTGTATCCTCTACGTCAATGTTAGCTCAAACCTGCCAAGGATTTTGGTGCCATACCTGACGGAGGAAAATATTGTAATAGTCTCAACATCTTAACCTGTATCCATGGACAAGGCACTTTATAATAGAGGTAGTCCTGAGCGTACTCCCCATCCACCAGTATTCTCTTCATTCTGGAAGCTGCCTTCACATAAGATCCCTTATATTGCTCCGGATTATCTTGTGCGAGAGCCATAACGAGAGAAGTAACGGAAAGTGCAACACCCATATCCATATCGTCCATGAGGGAAATTATACGTTCTGCCCATTGCGGTTGAACAATATCTGGGTGTTTCCGATACAGTCGGAGCAGCGTCAATGCGGCTTTCTTCTTCACAAATGCTTTAGATGTCCTGTCCACTTGTTAAATAAATCTCTCCATACTTTGACAAGGTCACTCTTACGGAGATATCAATAGTCGATGGACTTCTCCACTCAATGCTTCCCCCATTTCTCTACCACCAACATTCGCAATCGCATGTAGCGCAAGACAATTAAATAGTTCATTGTGGTCCATGAGGTCCTTCCTTATGCTATTCACAACCAAATGTAGTAGTTCGTGCTGCTCATGTAAGAAGAGAGTCATGGCAAGATATCCTATCTGCTTCTCAGAATATTTGTTCGCAGAAATAAGGTTCACAGCTTCGAGATGCCCGAAATCGACGTTCCATCCCAGAATGTATATATACAGGAGCTATAAAGATTAGAGCGGTGGTCGACATGAACCTAGCGGACTTCCAACCTTGCAAACATATTTCTTCTTGTGGTAGCCATTGAGGTTTCCATCTATCTGTTTAGTTAGCAAGTCCCATTGGAAGCCAAACTGTATTCCGAGGTATCATGCCTTTAAACTTCTGCCTGTAATTTATGGATTTAGTGTGCGGATTGCCTCTAAGATGTCTGTCATGCGCACCTTATGTTTGCCAGCTCTTTGTTTATTCTTTTCTCCTCGAGCTCTCTCGCCCTAGCATTCCGTAGATCTGCTATGAATTGCACCAATCCGCGCATGTTCGAATTACCATTTGAGTTTCCTCGACTCAGGAACCCGGATGATGTTGAAGACGACATGTTGGATACCGCAGGAGGACCGGCCCGCAAAACAACACAAAAATGCTACGGTACGGACAGCCTTGTATCACTGGGAAGGGTAGACCTGCCTCTGTAGGCGACAGAGATTCCTCGTTCTCCGATGCGGTCGTGGGGTCAGTTCAGGGATATTGAAAATGTTACAGTGCAATAGGGTCAAAGTTACCAAGGCCTTGTAGATTCAGCCTTGTCCGTGGAACTCCATCCGATGTGTACCTTGGCGTGACAGCCTGTACGTCTTGAGAAAAGAACCCTGAAGTCGTCGTCGCTGAATAGATAGGGGTGGTTATTTATGCCTCGTGCCCCCTCCTGGAATAAAGGTCGTGGCTCTAGGGTGGGCAGGGGTCGCCTTAGTACGACCCGAGCCTTGTCTGGAACGTCACTTTATTTACCTTCAGCCTCATGTATCTCCAAACGTCAATGATTGACAACGTGGAGTACTTATGTTCTACATCTCATGATGAAGACAGTATTATGGCGGCCTATCTCAACGCAGCCGATTATAAAACAGATATGTCGAGGCTATGCTGTACAAGCACCAGGAAACCCGACCTTGCAGATCTTCAATCGACATACCAAATATCTCCAGAAAGAACGAGCGGCTGCAAATGTTGAGAGAAGCAGGCAAGTAGACTATTTGAAGGATGAAGTGGCTGCACGGCTGTCTGAAAGGTTACTAGTATGGGTCATCTCATTCTTGTTTCTTCTATACTAACTGAATGCAGGACATAAATCGACATTTTGGTCATGTCCTCGATCTAGGAGCCAATTCCTGTAATATAGCACGAGCTCTCACTTTACCAGACCCGCACCCTGATCCTTCAGGAGCAACTCCGCCCCCTCTTTCATCCCGTATCTCTCAGCTTACAGCAGCGGACTCGTCGCGGACAATGCTTTATAGGGATGAGGACTTGCCTTTCAACCAGGAAATAAACCTGATTCGCGACGTTCTCGATGATGAAGAGGCGCTGCCTTACGGAGCGAACACTTTTGACGCTGTCCTAAGCTCTCTGAGTATGCATTGGATCAATGATCTTCCTTCGGTTTTATCCCAAATAAACCACGTCCTAAAGCCAGATGCTCCATTCATAGGGACCATGTTGGGAGGAGATACATTGTACGAACTAAGGACATCATTGCAGCTGGCAGATTTAGAACGAAGAGGCGGTGTTTCACCTCATGTCTCCCCATTGGCAGATGTAAGAGACATGGGAGGCCTGCTGCAGAAAGCAGGCTTCAAGATGTTGACGGTGGATGTGGATGATATCATTGTCGATTACCCAGATACTTTTGCGCTGATGCAAGACTTGCAAGCGATGGGAGAGAGTAATGCCATATTGGGACGCGAAGCTGGAGCTATAAAACGAGATGTTTTGCTTGCTAATGAGGCTATTTATCGGGCACTTCATGGCAACGAAGATGGAACAATACCTGCAACTTATAGGCTAATATATATGATCGGATGGAAAGAGGGTCCCAACCAAGCGGAGCCCTTAGCTCGAGGAAGTGGTCAAGTGAACATTTCTGACATTTTGGGCGGAGGGACTGTGGGCTAAATATGTAAATACTGTAACACCTAACATTGTACAAAGTTCCAAAAGGGTTGTTTTCATTGCTCTGAGTCTATAATCTATTTCATGCACGTACGGCGGCATTTGGCCTCAAGAAAGCAAACGGGGATTTGTTTATTTTGCTTTTCTCTTCAAGTATAACGCCAGGATATTTGATAGTACTTCGAGCGCATGGGGTCCACAGGGTACTTTGAGTAATCCTCGTTTTTCGAATCATTCTAGTGTTTCGAGTGCTGAAAGTACTTGAGCCTGAAGAAGAATCGCTGAGCGAGACAACCCCTTTTTGCGTATGGACCACAGGCAATCACTCTTCCTCCACGGTGGTAGGAGGACATGCTGCGGTTTAGGCTACCATTTTCCTATCACGCATTAATGCGGCAATCTCACACCATATAAAGCCGGCAAGACCACACACTATTAGGCTTTGCGTACCTAAAGACACCGACCACTCCTCCACCAACCGCAAACGCCTATATGGCACTCTCCTCCTCGTGTGCTCTCCCATGCAACATCGTCTCCTTCGGCGGAAACACCCTACTCAAGAGCACATGTATACCCGCCGACATCCCGAACCCCCAGAAGTACCCCAAATAATAAAGATGCGTCGCGCCCTCGGATACATCCAGCGAACGATTGACGCTCTGCGCGAAACCTGGCAAGAGCGGTGCAAACCCAACAACGAAAGCTACGACTGCTCGCCAGTTGGTGCCGTATTTGTTGTAAGCGTAGATCCCGTCCGGGATGTACCTAAGAATTTCAGAGTTAGCCTGATTGTTCTAGTAATCTTCTAGATCCAGAAGTGTTCCAGGATTGTCTGCTATGGAGGTATCATACGAGAGTATGCCCATGTCTTACAGCCGGTCGAACATCCAAAGAGGAGTCTCTGCTCCGAGAAGTTGACTTACATTTCTGGCACGGAGAGGACTTTCTTGTGCACCCACCAGTAGTCCGCGATGAGGATACCGGAAATGGGGGCCAGCCAGATGGTGTAGCCCGACATGAAGTCGATCAAAGAGCCGGCGGAGGTCAGAATGTTCCACGGTGTCATGGCCCATGCACCCAGGATGGCACAGATAAACTGTCCGCGACGGATGTTGATGTATTTTGGAACCAGAGCTGACAAATCAGTGGCTACAGAGATGGAGTTGGCTGAAATATTGACCCCGATGGATGCGATCAAGAATGCTGCTGCGCAAAAGAATGCGGCTGCTCGCCCTCCTTTGGATGTCCAGTTATCGACAATGAGCAGAGGATCCCATAGAAGCTCGCCATAGAGAATCCGGGAACCGTTAGCGCCGATGATCCCGAAGAGCATCATGACAATGAATGCTATGGGGATGGCGATGAGTTGAACATATGGACTGTTAGGCTTCTTGGAGTACCGAGCGAAATCGTTCATATTCACTCCCATGGTGGCAAAGTTTCTAGACTAAAGATTAGCAACACCGTTATAGAAAACCACAGACTACAAAAGTTGTTGTATTGTGTCTTACCCAACCATAGCATACACCCCATTCATGAAAGCCCATCCTAGAGACGAGCCTTTCAAGCTGTTTCCTTGGGCAAAAACAGCGGTACCTCCACCAGCCTCGCCGACCATCCACCCAACGATCGCAAATCCAGCTATCGGCGTTACGATACTCTTGAAAGTGAAGAACCATCTGACTTGATGAGCAGGGATGTAGTGAAAGGGCAAACATAAACACCAGTAGATGAAGTAGCAGATCATGAAACCTGTGGTGATGTTGGCGGATTTTGGTAGGCGATTGGGGACATTTCTAAATCGTGGCCCTATATACCAGACCTCGGGATTAGTTTGCCATTCGAGATGCGTCTAGAGTATGGAGCCATTGCAGGAACAAATAGCTCTCAAGACATGTTTGAAGAGGTATAGTACATGCATGCCTTGAGAGCAAACGGTCAGGAAACTTCCAACATAGCGGATATTGCTCCAAAATGTTGTCACCTACAAATAGCATAGATCATAGATTCTATAGAATAGTCAGTTCAAGGCTCTTTCTGCCTAACCATAATGTGGGTGAGGGACGAGTGGCTTACGGACGCATTCAGCTCCGGTCCACGTTCCAATACCGTACCAGAACACTGAGATGATGATCCGGAAGATGATCACAACGTAAGAAAAGTAGAACCCATAAGCTGACCGTGCTTGGATAGTGAACGGAATATGGAGCCTCGCACCAATCAATCCCTATCACAAGATATCAGTTCCAGTCAAGCATGCTCCTGCAAAGCGCCACACCCACATTGAAAGTAACCACCAACGCGGTCATAAAGTTCCCAACGACCACCGCAGCAAGCGCAAGCTTCCACGAGAGCCCAATGGCAATCAGCGAACTCCCAATTCTCCAGTTCGAAACTGCGAAGGCGTCTGAGATCCAGTACGTGACGAAATTATATGTCCTCCAGGTCCGGAATTCCGGTAACACGGGGTCGAGATCCGCGTTACTCCATTTGCCGCCTCCCATCCGGCTCCCGTCCACCTGGACCGCCAGCTTTCCCTTCGCCCTTTCCCATGCGGACGTGTTCTGGCGCTCATGCTGTCCATAACCGGAATCCACGGCGTTCGAAGTCGCGGAGGCGGCTTTGTCGTCGTATCCTCTAGACATTTCGTATAATGCTGCGGTCGACCTGAATGTGAGAGCATCAAAGAGAATCCTCCCTGGAGACCTCCTCTAGGTCATTTAAGCGGAATTTTGTACACAAACCCTGATATGTTGCCATCATCCTTATCTTCGGTGTTCTCTTCCGTCTCCATGCTGCTGCCTCTTGGCCAATAATAAGAGCTCCATCTTGGTGGGCACAAGAATGGGGTCTCTTCGATTGCATATCCATTAAGAGTTGGCAGAAGGATTGTAAAGTTTCCGATTTGTTGAGGGTTATTAAAATGGACGAGGACATCTCGCTAAGCTCTTAGCTTTTTTTATATAATAAGGGGGTTTGAGCCTTTCAATATCGTTGTTCTCGTTTCTGATATACTTCCTACCAGGAAGGATGTTTATGATTCTGCTGTAGAACCATCTTTGAGGAACTTTATCATGTTATCCCTGACATATTGGTGATCCGGACTTGTGTTGTTCAGATTACTGGCTCTCTTCAGATGGGGATAGAAGTTGTGCTCAAATACACAGCAGATGGTACCATCACCCTAGACAGTTGCGAGTAAAGCTCGAGCTTCTACATTTCGATTCAAAGTATCTGATACGTCGGGCGGCTCCGACAACTACGGCTGTGCCAAAGATGGGAGATACGCAGGATTCATGTTGTGACGCTCGATCCCACAATGAAAGCGAAGAAGAGTGGGGGAGGACCCGATGTGCTGGGACGCTCCCAGTCTTTTGGTGTGTGTCGGTGAAGCATGGGATAGACCTACGGATACTTTTAGGCGAACCTCATCCGGAATTTCTGTCGGTGCTGGTGAAATTGATGGACAGAGAGATAGGCTGAAGATTACGCAAATGCTATCAGGTCAAGCTCTGTAAACCGCTGCCATGATGACCACAGAGCCACCACCACCAATCCATCCCTCCAACTCAACAGGCTCAGATCTCTCTATAAGCGCAGACGAGTTGATGAATCTCCGTCTTGTAGCCCTTGGCTCCAAACCACCATCTCTCATAATCCGCGGAGGAACCATACTCTCCCTTCACACTGGGGAGTTTCTCGAACGAGACGTGGTCATATATGGCCGCCACATCGCTGCCATAACACCATGGAAACACTTCGCCAAAGCCGCGGAAGAGATTGATGCCATGGGGAAGTATGTAAGTCCAGGGTTTATAGATGCACATATCCATGTAGAGTATACAAAGCTTGTGCCAGGTGAACTGGCAAGGTTGAGCGTGCCGAGAGGAACGACAACGGTGCTGGCAGACGCTAATTGTATTGCAAACGTAAAAAACCTTCCCATGTCACCTCCCTATTTGCATGAAGTACCAGAGCTGATCCGATCAGGTTTTTGGCGGTCGAGGAATGGACTTCATGGGCTCGACAACCACGCCTCTCCGCATCCTGCGTCAAGTCTCGCACAAGGTCCCCGGAAATGGCCCGGACATTGAGCTAGGTGGTGTTTCTGTGTCCACCGCCGAGTTGTGCGAGCGAGTCTCCCGGTCAGACGCCGCTACGCTCGGAGAATCGAATCCCTTCTCCTTGGATCTAGCGAGCGCGCAGAAACAGGCTGCTGCGTTGCATGCCGGGAAGAGGATCACGGGCCATACGGCGTTATTGAAGAATGAGCCGCTGTGGGCATATGCGGCCGGTGGGATTGGCGATGATCATAATGCACATCGGACGGAGGATGTGGTTGAGCGACTGAGGTTGGGGATGATGCTTACTGTGGTAAGGATATTGCTTTCCATTGCGGTGAGGGAGTAGTGCTGAGTTGGCGAAACAGATGAGTGGAAGTATGAACTCAAATATTGAGAGCGTGTTCAGTGATGTACCTGCGTTGAAAGATGGGCTTGTGCACATTTCTTTCTGTGCTGACGATAAGCTGGTTGAAGATTGTAAGAAGAAGTCTTCAAAACCTCCTCTTTGCGGGGTAAATCGTTAATTTGAATATATTTTAGTGGATTCAGAAGGTCATATTGACCATCACGTTAGACAAGCCATCATCTATGGCGTCGACACTCTAAAAGCATACCGCATGGCAACCTTAAATCCCGCCCTATATTACCGTCTCGACCACCTCATCGGCAGTGTCACTCCCGCAAAACTCGCTGACCTTCTTATCCTCGACGACCTAAAAGATGTTCGTCCAAGGGCAGTAATCGTCAACGGCAGACTAGTAGCAGAGAACAATAGCCCCCTCTTCAGAAACACAGACACAATCCCAGAATTTACACTGAAAAGCATTCATATTAATCCCTACTTCACTCAAACATCTAGCTTCGCAGTAACGCCCTTGGGAGGGAGGACCGACGCATGGGTGCAAGCCATGGAGATGTATGATGGGTATTTCAAACGGGCTTTTCACGCCAAACTCTCCGCATCCCCTTCCACGGGAACGCTAGAATGCGACGTCGAGCGCGACGTCCTGAAAGTCGCAATAATAGACCGCCATCACGGCACCAAAAACCGAGGGATTGGTTTCGTAAGGGGGTTTGGACTGCAACGGGGAGCAATAGCTTGTACAACTAATTGCGAGAATCAAAATCTCGTCGTCGTGGGTACGTCGGATGGGGAGATCGCTGGTGCTGTCCGCGCGATCGGCGAGCTGGGTGGTGGGTTCGTGGCGGTGCTTGGGGGGAAGGTCTTAGGTTCCGTGAAGCTGGATGTTGCGGGCTGTATGTCCTCTGAGCCGTGGGAAAAAGTGCGAGATGATTCTATCGCCTGTGATGCCGCCGTTCATGAGACTCTTGGGAGTAAGATGAAGGCTCCTTTTATGATTGCCAGTTTTATTGGGCTCGTTGGAGTGCCAGACCTGGGCCTGACGGAGCTGGGACTGGTGGAGTGTAAGACCCAAAGCTTAATGGATGTTGTGCTCCCAGAGGAGTTTATAGCAGAAGAAGCGAGCATCGAGGAGCTGACAGCGCGCGAGTTGAAGCCGGTGAAGATATGCTGTCGGTGCCCCAGTCATGCACATGATGTTCATAGAATGATGGACAACGTCACCTCTGTGCATACATCATAGCAGGAATTAATTAGGGCCTAAATAAGAAAAAAAGGGCTTGCTGGTAGCACATCAAGATCGAGAAATGGCAGTGTGTAAGACCAATGTTGAAATGCAAAATCAAAAGTTCAAGTGTAAAATCAAAGCATACATTCGTAGCAGCCAAGGAGGAGTAGCAAGCTTGCATAACCGATGAGACAAGATGCCAGCTACTTCTAGGTAGGACTGCTATGCTATAATGAGAGCAACAACACCTTAGCCAGATAAATGGACCATACAGGAGCAATCTACCTACAACCTACCACAAGTTTATGTAGGGATGCTTCCTTCCGCACCAAGCCTCAAGATAAACTCACCGATCCGCTCCGGATATAGCGCCTTGATCCGTGTTTCTAAGCCCTTCGGATTTCCAGCGAACACCCGTGCCTCGCGATCCCAGTCTCGGATGTATTGCTGCGTGCGCGCGATATGTGCCGGGCCATAGTCATCGCTCGCCTGCTTATGGTTGGGAACCACGTGTTTTGGCCGCAAGGTAGCAACGCGGCCCAGAGCGTGGATCCAGTGTTTACGCAAGGCCGTGGTGTTTGTCTCTTGCAGAAACCGAAGGTTTAGATTAGTGTTGGTTCGAAGGAAGGGAAGGAAATATTCTGCAAGAGGATATCTTTATAAGACATACCTGGAAGCAGGACCCGTATATTACGTCGCCACTGATAACCTACAACCCAGGGGTTAGGAAGAATTGGTGTAACAGGGAGCGGAAACTTGTGAGATCAATATCTGGCACGTGTAAAACTGTCGTGTTGTAGGTGTCGCTTTGACCAACTTCGACCACTTTCAGCAAGTAGTTTTCCAGATAAATTTATCCGTTCTACAAAAACAGTCAGCAAATCATTCCTTTTATATTCTTGCGGGAACTGCTGCACAGGCCCACCACATACTCTAGGAACAGCAGTAAAAACCTCATCCTGCTTCGGAATCTGCCCTCCAGGGAAGCTACATCCCCAGAAGCCCTCAAAGAATGTCGGCTCGATCTGCTGCGCAATATGCTTGATGGACCGTCCTGTAGCCAGTGCTACCAGTCCCGGAAACCGTTTCTGGAGTACTGGCACGCCGAAGAAATGGCCGTCGTGGCCGTGGGTAATGTAGACGTGTGTGAGTTTCTTACCGGGGATGGTGGCCTCAATCTAGTCTGCGAGAGTTTCGGTGGCGTTAATGTTGGTGGGTGCGTCGATGAGAATCGCGCTATCGCGGGCGTGCAAGAGAGTGATAGCGGTGGGAGAGAAGCTGAGGTTAGCGGACAGTGGCGCGGTTGGGACGGGTGGAACGAGATAGACGTCCCATTTTAGGGATTGGTGGTCTGAATGAGGATCGGAGAGGGTGAAGGGAAGGGACAGAAGAGGGAGGAGAAAATGGAAGTGCATATTGGCGGATATCTTGTTATAGAGATGAGCGTGAAGATAGAATCCTAAGAGACAAGAAACGGCAGTACATACACTTAGCCAGACTGCGAACAATGCATGGCATCAGTATTGCGAATACGTTCCCGTTTGTATGTTTGTCATGATGCTTGTTGAGCAGGAAGTAATCACCGTGCAGATGTTCACTAATCTCCCACCACCGCTTGATACTGTGTGATGGGAGCTGCCGATTTCCACATCTTACATCAAAGACACGAGCTGATAGGGTTGCTTCTGAACGTATGTCTAAGTTAAAAAAAGTCAGTGTTAACGAGGTGGAAAGCTGAGTAAAGTGCATCTTGCAATCATTCAGAGATTACTAGAACGCGGATAAGGCCGAGCTAGTCTCTGTCAGTGGCCACAAAAGCTTCCACCAGCCCACAGCTCCTACAACTAGAAGCACATAATATGCAATTGTCCACTGTATCCCTAACTCCCCCTCTCCTAGCGAACGTCTCCCATCTTCCCTCTTTCCCTCTCCTACATCCGGTCCAATGACCGCCTCTCCCGCACTCACCTTTCCCCAGAACCTGGGAAATCCCATCCAGTTGCAAAATGTATGCACTAGAATGACGCTAAGCAAACTTCCTGTGCGAAGAAAGAGGAAGGTGGCGTAACCGCCGAAGAGGGTGGTGTAGGTCAGCTGGAGTAGGGAACGGAGGATGCCAACAAGGACGGGCGTGTGCGGGTGCGTGATGCGGAACTCGTAGAAGTGGTGAAGATGGGCGAGGCCGAAGACGATAGGGGTGAGGAAGATTGTGGTGGTGGTGGGAGCGCGAGAGAGGAGGAGGAAAGGGACGGCAGCGGAGCGGAAGAGGACTTCTTCTGTTACTGGGCCCTATAATAGAAGTCAATATACATGTTTGGGGAGGGGCCGAATGGAGGGGTTGAGGTGGAGCTTTGGGGAAGCGTGGAGCGAGCATACCGTAACCAGATTCCGCCAGCCCATCCAACTGCCCAATACGGCATCTATTCCATCCAGCCTTAGCCAACCCTTCCATCTACCTTCGACAACTCCAGCTTCAAACAGCGGGCCGAGAAAGAGGGTTGCTGTCAAGGCCACTGCTTTAGCGGTCTCTACAATGCCGATGGGGAAGTATCCCATGCGGTGCAGAGCCTCGAACAGGCCCTCATCGTCCAAAGAGCAAAGAGCCGCGAGGGTGGTGATGGAACATATTATGCAGGAGACAATGACAGCCTGTGTACGACTTTTTATCACAGACGGCGCATCGCGAGACAGAATAGGCGACGGGCGGGTGGTGGAGGAGATGTAGAAGGGGAGGACGTAAATCAGAGTATAGACCACCTACAACACCAGTCAGCTTCAAGGACAACCTTGATTCTGCACCTTTGACCTCACCAATATGAGTATGGCCACAGTAGTGCTGATGGCTGGCGGTACCGGCTCTGTCTATGTCAACATGCAGCAAGAGTGCCATGTGGGAGGCTCCTGACCTTTCTCTCCCTTGTAGAGGGTCATGATTCTGGCGACGAGGCCTGTGGGAGCCATGTGCACTGCTCACCAAACCACCCAACGACAATATCTACCTGAAGTCGGGGAGTCAAGAACTGGTCATGCATGCATTTACGGTAGAGCTGCGGCGGCCGCATGTGTAATTAATTTTGTGTTTTGTTTTGTAATTTTGAGATACTGCACTCCGGAATCCGGATCAGGAAATCGATTGGTGTGTATTTGTTTGTATTGTTTCTGCCCAAAGGCCGGGACCAAAAACGTCACGCAGCGACAAGGGGTATTGGCAACCGAGGGCCACCCAAAAAAAAAAAAGAGAAAGATAGAGAGAAAGAGAGAGAGAAAGAAGCTCGCTACCCGATTGGAAGTTTTCAAACGGGAACTAAAAAAGAGATACCCGCACTTTTGCATTTGGTCTTACTGTACTGGACTGGGGCGAATCTCCTGAAGTTTTCTTCCCCTTCTGGATCATCATTTTCTTCCCTCCTGTATAACAAACGCATTGGTGGTTTCATTGGATTCTGGTTGTGGCAGCGGCAGTAACGCATAGCCCCAGCGGTAAAATACTTATGGCATTGATAGGTACGGTACAGCACCAAGTGTGATAATTCCTTCCTCCATCCCCTCCCCATAAAAAAAAAGAAGTCGCCACCGAAACGCGAAAATAACACGTCCAGGCGCTTGTGGGCGTTAGTTTGTTCAGGCTTGAGGCTTCGGGACGTGCACAAAAGGCGGAGATTAAACGCCAGCAGTTGGGTGACCGCTAGCAGAAGCTGCTGCATATGTACGATGCAGGAGAAGGGCCATCCTGGGAAGAAGGACAAAGAAACCCTTACCGACCTTGCAATTTTGGGGGGGATTATTGTATACCTTTCCACCAGATTCATGGTCTCTCGCCAATCGGCCTTAACACGTTGCATTATTGGTCTATAGTCTATTGAATTCTCCGTTATATACATATATATATATATATATATCTCTCTCTCTCTTAAGCAGGGCTCCCCCCCTCTAGATCGTCTTCCGCTTCTCCCCTCCCTCCTCTTACTAGGCCACGTCCTTCATATCAGTACAGAACCGATATAGTCCCTGTTGCTGAGCACGAGTTTATGCCTTTCTTTCTTTCTTTACGACGTCTGATGCCATCTTTCACGTGTTTCTTAATAATATTCCTCGCCTGATCCGATCAACGCACACGCCTACACAACGCCCCTAAACATTTGGACGACAGAGCGCCTGTCCTTTTCCTTCAGCTGCAGGACGCATAAAGTAGCCTCCTCAAACTGAAAGCCGTCGATCCAGAAAGGGCTGAATCGGCAACCCCTGATCAATACACCCTAAATACAGGTTTGCACGCGGCTTGTGAGATAGCACTGCAACCTGGACTAGGCTGGGCTGTTCTGGTGCGGTGGTTGGACGGGTTGAAGCTCCCTTGAAATCTCTCCAAACATCCACACACTGGTTCATCCTGTTCATAAACGTTTTTCTCTCTGGTGAGGAGCATTTCTTCTTCATTTATTAATCTTCTGCTCGGTTCTGCTTTGCTCTGCTCTGCTCTGCTCTGCTCTGCTCTGCTCCGCTCTTTCTTATCTGCTCTTCGCTTGTACGGTCTCTCACTATGATCAGCAAGTCTATATTTCTCTATCGATAACCTTTTTTCAACACACGGATCACATTGCTACCAGCCCTACCCCTTCACCACGACGAGACGCATTATCACGCTCATTTATTATTGCTTTACACGAATTCAAGACGCAAGCATCAACGCGGAAAATTCTACAAGATCTCGACTTTCCCCTCAACTCATCTGGCCTGTTTTTGAAGCGCAAATTCTTACGACTACGAACGCATTGAAGCACGAAATGAAATAATTATTTGGTGTGGACGAACAGCCACCGCTGGGTTGCAGCCGAAAAGTCAGGTTGACGTTTTGTGCTCAACAGGGATGGTTATGACTACGGCACCCGAAAAAAGATGTCCGACCCTCCCCCTCGACCATCACCTCTTCACCATCGTTCAGAATCAAGATCAAATTCTGACTCTATTTCTCGACCGACGCTGCGTTTGGTTCCTAATGAGCCGCCGAGACTTTTAGGTCAATCAGAAGACGTTCCTATCACCAGACGAACTCCTCTTCCGACTCACCCCTCGCACTTTTTGTCACCAGGGAAAGGACGGGGCAAGGATGCGTTGCACTACGAGTTTCAGCACCCTTACAAAGCACAATCATCAAGAGGCGCCAGTGGCTCGTCTATCTCGACAACACACACACTGCCTCAGCCTCCTCAAGATGTCGATTCTGGAACGGGGCCGTCGTCGCCCAGACCAAAACCCGTCCCGAAAAAGCGTCTGCAGATTCACAAGGACAGCAAGACGTTCTCGTTGGTCCCCCAGGATACATCCGAGCCGGCAGAAGACCACATCCAATCACCAAGGTCACCTCCATTGTCCACTAAGAGTTCATTCGCTTCTCTTCGTGCAGAACAACACAATGCCAAAGGCCAGACCAATTCGAATATTTTATGCATACCAGAATCGACGTTGACTGGCTCAGCTGAACCCTCTATCGAACCCTCCACACCTCTACCGGCAAGTAAGCAATCAATACCTGCAGATCCTATAGCCAACTCTCCGTGGAATTACCAGCTGGTAGGCGGCATACGAAAGGTTGCGAAGACACCAGAACGTAAGCAGACAAGAGAAGAGGAGATTGCAAGTCAACCTTCACCTCTGCCACGAATATCGGATGTGACAACCGAAGGAACGGCTTCATCTATACCACGAACGTCAGACGCAACGAACATAACTGCGCTATCATCAGAACCACGAGTGTCGGACGTGCAAGCTTATTCCACGCGTGATCTGTCTACCAAACAGTCCTTCCAGTCGACGCAGACTGCGACGACCACATCTGAAACTACCAACTACAAAGTATATGGCCCCGGATCTGCCTCTGCCTCGGCCTCAGAATCAGCTCTTCTACCACCATCTTCAAGCGATTCAAACTACCAATTGCTAGGAGAGCCGTCCCCATCTCCAACTGGGTCTGTCATTATACACAGATCAAGAACATCCGAGTCAGAATCAGTGTTTGAGACTACGAACTACGAACTTCACGGCGATCCTTCCCCATCCCCATCATATACCGACCTCCAACTCCCTATCAAATATTCCCGAGAGTCCTTGGTTGTACCACCACTACAACCTCGTACCCGTCGTTCCAACGATACTTTAGGGTTGGGATATTACAAGTCTCGGTCGAGAGAGTCTTTACGCACTGGATCCTTGACGTCTATATCGACGGTTCTTAGCCAGCAGCAAGCCGCAAAGGCCACTGTAGGCACCGGCTCACTGATAAATCTACCTAGCCTTCCGCCTAAGCCGAAGGTGGTAGTAGGTTCATGGGCAGACACGCTGGCCGTTTACCCGCTGCGATCACCCATGAACGAGACGCCTCACCAATGGAGCTCGCAGCTTTCCACTGTGCACTCTGAGTCAGAAGGGGGGACAGATCGCGGCTCCCGATCATGGTCGGACGATAATGGAAGATTAAGTGGCAGTGGCTTCATCCCCAGCACTCCAAGTCGCCACAGCCGCCAGATGTTAAGCATTAGCTCCTCTATGGCTTCCCCGGTGTCCCCTCCTGAAAGCGATCTTGAGCCTCCTCGTGCTATTTATCGAAATGGACGTCATGCTAGCACTTCTTCCGCCCCAATCATTGAGGATTTGGATGAGTATGGGGATGGTATTACAAATATGCAAGAGCTGCGCATGAGGCCATCTAGGACAAGATTGTCGTCCTTTCTGAGTAGTTCATCGGACAATGGACGGACGAGCACCATGCGCTCTAGTATGAGTTCCATGAGAGCCAATAGCCTTCTTCAAAGTACTTTGCCCATGTGGGCGAGGTTGTACTATGGCAGCGGAGAACGACGATATCTAGGCGCATCAGGTTCAGATGCCGGATATGATAGTCGTTCGAATTCCTTTCGAAGCGGATCGCCTAATACAGATAATTTTCCATCAAATATATATAGCCCCAGGCGACGACCAAGAGAGCAAAATGCTCAAGCTGGACCTTCTGGTCGAGGTTCACTTGAGATCAGGCCCGCGCCGTACGTAAGCGACGACGGGCAACTAATTAATGACCCATACTCAAGGAAATTCAGAACTTGGAGCATGTCTAGTATCTGGTCGCCACATCTTCGGATGGATAGACGAGCTACCCATCGACATACTATGTTCGACCCACCATCTCTGAATTGGTCTACAGGGGGGCGATGGTGGGGGAGGAGAAATATACAAATTGTAATGTTTATTGTGGGATTTGTTATCCCATTTGGTAAGCACTCATCGAACACTGGTACGTGACATATATTGACTAAAGGAATAGCTTGGATGATCGCTGCTGTGCTGCCCCTCCCGGCAAGACCAATGAGAGATATGGAAGAGCAGAATAGCAGCTCCGATCGTCTTGATAGCTCTAATTTTAGGTCAGACGACTATACTCGACAATTTGGCCCATTGGACGAGGCTAGATATGAGAGCACGAGGTGGTGGAGAAGACTCAACCGGTTCATGTCTCTGATCGGGATTTTGATAGTCGCCGCAGTGGTATGGTCTAACCTCCACATACCGCCAGAGTATAACGCTGACAGTTATAGATTATCCTGGTTGTAGTAAGCATCAAGGAAGGGTGGTAAATCTACACGTCAGATCACTTCACATATCACCTCTCGCAGTATCCGGGCCCACTCTTTTCCCTGGGTACTGCTCACTATCATTATGTTTTTTTATATACAATCGCTGGGTACAATTCCCGGGCATCGGCGCAACGCCAGCATTTATCTCACACTTTGTAACATCACATTTACGCATTTACGAAAAGCGGCGAACGTACTCGGACGAATCTCTTTCTCGGCATTATACCCTTTATTCACGAACTTGCCTCGAATTCTGCCTTTTTTTTTTCTTGTAGGATAGTAAGATAGATAGGTTGCCTATCTTAAGAGGCACATTTTGTAGTATAGAATTATGAATATAGATTGACAGTATAACTTCCATGTGCAACTTTTGCAGATGCAAATCATTGAATTAAAGCCGTGCCTGCTATAACACCATTCTTAGTATACAAGGAGTCTCTTGTTCATTAGACCTGAAAGGCCACACGCCTCAACTACCTGCTAATAAATCTCTCGGTCCTCCTTCGCCCTCACCGTCTGAGCCACATTAAACCCACAACATTCGCTCTTGGATTTAGGTGTTCCGACTTAATTCTCAGTCTGTAAAAGTCCCCCTGGTAAATGAGCGGTCGTTCAAAGACCTTTCGTTTTCGGTTCGGGAAGCGTATCCGCTCTACGAATACCCTTCCGCTGCCTTGCCTCTATCTCCGACCTAACCTCTTGCACAATCTCTGCAAACTCCTGTGGTGGGTCAGGAGGTATACCCAAAACCGGCTCCTTCCCAGCTAAGCTTTCCTGGCTATGCGTCCGCCGTAGCTTGTGTCCAGTTGCACCAGATCTAGCATTCAACTTCTTGATCAGGAAGACCTTAGCCGAGGAGGCGAAGAAGCCGGTTGCGAGGGCAGTTCCGATGATGGCGTAGAAGTAAACCCGGGCCCATACTAGGAAAGATGATGGGAGCGTGAGGAGCACAAACGGCGCTGTGACAAAGGAGAAAGTTAATTGAGTGACGAGGTAGGAGGCGATGTCATAGTAGATTTTTGTGGATGTTGGGTTTGACGTTTTGGGGTCTATGAAGAATGGACGAAGATAGCGGCGACAATCTACTATCGATCAGCTAATGTCTGTCCAAACATTTGAAAATACGTACTCTTTGCAACAGTCTGAACAAAGCTGGCTAGAACAAACGACAGGTAATATCCAGGATAAAAGCCATGCCAGAAAGCGCTAGTTGTGAAGGTTGCCATGCTTGCACGGAACCCAGGTTTCTTTCCTTTCGGAGTAACACGAAGATAGATGTAATTTCGAAGCCAATTGTTTGTGTTGATATTCCAGTTCCCAAGATATGCACGTGTATTTTGAGCGGATTCTACACCCCAAGGATTCACATTCCGCAGTCGATCCCAGGAGACCTTGCCTGTGATGGGATCTATGCCCTTGAATCCGAGGCCTGATAGGATACAGGCACCTTCTGTCAAGGACCAGACACCATAATACTTTAGACGACTAGTGAACCCTAGCATGTGGAGCATGAAGACCCGTCGGGCAAAGCCATATGTCATGTATTTGTCGCCAGTAAAGAAATCAAGAGGATAAGAGCCACCGAGCTGCAAAAATAAGAGTATCCAAAATATGCCTGTAGCAGCTTTCCAGGTAGCAGGAGTTCCACTTCTCGGTATCTTCCTCTTCTTTCGCGTTGGTGGCTTCTTCGATGGGTCTGTGCCAGCCGGAATCTCGAACATAGTCGTCTCGATCCATCGCTTATAATCAACATAGTCGAAAGCAGGTCCAGCCATTAGTGAAGGGAAAAAAAGAACATATCCGGCAAAGTCCAACGGACTCGGAAGGGCCCTGATCGCTTTCTCCTTTTGGTCGTCCGATAAGTCTTTCTCGGGAAGCCTTCCATCAGCCACGTTCCAACAGAAAGCCGTGAGCTTCATTACAAGCACCATCTGAGCACCAGTAATATCAACCACTCCAGGGTTATTGCGGAACTGGCGCGAAATTTGGTTGATGGACAAATGCCCCATGAGGAACACGAAACCAATCCATGGCATGAAGGGGCCTTGCACATATTTCGCAATGGAGTACGCTGCTATAGATGTGACCGCCAACGTCCGCAGGCCATCCCATAAATCAAACAGCCCTATGAGATAGAACACTGAGACTCTGCCGACGGTAAGCAAAGGATTTTGGTAATGCGCCAGAGCCTTACACACCCGATAATAAAAAGGTTCTTCAAAGCTGGCTTTGCGTCTGGCACACGCTTCAAAAGTCCAGCGAGCGGATATGAAAGCAAGAATGAGAATATGAGCTTCACTGCAAACGCATCAGTATGACTCTAGAAGGGTTGGTATGTGACTGCCATACGTTCATCTGTTGAGGCACCCAGTTTTCCAGCGACATACTGAAAGGCTACACATTAAGTTAGTTAGTGTGCTGCATATACAACAACAATCTGCAGCTCACGGAGATTGATATAAGGCAGCATCTTGCCTATTCAACGACAGCAAAGCAAAACTTGGATGCTGTCGCTCTTTTGCCATGTGAACCCTCAATGGGTTTGATTGTGGAAAGGAGAAAATGTGAACTTTGGCCCTGTACGTCACAAGGCAGGACGAACGTGCCCTTTCACGAGGCTGAATCATTCGCCTCGGCCTTTCGTCCTGTCACCCCTTGTGGGCTGGCCCAGTCTGAATCTCTGTGGCATCAAAAAGTGTCTCGGACCGGATCATCTTTTAACCAGTCAGCCTTGGCTTGGCGCACATAGGCAATAGGAAGCTCAAGCTCCATCAACATAAAAGTGCAAACAAGTTTCGCACGTTGCCATACATTTTTTGTAGGGCGATTAACTGGACATTGAATACGCAATCTAGCGCATGCGCTCAAATGACCAACCTATAACATCCAGTTGAGGTTATGCTTGCAGGGTTCAAGAAGCCACCTGCAACCTAGGAGCTAGTTCAGGACTGCACCATGGATGTTGTGCAAGCTGTCGCGGGGTACATCTCCAAGATGATATCCGCTGGAGATGTGCCAGGGAAGATGAAGATACTACTGCTAGATAGCGACACCGTGTCTATTGTTTCCACTGCCATCACTCAGTCTGCACTACTAAACCACGAGGTCTATCTCATTGATCGATTGGACAATCAGAACAGAGAGAAGATGCGTCATCTACGCTGTCTATGCTTTGTGCGACCCTCTGCAGACTCGATACAGTACCTCATAGACGAATTTCGAGAACCAAAGTATGGAGAGTATAATGTATATTTCAGCAACGTGGTCAAGAAGTCCTCTCTGGAAAGGCTAGCCGAAGCAGACGACCATGAGGTTGTAAGGGCTGTACAGGAGCACTTTGCGGACTATATTGTGGTAAATCCGGATCTTTTCACCCTAGATTTGGCATTTCCCAAGCAACGAATATGGAGCTCGAATCCTGATATGTGGAATACCGATGCTTTGCAGCGTACTACTGAAGGTCTTATCGGCGTTCTACTCTCTCTGAAGAAACGCCCCTTGATCAGATACGAGAAGAATAGTTTGTTAGCGAAGAAGCTTGCGACGGAAGTTCGATACCACATGTCGCAAGAGGATCAATTATTTGATTTCAGGAAGGTCGATACGCCGCCTATACTATTGATATTGGATAGAAGAGGTGATCCTATTACACCGCTTCTAACTCAATGGACGTATCAAGCTATGGTTCACGAGCTCCTTGGCATTCATAATGGCCGCGTAGATCTGAGCGAGGTCCCTGATATTAGGCCAGAACTGCGAGAAGTAGTCTTATCACAGGACCAAGATCCATTCTTCAAGAAAAACATGTTTCTCAATTTTGGAGATCTAGGTGGGAATATCAAGGACTACGTGGAACAATATCAGTCGAAGACAAAGAACAGCTCAAACATAGAATCTATCGCAGATATGAAACGCTTCATCGAAGAATATCCAGAGTTTAGGAAGCTTTCTGGCAATGTGAGTAAACATGTTACTCTGGTGGGCGAGTTGAGTAGGAAGGTTGGAGCAGAAAACTTGCTTGAGGTTAGTGAGGTAGAACAGAGTTTGGCCTGCAATGATAATCATACCAATGATTTAAAGGTGAGGTTGCAGTTTCATGATGCGCATGCACGCTAATGGTATTCAGAACGTTCAACGACTCATTCAATCTCCAGCTGTAACAGCTGAAAGCAAACTTCGTTTAGTTGCACTCTATTCATTGCGATATGAGAAGCACCAATCTAATGCGCTACCGCTTCTGGTTGACCTTCTAGGCGCAGCCGGAAACGTACCACAGCGCCGCATAGATTTAATAGCAAAACTTCTAATCTACCACTCATCCTTACAACAGACTCAAGCTGCAGGCGGCATCTCAGATATGTTTGAGTCAGCCAACTTATTTACTAATGCTCGAGATCGTTTCAAAGGTCTCAAGGGTGTCGAAAATGTTTATACACAGCATTCGCCAAGACTAGAGGTTACGTTGCAGAATCTGATCAAGGGCCGTTTACGAGAACAACAATATCCATTTGTTGAAGGAGGTGGCTCTACTCGTGATAAGCCGCAAGATATTATTATCTTCATCGTTGGTGGAGTCACGTTTGAAGAGGCGAAAACTGTCTCGCAGATCAATGCCTCACAACCAGGCATCAGGATTGTCCTTGGAGGAACAAGTGTTCACAATAGCACAACATTCTTGGAAGAGATGGAGGACGCGGTTCAGTCGTGGCCTGAGCCGCCGCCTACTACAGCGGCTGGAAGATTGCGAAAGGAAACGGGGCGACGATGATTTTATGAATGATTAGCAAGAGTCGGGAGTCAGGAGTTTGAAGATGGCATTGGGGCCTTGACAAAGTGGAGTCTGAAGGCCCATCACAGTTATATTGTCTGTAAGAACAAGCAGTAAAATCTGGCATCGAAGCTGACTCGGAAGACCTCATGAGATAAAATACAACCTGTCACTGAGACTTCTGCTTCCTCTTCTCCTCGGCTTCGCATCGCACCACATGCGACAATGCGAAATTCTTTCAAAATAAATCTTCTGCAAGATCATCAAACTTCACATATCCGCTCCGTGCTTATTTAACGTCGAAACACCAGCTCAGGCACGCCAGCTCAGGCATTGTGTCATTAAAGAGCACCTTTCTATTTCCTTTCCTTCGCTTATCCTAACACCAAGACAAATGGAACACAAATCACAGAGGTCTAACTCTAAGCGGGATGCGAGTTATTTCTTCATTGATAAAATCAACATCGGCACACACTACCGCACGAGCCCAGTACTACCATCAGCAGCACAGCAGTGTCTTTATTTTAGGTGGATGATTGAAGAATTGGAGATCTTGTCGATAGAGTAGAGGAAGCGGTGGATTTCGCTGACGAAGATGTATTGGTAGACGTGTAGTAAAAGTCAGTGTGGCGGTGGTGAAGGTGTGGTGGAAATTTGGTAGTAGTGCTAGTGCCTGGTCGTTGGAGCTGTCGGAAGACTAGGAGCAATGTTAGTGATAAGACTATCCATGGTCATTAAGTAGACATGCCCTCTCAGTATACTTTCGATTACTAGCATACGAGTATGCTGGGTACTGCAATACGAGCTAGGTAACTCACAGCATTCTCCACGTTGGTTGCATTTTGAGAAGCCCTGGATATCTTTATAAGTAGGGAGTTCATGTTCATAAAAGCTTAGCTGGGTTTGTCTTCATTGCGATCTTCTGAAGGCGGTCGTGTTGTCTTGCTTAAAACTTAATATATTTTCACGTTTAGTTCAGGCCCAGCAAAAAGTTTTGAGCTGGAATCTATTTCACGGTGCTTTTTAAATAGTCGTTTTCAGAGAGGATAACATTTATTCCAATTTAAGCTGGAAATACAACTATTAGTGCTGGAGTACTACTTTATTCTCTGCATTTCTCTTTGGGGGACAGCCTACGTTTTGGTTTTTCTTTGGAAGTTCTTGGTGCGTAGTCAGCAACCATACCCTGAAGACAAATATTGACGCCATTATTCTCCAAATCCCTTCCCTGGTCTTCATGTGAATTATGTTATTTTGGAAACATATATTATAAGTAGATTCGTACATACACCTTCGAAGTCATGATCACGGAGTATCAAATTAAGGTCATCAGATAGACAATCGAGAATGCACAGTTAAGGTTAACCATCTAGTCTACTGTACGGAGGCGCAGTGCAATAAGACGATAGATCAACCACATTACCAACAAATATTGTTTAAGGAGAACATGTCAACATGACAGGACAGGATTCATCTAATAACGGGGACCTTTCATTTGATTATTTGGAGGACATTCACGAATTCCCTGTTTTCACTAGGTTGAACTGCTCAGGAAACAGCCTGTCCGAAAAAACTCTGCAACAATTCCGGAAGACAACCTGAACTTGGCTTTAAGTCCTAGAAATTAGGCGACCGAAGGACTTGTTATGAACTGGAACATGTATTGAGAATTTAGATACTCAACAATAGATTGTCAGATATGAAAAGAATACATCGATCTCAAAGAAAGCAACCAGTATAGAGCCACTGAACATCGTATCCTCCTTGTCAACTAAGATGGAAATACCATGGCCATCAGTCACTGTAGGGAGTTCAATGCCTGTTACTTTCAAACTCATTCAAATTCTAAGCCAATGGAGCGGTAAAGGAATGAATGTATTGTCGATTATCTCAAACTGATTGGTGTCACATGATGTTTATCAATATCTTTGTCATTCCATTCCTGCTGCCTCCTACTCCTATGATAAACACGAGCTTTCCTTGCCGCTTCAAAGAGTGAAAGAAGACAAGCTGGCGATTTTGATTTGGTTTGATTCTTACATTTCTGTGGAGATTCCTTTAAGTTATTGCAATATATCTTTGCGTATGCTTCAAAATATATGACTGATAAACCTCTCTAGACATCATCTAATCACTCGAAACACACGCCTTAATAGACTCCAGGACTCGTAAGTCTGTAATGTAAAAGTAAACTCTTCCTTGAGGTTGAAGTATTTGACAATGAGCGATTTGCTCCCGAAAATTGATCGTGATGTATTTGATGTGGCTATGTATTGTGACTAGGACATGTTAGTAGTTAAAAAATGTCGCCAATTTTGGCAGGGGTCCACCTCAATATTGATTCTGCTGTGTTCCATATTTGCTGCAAGGCTCTGTTGCTTTGAATGCCTTTCGCTCATACTTGATGCTTAGTATTAAGCACTATTTGCCATTTCTACTGCTATTTTGGCAGCCAGCGCGCTGTTTGGTTTGCAAAAGTCCATTCTTCTCCAGTTCCTTCCTGCGTGACTGCCTTGCCACAAAACGCGCATTCACTTCCCGAGTAAACTCGCTCTCCAGACCTTCACTGAAGAATTCGATACAACCAAAACTCATAGGCTTTTCGTCCTGGTATCTGACTCAGGCAACAATGTCAGACACAGACGACGAAGACATGAAGAAGGCTATCGCGCTATCATTGGGCCAAAGCTATCCGACAAAACCTAAGCATTTTTCTCGAGAACCTCAAGCAATCATTGAACTTCAGAGCTCAGATGATGAGACCGATGACCTTGATGCACCTTTAACCATAAAGAAGAAGCCCCCACCACGGAAGGTCTTGATTGAAGATGCAGGTCACGTGCACCGTGGCATCAGCTCGGAGGATGGTTCCAGAGATGAGGAATTGCCACGGAAAATCGGACCATCTTCTCAAAAACTTATCCATCAGATACATGAGTCCTCACCATCTCGAAAATCCTCAAAGGATATGGTTGCTAAACCAGGGTTTCTTGGATTAGATCGCAAAAAGATGGAAGAAGAGAGGCTTTTGCGGATAGCTTCGAAGAAAAAGCTCGACGAGACCTCATTAGAGCCCGCAGAGGACCCACAGAAGCGGAAATTAACAAACTCTTCTCCTTGGTCACAAGAAATGGAACGACGCGTTAAGCCAAAAGTCGTGGAGTCAAATACTCTTGATATAACCCCAACAGTCTCATCTTTCAAAGATCAACAAGCACTTGGTGCTCTCGGTGTACAGTTTCCAGATGGTAGGCTAATTTCAAAGCAAATGAATCGCAAACTGACTTTGTAATCAATAGGTGTAGTTAGGAAAACTTGGGCTTACGGGTATCCTCGAACAGATGATATTAAGATCGAAGAGGTATTGCAAAAGGACACACTAGATCTCGCTGTTCTCAGCTCTTTTCAAATTGAACCAGAATGGGTTGCATCCAAACTGAGTCCGTCCACCAAAGTGATATGGGTTCTCCAAGCCAAATCAGAAGCAGAAGTAGGTGACATTCCATTTCCATCTCTTAGGGCTATCGAAGATAGGATTGTCCCCCCTAAGCGATGAGAAAATATATCACCTTATAATTAACATCTGCATAAACAAACAATTGGCTGACTTTCGTTCAGAAAGAGAACTATAAAAGCCAGGCGCCGAGTAACTACCGATTCTGTTTTCCATCGGTGAGTACTGCAAGGAATTTCATGGCCTGCGAGTATATAGGAGTTATTGAATTGGGCTAATCTAAGTGTTCCTAGATGGAAGGTCAGATAAATTGCATGCACTCCAAATTACAGTTGTTGGCGCATCCAACACACCTTCGCATCGTCGTTCCAAGTGCAAATCTCGTTCCATACGACTGGGGAGAGACTGGCGTTATGGAAAATGTGAGTCTCCAATGATTCGCTCGAGATTTCCAGTTAACAGAACGCTTAGATTGTATTTATAATTGATCTTCCAAGACTTTCGGAAAGGATTGTTGCAAACTCGGATCAGCTCACCAATTTTGGGAAGGAACTTCTCTACTTTCTACAGGCAATGGGTCTCGAGAAAAGAGTTGTTGACAGCATACTGAAGTTTGACTTCTCACGCACCTCCAATCTGGCATTTGTGCATTCTATGCAAGTACGCATCTCATATATCTGGTCAACCACTAATAAATACAGAGGCGGTGCACATTCAGGAGCATCTTGGAAGCGAACGGGATTCTGTGGACTTGCTACAGCAGGTAAGTGACAATTGAATTGAGTTTGTATCTATTGCAAATTCTATGAGCTTCAAATTTGTAGAATGGTAGCATCATTTTTTTCTGGGCATACATGTTACTGCTCAATAAGAATGCACTGGCTAGCGTCCTTAGATGCGTCACGCCTTCACATTACACGGAGGCTGACTTCATTCCCCATCTAGTTAAGCATCTTGGGCTTTGTACTCAAGGAGCTTTGCAAATTGATGTAGCGGTGCGTGTATGCCCTCTTGAGATATTCTGTAAGATCAACTAATCTATGGAAGTCTTCATCTATCGGAAGTCTCAGTGAAGGCTTCATCCAATCTATTTACTTAGCAGCCCAAGGTACTTTACTCTTCTTAGCTCCATACAACCCCTTTATTGTGGCAATTGTTCCGAGACATTGCACAAAAAATCGAATCTGTTCTTCCATCGGCTCATCCGCAACAACTCGACACTTGGTGTGATGCACTACTAGGTATGACCACCAACTGACGTTATGCGAGGATAGGTGATGAAGGCTTGACCGAATACGAATGGCGTACGAAGAAGACTGCTAGAAACAAAACGGTAAACAGCGAAGAGCGGAAGCTTAGAGATGCTTTGAAGGAGAATTTCAGGATATACTTTCCTACCAGAGAAACTGTGGCCCAAAGCAAAGGCGGAGTAGGGGTAAGTTAGAGACGTAGCAATTTTTGCACAGTATAGGATACTGCGGTTTGAAAGCTGACGACGCGCCGCGACATGCAATGGTGTTCTTCGGGCTCTCTGATGTGACTGCGAAATCCTTCATAGGGAGCTGCAGGTGCACTGAAAATGCCTAGCATTTGCTATCATGTCGCTCCATGCTCGGCCAGCACTAAGTTCTTGCCTATTCCTTGGCCTCCTATTGTAAAATGCCGCTGACGAGTTCGACTAGGCTGGCGGTACGATATGTAAGTGAAACTCGAACGATAATCGTTGCTGCGGCATAAATCTGGCGGATTCATCGGAGTGTCAGCCTGGGAAAGGGTTGTTTATCGGGTATGGGGATCTTATACTGATGCTCTTCAATATAGGTCTTCAGTCTCAATGGTACAATGCGGATAGCTTTCCGAAAGCCCTCATGTGTGACTGCAAGAGTCAAAGGCTGGGCATGCTGATGCATAATAAGCTTTTGCTCGTAAGGCAGTCTGAAGCGGCTGATGCTGGCCATGCTGCACGTGCTTGGGGGTACCTAGGCAGTGCCAACCTCTCTGAATCTGCATGGTAAGTTTTACAGTTCCTCTGCCTTTATCGGAAAATCTATGGCCTAGGACAATTTATCTATGACATCGATTTTGGCGAATATTTCCGCTTGACTACCTACGCACAGATGACATCCTCAAAGCTTAAACTTTTCTGTCACTCTCTTCCCTGCACAACGACATGAGTGGCTATGATACGATATCTAGGAACAAATGGCGAATTCATGATTGAGCATATTCTATTCTACTAGAGTGCACACTAGAATTTTGCCCAGCTAACACTATCAAAGGGGAAAGTTAGTGAAAGATAAGATTACGAAAGAGCCCAAGCTCAACATTAAGAAGTTGGTAACCCCCCAGATATGTTAGTGCATGTCACTAACATAGCTACCTGTAGTTGGGAATGTGGGGTCATTGTCCTCGTTCCAGTCATAAGCGATGCCGCCACCAACGAGCGGCCATCCAAAGACGGCATAGGTGTTTTTTCTGGGACAATTCCAGTTCCTATGATTGTCCCTGGCGAAAATTACGGAAGGAAATCTCCATGGTATTTTCGTGAGCAGTGATAGTGGAGATAGGATCGCCAATAGTTTGTACGATGTCACATTAATGGCTGATACTACTTTCTTCCATGGGTTCTTTGGAATGATTGGCGAATGAATCAAGGGTATGAGGTGCGAAACAGCTCGGACCGACGAGCTCTAGTAGATTGGAAAAGGTCAAGGACTATTCCTTGTTCTGAAAATGTTTGATAATTAGTTAGGTCTGGATGAGGCCGTCCTCGATTCGCCAGCGTACGACGATGTTCGTACGGAGCAGGTAGTAATGAAACCATTGCGAAGAGAAGCAGTGGCCATCTTCTTGATTTTTTACATGTGACCAATAGCATGCGTTTCCACAAAGATGTAAAACTCCAAGCTCCAAGCTTTTCTCAATTGCAAATCACAAGGCGAGAGAGCGGAGTCCAATTATATGAAGCCGCTGGGCTTAGGGTATGACCCGTGCTGGGAATAGAGTTCAAGGCTTTCCGTGGCACACCACGATACTTTGGACTAGTCATGGCAAGGCTCGGCTAGCACTACCTGTACAGTAGTTGAACATCCTGACATCAAAGAGAGTGATTTTGTGTTGCTCCATAAAATTTTAATTAAAGAAGTGATGTCTTTAATTGTCTACGCATGGGATTACAGTGGAAGGGGAGAGAAAGGATGTACAACTCGTCACAGTCTGTGGTTTGCTAGTTAGCTACCTACCAATCTACCTACTCATCTACCTACCTCGTGCTGTGTCTGTGGGCTTCAATTTGAGGTATTTAGTATTTCTTGGTTAAATTTTTACTTCGGATGGGTCTTTGCGAGGCTCGCATCGAGTGATGTGGTGGTACAATGCCCCATGTGATGGTGTTTCCAACAACACTGATCTCCAGGTGAACCCCTATCTGAAAGACCAGTCCAGTGCGCCTTTCCCACGTCATTACCAAGGCCAAAGCAGGCCATTATTGCAGCAAAGAAGGCAGGTCGAACTCTTTCTAGGGCTTGGGATATCTCGGAATCCAAGCGGGATGTTTCAAATGTTTCTTAGGTATGCCATATTCTTTCAGGGTCTAGCATAACAGGAGGTTGAGCAGCGTTCATCATACGAAAGTACTCGTAGATCCTAGCACCGGGCCGAACTAGGCAAAGCGGGTGGTGATTAGTAAGGCATGAGTAACGCGGCCTTGTTCGCCACGGGCTGGGCTCAGCTGCCAAATGCAACTGGGGGCAACATTATCAAGCACCAGCCAGTACAGCACCCAGTCAGGAATAGCAACACTACTGTACTGTGCTGTACAGAGTACTTGCTTATGAAGTACAGTACTGTACAGTACAGAAACCGCCCTCAAACCTCCCCTGCCCCCCACTTCCGCTTGCACCTCCACCGCCACCTCCACCGTTATTCTACGGGGTCAAAGGCAAAACAGAAGTGCCACATGCGCTCTGCCTCCGGAGACCACAAACGGCGATGTCGTCGAAGAAAAAAAGCAGCTTCCTTGAGACACGGGTAGGATCGCGGGCGCGCGGCCTGGCAGACAAACAATTCATGCATGCACGAGACATACCGGTATCTTCTTGGACGAAGCACGTAGCGGCGGGCGGGCGCGTTCGGCAGGCGACCCACTCCACCTCCAGCCCCATTCCATTTCCCCCTTCGGATTCTGCGCCAACTCTCCCGGCTGGCTGTATTGCCCTGTAAAACAAAAGACCCCTACTGTTCTGTACATGAACCCTGAAGATCTTTGGGCATCGGGGGTACCCTTGAGGCTTTCAGCTCGGCAGATGGATCTTGGATGGAGCGAAGCCCTAATCTTAGCTATGGGGTGCCAATTTGCACGGCAAATATCATTACTCATATCAATTACTCTACCGCCTTGTGTAGCCAAGCAGCAAAGAGCTTACGAGAGCAGAGCCGACTACCCATCCATTATTGTACTTTTGCAACATCATAGGCGATTTGAGGAGCTTTGGCGACCCGGACCGCGGACGAGCAGCTACGCGATATGCGCCCTAGAGCCATACAGAATGTACGTTCTCCTTTCCCTTGATCAGGAAAACCCCGGTCCCGGTCATGAAATCTCACCTGACGAAAAGAGGATGCCGCAATGCCAAAAGCTGCCGTAATTGTTTTCACTCAGTGGCATACACAGGTCAAGCGCCAATACTTTCCGCCAACGTGTATGCGTCGCCTCGCCACAAACAGCATGCGAGTCGCAGATCTTTGCTGCCATTCCTGGAGAAAACACACGACTCAGGCTAGGAATGTATGTGAGGGGAGGCTTTCCCATAAACGCCAACGACGTCAGACATCATTCGCCTGAGAGTCACCAGCAATATCCAGTTGAGCTTTATTCAATGTCCGTTAAAGAGCAATGCTTTGAACAAAGATGTCGTTGAATTAAGGACATTGAGTTTCATAGCGAGTTGTCGAATATATTGCATCGTGTCTTATTTTGACCTTAGCACAGCCAATTTGAAGAAGATTCACACCACGGCCAAAACCTTGTCTGAGTAAAGTTACTCAACCCCAGGTTTCGGGAGTTCAAGTCATGAGCAGACCTGACACCTACCGTACTCCGTAGCTTTCGGGAAGCTTATTCCGACATTATGGGCTCGAGTTTATAAAAATTGGTGTTTACTAGCAAGGTATTCGGATCAAATTCATTTGTTGCACAGACATCCGTAACAACTTCATTATTTTGGAGATGTTTGGGAGTCTTGTTCACCCCCACCGGCTGGTTTCTTACACCACGCAAATTCGACTTGGCAGCCTGATAGACTGGCTGGTTACCGGGATGACCGGGCTCTTCGGCCTTGAGAATTGCTTCACAATCGGCCTGATCCAAGAACGGGGCCTCTTTCAGGAAGGGCTAGTCTAATGAGGGCGAGTCAAGACCTGTACCAGACTGCTGGGCTGAATTGACTTTCACACCACAATTTAGCTTTAGGTGGCTTTATGCAGCAACATAGCCGGATCCGTCTAGGGCTAGTTTATTGTGCTACTTTGATACGCACTGGTGTCAAGTTTCTAGCCATGAATCTTTAGACAAAGAACCAGCACCCTAGCATGCAGCCAAGCAGCAATACCCCTGAAAAATCTGTTTTCTTCATGAAGGCTATCAATTCAGCAGATACGGGACCTTACAGCCTTTGATTAGTTCAAATATACTAAATTTACTGGGGCATTTTTTGGTTGGGTGGCATTATTGGCATGACCACGGCATTGTGTGCACATTCCACAAAGCAGACGCAGATTCTTAAGTGCTGGATTCCAGATCCACTTCCAGCTCGGCTGTAGGCTGCCAATTCCCTGATTTATGTTTACTACCGACGGAATTTTCCCATACCCTGAAAATCGGTGGGTTATCGCCGTTTCTTCGGACCCGACGAGCAGCCTGAAATCCCTCTATTGCAAGAGGACGCTTCCGTGAATTCATGTCTACAACGGCCGTATTATTAGGTCAGGTATGGAGACACAAGCCTTTTATAGTTAGGGTGCTACAAAAGTAAACGAGGTAAGTTAACGGCTAATGGTGGCGACTTTGCTGCAAGCCGCAAGCCTGCAATGCAACTTATGCAAGCTTGCACGCACCGATTAGATCTAACCCAACACGACTTTAAAGTCTTGGACGTTACTGTATTAGAGGCTGAGCTGCGTGAATCTGCTTGGCTTTTGGGCAATGAACCTTGGTTTTGAGCTTACCCGGAAAAAATGTTGCAGATCTCGCAGCATGGGGGTCTGGACCCTGTTATTGCTGTTGCAGATTGGGGCAAGATGACAATCGCAAGCGGTAGGTCTAGAGGGTAGAGCATGGATGTACCGATATCGAGTTTTCTCCGTCGCATCGTCCTCAACACAAATCATATTGTGCTTTAATCACTCTGGACCGCGTGCGGATAACGAATGCGAAAGCACGTTCGCAATTGCATGACGTCAAGCAGGTTAATCAAGGTAAGGCAAAGCAAGGTAGGGTTAAAAAGTAAGTACGAAGCATCCATGAGTAACATGACGCTTTCAGACGTAATGCGATTATGAGGCTTTCGAGGCTTCGGCAAGCATAGCCTGCGGGTGAGAGGGAAAGGGTTCTGGAGGACCCTGAGGGCGGCATCTCTCTTAGCAGATCGGGGTTCTGGATCGTTGGGTCTGAGGCAGACCCCTGGATTTGTCGAGGATCGCTCAACCATGACGGACGGTCCGGCCACGGAAACCACCGTCATCAGCATCGGACAAGAGATAATATCAAACGGTGTTTTCTTATGGCCCTTGTACATGTACAATAAGGCAAAGTAGGGCAAACGTATCCACCGCCTCACATGCATGCATGGATCAAGCGCAAGTGAGGGAGTCTTGGACTGGGCCGAAGGGAGGCAGCCCACAGACACACCCACGCAGCAAAGCTTAGTTTTTTTATCTGGGCTGCAACCCATTTCTCTTGTCACGTTAGTGGAGACGGGTAAGGAGGATGCTAAGGCAGTGTCGAGTTTAAGTCCGGTCCGGCAAGCCAAGGCGCGGTGGTGCGCAAATGATGACTGGCAGTGTGAGAGAGGGCTTGGAAGGAAGCAGGGTGGTACTGTAGTAAGGGTGACTTGGTACGGTAGGGTGATGAGGACAGGGTCCAATCCAGAACAGGACAGTGCAAGTACAAGACAGGAGAGTAGTAGAATGAGTCGGTCAGTGTAGCTAATTATCAACCTTTTTCCGGTCCACCCCAGGGCCATCGCTTAGCCATGATCAGCATACCTCGAACATTTCTGTCGGGGGGGGGAGGGGAAGGGGAAGGGAAGGGGAAGTGCCCTCGCTGGGAGGAGGAGTAGTCGTATGGTACAGTGTGGTATAGTGTGGTGTATTGTAGTGTATTGTAGTGTGTAGGAAATAGTATAGTGTGTAATGTAGCCTGGTCGGCGTCTTGTTTCCATCGATAGTTTCGGTGATGGTTGGCCCTCTCTGAGAACGGGTTTCTGTCTCTCTGTGCCCAACAGGCACTAACTAAACTAGACCTTTCCCCGCAAAAACCGCTCGCTGAACAAGGTGCTCCCTTCAACACATTTGATGCACATGGGGAAGTGGGAACACCACAACAGAAATAATTCTAAGCATATAAAAAGAACCAAACTCTCAATAACATTGATGCCGCCGTTATACTTTCCCTTGGAAAAAAGTCAATTGCGGCTCTGGAGGCTCCTCCCCGCCCACGCGCATGTCAGTCTGCCTTGCTGCTTTGCTATTCTGGTCTGCTGCTGCTGCAGCATCTTCTTGGTCGAGCTTCTTGTCTTGGACCCCTTCTTTCATAGCCACGCTTTGTAAAGTTCGCCGTTCCTGAACGCATCATCAAATACGACGAGTAACCAAACAGCCGCGACAGGGGCCTCCTCCATCGATCGTCGGACCCTGCTTCCAAGCCAAAAAAAAAATTCAAACGGTTTGGCAGGAATCTTGGGTGCCCGCCCCCAGCGTTGGTTCTCTTGGGACCTGTTTTCCGCACTTGCTCCAAGCTCAAGCAAAGTTGGGCAGCATCCTTGGTTGGTTCCGTGAGTGAGAGAATAGAGAGCGAGAAAGGGAAAAAAAGAGCATAACAACCCCTGGCCCCTGCTCCGTGGAGTCTCCCGTCCAAGAAAAAACATCCTCGTCGTTCGCTCGCTCGCTCCCTCCCCTCGTTCCTTGGGAGCTATGCGAATGCCCCTCTTCTTGCACTCCTCCACCGGCAACTGCAAATACAATTGTAAACGCAGCTTCGACTACTACTAAGCCGCGCTTTCCTTTTCCCTCCCCCGGACTGCGAATTCACTCAAGAACCCGGAGATGAAAGTCTCCGTCTCCATTGGATTTCCAAAGGATTCTCTCAACAGGCTCTTTCCCTTCTTTCCACCTCTTCCAAACTACTTATAAAAGCTCCCTCCCCATTCATCGCCGATCCTGTTTTACTTCGGGAAACGGCTATATACTAGACACACCGGCCCTTTTAGTAGCTACACTTAGCTAGGCTACATATATCGAGTTGAACATGTCGTCCCAAGCTCAACTCCAGCCAACTTTCCAAGGTTACATTGGCTCCACCACCGACGCTCTTCTACTTTTCGAGTGCTGTCTTGCAGGCTCCTTGCGTCATGTTTCTCGCCGCGCCCACGACCGCGAACGACATAGCTTAATCAAGAGCGGAAACGTCTTCATCTACGAAGAGAACACTTCTGGCATCAAACGATGGACGGACGGAATTTCTTGGAGCCCGAGCCGTATCTTGGGCAACTTCTTGGTCTATCGTCAACTTGAGAGGCCATTCCCACCAGGCGAGAAGAAACGGGCCAAGAAGAATCGAAACAAAATTTCTGGCGGTGTAAAGTCACAATCCTCGTCGGAAGGTCTCAACAGCGGTGAACCTGGTGCCTCGAGTTCGAGCTATAGCGAGCCAGGTGCCGAGTCGGGCTTGAATAAAGAGACAACACGCATGCTGTTTGGGTCACTGGAAGATTCCTATGACTTCAAGAAAGATGGATTGATCAAGAAGACCATCAGCGTCACTGTGAACGGAACCTCGCACCACTTGGTCTCCTACTACACAGTTGCGGATATACTAGCCAACAGACTCACCAGTCCCACTAGGGACCCCCAATTCACGGGTGTTAATCTACGAGATGAACTGACTCCTCAGCGACAAAATTTCAGAACACCAATTGACGAAGTTTCTACTCTGGATTATGTTCAAGTTCAGGTGCCTCCATACGCCTCGTATGCACAGTCTCGTAACGGATATGAGATGACTAACCAAAGTGTCGCTCAAAGGTCGATGTCCCTGCCTGGTCCAGCCCTAGGATTTGGAAGCAGCACTATCGCTGGTTTTAATGTGCATTCCAGTATGGGTGCTCCTACCTGGAATGGAATCCCTCAAGGGGTACCTCCTCCAGCAGTATCGAATAGCAATTACAACAATTATCCAGCTACTGCTGGGGTACAACAAGCCGCTGGCTATGTTCATGGACATGTGCAATACAGACATCAGCAACAACATTATCAACCTGCACAATCAAATGGGCAGCGATCTGCGGGACAACCTGCGACTGATTTGTATGATCGCCGCTTATCATACGCAGATCCAGGCATGTCAGGTTATCCACCCACATCAGTGGATCCAAGATATGCTGCAAACCCCGCATACTCGCCCTTTGGAAGTGCCCGAGATGGTTTTGGTCACCCTCAGACCTATACGACCTTGCCCACGCCGCCACATACCACGGGTCAAATGCCAGCACCTCATATGCCAGCGCCTTCGCCTGTACCAAATATGCCTGCACCAAATTCCGCATCCCAGCTCTCAGGTCCCTTTGAGAGATCTTCCACTCACTTTCCTACCATGGATACTGGTGCGGCAAGGGGAAACGCTTGGGGGGGTGCTGGTTCTTCTGGTGATCATGAAAATGATCATACGCCTTCACATGAGGATTGGTCATCCTCATACAATAACCAGCCATCTTAGGTCTTCGATTTCATCATAAGCAAGGACAATTTATAAGCTAGAAAGATGTGGGAAGGAACTTGGAAGTGCATCTATAAGGAAATGGCTCGGCGTATCACGGATTGCGGCCCTAGGGTTCACAAAATGAACTTCCGCTGGGAACTTGGCGTTGGTATACCCTGGTACTATAGGAGTTTATGATATGGAGTGCACCTTTTATGCGTAAGCATGGTTGGTCTCTCAACGCTGTACTTATGCTGGTGAAGGGGTGAATTATACTAGGCTTCGACTTGTTCAAACGGCATTTTGCAGACACAGGTAGTCATTTATGAACTGGTCTCTGGCGTATCGATAGGAAAAACTTTAAAATGCATTAGCTACGAACAATCATAGAATATTATATCCAAGCATTGAGTGATTGAAAGATATTGAACGTTTGCTTGTGAAAATTTTCAGCACTCAGAAAGCAAGCAAGAATCTTGGTAGATGTAATTTTGATTACTAAGAATGTGTTAGAACTAGCTGTCGAATGAAACCATCGGATAGTCTTCAACGGCAAGTACTGAATGGATAAGCCCCCTGAAATAAGTACCCATCAACAGCGCCTGCATTAGGAATATTTAGCGACGCTTGGCATCGTGTGCGACATTAGCAGGAGAACGTCGCTCAGCATGTGCTTGTTGTATATCTCAAGCAACCCTCACAACGCCTAACAGCTCTGGTGTTCTCCCGTACAAGGCCTCCCTGTGACGTGAAACGCGAGATGTGATGAACATGGTTCGGCAGCTTCTATTGAGACCGTGTTCCCGCTGGAGGGAGGCAGTCTGGATGGTACCTATGCAACCTACAAAGCTGCTGTTTAGAGCCCCTTATAAGAATACGGCCGGCGCGAGTAAGGCTTCTTTGTGGACAGCTTCGAGGCCGCGGCATGAGGCGCAGCTTGATGCTTTGTATGTCTTTTTCCATTGAGAGGATGTTACGGCTAACCCTTGCACAGACGACGATGGAGCTGTAAGCAAGACAGATCGGTGCTATACTCGACATCAAAACCACCGCCGGAGAGTGAGGCACGGCAAGTGCACTTTGACCCTGAGACATAATCATAATAGGAACCTAGTCGAGAAATGTCTATCATCACGTGACACAACCGGTTTTTCCGGCTGTTCTCTTTGTGTCGTACAGCTTGCTTGAAGCTCCAAGACTGATTGTCCTCATCTCCAGAATTCCGGATCCTTCCGGGAAAAAAAGGAAACCACTTCTAAAAGCTCTAACACAGCTCACGCCACACGAAAACATCTATACTATACCCAACATCCTAACATTCTCCCGCCTCGTCGCCGCGCCAGTCGTCGGTTACCTCGTCCTGCATGATTACCATGCCTGGGCCCTCGGACTTTTCGCGTATGCCGGAATCACGGATCTGGTGGACGGATATATCGCTCGCCGGTGGAATCTCCAGACGGTGGTCGGGACGGTGATCGATCCGATGGCCGACAAGACCCTCATGACGATCTTGACCGTTTGCTTAGCCGTCAAGGGCGCGCTGCCAGGTACCTCCCCTAGCCCACCCCGCCCATTCCCGTCATTCTTTATGCTGACGCCAAAATAGTATGGCTGGCGGTCATCATCCTCGGCCGCGATGTTGGCCTCGCCATCGCCGCCATCTATTACAGGTGGATCTCTCTCCCTCCGCCAAAGACCTTCTCGCGGTACTGGGACTTCTCGCTGCCGTCTGCAGAAGTGCATCCTACGACCATCAGTAAATACAATACGGCGCTGCAGCTCGCATTAATTGGAGCGACGACCGCCATGCCGCTTATCACGACGGATGTGAGCGCCGCTATGACGGCTATGCAGTAAGGATTTCTTCCCCTTGGTGTTGTCGTTGCCGTTGTGCTAGCGAGCAGGCTGCGATGCTGACGTTACATGCCAGGTATCTCGTGGCTACCACGACGATTTGGAGCGGTGCTAGCTATATCTACACGAAGGATGCGGTCAAGATATTGAACAAAGATCAGAGTACGTATTTGCCCCAATCCCCATGTCATCCAAGGTGAAAGCTTGCCCATGCTTCGATGCTGATCGCGCTTCTGTAGGCGAGACACCGGAGAAGAAGGAAGGCAAGCAGAAATGAAAGAAGGAAAGAGATGTTTGTATGATAAGTGTAACATATATCTAAAGTCATGACCTGTTCATGTGCATTAAAATCAATAGGCTCTATGCCAATTCCTGAGTCCTGATATGAAATTGAAAAGTGCCTCAATGATATTGTGTGTTGTAGAGGACATGACAATGATTCAGGAGAACTACATGTAATGCTCAATCTATCACGTATAGAAGGCGATGCTATAGATCGGACACGACTGATGGGATAGGGATTATGATTTTCTAAATATTGCTACAATGCTATTAGTTCTACATGACTTTTTATACAGTTTCAGATTCAACTGAAATGGCCTGAAGGTCAACATTTGGCTCTGGATATCAGGCAGCCTCTTTGCTGCTCAGGCCTTCTTATTGGCGAACATTCCCTTTCTAGGCAGGTTACACGACATAACATTAACCATCCTCAAGGGCTGTGACGAGGGCTTCCCTCATGCTGTAGCTTGGCGTGTTGAATATCGTCATCTATACATTGGCGGAGCCAAATCCTGCGGTTTTGATGAAATAATAAATCTTCCAACAAATGTCTTCGCGATTCTATCTTTCATTGCATGTACTGCTGCTTCCTGATAGCAATCTCCTCAGCCGCCAATGCTTTTGCCGCCAAACGGCTCCTGTTTCGGACGAACTCCAGCAATCGCAGACAACCCGAGGGGGTCATCCCTTCGATTCTCCGTGCTTGCCCGATGGACTCTGGCTTCGTGATCCGCAAGATGCTCTTCTCGTGGGTTGAGAGCCCGAATATTGAGTCGTAGTCTAGATCGAGGGGTAGCCTCAGACTCTCGTCTTTGAGGAATACCTTCATGGCGTTTAATTGGTGCTCGACGTATGGCGCGTAAACTGCCTCTATTTCCACACGTCTCTTGATGCGATCCGAGTACTTTGAAATTTCTGGGACCTGGCTCGTCATTTGGTCGATGGTCATACCGGCCAAGCGCAGTATCTGAAACGCACTTCTTCTCAGAGAGTCATTGCTGACCTTGAATCCGTCCTTGAGCCAAACTTGAGCACTTGATGTATAACCTTCAAGCGCAGCCTTAAGCTCTGCCATCTGAGCCACCTCGTCATTGAAGCTCGTCCATCTTTTGTCGCTTACTACACCAGCTTGATGTCCTTTCGCGGTAAGACGAAGGTCCGCGTTATCAGCTCTGGCACTCATTCGATACTCGCTGCGCGATGTAAACATTCTATAAGGTTCTGAAACACCTTTTGTGATGAGATCGTCAATCATGATTCCAATGTAGCCATCTGCTCGGGATAGGACTATTGGATCTCGGGATTGTGATGCGAGGCCAGCGTTGATTCCAGCTATGATCCCCTGTGCGGCAGCTTCCTCATACCCAGTAGTTCCATTGATCTGACCAGCTAAGTAGAGACCACGGATCGCTTTTGTTTCTAGAGTAGATTTTAGACTTCTCGGATCGACGTAGTCGTACTCTACCCCATAACCTGGCTGTAGCATTGTGACATTCTCCAGGCCTTTGATCGTCTTGAGCAGTTGCTCCTGGGCATCCGCAGGAATTGTCATAGAAATCCCGTTGGGATATATGACATCGCTATTGAATCCTTCCGGCTCAAGCCATACAATGTGGTGCTCCTTATTTGAGAATCGGATGACTTTCGATTCCAGCGATGGGCAATATCGAGGTCCCTTCACGGTCTCCCGGATATGTATAGACTTGTCAAGGTTTGCCCTGACAATATCGTGTGAGGCATTGTTGGTGCCAGTGGCATAACACAACAATTGTTCCTCCACAGCAACACTCTCGTTCAAGTAGCTGAAAGGCATGGGCGGATCATCACCTGTGTGTGCTTCCAAGATACCGAAGTTTATAGATTTCCTGTCAAGACGAGGAGGCGTGCCGGTTTTCAATCTCCCAAGCTGGAAACCTGCATCTTTCAAAGATTTGCTCAGGCCAAAGGTTGCAGCTTCACCCATACGTCCTGATGGATAGGCTTCCAAACCGATATGGATCTCGCCACCGAGAAATGTGCCAGTAGTTATCACCACTCGATTCGTAGGTATTATCTCCCCCGATTCCAAACGTACGCCAGTTATCTTGCCACTGGGGGTTTCGCAGTTCTCTTGTGAAACCATAATATCCGCCACACTGCCAGTCACGATCGATAAATTTGGGTAGCCTTCCAACTCTGCCCGCATATACTTCTTGTACAAGTCACGATCAATTTGTGCGCGAGGTCCCTATAAATTGTCAGCATCTGCCTCGGGGCGCCGAGTATGAAGTGTGTATGCACCCAAACTGCTGGACCTTTCTTCCTATTCAGGACTTTGAATTGAACACCGGCTTTGTCTATGATCCTGCCAGCGACACCATCCAGAGCGTCAATCTCTCTTAGCATCGTACCCTTCCCGATCCCGCCAAAGCTGGGATTACATGAGCATACGCCAATATTATCGAGCTTAGGAGTTATGAGCGCAGTTCTGGCGCCGGATCGAGCAGCACCTGTACATGCTTCTGCTCCAGCATGGCCTCCTCCAATGACGATAACGTCGTAAGGCCTGCGAAAATAATTGTTAGCTTCAAGGTGGTGTGCAAGGTCCTGGGCTATACTTGATGGTATCAGCAACATGGGCAAATTTTCGACGTTGTTGGCTGAATCGCGTGGACCTAGGTGCTTGCTTTAGACGATACCGTCCTATAAATCGACATAGACTTGCTGATTTAATCATAATCGCATGTTGGCACGAAAACAAGCACGGCGCAATAAAGTCGATGTTGAGTTGTCCTTATCATTAAAAATTAACTGATAGTGAAGCACGTTTTGATTGGGGACGAGTTCAAGCTTTTATGGGTCCCAGCGAAATAGGGGTATTAGCGAGGTACATAATACGTTGCCATGATTATACAATCAATATGTAACACAATAGCTGTATCTATATTGAACTGTATAAAGGCTTGTGGCCTGAACACATAAAACATTGGTAGTAAGCTATTTATTGCGAAAGCTATCATAATACAACACAAACATTTATGTTGAATTGTATCACCAATCAGTGCAGTCTTGAGGTTCGAGGGAAATAACAATGTAATTCTACTTTCGCTGGGTCACCAACTACGCTGGTAAACTACACTGTAAAAACCCTTTCCTCCGCCATCCCCCTGCCATGCACGCCGTCTTCCACCCAAATTCTACCTCCAACTACCACCCCATGGTGACAAAGGAAATGTTTGCAGAATGTGCAGTAATGCCTCGTGAGCAAGACAAAGGAAAGGCTGAAGGAGCGGACTGTTTAGAATACAATAACAATAGCCCCTGATGAAATCCCAGCAAGATCTAGTAAAACAAAGCCGAGCGAAACATGCCTCGTCGATCCGAACCGCATATCCAGCGGTAATAACATCCGTTATATAAGATCCAAGAACCAGATGATCATAAATGCTAACGCCGTCATCTCTCATGCCGATACCCATCATTAATTAAGATCCGCGAACTCCACTATGCACGTTGGTCATGGGAGCACGCCTACCAGAAACATAATTCGGAACTGACGCCGAAGCTGCTGGTATAGTGTTAATCTAGGAAACACTGACGTTAGCGATATTTGCAACACGTTGTGCTTGGACGTTCATTGAGCATCAACAATATCAAAAGGTCGGTGTGAAATCTATCAACCTTTTTCAAGGATAACACAGAATGTAGACAATCGCATTGAGATTTGTGTCTTGAACATTTGGGCCATACTCACATTTTTAGATTCGGGTGGGCCAGAACTTCCGGAGTCTAGCTTTAATATTCTTCTGAGACTATCTTCCATACCTTTCAGATCGACATTGCTATTCCCAGACGAATTGCCATAGGAGGATGGAGAAAATGAAATAGCTGCTCCATCTACACCGAGCGTATCTGATGTGCTAGGGTTTTCGTAGATTCGAGTAGGCGTTGGAGAAGCTGCATAGTTACTATTACGATCTGGTGTCCTGGTGGGGGTCTTTGTTGGAGTGACTTCTTGACGAAGACCTGAAGATCGCCCGTTATTCGAAGTGAAAGGAGTCCTACTAGGAGCTACATAGTGCCTGTTTCCGCCAGATGGTATTGGATGGTGTTGTGCTGTTGAAGAACTTGGTATGAGAGGAGAATTGAGCCCGTAATCTCCAGAGTTAGACAAAGGCCCAGCTGTTGAGGGCATTGGACGGCTAGAAAATAAAACTGCTTTAAGCGCTTCTGAAGTCATAGTCTGCTGTCCGCCGCTTGGTGGTTGGGCGGCAGAGCTCGCGGATCTGGCTGCATTGATACGCTCCGCATAGGGTGTGGAGAATGCAGGCCCGTACATCGAGCCGGAGTTATTGTCCCCATCTAATTCCATAGCAAACATGCCACTTGAGGAAATTCTCTTGGTATTGTGGGGACGGTTCTGGTAAGCAGAACCTGGTGGTGTTTGACTAGACCGGGGAGAATCAGAAGGAGGGGGGAAAGGCCCTGACTTGGTTGTTGTTTGAGTAGCACTCCGCGCTCTCGCCTTCTCTTCACGGTCTGCTTTGAAGAAGAAATCAAGAGGAGACTCCTCACGTTGCGCTTGTGCTGTAATATTTGGTGGAGGAGATATAGACGAACCATTCAGTGCCTTCGCCGCTTTCATTTCTTTCATAGCTGGGGATTCGGGTACAGATTTGGAGTAGAATGTAGGAATCGGAAGAGCTGAAGGAGCAGGTGAAGCATGAAAGGTTGAGCCAGCATATGCTGCAGTGGAGGGAGTAGATATTGGTTTCGAGGACGAAGGTAGGCCCGCAGAATGGGCGCCCGCCTGAGGTGGTGAGTTGTGCCCCTTCCTAGAAAATGGAGGAGATGTGATGACATTTTTAGGTCGCTTGCCTCGAGGCTTCTGCTTTGATCCTGTCTCGGCGGGGTTGTTTGGTTTTTGAGAAGAGTGTGGGGTGTAACCGTCTCTGCGGGGTGTTCTTGGTGGAGTGCTCGGTTGTGAGGAAGAATCCATTTCGGATTGTGAATTCAGCGCATGCGATTGCGAATTGAGATAATGAGGATTCTGAGGATGTTTTGGAGCGGAGGCAGAGGCAGAGGGTAAGACAGTGCTACGTGTAGCACGCTGACCTTTAGGAGTAACCACGGTATTCATGTCTTGTTGGCCTATAAATAAGCAGCCGTGTAAGACCCGTAGGTTGCAAACAATTGAAGCAAGCTAAAATGACGTTGCGATAGATGTTTTGTGCAAATGCGCGCTGGAAAGTATCAGCTGTATTTGCCAAAGTCTAGAGATATGGTGGTGGTCGGTTTCTGGAGGGCAGTATTGTGAAGTTTCGACTGGCTCTGAGGTTTTCTGTTGTAGTAAAGGTAAATGAAAGAGACCAGCGCATTATTATATCGTAGGGAAGTTTAAGGAGAATGATAGATTGTAGACAGAAAGAACAAGGCAGTGATTCACCTCGAACTCCACTACCAACAAACTCTCCGCCTCAGCTTTCGTCACTGTAACTCTCGTGCCTCAGGCATTAACATTTTCATACCTGTTAGGCTGCTGGTTCCTAGGTTGGAAATAATAATAACCACAGACTTCTTGTCTCTCTGTTTTTTCTTCTCCTTTACAAACATACAACCTCTCCTTGTTATTCTCTGGAAACACCGTATAGGAACCTGAGACTACTGCCAGAGCTTCTCTTAAGCCGAACTTTGCCTATCTCCCCCACAAACTTCAAGCTACCCCTCCACAACCCACATAAGGATCAATATGGCGGATGTCGATATGACAGACGCCCCTGCTGGTTCTGCGGCTCCAGCAAAGAAGGCTGTTAGCAAGTCTGCAGCAGCAGATGGCAAGAAGCGTTTTGAGGTCAAGAAGGTTTGAATTAGCCACTCGGCTTAACATGTTGTACACTAATCGTTCTGTAGTTCTCAGCTGTTGCACTTTGGGCTTGGGACATTGTGGTTGACAATTGCGCAATTTGCAGAAATCATATCATGGATCTCTGTAAGTTTGCTCTGTTAATTCTCAGCACACTGCAAGGAGTTTCAAACTAATACACTCCTAGGTATTGAGTGTCAAGCAAATCAGGCCTCCGCCACCAGTGAGGAGTGCACTGTAGCATGGGGAATTTGCAACGTCCGTCTAATGGCTCTCTAATCAGTTTCATCTGATTGCTAACGATCCCTAATATAGCACGCTTTCCATTTCCATTGCATCTCGCGATGGCTTAAAACTCGCCAGGTTTGCCCACTAGATAATAGAGACTGGGAGTTCCAAAAGTATGGTCGTTAAGAGGCATACCATTGATGTACGGGATCTTCTAGCCTGGGAAGAGGCCCTTTGAGAAGGGGATGAGGCTATAGTGCATATCAGGATCAATGCACTTTGCATTCGAGGCGTTTGGAGCATGTGGCGTCATCATGGAATATGCACAGAAGGAATGCTTTCCCAGGCTTTGACACCTCAATAACTTATATGAAAAGCCGAATCAATCAATCGCAAACCATGCAGAATTGTCCCTTCTGAACTCCGACCTATTGAAGCGCCAATGCACCAAGCATATAATAGTGTTACCATTGTCAACTCCTGCCATATTCTAGTTGTATTCCGCCATCATTATCACCATTATCATCCCACAACTTTCCCATCCACTGTGATCCCATGAGTTCCAGCCCTATCGCCTCCCTCTGATAGCCATTTCACTGGATGTCGGTTGAAGAATGGCCAGGGTGGCACAATGAGAAGCAATGTGAGAGCGGTACCACCGAGCCCAATGAAGAGTGCTAACTTGATATCCTGCAGGAAATAGCCATAGAGGAACGAAACTGCCTGCGGTGTGTTAGCATTTGTAAAGCAATTCCCGTGAAAGAGCCCATACTCCCACCACCGAAAGCAGAACCGTAGCAAGAAATTCAGCCAGACGCTGTCCCTCGAAATCAATCTGTCCCTCTGCAGCTTCACGAACGTATTCGAGTAATTGGTCTGCCATTATTGTAGTCAAGAGTGGTTGGGTTCGTGTTCTGACAGAAACTGAGATCTGCAGCACATCTGTCCGTTCCAGACATACCTCAGCCTTATGACTGTTAAATTTAGCACCGCCACACATTGATGAGGCTCTCAGAGTCGCTTGCCGATTTAGCGAAACCTTGAGCCGGCCAATTTTCTGGTTCGTGGAGCTCAATTCTCCAAAAAAGGTCAATGGTGTCCCAAGTCATATGCCATTCGCTCTACGTATCTATCCGTTTATGAAGAGCCTTTCTTGGAAGAATGCGCTATCTGCCGCAGTGGAAATTCGGACCATACTTCCACTTCACCCAACAGACTTTGGACAGTATCTACTAATTTAAAAGAAATACATCACCTAACTGCGCTCTTCGAAACTCCCGGCAAGGGTTCAGAGCAAAATTCGGAATGTATGAAGAAGACGCAGTACATATGCGTTACTATTTCCAGGCTTCAATTCAAATCTGATACCTTGGTCACGACGTTCTCACATGATTACTGGTGATATTACCGAGGTGACACATATGCTACCTTCTGGAAAACTTATGTCTCTACGGATCCATTCACTTGATGATATAAGTCCAATTGAGATATCTACAGCGTATATGACCCCTTTCGATATTTTGACTGAGAATTCAGGCGATTGAGACTCTGTAAAGGACGATTTGTGTTCATGTGGTGCTACTTCCACAGGCCCGCTTCCTTTTCAACACCAATCAATCCAATTGCCAACTTATAAATATAATTTACTCCGTGAGAATAGAGCTACAACTTGACTTGTACGGACCGAATTTTAGTACTGCTATGTAATATATTTTCATCGCAAAGAGTGAATGAGAAATTGTCTTGAGACACATCAAGGCAAGGATTAACTTAGTTCATGGTTTCCTAACAAATTTTCGTCGGCCGCTTTTCCGCACATCCCCGCTCGCCGCCTTGAAAATCGCTTTGTTAAAACTGACTTTGGCCAACTTTGTTCACACTTCCACACAACAACCTTCTTGGTTTTGACCTTATAACACCAAATTAAAATCGCAACGGTTGCAATTTGCATCTCGAGGCTTTCTTGACTATAGTTACCGAGCGTTAGTTTCTCAGGACCTTGTGGCAGACAGGTCAGCCAGTTTTCTTGGCGACGTCATTCGTAACAACAGTCCATTGCTGTTGTTTCCTCAGATGTAGGTATCTTATCCATTGGGAGCAAATATTTTTTCTTCTTTAATGATCTCTTTCAAATTAGCACACTTGAAAGTACCCTTATCGATCAAAGCTAATGTCCGGCAAGAGTAGTTCAAGGTAACCTGCAGATTGCGGCATTTAACCAAGTCCTCAAGCTCGAGAGTACCACCTCCACATATTCGCCTTACTGGCTTATTCTGAGAAATCCACCAAGTTGGCGGGCATCACTTTCCACCAGTTCTCGTTCATTCGTCCGCTCCTCGGTCCAAAGAGCTGGGCCTACTGCGGAGACAAGAAGCCGCCATAACTGGGCCTTAACAGAACGCAATCACACAACACTGCACGAACAATTATACGTTTTATTTACTCGGGGTAGATGAGAGGAGGATATTCTATAGTAGGATAAGCTGTACAGGGGCATCCTGTGCAAGACCGTTTATCAAATTGACGCAAACACGCGGTGGGCGCTCGTTGCGACCCGCCTTTGCATACGAAGGCTAAGTACCTTGCACCACTTGTGTCTAGATCAAGAGAGTTCTTAAAGGAGTTCTTGAACCGAATATTATTGGCCGAAACCCATCAAGATATAGATCATTGTCACCATGTCGGACCAGGAAGATACCTCTCCGATGAACACAGGTTACAGCACTCCTGTGCCTGAGCTTGATGATCATACTCATCACTCCCCAAATGTCCAGAAGGCACGCTCACGACGAGGCACTGTCAATACCACTCATAGTACCATGGACCATACTTCATTGAGCCCAAAGCTTGGACATGTTAACGATGAGCTTCTACGTACCAAAGCTCGAGACTTCGAGGAGGTAATAGTAGATGATGAAACTGGTATGTCAAACGTCAAGAAATAGATAACGCCTAAGATTTGATAAGACATCATGGCGTCTTTATTCGATATGTTAAAATGCACGTTCACTGACTGGTGTGATTCAGATGCTCTTTCACCAATCGCTGCCCGCAGACTTGAAGAGAGAGAACGACGCGGCACGGCTACCACACTAGATAGATCCAACTCGCCTCCAAGCTCTGTGAAGGCTTTCGCCGAGGCTCGGCGTCGTGAGCGCGAACTTTCGAACACTCATAACGCCAGAGATTTTGCTGCAGAGACTCGAAGCCTTAATAGTCTTCATCGAACTGTTTCTGCTGTTAGCGCTCACAGCCGCAGAACCAGACGCTACACAAATGAGAGCGTTAAGAACAGCATCGCCTCTTCTTGCAAATCGGCGGCTAGCGCTGCTGAGGACGACGTCTGCTTTCCTGTTGATAACCCATCTTATAGAAATGGTCTTGAAATTAACTTCGAGGCTTTGGAGGAATTTATTGCTGAAGAACAGGAGCGTGCAAAGACACCAGCCGCCGAAAAATCTCAACCACATGTCTTTCATGATCTGCGCCATAAGCAGTCACACACAGGTTTGGTTGTCACATCCGATGGCGACTTCTTCTCATCTGGTTCTGATGATGTAAAAGCTGAGAAGACTGTTGAAGAAGTTAGCGTGTGCCACATTCATGGAGAGCAACTGGACAGCAACAGATTCGAATACTTCTCTTCCCATGCTGAGAACACGATCCATGTCAATGAGTTGTCAGATCTCACGATGCCCGGCGAAGATCTTCGTTCTCTCTTCCAGTCTCTCGAGAGCGAAGAGGAAGACGGTGTGTGGTGGATGAACATGAATAGCCCTAGCAAAGACGAAATCAGCATTATTTGCAAGGCATTCGGCATCCATCCTTTGACTCGAGAAGATATTATGACACAAGAAGCTCGTGAGAAGATTGAGCTCTTCCCTAACTATTACTTCGCCTGTTTCCGTTCGTTCATGGTTGAGAATGTCGGTAATGGAAAGACGTATGAACCCTTCAACATATACGTAGTTGTTTTTCGGGAAGGCTGCTTAAGCTTCAGCTTCATGCCCAACGCTCACGCTCACCACGTCCGCCAACGTATCACGAACCTCAAAGATTTTATGGCAATCAACGGTGATTGGATTTGTTATGCCTTGATGTGAGTACTATTTCATGACTAGGTAATGAGATAAACTAACCTGCTCAGTGACGATATTGTTGACTCCTTTGCTCCAGTCATTGACGATGTTGAGAGGGAGACAGATACAATCGATGACCAAGTTTTCGTTGCACGCTCAGATGATATGAACACATTTTTACGCAAGATCGGCATGGCTCGCAAGAATGTTATGGGATTAATGAAGCTTTTGGGTGGCAAGGTATGTTTGTCGGCGAGCTTCTTAACTCTACACAATATATGTCCATGATCATGTGACTAACGTGCTAATAGGCCGATGTTCTCCGAGGCTTCACAAAACGCTGCAACACCAATTACAAAGTCACCCCTCGCATGGACATTGGACTATATTTAGGCGACATCCAGGACCATGTTGTCACAATGATGACTAGTCTAGGTCATTTTGAAAAGATGCTTGCACGTTCTCACAGCAACTACTTGGCACAACTATCCATTGACAATATCACGCAAGGAAACCGATCCAACAGAGTCCTCAGTCAGATTACGGTCTTAGCATCCATTCTTGTTCCTCTGAACTTGATCTGTGGTATCTTTGGCATGAACGTTAATGTGCCTTGGGGCAATGTTGAGAATCTGCACGCATTTTGGGGAATAATTTCAGTCATTATCGCAATTCCTGTCGTCTTCATATTTACTGCCAGAAGACTCAGATATCTGTGAGCAATCTGATCACAAGCCTCATTCTGCGACAAGGATATTGTTGTTACAGACGCAGTATATAGTAGATTTTGCGTTCCAGCTCTTTGGGATTTTTTGCCTGATCATTCATGCATGATCCATTTCCTAGTACTGCGGTTGTTTTCCTTCGAGTTTATAAAGTATCGAGAGGTTTATAGAACGAGATACTCCATCGTCTAGTCCTTTAGTTTACGAAATAAACTACTCTACGAGGATACGATGGCGGGTAGATAGATTTCTCTAGTCCTCTAATGAAAGAATAATGCGCAATAATCCAATTACATGTAAACCACAAGAGCATTTGAAGTTGAGAGATATCATATTGATTAAGACGCGAACAAGAACGAGATTGCGTTGCTGAGAGCTGCTCCTGGTTCAACGCACTTGACCCCTCAGTTTATCCTGAATTTCAAATCCACTCATCTACTATATTTTGTTAAGCCTACAATAAAGAATAAGATATAGTAATACAACAACAATGCTTCTGATATACCATTTCGTTATTGTCCCTACCTGGTACTGACACGTGACTCTTAGCCCCCTCTGATTTTCTCCACAAAAAAAAAGAGAGCTGTATCATCACCAAAAAGGGCCTCTTCCACCTCCGATACACCAAACCAACATACCAATCACCCACCATGGATCCACAAAGCACACTCGAGCAAAACATGAACGTCGACCTTTCCACCCTCTCCGCAAAGGACAAAGCCGAACTCCAACAATTCATCGTGAACGAGAGCCAGAGGGCCAGGGTACAGCAGTGTTCGTCTTCCCCTTCCCTTCTCCCCTCTCATTTTCCCATTTCTATGTCTTATGCGTGCGTCGAGGCGGTTGAGGAGCGCGAGCTGATTTGGCAAACAGCAATACATGCCCTGACGGACACCTGCTTCAAGAAGTGCGTCACGGGCACGATCCGCAGCAGCAAGCTGGATCGCGGCGAGGAGAGCTGCACGGCGAACTGCGTGGATCGCTTCATGGACGCGAATTGGACGGTGCTGAAGCATTTGGATGACCTGAGGCGGCGGGGGGCGGTATAATCGTCGAAGACGCATCATTGGCGGGTTGAGGGTGGAGCCTGTATGCGATATGGATGGGATAGAGATGGAGGAGGATGTTATGATAGGGGTCGTGTATGACTAGTAGGAGGGTAGTGAGAAACATTGGCATCCTTGGTCTGTATGAATATTGGCATGGGCGGGGGTTGGTAGCTCTGCCCTACTGTACTATACTGCTGTGTAGCATAATATGGGAATGGGAACGCTTTTCATGATGCGTACTTTTTGGTTTCTGAGTAGAACGAGCGTTTGAGGGACTTAGGTTGAGAACCAGTCAGGGGCGGGAGAGGGAGCGATGACACTGCCACATGGTCATCTTTGGACAGCTCTTAAAAGGTCAATTGATAAGGCTTGCTTGGGAACATATATCGGTATTGGTGCCTGACAAATGAAGTTACAGATTCTAGTAATGGTATGTAGAGCCGGCGACTCTGAACACATACGAAGACGTTCACTATTGCATAGAGAGAAAACATCACAGCCAAATTTTTGAAAAAATGGGTATCATAGTATTCTTGTGGACTTTTGATTTTGGTATTTTCTCATGACGCCTTGAATGCAAAGGGCAACCGCGTACTCCGAAAGCACGTAGTATACTAGGAAACCATGACCATACCAAATCCTTGCTCCAGCACATATCCCCTCCAAGTGATTTAGACGATGGCAAGCTTGGTAGCAGCAATGTCAAGGGCATCAACGTCAGCGGTAAGACGAGCAAAGGCCTTCTTGGATCCATCAGGGCTGAGGGGGTTTATTAGCAAGAGTTTTGGTATAAACCAGAATTTTGAGAGGTATACCGGATGAGGGTATTGATCTTGATGGTATCAATATCATAGAGCTTCTTCAAAGCCTCCTTGATTTGTCTCTTGTTGGCCTTGATGTCGACGATGAAGACAAGGGTGTTGTTCTCCTCAATCTTCTTCATCGCGCTCTCGGTGTTGAGAGGGTGGATGATGACCTTGTGCTCATCGAGGCGAGGCTCATGCTTGACCGAGATTCTTGGGTACTTGGGCGTGCGGGAGAGCTGGAGGGTCTTGGGTTGGTGGAAGGTGGTCGATAGACGGACCTTGCGGGTCTTCTTGGCGTGAATCTGGAATTTCATTAGCATTTTGATGCTCAATTGAGGCTGAACCTAGGTATAACTTACACCCTTCAACGCAGCTTTTGCGGCTTCGTTGGCCTTCTTGTTACCCTTGGTGGGCTTAGCGGCAGCACCTGTTAAAACTTACGCATCAGCAATCGCTCTTGTAGAACTCGCAATATCTGCTGCTGCTGTGCGCCTCTCCATCACAATTTCTTATTCATCCTGCCCCCCGAACTTATAAACTCGAAGTTATCGGAGGCACCAACGGGGAGAAGTCCAATATTGAAAGGTATAGCTTAGGGCAATGTAATAAGCAATCATGTATTACCTTTCTTGTCCTTTGGGGCCATTTTGAATGTGTTTTCCGAGAATGGCAGTTGTCGAGTTGTCGTGAAGTTCGATATTGTGAAAGTTTCGAAAAAGTTTGGTGGTGAGTTGATTGAATCTTGGTGTGGTGAGCTAAGCCAAATTTGTACTAGCTTAACATGCTGAAGCGAGGATTTCTTTTCTCATCACGTGCTATTTGACAGCAACTTTCAATAACTTTCTCCATTTGGATTCAATCTGAGTTCATCTGGAAGATAGGTTAGTCAGAAAATGACATTTCGCAATGACCAAAAAGAAGGATACACGATTGAAATCTCTCTCTCAGGGTAGACCTAAAATCGTCCAAACTCCCCTATCGATCTCTAGGAAAGCGACACGAACACTCATCCGAGCACATCATACTCTTGAAAAGCAGCGAGCCACAGCAATTGCCAAAGGCGATGAAGCTAAGGCTGCCGCTCTTGCCAAGCAGATTGAATCCCAGGGCGGTATAAAAGCGTATCAAAAAGCAAGTCTTATTGGACAGAGCAAAGATAGAGGAGGAGACAGTTCTAAGATACTGCTAGAATGGTTGGAACCTATTGTTCCTGCCCTGAGGGGCCAGGCCGAAAATCATGCTATCAAAATGTTGGAAGTCGGGGCTCTGAGCACATTTAATGCATGCTCAAAAAGTGGACTGTTCGCAATTGAGAGGATCGATTTAAACAGTCAGTCACCAGGGATCAAAGAGCAGGACTTCATGGAGCGACCACTTCCCGATAATGACCAAGACCAGTTTGATATCATCAGCCTATCACTAGTCCTGAACTTTGTGCCGGATGCTCCTGGAAGAGGAAAGATGCTCTTGCGAACTCTCGAATTCCTAAGCCATCGAAAGCAACCAGAGGACCTCAGCAACTTTCTCCCAAGCCTATTCCTGGTCTTGCCTGCACCGTGTGTGACTAACTCCAGGTATATGGACGAACCTAAAATGGAAGCAATCATGGAGAGTCTTGGTTATGTTCTTGTCAGAAAGAAGATATCGAATAAACTAGTGTATTACCTATGGAAGCTAGAGTCTTTTGTGATAAAGAAGGTTACATTTAAGAAAGAAGAACTCCGGTCCGGGAAGGAAAGAAACAATTTCTGCATAGTGTTGAAATAGGTGTTTTCGGCCTCAGAACCACGCAGGTGATCAACAGACACAATACAGTGGAATGAGCATCAAACATGCTTAGGAGGAGCTTAGAATACTCATGGGCGATGCAGGATACAACGTCAGGTCAGTCTCCACAGCATAATTTTCGCAATTAACGAAGTGACTGATGTTATGCCAGCTTCGACAGTTGTCACAAACAAAATCACGTCGATCATGCTGCGGAGTAAGAGTATGAATGTCGGCTAATGTACAGACCAAAGATGAATTGATGTGGGTTGTACCACATAGCTGAGCAATTTGACATAAATAGTCAGGTATGCAAGTCTTGATTTTATGGTTGATTACAACTGGTTTCGGTGTCACCGACTTGCATGCTTCAAGAGTAGCAGCAAGAGTAAAAAGGGGTTTTTAATAGTAATAAATTTTCGGTTTAAATTCCCTTTTTCTTTTTTTCCTTTTTTTTTTTAATTCTTCATCCAGGTGAAGAGGTAGAGTTTGCAATGCTGCGTGCGGTTCGCATCGGTCAGTTCGGGTACACAACGAGACAACCTGACAGAGAGTCACAGGGATCTGAAGATTTCTTTTTTTTGCACAGGGGTGGGGTGGCTTGTGCTGGACAAAAAAAAGCGATACTTTTTTTTTAACCGAAATGAGCGTGCGCATAACAAAACCACCTTTTTCCCAAACAACCAACACCAGGACTTTGTATTAGAAAATGGAGATTCAGGGCATGGCTTTGGCAAAGGAAAACCCCCGGTTAAAGCTTGGAAAGAATACAATAGCCTTGAATATTATCAAAATATCACAGGAAGGCCTAACTTTTCTATAGCTGAAATAGGTAGCAGCCAATAAAAGAATATATTAAGAAGTATTTTTATGGATATTGATACTTTAAAAAAGCTTGCTATTGAAAAATAGGCTACTTTACAGCAAGAAACTATTAATAATTGGGTTAGATCTATACCTAATAGGTTACAGGAGTGTATTGATTTAAGAGGCAAAATGACAGCTAATTAGAATATATAAAATTTTCTCAAACACTTGAGTTTGTATGTAGTTGTATGGGGGGAAAGGGATTTTGTTATGCGCACGCTCATTTCGGTTAAAAAAAGCATCGCTTTTTTTTGTCTAGCACGAGAGTGGTTTTTCGTTCGTTATCTTTCAAGCTTGGCAATCTGGGGGACTGCACCTCGACTGGCCCATGCATATCATATCTATCCATCCAACTTTGAATCTGCTGTAGTTTGATGGATTAAGATGTCTTGTGTCAAAAAAAAAAAAAAAAAAAAAAAACCCCCCTTCTGTTTCTTCTCCAAGCCACGCATATACTATTTTCTAGGCACTTTCGCCATGCCTACAAGCAGGAAAATGGGCAATCCCTCTGGTTTGATCTTATCCTCCCCCGCCCCTCATCATGTCTCCACCGTGGCGTGAGCCCATTGACCAATCAATCCTTCATACTCGATAAGGTTGGACTACCCCGGCAGAAAATGCTGCATCAATTTGAGACTTGATATTCGGCGTCATGTCAGTTCTTCCCTTCCAATTTATATATTTTATATGTTTAATCTCTTCTCTTCCTAACCAGAGAGATGGTCCCATCGCACTTCTGTATCCGTTTGTAAAGTATCTCGGTCGTCGAGTTGACCAGCAGTAGACCACTCTTCCTAAAATACGTCATTTACCTCCAAGATGCCACGGAATCCTACCAATTGGGAGGAATACCAATATGGAACCACCAGAAGCTCCTCAGTCAGTTCGGACAGAAGTGTGCATTTCAACGAAAACGAAGAAGAGGAGAGCGATTCTCCTTCGGCATCCCTATTGACTGGACAACACGAGAGAAATGAAAGCAGCAACAGCCATGATCTCCGAAGACGAAGGCGAGTTTGTCCCTTGGGATTTTGTGCTTGCAGAGCTAACTGGAAGTCTAGGTCCTCAATTACTATGCGGATAAACGCTCTAGCCCAAGTCGGTGGCGTGAACAGCATCGAAAACTTCGCAGCAAGTTGGCAACGAGCCGCCGCTTTCCATGAGGTGGCACCCCGTCGACCTTCCTTCATTCTCACAGACCAAGGTCCATATCCGGAAGGAGACGAAGAAATACAGTACGGACGAACCGATACCGAGAGTGGAAGGATTCCAAGAACATCTCTACTTAGGGCACATCTCGAGGCGTCGAGTCCAGAAAATGCAATTGATGATGAGCCTTTCCTCTCAGAAAGCGATCCGACTACACCGAAAGCGCCGACAAACGCAGATGTAGAATCGAAGCGTCTCGGCAGCGATTTTACAAGTAGGCACGGCAGTGTCAGGACAAACCAGTCGATATTTGCTATTCAACCACATCTGGCAACTCCATTAGCTGGAAGTTATGGCACATCCTACGGAACAATCACCTCAACCTTGAATAGGTCTTCTATGGCTGAAGCAGCCAACTTGTGGAAACAACAACATGATCGCCGAGCTATTGACGGAGAACATGCCCCTATACTTGTCAAGGAAGTAGAACAAGACGGCAAAATTGTGCTTGCTATTGCTGGACAATCAACCTTGCCACAGACAATCCTCAATTCTACAAATGTGCTTATTGGCGTTGGTCTGCTCAGTCTGCCAATGGGAATCAGGTACGCAGGATGGTTGTGTGGCACAATCTTCTTGTTGTTGGCAGCTGTGGTCACTGCCTACACTGCCAGAATACTTGCTAAGGTAAGGTCTTAACCCTCGCTGAAAGTAAAATAATGTAAAGGCGTTTATAAGACCTAAGTTTCTCTAGCCCTTGAGGCCTTATCTATAACTATGCCCATGACTAACAATATATTCTATAGTGTCTTGATGTAGATGCTAGTCTCATATCCTTCGCAGATCTAGCATTTATCTCCTACGGCAATAAGGCGAGGATCGCAACTAGTGTGCTCTTCACGCTGGAATTACTCGCTGCATGCGTTGCTTTGGTTGTATTGTTTGCGGATACCCTGAATTTGTTGATTCCAGGCGTTGGCGTTAATGAATGGAAAGTATTATGTGGTCTAATTTTGATACCCCTGAACTTTGCTCCCTTACGACTTTTGAGCTATAGTAGCTTCATGGGTATATTCGCATGCTTCTGCAGTAAGTAAGCATTTGCTTCTGGCCCTCTTCAAGATTTCCATGTTGAATTTCATTCCCAATTCTCCAAGGTCCATTGTGGACAATCGGAAAGTTGTTGCTTGATATAGGTCACTAACGCGAATACAGTTGTCCTTATTATCTTTATCGATGGCTTTGTCAAGCCTGATTCTCCTGGCTCTCTGCGTATGCCAGCAGATACCTACCTCTTTCCTGCAAACTGGCTCACACTGCCCCTTTCGTTTGGGCTGCTCATGTCTCCATGGGGCGGGCACTCCGTTTTCCCCAACATCTACAGAGATATGCGACATCCACAGAAGTTTTCGCGGGCAGTAAAGTCAACCTTTATCTTCACAGTATGTATCTTGACGTTTCCCTTTCATAGATACACCCGTTCTAATAATTTCCAGTACCTTATGGATTGCGCTACTGCGGCAGCTGGATACCTGATGTTCGGGGACTTCGTCATGACTGAAATCACAGCAAATCTCATTCGAACAAAGGGCTACCCACGCTCCCTCGAAATCATAATGAGCATCTGCATCGCCTTCATTCCACTCACAAAGGTACCCTTAAATGCACGACCAATTGTTAGTATGCTCGAGACATTCGCCGGGGTAACTCCAACCGCGCTCTCAGAAGCTTCAGAGCTCACAGGGCTTTCCAACTATCTACGTGGCACGATCATCATCACGCTGCGCGTTTTAGTCATTGTCATATTTGTTATCATCGCCATCATTTTCCCGGCATTCGATAGCATCATGGCATTTATGGGATCATCGTTGTGCTTCTCAATCTGCGTTATCCTGCCCTTGATGTTCTACCTGAAGCTCTTTGGCAAGGAAATCAGCACAAAGGAGCGTCTATTAGCATACTTTCTAATTATCGTCTGCTCAACACTTGCTCTTATCGGCACAATATTCGCGTTCTTGCCCAAGAGCCTGATCGGAGCGGAATAAGAGTTCTTTTGGCAAAAAGCATGATGAAATTTTCGTTATGGGTAGGCTATCTGTTGCACTTTAGGCATTGGAGCATAAGCATCTTGTAACTTTGTGATGGAGTTTCCCGCATGGCAGCATGGTATCAGCATTGATAGCGTAGTCTTAAAACTCGAATGTGAACACGAATCTGATAACCTTGTCTTATATTCCATCCGTTTGACCATCTCAACCCACCCACGGCATCCCTTTCTCTCTCTCTCTCTCTCTCTCTCCCTCCCTCCCCCTTAACCCAACTCCTAAAAAGCAGCCAGCGTCACAACCCAAGACGCCAACCCCGGCCCCATCTCCATCCATCCTTCTCTCCTTCTCAAGCAATATCCCGCTTACGAGCGTGGATAATGTTGATGTTGGATCGCTGGTGTTGGTGTGGGGGTGTGGGTAGGTTCATCTTGCTGTTGCGGTTTTTTTTTGGGGGGGGAGGATGACTATCCTGATGGGATTGATGGGATGGGATAGGTTTGAGAGGAGGAGGAAGAGGAGGTGGTGGGCCTGAGAACGTGTTTGTGGATGGTGGATGATGGATGGGTTGATGGGTTGATGGGTTGATGGGTTGATGGATTGATCCTGCGTTTAGAAGATGGAGCGGGTTGGAGGGGGGATAAAACATTTGTCACGTATGAGAGGGGAGGGCTTGCCGCGAAAGACGTGTTGGGATTCATGGGGATTCGTGTCTCTCATTAAATTCTACTAGAAGCCGCGCTTCGTGCCTTTGCCACATGGGGGGCCGGGTTGATCCTCTCTTCCGCCTGTTCTATGTACATGTGCCGTACGTATCCCTCAAGGCTTCGACATCATCACCGCTTGGAAGCTGCTGATGAGCACCTGGCCTTCCTTCTCCTCTTGGCTCAGCTCTGCATTTCCCTCCCTCACCACGACGAAGCTCTGCATACCCGCCTCCTTGGCGGCACGAACCTCCTTGATGTTGTCGCTTAGGAACAACCATCTCTCGATAGGGTGGTCTGGTGAAGCGGAGACGATCTTTTCATAGCTGCTCTTCTCGGTCTTGGGGCCCGCGTTCACGGTGTCGAAATAATCGGTGATAAGGGGCCGCAGGTCGGGAGGGGATGAGTTAGTGTACTGGAAGAGGTTCTTTTGGGCGGATACTGAGCCTGAGCTGTATATTACTGTGCTTAATATCAGCTCTTCTATTCCATCACATTCTAGTCCTACCTTTTAGAGTTATGGACGACAAGGACTCACTAATCTTCTTTCCACTCACGTACCACTCTCTCAGCTTCGACTCTACATCAGGAAACAGCGGACAGACTAATTCACCGGACTCGTAGCCCCGAGTCCAAAGATGTCCCTGTAAAGCTTTCAGGTAAGGGATCTTTAGATCTTGGGACATCAGCTCATGCACGTGCGCGCTGAACGCGGACGGGGAGGAACGGTGTTCAGGAGGGAATGCATCTCGGTATGGGGCAAAAGATGGGGAGTCCCATTCTGTGGAGAGTGTGGAGGGGAGAGCTTGGAGAGCGTATGGAAACTGGGTGACTTCGTTAGCGGTTCACTATTCTATTTACAGCGATACATGGCTGGGGCAAGAATGTAATTTCTTCAAGACAAAGGAAACCTCCTTCAGTGCTTGTCTAATCGCACTTCATGGCATTCCCCGATAACGCCTGGAAAATAGCTGGTAACACATGGCTGTGGCGTCTGCATGGCTTGGGACAAGATATGAGGAGTCGGCATCGAGTTCAAGCGTCTCTTTCTGACAGGTCTCAGATACACGCGAGATTGACGATACAGTATCGTGGAGTTGCAGCAAGGGAGGTTCCCCCCCGAAATGTCCGGTCTCGTGGACACAGCAACTGTACAACCAGGTGGAAGAATTCAGCCACCCATTATTCGGCGAGTATGCACCAAATCATATACCGTCATGCCTGGTACTGACTGCCGTGCCGCTTAGCACCGTCATATATCTCCTCCTTTCAGCTATTGTGATACTTTTCGACCAGTAGAGGGATGCATAGACACGCAATTGCATTTTGTCCAATTGAAGTGATTGGGATAAGTCATGAGATGCGTCGATCTCGGACTTGTTTGGTTGAAGAGACAACGCTTCAACACTAGGTGAAGCTCTAGTTCCAAAATCTCACAACACGTCAAAATTTCTGGTCGCTTGGAGCGCAAGGTGTAGATCTCCCCGGCACTTGCGCAGAGGATTGTGTTGAGATAGGTAAAATGGGAAGGGAACCAGGCATCTTCTGGCCCAAGTAATGATCTCTGGCGGATGCCCGTGAAATATGAGAATTGAGATAAAGACAAAAGGGGAGACGCCTACCAAAACATCCTTGACGAAGGAGATCGGGCAGACAGTGCCTTCTACAATCAAGACGTGTCAGCCAGATATATGCACGTGACCTTTGTTGACAACCCTCCCCCCTATTTCTGCTTTACACCATTGAAAAGGATGGGGAATGGAGGATATCGGAGCTGCTTACCGATATCCAAAAGAACGACCTCGATATCCATGTCGGGCTATCGCTATCTAATCACCGAAGGCTGGTATCCCAAGAAAAAGTGAGGGTTACTTCTAGATAGCGGTGAGGGTGAAGAGTTTTTTTTTTTCCCTTCTTTCGAATTGTACTCGTTTTCTTCACGGTGGCTCCAGTCGCAATCGCCTACTTCAGGTATAGTACCACAAGGCTTTCAGGGGGCTGCAGTAGGCTGCAGTAACGTGCAGGATCGAGGTGTTGTCTTCGAAGTCTTGTAGTGGTGGAGGAATATGCAGGTTCTCGATTGAGTTGTTGACCGCTCGCTTAAATCTCCTAGAAGACCCGAACTGTGCCTTTCGCAACCTACCTCCTTGTTGATGTGGCAATTTTGGTTCCTAGGTCTTCGTATGAAAATTAAGATTATGCTGGCGGTGAAGCTGCAAACAGAAAATTTCCAAGATATCAAATTATTTCATCCGTTAGTGTGGCTTGCTTGCTCCGTACGTGCATGAAACTTCACTACGCTGAGGTCTGTTCATGCGGAGCTATGACTGCTCAACATCCACCTTAAGTTTCTAGCTTGGCGAGAAGTACTTGGAAACTGTATGATACACCCAATATCTAGAAAGTATAACTGCAGGTCTGAGGGTGTGGAGGATGGGTGCAGAACGGTAACGCAAGTGTTCCCGCTCAGCTGCAGTAGAGAACATCATCGTATCACTCGTATCGGGCAAGACTAGATCAACTATGCATACCTACCCAGACCGGCCATTTAAGGAAGAAGTTCAATATTGATCTACGGAAAAGTTGATCGTGAATAGGATGCGAACGAATAGTTGTCTTGAAGAGATTTCATCCTCACCGCCATATACAATGTACAACACTTCGTGACGAGTTTTGCCCAGGTCTGAAACTGCTGTGGTGGGGTATAGCATAGGACGATATACCAGAAAATGTGTACCAGACACCACACACGAGTGTGGGGTTGAAACCGTGGACCGAGAAATCAGATGTTAGGCTATGCTCACCGTGTCTTGGGCAAAAGAGTATACATTTGTTTCTATGTGCATTTAACCAGCGGAATGGCTTGTTTCTTGCTGACCAATATGGAAGTTGCGAAGCTTTTGATGTGTTTTAGAAGCTGTACGTATCAATATGCGGACATGGGCAGGGCCCGAAGCATGATTTAGATGATCTGCTTCCTGCTCCTCAAGAGCAGAGCGGGTGCTTGCAGTTGGTTCCACAACGCAAATGTCTGTACAGGTGGCGTCTCCATGCTTTGGAAGTATCGGTGCCTCGCTATAATGTGTATTAATGGAATAGGGATAAAGCGATTGGAAATGAGGCATGGAATATAGTACGAGTTTGAGGTCGCGATGTCATGGTGAGAAAGAGGTAGCCTTCTGACTGGTGGGATGCTACCCCAAACCCTTGAATGAAGCTTTGATATAGATCTGCCGGGTAGATATTTCTGGCGAGTGCAAGCGCGCGAGACTTATCACGGAGATCATTAAGACAAGAGGCAATTTAACGCGTGCAAACACGTCTTTTAATACACAAGTGAAGCAGCAGCGGCTGGATAGATTAAAATATGATGGGAATGCTTATTAGCCAAACAGGCGAGAGATGCCGAGTCAGACGTTGAGCAAGCCACCATCATGAACCATTGGCCCATGGTACTTGATACGCCCGTCAAATAGATCCGATGGTGTAGGTCGATAGGCCTCAATTGCACGTTGGCCACTTACCCTTCGCCAGGGGGTGTTTCTTCGGTATCCATGCCTCAGGACAGAAGGAAAGGCTGGCGAGGATTTACTGTTCCATACGGACTTTGTCCTTGTACCGTCGAGTTGAAACTGCCTCGCCTGCCAGCTCAGGAATAGAGCAACACAGGGAGTGGGAGTAGCAGAAACATCGCCCAGGTCAAGATCGAGATGAGATGGATAGATAGATACAATGGAAGTAGCAGCTGAGCGGGTTAGCCAGAGGATAATTTGTCTCAATCAGTGTTATCCGAGTTTCAATTTCTCTTTTGTTGATCGAGATGTCAGGAGCTTTGCGTGAACAGGATGAATGGGATCTGCAAGATTTCGATATGTTTGCAACATGAGGGGGTTTCAACTTCATCTCCCGTGTCGTCACGCTAGACCCCGCAAAATCAGCGAGTGATGATAATGATGATGAGGTTCTCCTCTACTATTTCGTACTACCAGCTCGGAAATGGCCGTGCCCATCCGGTATTGGAAATGAGTTCATGTATTCCCTCAAGTGATCTATCCAGTTAGTGACACGACTCGTCAAAGACCTTTTGTCCAGAATGGGGATTGGTGACGGCTGCTCCATTCCAGAATGGCCTGTTTCCCCTTGCCCTGGCCCGGCGTGGTGTATCACGAACAGGTGATCAAAGAGAACCCTATCATTGTGTGATGTCGAAGCCGGTGGTCGGTATCAGTGCCGGATGCTGGTGCTGATGATGCTGGTTGCAAATCTCTCGATCCCTTCTCCCCCCTTTAGAGATTGTGAGGGAATCTAAATCTGGGCGAGGTCAACGTCACACGACACCCAACACTGAGACAAGCTTTCTTTGAGCTTCGAATGCTGAGCAAAAAAACGTTCTTTGTTATGTCACCATGGGCTCTCCCCTCACACCATGAGTGAATTGGCACGCGTGATTGGGGGGACGGCCCCAGGAACGGTACACAAAGTTGAGCATTTCTTTCATATCAAGACCCTGATGGTGTGTGTGTTCAAGATAATTCTACAGGTTTCGATGGAAATATTGGCAAATGGCTCGTCCCCGTTATTGGACCAAGCGGACACTCACACTCACACTCACACTCACACTCACACACGTACTTTTCGTAATTGCCTAGCGGGCCTGTCACCAATTGTAACACAATGCAAGTCCGCAAAGAATAATGGTGAAATAGTGTCACGATGTTTCTGTGGGATTCGATGGAGCAGGATTGCGGAATGGAATGGCGGAAGGGCTGAGTTCGAGCTGGCAGGAGAAGGCGGATAGGAAGAGGATTTTTGCCTTCGCCCTCTCGAAGTGATGTGATCCCATGGGCTCATTACCTTACACATCATGTTTCTTGTTCTTCCCGCGATTACCTGGTCCTATGAGACTATTCTCGCCTCAATTCCAAGAGGACAATCTTAGAAATGTTTTTTTTTTTAGTGATGGGCTTGTTTCTAGTTTTGATCGTGATCCTTTTTAGTATGATTCTAGTTTTGGGAATCTAGAGCTCGCCCTTCTGGCGCCGTTCTCTCACCTCTAGGCGCACGACGGGGTAGAATTAAAATTGAGAATAATGTGGGGAGGGGGGGGTGGATGCTAGGAACGTGGTCAGTCAGTTAGGGTACAGGGGGGGGGAGTTGGGGTTGGGTGGCAACTGGCAGTATGTATGACGGGTACTGAACTGCTGAACTGCTGAACTGCAAAAGGTGGTGCCCTTATTCTTTTTCCTGCCAAGACTGAAGACCAAATTGGGAACCCAGCCAAAGTGCGGTCAAAGAGTGAGTGAATGACGGGTAAACAAGGGTACAGAAAGGGTTGCCGTAGGGTTGCCGTAGGATCCACCGTAGGATTGATTGAAAACAGACAAGCGCATGAATTCCTCCGCTGCAGAGCTCAGGGAGAGACATAGAGAGGAACCACGCACTTCCTCTTTCTCATACACGCCCCTCCCCTTTTCGCCCCCCCTTTTCAATCCACCACCCCAGGCAGTGCATTGCATAAGATTAGAATCCGAAGCCAACAACCCCCCATCAGAATACACCATCCGCCTATCATCATCCGCCATCCACCCCAACGCTGGGAATGGCCCCACTTTGGTGAACCTGCGCCCAGCAGGATTTGCGTAAACAGAATCGTATGGAATCTGTTAAGGGCGGCAACCCGGGCCACTCTCGCTTGACTCTACGCTTTCGTGCCATTCCTGCCCTCGCCTACCGTGACTGGCCAAAATTGACGCCTTCGAGCGATCCACTGCTGTAGCCGGGATGAACCAGCAGGGCCGCTTTTGCAGTCAGCAGGCCTTCCTCTGAGTGAGCCAACAGAGTCACCAGTCGACGAGAGCGGTAAGGCCGGAAAGCGCAAGGGGGACCGTGGGCCTGGTCAATCTCCACTAGTCAACAACCAGTCTAGCGCCTGCCACCCTCTGCGTCAACAGTGTGAAGTGCGAGTGTGAGTGCAGTGCCCCATCTTGTCCTTGGTTGTTACTGCTGTTGTTGCTGCTTGCCTGGCTTGAACTGACTGGCCTTGTTGGCCTGGCTTTTTTCTTGCTTCTCCATACCCACACACTCACGTTCCCTTCCTTACACCACCACCTCCACCTCCTCCACCTATCTACTTCTACTCTACTCTATTCTTCTCTCTTACTACTTTATCACCCCCATCTCCAAAACAGAAACTGCCGAATAGATTCAAAGACTGGTCATATCTCCAAGGTCGTTCGAACGTTTCTCTCTCTCTCTCTCTCTCTTCCTCTTCTCTCTCCTTCCGCCGCCTCCGAGTCACCTCCTAATTGCTTTTACCTGTACCCATCTCGCCACTCGCCATCCCCCGTCTTCGAGCTCAGCCGTTATCGGTGTCATCTAGCTGTCCAGTCTCAGTTGCTCAGCAACAACAACAACAATCTACCATCTTCACATCTTGAACGGCTCCGTTGCAACTACCACCCAGACTGCAACCATCATCGAAAGTACCTGATCTGCCAAATCCACATTCTCAAGCTCGGCAGATTATCGAACAACGCATAAGCACGTTCAGATTTCACAGGACAAGGCAGCGGAGAGCGAGCTCTTCACTTCCTGTTCCATCAATACACATCCTGCAACACATGAGTTCCATACTGCTGTTCAGGACCAACGCATGATAGTCTTTTCCGCAAGCTCATACACTTGATTGGCACGACTGAAGTCGAGCTCACGCTCGCCGACCATCATATAATCATCAATCTATCTGAGCTATCGATCAGCTGTCTGCTACGTCCCGATATTCCACCATCAACATTACGATAATTCACATCATTCCAGTGCGCTAGACATCTGTCTTCTGTACTGCATTGTTCTCGGTTCCATCCGCAACAACCCTCTTAATCGACACCAATTTCGACATCTACGACCAGTTGACTATTCCGCACAGTCGACATCAGCCTGGGAACGGTCATAATAGACCTTCAGACACTCGCTCATCACACTTCTCGTCTCACATGTTAACATAACGACTTCACATCTTTCCTTTCCGGACTTCCGTCCATTGTTACTGTTTACGACCTCTCAACCACCATTTCATTTGTTTAGCAAAATACCCATCAATGAGCCTCTGACCCTTCTACGATTCAACTGGAGTTTTTTTTTCCTCGACCGCTATTCTATCTCGCCTTCCGGACTCATCTATATAGCGTTGCTGCTTTGTTTACTCGCTTTTGCCTTCTCCAATTCTCTTGCTCGAAGACCAAACGCTACCTTCCGTCATCGTGTCCTTGAGCATCCTTCATCGAGCATCGCTCTCTGTGCCACCACCCTTGTTTTAGAGAAGACAAAAAAAGCGTCCCTCGTGTTGTATTGCTCATTTCCGCTTCTCGGTCAAAATCGCTACAATTTGTATCACTACAGCAATTCGGCTTCGTCTGTTATTTAATCAATTTTCCACCGTTACACCTATACTTCGACCTCTACAATACATCGTCAATTATCATGGAATGCCTCAGGGAAAAGTTCTATGATGGAGTTGTCCTTGATGGACGCTTCGAGACTGTATCTCCTCTCAACCACGGTTCTTTTGGCATGGTTTTCATGGCCAGGGATCTAATAACCAACGACTTTGTTGCTATCAAGTGCTTGACAAAGAAGTCCGCCACCAATGATCCTGATTCCTCGTTTGCTGTTGACGAACATTCCGAGGAATTGGCCTGCCACGCTAAGCTAGGAAATCACCCGAACATTGTCAACCTCATCCACTCTTTCGAAACCGAGGCTCACATTTACATTGTCCTTGAGTTTTGCTCAAGAGGTGATCTATATGAGGCCATCCGGACAGGTACAGGACCGCTGGAGACGGAGCACGTCCGTCAATTCATGCTGCAACTTGTAGATGCCGTTGACTATATCCACGCCAAGGGCATGTACCACCGTGATATCAAGCCAGAGAACATCTTTCTCACGCAAGCCGGAGAGATGAAGCTAGGAGACTTTGGTCTTGCAACCTCTGACCCCTGGACCTACGAGACTACTGTCGGTAGTGACCGTTACATGTCTCCCGAGCAATATGACTCTGCTGGTGCTGGTTATTCTCCTGAGCAGGCCGACATCTGGGCCATCGGAATCTGCCTCTTGAACATCCTGTTCTCTCGTAACCCGTTCACGACGCCCACCGAATCTGATCCATTGTTCCTGGACTTCTCCCGAGACAAGCAATCGCTTTTCGATGTTTTCCCCAACATGTCTCAGGATACCTACGAGGTCATCGCTCAATGCATGAGCCTTGATCCTCGTAAGCGTTCGCTCCAAGGCGCTCGGGAGGCATTGGAACGTGTTGTCAGCTTCACCACATTCGATGAGCTGTTGGATGACTTCCACTCCGCCTCCGAGAGACGTGTCGTTGCTAGTGCCAACCGTGAACCACTTCGCACGCCATCAATCCAAAGTCCCCAGATCGACACGGGCTCTTTCCCTTGGGCGAAGGCTCTTCACGCAAGTCCTCCTCAGCAGTTCAGACAACTTTCGGCCATCCCTGATGATGAGACTTACTCAGAGGATCTCTTCCCTAGCTCCGAAGAGAGCCAGAACGATTGGTTCTCGGTCGGGGAGCAAACACCTTCTCTGGCTTCGATGATGGAGTCATCCCTTGCCTCGATGCACTCCATGGCTATTCGACGACCTACCAAGGGCCCAAAGGCAGCCATGACACCGATCTCCGGTTCATTGCCCATCACCATGTCGAAGCCTAAGCCACTGCCATCCATGGCTTCAGTCTTTGGCAAGAAGGATACGGTGTCCAAGAGCTGGGGTGATTTGTGGGATGAGGACATGGAGGAAGAGGAGGAGGAGGCTGAGAAATTGTTGAAAGCACGACAAAAGCAGAACGCTCGGTCATGGAGTCATGAGAGCAGCCATGACGATGACACCATTGTTCAAGCGGGTCCTTTGCAACCAAAGAGCTCCTCTGTCATCAATGCTGCGAAGCCTTCCACAGAAGTGGCACATATTGCAGCCAGTGACATTGACAATGATCTTGTAGCGGATGGATTTTTCTTTCATGATACGCCACGAAAGCATACCACGCAAGCTCAGTTCAACTCTCCTCGCTACTCGCCACCATCTAAGCGTGGTAACATTGACAAGTGGTCCGCTCTTGGAGAGCGTAGACGAGCCTACACCGGGTCGTCGGAGAAGTCACCAGAGGTGTGGAAGGTACGAAGAGATGTTGGATTAGGCTTCACTGGGTTTGGAGTCAAGATTTGGGATAATAAGGCGAATGCTGTTGTTAAGGATAAGGGACGGGAGTGCCCGTGGGTTAGGAATAGGGTGTCGGATACACGCAGCAAGGTTAAGCTGCCAGCAGGTCATGGCGACCTTGAGTGGGTTGGAGGTCATATCGGAGGATGGAATGACTTCCACTTGTAGTTTGGCTAATTCTCCTTACACTTTTCAATGGCTGTGTCACCAATATTGCCTGTCCTCATGGCAGGTTGAGGTGGCATGATCAGGAAGGAGGTACGGAATCTGGCTTGAACTCGCTTTTCTGTGTATTAGATATCTCACGACGTTGAAATACCAGACAATTACCCACTCTAAAACATGATCCTTTTTACCTGTTCCCATGTGAAGTATACCCAGGTATTCTGGTACATTACGCTGATGCCTTCGCTTGTGGTTATTACCCCTTAACTCACGTGATCGATGCTTACACCCATTTAGGCCCTATGTATGCAAGTGCACTAAAGGCGTAATGCAAGCTATGCTTTCATATTCCAATCTTTTAGCTTTGTTTTTTTTTAGGTTACTGCCTTGTCGGATGATGGTTTCATGCGATTGACGGAATTAAAGCACAGCATCGTTGAAGCCAGCAACGCCGATCCTGTATATCAACCTTAGTTTCGATATCTCGCAACCATCCGGACAAATCTTCTTCTTCGCAGGAGGGCCGGTTCTTATGCAGGTGAGTGGTGTGACGGTGCGATGGTATGATATTTGTTGTGGCAACAGCAGTGCAGGTCCTTTTAAGAACCCTTAGTGATGCGAATAGGACGTCGAGGTCCCAACGAGCAGGTCCTTGAACGGGCTTTCTAGTCGGCAGGCTTTCTGCTCGTCCCCTTTTCGGCGCCCCTGTCGAAGGCGGGAGGCTTTGGCAACAACCCCCCCTCCCCCCCATCTTTTATTAATTTTTATTTTACATCGAGATAGGTGTGGGATATCACGTGGGATTTGCATCTTTTTAAGTGCGAGCTGTACATATATCGTGGGCTGTCTGGGCTGACGGAGCAAGAGGGGTCGCTGGCGATGCTGAGTTGTACATCTTACTCATCAGGGCAGGGGGGGGGGGCAGAAAAAACGCCGGGATGAGATAGGAGCAGTGGTGCGCGCTGCATCTTAACACTTATACCTACTTGCTGCTGTTCCTCACGTCTTCCATGAAAATTTCCTGGATCCGTGGGATTCGTTCTCTGGGCAGCTGCATTAATCGTGCCGGAGCAAGGCTCGGGTCACATGAATTGGTGCTTGACAGCGGCAGAAGTCCCCCAGTAATTTAATTCAGTTCTGCGATACGCCTCCGGGGCCTCTCCACCTGGCATGCTATTTATTTTTCGTCATTGTCGGGAAGAAGTCATGTCCAAGGGTTTTTTTTTGGTTTTTTTTTTTTGATACCGTCTCCAACATCAGCACGATCCACGAAGCCCTTCGATCGGAGATCCAAGACCAAGTCCAGGCATATACAGCGCAGCGGCAGTTCAAAACCGCAGCTTCTTTTTCTTGAACTTGCCAATCGCCATTGTTCTTGGCCGTCATTGGCGAGAACTCCGCGAAGCTTTCGGTAGGTCTAGAGGCGGGTTCTATTTGCCTGCGCTGGTGCTGCTTGTCTCCTAACGCCCGCTTGTTGCCCATAAAATGTCAGCATCTTCCTTCCTCTTGCTCGAAGTGAGCCGTGCCCCGGCGTCTACGTAGCTCTCCCCCTTTCCCTTGGAGAGCCTGTCTCCCCGCAACTACAAGAGCCACAGAGCCGCACACAAATGCCCCGCTGGTACTTCCGAACCGCTTGCTAATTTACTTCAACCGCACGGCACCTGTCGGTCCTCCGGAGGCTTCATAGATGCGGCAAAGAATGGCCACGAGGAAGCCGGGAGGTGTCCCCGAGCCCTTTTGTTTCGATCAGCCATTGCAAAAGACCGAGCCGGGATATAACGATCCTTGTGCGCCATTGCTGACTGCTCCATCCGCTGGTTTCTATTTCATCGCTGCGTTCTCCTCCATTCGAAGTACCTGAAGTGCATTTGAGACTCAAATTTCGGCTCGAGACTTCTCATGTTTATGCGAGGCTTGCGCAACCATTACCGTTGGAATATATATATATATATATTTCATGAGCAAATTCAGAGCCAGTAAGTTCTGGGAGGCCATGTTGGAACAGTTATTTCATTTCATATCAAGCGCATGAGAGAACAATCGTTCGGGAATGCCATTGTGCATCGAAGGGAGGTGCGAACACTTTGCTTTCGTTGTTCGGGAAACCTCCGCAGGATGTCAACGATGTCAAGGGCACATCAAGCCTTGCCTTTGGGAGACCTTGAGGCAAAGGAAATCGCCGCGGTCACTCGGGGTAACAGTGCTTGTCTCCAGAGTATCCTTTTTTGCCCTTTGTATGAAGGTACCTTGTCGGTCGTGTCGATTGTTCAGATATAGACATCGTTCCACATAAACGTTAAGTCTCTGCAAAGGAAGACAGCTTGTCGAACAGAAGCAGCTATAACACAGCATGGAAAAATCATTCTATTAATATCATAATTTGGCAGCCTGAAAAATATTGCTATACTATGCAGGAATTGCCGTCCAAATCGCGGACCTCACACATCCAGACAAATTGCAACGTCTTCGCTTTCTTATTCTCTTCTGTTGTCCCATCTAGCATGCTATTGCTACTCCCATACACCTACTCCCACCGTTCCGTCTGCTGTATACTGTTAACATGACCTTCAACTCAAATAAGGGACCATAATGCCGCAACCCCTCCAATGCCATCGCCGCATGTCTACTCTATTCCCTTAAAGGTCTTCGTATCCTTTTTTATGACGGTGGTCATAGCAAGCTAGAATGGCGGGTGCTCATCCATGACTTCTGATTTTGGCACGCTTGCTCTGCCTCCAGCCATCGTTGAGAGAGCCCGCCGTACCCCTAGCAAGTTCAACCACTAATCGTCAAACTGACCTATTCGCCGTGCCCGAAACGTGTGTTCGACACAGCAACCTGATCGATCTTAAATTTTTTTGGCTACTCTCCATCCTTCTTTTCTGGTTGACCTTGTTCATCTGCCCAGACCTGCTCCAATTTCCATAACCACCCGCTCGGGGTGCAGGCTCTCAGGATCAGCTTCGGCCTGCGATGCTTCCATGTCCATTTTCATCTTCTCCGGTTTTGAGCGCTCTATGTCCTCCTTACTACCCGGAACCCAGGTGCAGTGGAACACCGCTTCGTCTTTCCCTTCGAATTGCCATCGCTTATTTCTAGGGGCATCTTGCCTAGATGCTCTGTAGAGGAGTATTTATGCGATGCTAGGTCCCATAGTACGATCAATTTCGATGATTAATGTCTATCGCAGTCCTCTTTGATTCAGCTCGTGTAAAGATGTGACAACGAAGAGTTCTGCTTCCCCTGTTACACTTCCCTTATTTAAGTACATATTTAGCATAAACATCCATCGCGAACACCGTCTATGACGGCTCAAACCTAGAAATTACGAATCTTCAAAGTGTATTATTGGACAAATGATTGAAGACTATATTATATAAAGGTAACGACTGCTCAAACAATAAGCTCGAGGCGGTTATAGCTTGTACATATCCAGACATATATCGAGGACCCTGTTTGGAAAGAAATACAATTATACAACGTCTAGAAGTCAATGAAATCTGTCTTGGACTATGCTCGTCATTGCGGGAACAACCATTGTAGTTATCTACGAAATCAAGCAACATAAAGGAATATTTCATAGGGAGAGTAGCCGCGCAACGATGTGTAACAGGCCCGACATTGCAATATTCCAATTTTCCTGAGACACGAGACTCTTACCAGCTCAATATATGAGGCTATTCGCGATCTAACCAAATACATCCATTATGCTTGCCTACTAGCGTATCTTTTCTAGTTGACCTAGAGCCGTCTGACGGATATCAACCTTTCTGCCGAGTCTTGTGAACGTTCGAGGTATTTTTAGCAGTCTTGGGAGGCATTAAGCGTCGATATCAAGCATTTACGACGGTAAAGAGGTTGCGCATACTTTGGCCTTCTTTAGGTTTGGGGTACAGAGCACTTGATCATAATTTCAGCACCCTTCCAGGCAACGAAGCAGTAGTAATCCACCATATTACCCAGCTTTCGTAATTTCAAGTTCAACAAGAAAATCCGTGAAATTATATATGGAACACAATCAAGTTACAGGGGTCGAGCACAGGCAGGATAAACGAGGTAGAAGAAGGTCCGTTGTACGAACATTCATGCAGGTAACTTTCGCAAAACGTCATATTCCGAAGGAACAATGTAGGTGTTGATAATATCTGACAGCCCAATGCACGTCACTAGACTAGCGCGGTAAGTTCCATGAATGATGGTAGGGAGATCTGGCGGACCAATGCAGATTGCAGAAAGGTGTTCTCGATCCTTTTGATCATTTCAATACCTAGAGTACACAATGAATGTTTCCGTTCACAGGAGATAACTCGGCGTGCGGCAGCTGAGATATGCAGCAAGTGTTGGTCAATTTGCCGTGCCACGGAGGCGCATTTCTTCAAGAAACGACGACCCTTTCTGCATGCGAAACTCTAAAACCTCCACTAGTGAGCATTGCATTACTTCATGTGGCCTGCTGATGGTTATGATGTGGCAAGCATGCCAATTCTCCGACTCCTGCATGAACCATCGATGACAAGCCTATCATCGGAGTGGGAGTCGTTGAGATGTCCTTCGAAATTCGAACATGCATAGTGGTGATGGTGTGGTTAATGTTGCCATATATTTTCTGCATCTCTAAACCCTTCTAGGTAAGGTGATGTACCCCACGTTTGCATATAGCATTTTCGAGTGACACAGAATCGGCAATAGCCGACTTCTGGTGAAATTGACTGGTGCGGCTGAATCACCCTGGTTCTGGAATTTATCCGAAGCTGCGCTCCAATACTAGACCGAGATTAGTAGTACCTTTGGTGGTTGAAAGTTCTCAGGTGAGTATAATTTGTTCCTCAAGTCTTGAGGGACTGGGCATTGACGACCCTAAACGTATATTTTGTTGTGAAATCTATCCAAATGCTTGCTTTTGCCTGATACTGTGTTATAAATAATAAATATTGAGAGATATTTGACTCACTTGCTTTGCTTGGTATGTTGTGAAAATCATAAATCATATAGTGGTGTAACGTATAATAGACGTTGACACAGCCAAATTGCTTGTCAAGTATCTTTCCAAACATCTTTATAGCGTGCCCATTCCTTGAAACCTGGATTTCGTTTAGCTTCTTGACTATCCTTTCGTTGATAAATTTACCAAGGTCTCTGAATGCGTGCAATCCTTGGGATATTCCGTCCAGAAACATCTTCCTCATGCCTTGCGATGTGAGATTGGCAACGCAAGCATTTAGTAGCCCAACTATAGTTGATTCTTGTGCGTAGGCGGCTGCATTCTGTTAGCCAATTTCTGAAGTACGAAGGCAGAGGGAACAAGTATGGCCGCCACAAGATTCCTAAAATGAAATATTTCGAGCAAGGGGTCATCATCACTCAGTTTACAGCTTTGTATATGCTGTGATGTATTTGCTTGATGTGTCTTGGTAACACATTATAGCTAACTTACGAAGTATACAGATGCATGTGACGCCGCCAACATCGTGTCCAAGTCGACTAGCCCAAGGAAGGTTTGAAGCGATTTGACTACCACACGAAGGCGTGTAGGTTAGGGCTGTAGCGATAATTTCGTCTTTATCAAGGGCCAAGACAACATCTTTGACATTTGGTCCGTTCATGAGCGAGGAATACTGGTCGAACCAGCCCATCTTTCCTTGTTTCGAAGAGAGATCCTCTACTAATGCAAGAACACGGACCATTTCTTCTTGTGCGCAAAGCCTAAATTTCATATTTGACGAGGATGGTGTATCGTGGACCTGATGCCAGTCTGCAAAATCTAAAACCAAGTCATAGGTTGTTTGACCCTGTCCAGGTATATCCTTATTGAGCTGCCATCCTCTTTTATGAAACCATTCCTCGTCTAGATGCATATCAAATGGCGGCCCATAAAGTATGCGAGGGAAAGTGCTTCCGAGCTGTAGACGGACGACACCTCGTGTTCTTTTTAGCTGATCAATTGCATGACTATGCAAGCTTAATCCGATTCCTTGGTTTCTGTTTTGAGCCCGTACCAGAAGGAGTGCCAGAGACGCGATCAGCTTCTCTCCTTCCTGATCAACATACGAGAGGTAAGTTGCACAGAACCCTAATATTTCCCCGTCTCTTGGATCCCGAACAACATAATGTTTTGCGTAACCAGGTCGGCGTAGAAGTGCAGATAATGTCTGGTAGTCTATTGTAAACCGATTACTGATGCTTTGACTCCACAGGCTCAACACACTTGCCATATCCCTTGCCTCATTCCACTGCTCTACTAGCCACAATTTGGGCTGCGATTCACCGGCTTTTCTCACCGGCCCTGGTGCGATTGGTCGAAGCGTCGGTGTCACCGTCGTTTGTTCCCCAAAAAGAAGTGCAGCTGTGGCTTCCAAAGCGGGAGGTGAGTAGCCTTTCGTTTGTATAAGGGTAGGGAAAGGGATAGTATGATGGCTTTCCAAAGGACTGCAACAAATTACAATGATGCATGGCTTGTTGTCGCTGACAGCAAAGGCTATATCAGCAAATTCAAGCTGGATTTGCTGCCCTGGTCGAAGGTCGAAACACAATATTATGACCTGGCCTCTCTTAATGAAGCCAAGGTGGGTGGATGTAATACCATTTCTATATGGCTGTGGTTAGTAATAGTTAGACAGGCATAGAGAGGATTAAATTTCGGACCTCTGTGTATATGGAACGTGTCGAACCCTGGGATGCCTCTTTGCTAGCGATCGACCAAGAGGCTCAAATGGATCACTTAAATCTGTTGGATCCTGGCTGATTGGGACCACAACTGGCGTTAGAAGTATTATGACATCCGTCTCTTGGAGATTTTTTAACATGGAAAGCCAATTGGTTGAGTCTCGGACTACTACAGCCAACCTGTCGTCCTGGCTGCTCAAGCTCGACGCGCCAGCAAGTGGAGGAGCATTTTCCTGCGGATCAACATCCCTAACATATGTAAGAAACAGGCTAAATGAAAAGATTGATGTAAGATGAATCTTACATTCCATCTTCATCTTCGTCTGCGGCAGTCGACTCTCGTGGAGGTTGAGAAGACATGCCTGATGCAGACTGCCTAGAAAGTACCACCTAATTTGCGTCAACGAGGCTGTTTGGAGAGGCACACTTTTCATCCAGGTCGGTACTCAACTAGCTTTTAAAGTTTGGGAAGGGTTGCGGACGCTATCCCTTGCACTGGGAAGCTGCCACCGGCGGTGGGGTTACTATTTAGCGCTATCTACTGGTACCTTACAACCCGCTACCTAGAGGGATGAAGGATCTGCCTGGCAACATTCTGCACTTTGTTTGGTGTTGCTTGTCAGCCTCCTAGCCTCCTTGAAATTGCTCACGGACACTGTGGGGAATCTTAGCAAATTTACCATTTATTGACACTAGGAAGATCTGACCGAACTGCTGGATAAAACGGGTGTTAAGGCGGCGCTTCTCGAATCAGACGCTTGAATATGCAGCTTAGGTAGATACCTAAAGTCGTGCTGTGCTGATTTGGGCTGCAAGAATGGGATTCCGAAAGTCCTACTCTCTTGGAAACTGCTAGGTTTGGGCCTCGTTCAAGATCTCGCAAGCTATTAATTCAGTGCGGTTCACTGCTTGGGATGGTTCGGAAGATTTCCGGCGTAAATCTGTGTGTAAGAGAGAAGAAGGGTTGTGGCAAGAGAGAAGGAGTTTCACGATCTGTGTGACCAAACGTGGACCCTATTATTTACACATCAACCGGATTTAAACGACTAAACTTTGTGCAACGGTAAGGGTATTGCAGTGATGCGATTGAGGAGCGCGACCAGGCGGTCTAGGTAGCTCGTGCGAAGCCACCATGGTTTCCGGCTGAGCGTTAAATTGACCCAGTAAAATCACCCTACGTAAGGGATTAGCACCTGTAGCACAGCACTACTCCGTACAGGCATCCACCACCGCACTTTTCACAGGCTCACAACGCAGAAATGCACAACGAGGAGCTAATATAGAGGGGAAAGGGAATACATGGGTACATAACGAATTGAAACAGCGGAGGAATTGTACTTGTAAGCATGAGATGGTCCATTGTTGACGTAGCCAATGGCATCCTCAGTCTGCCAGGAAATGCCAATCCCATTACAGTACCCAAGCCCGGCCTGCCCGTACTTTGGAGCCCTTTAGGCTTGCGCCTGAGCCTGTGCGTAGTATTTTAAAGGCCCAAACCCAACTGGTAAACAGGTTCTGGAGAAAACAAAGATAGTGTATTCTGGGCTGACATGATTGTGCTCTTGACCCCTCGCTCAGAAATGACCGCATCCGACACACTACTGCAATCACTCACTGCTGCCCGCATACACTGTATGTGACCCCCCCAACGATTGAGAGTTTGGCCGGCTCGTGAACCCTGATCAAACTTTCGGCCCAGCCCAGTGTTACACAGAAGAAACGTCTCAACATAATCGCACGAGAATGCACTTGTATTCCCGTTATGACTCGTCCTCGTCGGCTGGGGCCTTCAATTGACTCGGCATTTATAAAACCCTTCATGAAAGTTCTTTCATCGTGTCTTTTGATCATGAGGTGGTCTTCTTTAACCCGAAGTCATAGACACATAATTGGTGGCGTTCTCTATCATCCACCTGGGTATTTCCCATAGAGATTGATCACCAGGTTTGGGCAGCAGTAACATCGTGCGATCGAGTTCGCCCACAAACCTGCAAGAACAATTGCTCCGGGTCAGAACAATCGGGGTAGGCATCCAAGGTCCTGAATTCGAGCTATGCAAGGTTAGAATACGTCTTCAGGAGAGATTAGAATCCCCGAAATTGTTCGTATGGAGATGTAGAATGGTTTTGAATGACCAGCATATGATTAACCTACATATTGGGCTTCTTGATTGCGTGAGAGAGACGTGAAATTCTATGATTGCTTGTTTGCTTGAGAGGTGGTCTAATAGAAGAGGCTCGGTTGCAGGAAGGGAAGACAATAAACAGTGACCTACTAAAATCATGCATGCAAGGACTATGTGCTTCGAGTAACACAAAATTATCAACCAGGGGACTGACAAATCAGAGCCACCCTCGACTCATCTGTGGACGCGAGCTTTGCCCACGTCACTTTTTCAAAAGTAGAATAATCTCTTTGTACGCGACGACGATGGCAGGACGCGCCGACAATATCATTGATTCCCTGCTAGACTTGGAAAAAGGTATATGCCTTCAAGAACCAAACATTTCTTAACGCGACGAGACACTTACCTGAACATATCGATAGCTGCAAACACACCTGCGAATCAAAGAAAGATCAAGATCACGAGCACGATAGAACAGGTTTGCGCAAACGCATACCAAAATGGCCTGCAGCACGCATATCTCGAGAGGCTTATCAACATTATCACGCTCCCAAACACGCTTAATCAAGGAGAAATCGGGAACTTGGTCAAAAATCTTTATCCTACAAGCAAGATTGCAGACGCTGTAGTGATCAAGGTGGTTGCAAGTCTCGGCCATGGACGAGAAAAGCCTTCATATTCCACTCAGGCAGCGTTGCTGAAATGGCTTGTCATGGTTTATGATGCTCTTGAGAATAACCTCGTGTTATCGCGCCTTTATGGCGTTTTATTCAATCTTCTCGATACTGTAGCGATTAAGTACGCCTTCTAAATGCTTATTTTATTCAGATTGAAGTATACAAGCTGATGTTCTCTTACCAGGCCACAACTTTGTCATATTTTGTCCCTGATTACTCGGCGCAAGCATGTTCGTCCTTTCCGGATACAAGCTTTGTGAGTTATTGTGTTGTAAATATTCTGCTTACAAAGATCTAATAAGGCATAGAATGGAGTTGACTCGACAAACGGGTAACGAACCGCCACTTGTGGGTTTAATGAGAGTATTTAAGGACTATTACCCGGATGTCATTGTTGGCGAGACGACTCAGGGAAGAGCATCAGTTTTTAAAGTAGGTCACGCGGCCTTTCATTGAAAAATGTGGCTTATCCTACATTATAGCATCCAGATCTAGAGTGGAAGGAAAAACTTGGTCAGATACAGAAGGCATATCGTGAAAGTAATCAAGGCGGGCAGCTGCCTGAACAGAAACCTTTCCGAGTAACTAGAAGAAGGGGTGATATGGCGTCTCTTATACCACCAGTACAAACTTCGAATGCTCAGGAGGTATGTTATTCAATGTTCTGGCTGTCTCAAACTGATCATCTAGGCATCAACCACGTTGGAGGAGATTCACGATGTCAGCCAGTTTGTCCGCGGGCTCGAGAAGATCGAGCTACCAAATCAGCTGGTCTCTGTCATCGGAGATCCCCTATTACAGAAGTTCCTCCAGCTTAAGTCTTCGGAGTCTACGCTTCGACGGATCGACAATTGGCTTCTAGCATTCTTTGAGGATCAACTACAGTCCCAAGGATCAGACGGCATTATTCTAGAAATGCTCAGCTCTGTTCGAGATTATACTCGGTATACAAAAGTATAGGAGCCGGACCTCCACTTGACGAATGTCAAATGCTGACAGCAGCCAGGTGCTTCCTCCAGCCTGCCTAGCATATCTTCAGTCAATGGTACCTTCGTGGAATGGTATCATAGGTCGTGAGGTCATTCTTGACCTTATAAGTTATACTCCTGTGAGCTCATTTCAAGGTAATCTACTCTATACATGGTGGTGCAATCTATGTTAACATAGTCAGATCTGTACCAGACCACATTTCAAGCTCTTGAGGAGGCTGTACTGGAAGATGAGACTCTCGAGGCCAAACTTGCTTTGCTCAACTTCTACAGAAGCCTATTGCTACAATGGTATGCTGCACTTCTGGCACGCTCTCCCCTACCCTCCGAAGAAGAACCTTCAATTAGTGACCTAATAACTCATGCCGGAAACCTCGCACTTACAATCATTCAATGCTCCACAAGCATCTCAACTCACTCTACCATCCTCAATTTCTATGAAGCAGCAGTTGCCATATTCTCCCAGCCCTCCTTAAAAACAGCCGCCAAAATCACGACTCCTCCACCAGAACTAGTATACACCCTATACTTCACCTGCTCCCTAAGCAACACAAGTCGACTCTGCGCAATTCTAGCTAACTACAAACGTGCTTTCGAGCTTGCCATGGCACCAAAGGTCAACCCAACAGATTTGGAGCCGAAGACGTATCCAAAAGATCATGTGAACCACTTCAACGGCTTTCTCATGGATACATGCAATTGTATCTGGCGAGGTCGGGCTTTCAACAGGTCAGATCCAAATGCCACTGGTTGTCTATTACCTGAGTCTACAACTACCAGCTTAGCAAACTATATAGCAAAGCTGGACACGGGAATATCATTACAATCTATATTCACATTGTCATACTCACCAGTGTTATGCCACTTTGCTATCTCGTATCTGAGGGAGATTGAAGATAGGGAGGAAGACAGTATCGATATCAGGCACGCCGGTCCTGTTACGCAGGCGTCGCTGAAGCAGCTAGAGAGGGATGGCGGGTTGAATATATCGTGGGCGGATTATAGGTTGGGGGTATTGCGATACTTGGAGACCAAGAGCGCAACCGGTGTTGGAGAGCTTATGTATAATACAATGAAGCACCTAATGACGGCTAGGGAGAAGATGGTGTAGGTCAGCAATTTAAGGCTTGATGTTATATCTCATTGTTTGTCGTCAGGCTACACACTGGTTTTGGAACACCCGGCTCCATATTTGTACTTCGCTTTTGTGAATAAATGTTGTGGTCTGTCGCATGCGAGGTCAGATATGCATATTAGTGATTACTTGCTATCTTTTTACATCCTGAAATCGTTTGTGACCCAGGTCCAAAAACTCCAAATCCCCCATTATACAGGTATGCCATGACTTGCTGTCCATTATGTCCCTAGATTTTTTACTTCAACTCATGCCGCACATCTCCATGCATATCATACGTCTTGCTCAATCATCTACAATTCCTTCGCCCTAGAAATCGTACTTCCTGCCACATTTCCACCACTAACCATGGTCTCCTTAATCTTTTCTACGAGTATCGCGCTCGTCGGGCTCTCAAGCACAGATTGCACGGCCGTCTTCCCGTTCTCGTCACCGTTGTAGTAGAACCAGGCGCGGTTAGTCAGGAAGGCGATGTGCTGTGGCAGGTAGAGCGTCATAGCAATGATGATCATGCTGAAGAAGAGGAAGAGGAAGGAGTCTATTCCTTCTAGTCAGCACGGCGCGACCAAATGCGCGAGGAAAGGGGTGAACGCTGCGAACAGTTGGGACGGAGAAAGAAAACAGGGATAAGGCGTACTGAAAATGAATTTCTCGGTGGGCGTTAACATGTACAGGGAGAACGTAACCTGGGGAAATGGAGTTAGAGGGGTTCTGGATTTGGGGAATAGGGATATCATACTTCATATTGGTATTTCTTCCGTTGTAGCCACCGAAAGGAGGATGCGACCATGGACATTGTGGAGCGAGTGTGTTGGGAGTACAGGAGAGAATCCTCGAAACAATCGCAGGGCGTTATATATCGAAGATATGGAGGAAATGCAGAGTCAAAGAAAGAAACTGTCTTGTGAGCAGAAGTGGTTGCGAAATGAAGTTTAAATGATGACCCCCAAAATCCCGACCAACCCGTTCCTGACAGGGGCCTCTTATCGCCTATCAGCTTCTTATATTCATCCCAAATTCTTCTCGTCACCAAATTAGCAGATTCCTAGCAGTTGGAGCTGCGAAAATGTACAATGCTACGCGGAATTGTTTCAAGCCCCAGATGGATTTCGATCCTTGACTCTGTGTCACGATGCGCCATATCACGGCGCACTTTCAATGCCTCATCTTCAGCATGCAAGAAGAAGATGCCTGACCGACCTGCTCTCATCCCTGAGGAGGAATTCACAGAGACGTTCTTGAAAGGGAGCGGTCCAGGTGGTCAGAAAATTGTACATCCACTTATTACTTTACGACTCTATCTTCGGAAAGAAGTTACTGATTGCAAGTAGAACAAGACAGCCTCGGCTGTACAACTCAAGCACATACCCACGGGCATGGTGCTTAAAGTCCAACACACAAGGTCTCGATCGCAAAATAGAAAGATTGCGCGGGAGATGCTAGCTGAGCGGGTGGAGATGCTGGAGAAAGGGGAGGCGAGCAGGGCTGCGGTGGTTGGGGAGACGAAGAGGAAGAAGAAATCTAGTGCGGTGAAGAAGAGTAGGAGAAAGTATCGTATGTTGGAAGAGTCGAAATCTAGGAGGGATCAAGATCCGGCTGAGGAGCCAAGAGACCCGCACAAGAAAGAATAACTTTGGAGAAATCAAAGAATACCTCTCTGCCTTACAGTACCTTCCGCTGTTTCGAGAAGAGTATTATACAGACTGGAGCATAAAGTTCCTCACATGTGTTGCACAGAACTGATATGTTAGGAAGAAAGATGAGACATGGGTCTTCGAAACTGAATCTTCGTATAAATTTATTCTTTTCTGGGAAATCTACCGAGATGAATAAAGCAAAACAGTATTCAGCGCAAAAATGGCTTGGAAACAGGGTTAAGGCCAGAATTCTACCAGTATCAAATGACCTGAGATGAATATTAACGTGGCATAGAAAATTCTTGTATTGTAATTCTCTTGGCGACCCAAGTTAGAAGCATATGATCCTTTGAAAGATAAAAGCATATCCAGAAGACGGGAGTCCTTTCAGGTTCACGTTACATATACAATTTCGCGTTTGTGAAAGTTTTCAGACAATCTCTCTATACCCGCCATCTCTATATTCGTACATGCAGTCAACATTTCATTCATTTCGTATCAAATAAGTCTTGTCGACACAACATATCCTCGACATCAAGGATCCAATCATCAATCAGAATATAGCTCTAGGTCCGAGTCATGCTCCCTATATAACAAGAAGTCGAATCTACCACCTGCTTTCTTATATATGCTCTCCCTGATCATAGTCTTCTCTTCATCGGTCAGATCGTACTCTTCTCTCTGGCTTGATACCCATAAACCAAGACCCTGGTTTGTTGGTTGAAGTTGTGAGATATAATTGAGAATGCCGTTGCAGGTGAAAGATGAGAGAGCGTGGATGTTGAGAGCTCGGAGATATTTAAGTCCTGCAAAAGATGGCCAAATCGTGTCTCTTGCATCATAGCCACCAATGAACAGTTCCTCAAGCTTTGGAAGACTTGCAGCGATTTGCTTGATATGGCTGCTATTGAACAATTCTGATGTTTCCGATAAATCCAACTCTTTCAGATTAGTAAGCTGGCTTATAGAATATAAGAGAATTTCGATGTCGTCTCTTGTCGAATCATCCGCATCTTCGGCACGCAAAACAAGCGAATCCAGAGATTTTTGGTTCGAGAGAACTTGATGAAACTCCCGTGCAGCCGGAAAACAGTAGTTCCTAACCTCAAGCTGGCGAAGATGGAGGTTTTCGCGTAAACAGAGCTGGTTGAGTATTGCAAGCGCGCTCATAAATTTCCGGAAGCGAAGTTCTCGAAGTTGTGTACACTTGCCCAGCCAGTCAATTATCTCTAGAAAGACGTCGTTTTCTGTTTCTTCTAGGTCGAGACCACTGCCATCCCCTGTGATCTCCAAGACTTCGAGATTGACACATCCTTGGAGTAGAGAAAGATTCCTGACAGCATCGTTGACCAGACCGTCCAGCTTCGAGGTTTTTAGAGAATATGAGTGATTATTCAAGGATAGCGATGTTTCAGCTCCAACTCTTTGGGCATTTAGTGCATTAAAGGACTTGATAGTATTTGCTTTAAGAGTAGAGAAGAAGCTCGCCATACCAGATTCAGGGTCGTTTAGACCGAAACTGAAGAACGTTAAATCATCAAAATGAGGACAATTATTGTTTATAGCAATGGCAAGGTTCTCGTTCAAAACATTTGCATCGTATAAATTCATACTTCTGAGTCGAGACAGTCGACTGGTCCATATTGGGAGTGAGACTTGGTTTAGAGGTCCTAATATTTCTTCAAGCGCAGCTGTAGCATGACTACGCTCTGCTGAGTCACTAATGAAACCTAGAAATGTATCGTTAGCACTTCTATAAAGCTTATGCTATAGGACATATTGTAGAGCCTGACCGTTGGTCGGCTTTGTCACAGCGCTAATTAGTAGAAGATTCACTCACGAAAGAAATCAGGTGATGATTTCGTTAGAGTCTGTCATCCTTCAGAATAATTGAAGAATAATAGTACTCAACGCGCTTTATTCCAGGGGCTCAGACGTACAGAATGAAACTAAAAATGAGAGCGATTGTACTCACGAGTTATTGACTCTCCTACTAAATCAATGATCTTCTTAACTTCCAAACGTCTTGGCTGTATTTTTCCCGCTCTGGTTCTTATCTCCTTAGGCGTATCTTGTACTTCGAGGAACTGAGCCATGTCATCATTGAAGAACGAATCTTGTACACCAATTTGGAAGTAGAAATCGTCGAGCAGAAGGTCGAGATTGGCCAGGTCGAGAGAGCATATGTAAAGACAGTATGGGTACGCAGTAGGGGAATTATCCAGACTACTTCGTATGATTGACTTCCATAAAAGAGCCCATTTACGAGAGGTCTCCTTCGCTAGAGATTCTCGGACTTCCATGCTGAGTCGAGGAGCGAGGGAAAGTTTTGTATCATCATCTCCGCTAAAGAAGCTAGACTGATGGTGGTTCCTGTACGTGATGAGGCACTATTCAAGTATAAAATGCCACACAGAATACCTACTGGTACATAAATAATAGAGCCGGTCGGGCTAAATGTTTGCTGGCCAATGCACAATTTAAAAGGGTTCCAAAACTCTGCGAGTTCCCAAGCTCTTCACAAATTAACAGAATAACGTCTGCTGGCAATGGAGAAAGAGTCATTTTGTATACCTATTCTCGGTGATTTGGCTTTGCATTTAGTCTCGTTGGCTGGAAAGGTTCGATCCTCCACGGATTTAGGTAGATATTTGATTGATGCTACGTAATGCCGCCCTTCAAAGAATATTTGTTTAGAGGTATTCTCTAAATAGGGTCTGGCTTGTTCGTAAATCGATGGCACATTCACTGGAGTGGTTGGCAAATCTTCGCATGCATCAAGAAGTATTGGATACGTTCAAGATGGTTGAGATGGAGAAGAGATAGTTAGATCAAGGACGCCTAGCTCTATTAAAGCTGATGTGCCCCCACCATGACGCGGGGCTAGCGTAAACGCGCCAGCACGTGATCACGTGATTGACATCATCATTGCTCTCAACTCGAGGATGAACAATCACGTTGACGAGTGAAGACCAGCGAATCATGGCCATCTTGAATTTTACCCTCAATCCCGAAAATTTGGGTAAATTCCATGATGCTCTGGTTTGCCTCGGCAAGTTTAGCGAAGCCGTATGTATCGAAGCAGTTCACGACAAGGTAATCCTAACATTCTCGAGATAATTTAACTGTACATAGCCAACGATTAACCGTTTCAGCTTGTGTTAACAGCTCTCAATTCATCGAAATCCGCTTACGCATCTTTCACTCTGGTGGGGAATAAATTCTTCGCCAAGTATCAGTACAAGGGATCTCAAGGCAATGCATCCAAGGACAAGTTCAACTGTAAGATATACAACAAGGCAAGTAACATGCAGGAGAGGTGCCCGATGTTATGTTGTAATCCACGGGCTGATTAATGACCAGGCTCTTCTTTCAGTATTCAAGGGTCGAATTGTTGATCCTATGAGAGAGAAGGACATCGCCGTAGAAAGATGTGATGTATCAGTCCAAGATGGAGAAGGGAGGGCTGGAAGCCGATTTATTGTGAAGATTTTGTGCAGACATGGTGAGTTTCTAGCAAGATTGAGACGCCTAGCTTGCAACTAATTCACCAAAGGAGTTCTCAAGACCTACCGATTGACCTTCGAATCAGTGTCACCCATGCACGCTTTATTTGTTAAGGAGAGTGCAAATAACTATTGGTCAATTTCGTCCAAGGCACTACGTGAATTTGTTGAGCATTTTGGACCTGGAACGGAGCAGCTTGACATTTACTCCGAAGATGGCCGTGTAAGTTTAACCAGTTATACCGAAAAGGTCATGTCTGGAAATGGTACGCTGATCAATCGAGGCATATTATAAATAAATGCTAACCTACATGGCAGAGATCTTGAAACAACCTCTGCATACAACGATTGCCATTGACACCTTAGAGTTCAGTGACTTTACAGTTGAGGAAAGACTCCATATCGTCGTCAGTGTTAAGGATTTCAAGTCAATCATCGCTCATGCTGGCCTGACGAATACAACTGTCAAGGCGTTTTACTCTCACCCTTCTAGTCCCATGCAACTGACTTACAGTGATGACGGTATGCGAACAGAGTTCATCCTCATGACCACTGGTGAAGCTCGTGGTGCGTCAGCAACGCCAGTTCTTAACGCATCTCGGGCAAGCTCTAAGCGACCAGCACCAAGACAGCCATTGGAGGCAACACCAAGCTCGAAGCGTTCCGCTGCCTCACCCATGCCGCCTCCCCCAAACAGTGCAGCTCCTTCGATCAGCCGAGAAGCAAGTAAGGCGAAAGCCTCGAGACCATCGCCCCCGCCACCACAACCTAGTATTCCACCCGACGCTCTCTTCCTACCTGCAGGCGACGATGACCAAAGATGGGATCCAGTTAATTATGACGAAGAGGAGGATGAAATGCTTCTTTGGGATAACAATGTAAGTGAGTTTGTTCAGTTGACTCTACATGCTGACATAGACTTCAAGAGCATAGAAAAAGTAAACTCTGGTCAACGCCTACAGAGTACCGAATCTCAAAATCATAAAAAGGTCTCCGGTGGCGGGTTGTCTGCCCAGCAAGAGGCAGATGCTCAGATGCCACCAACTCAGCGTCTCGCGCCTACTCAGCGACTTTCACAGGTGTGCTAAAAGGCTACCATAACGTTCATAGATCTAATTCTTTTAGGTTCACGGCATGTTCGATTGAGACGCCCTTCTTGTCAATTGCTTGGGCTAGCCAGGATAAAATAAGGCTGAAGATGTTTGTACCAGGTGCGACCATCTGTGCAGTGGATGATTTCCTCCATTCACTTAGTGTCTCTGAAGACATGAAGACATGGCAAATGAGAAACATGACGAGATTGTCGCTTTATGTACCTGGGCATTGCAAGCCACTCTATCAGCTGGAGATGCAAATCCAGGTTGTGGCGCATCCAGCCCCAATACTTGAGATTTGGCATCCTGGAGGCAGATATTTCGAAGATGCAACTACGTTCCACGTTTTCTTGACATCTCCGTTTGTCGTGTTTGGTCCACAATTTCCATGTTCACCCCAACCCCACGCCAAAACATCTCTGGCCTCCGTTAGTCCCAATGCATGTTCACTCCCGATGCTGATTTTTGTGAGAAATGGTAGTCCTGGTGGAGCAAGTTGGCCATGGTCGTCTCTACCCCAAGACAGTAGTTTACCATCGTTCCGCAAAACGAATATGCTCCCCCATGTTGCACCAACATCTTTCCATCCGCGCACGTCAACAGGCGCCTCAGATCTGACATTCCATTTGTCAGAGCCTAAGACGAGGTGTTGACCTTGCTCGGCATCTCCTATAAGATAGGTAAATTCTCTACCACATACGGCTCGATTCACCTTGAAGTTTACACCAGATATTTTCCGAGGAGAGTGAAGAATGCTCTCGGGCTGCCCCAGTTGACCTTTCCGGCCATTGCCCCATCCATAAACGTCTCCGTTGCTCAGAACTGCTACTACGTGACTCACTGATGCTCCAAGATCAACGACTTCTAGACCCTGTGGAGGAAAATTCTCAATCAACTGAGCCTTTGAGGAACGAAATAAGAATGACCCAAGGCCAAGCTCTCCTTTGGACCCGGTACCGAAAGTGTAGACTTTAGTCGCCTTCTTATTATTATCTTGTAGTACGATTATAGATGCCTCCCAAGTAGCCGCAAAGAGTGCAACTTCTGGCCTGACTGAAGTATCTAAAGCCAAGAATATTTCCTGAAAGTGGCTTTCGGTATCTTGTGAGTCGGATAGTATGCCACATGCTCCTGTGTGTGTATCGCCAGCATAGAATAACGTTTTTGATGAAAGTAAAAGCGAATGGTTGCCTCCTGCTTTCACCTGAGTGATTGGATCAACATTTGAGGCTTTGAATAGCACTGGCTTCGGAACTGAGACATCTTCTTTATGTCCAATTCCAAGCTGGCCAGAGCCATTCGACCCTAGTGCATAAACTGTGGACATCGTTTACGCTAAAGATAGATGATTGCCAGGACGTAGTGAATGGAAGTTGAGGCGTCAGTCACGTGTCGGATTCGTCCCAGCTTCAGTGACCTATTTTGAACTAGCTCGGTTTTCTGCCACCTCGCTTAATTTTCAACCACAACCAGATGCCAATTTCCAAATTGAAATTCTTCGCAGACCGTCACGACAACCTACGACAACTTCGCATCACCAACGCCGCCGCAAAGATGCCAGCAAAGAAGAACACTACTGCCGCTAAGGCGCAGTCTGGAAGCTCGTACGATTCCCTCCACCCCCGAAAAGCTGATCGATTCGTGTGTTGGATCTATAGTCGGTCGTCCTCTCGCTGGGCTGCCATTGTATCTCGAGTCAGCTCTTAAGTGACTGATACTTGACATCCAGCTCGATTTTCCTGAGCAGCTCCCCCATAGTCCTAGGCATAACTAGCTTGCGACATGGAAGATGTTGTACAGGGTTTTGAGGATGAAGATTTCGATCTTCGCCTTCAAATTTATTGCCATGCACAGTCGAGTAGTGCCGCAGCTTTTTTGTGCTGGCTATGAAAGTGACTGAAAACCTGCTGCGCATTTTTCTTGGACATCAGTCTAAGGTTTTGTCGATTGAGAATCGTGGTTAGTTGGAGGAGCCTTTTGAACCTTTCGAGGGGAATTGGCACCACCAGTTTGATCATCTCACCGATTAAATTTGCACCGTCGAGTTAGCCTTCTGCGAGAATGTCGCGCTGTAGCCACAATTCCCAATCGGCGCTCCTCGCCATACTTTTGTATGCGGGACACTAGACTAACCCAGCACAGGAGCGTTCCCACTCACGACCAAATTCTCGTCCCAGAGACCCTTTTGAAGAAGCGCAAGAGCCAGGAGAAGGCCCGTGAGGAGCGATCCGCTGAGCTCGAGAAGAAGAAAAAGGTTCGTCCATTTTGGATTATCGTTCAGGGAGGCATTGGGGAAGGACTTAAATGATGCACAACACCATTTTGCGACTAGACACTCAGTGTCGATGCTGTCGCTAATTAACCATCTTTCGGGTCTGATCATGTCACCGACAATGCCACCTGTGTTCAAGGATTTAACCAGTCTCATGACTAACTGGCATTATATAGGCACAAAAGGAGAAGCGTGGTGTCATCTTCAAGCGTGCTGAGCAATACGTCAAGGAGTACCGTGATCAGGAGCGCGAGAAGATTCGCCTTGCTCGTCTCTCCAAGCAAGATGGTTCCTTCTATGTACCAGCTGAGGAGAAGTTGGTCTTCGTTGTCCGTATCAAGGGGTAAGTATCCGTATTATACAGTGAATAACAAGCTGCTGACCTTGACCAGTATCAACAAGATCGCGCCAAAGCCCCGCAAGATCCTCCAACTCCTCCGTCTTCTCCAGATCAACAACGGTGTCTTCGTTCGTTTGACCAAGGCCACCTTGGAGATGCTGAAGGTTGTTGAACCATGGATCGCCTACGGATACCCCAACCTCAAGACTGTTCGTGAGCTCATCTACAAGCGTGGATATGGTAAGGTTGAGAAGCAGCGCATTGCTCTCACCGATAACTCCATAGTTGAGAATAGCCTTGGAAAGTACGGCATTGTCTGCATTGAGGATTTGATCCATGAAATTTATACTGTTGGGCCAAATTTTAAACAAGCTGCCAACTTTCTCTGGCCATTCAAGCTTAGCAATCCAACCGGTGGATTCCGCACTCGCAAGTTCAAGCACTACGTAAGTACATTCCTGTTTCATTTGCTTAATCAAGCTGACAGCCCCCGAAGGTTGAAGGAGGTGACAATGGCAACCGCGAGGATAAGATCAACGCTTTGATCCGCCAAATGAACTAAAATGTTACGACTGGGAAAATGGCACTTGATTGGGATTGCATTTCTGGCATGGGCCTGGCGTAAGATAGCGTCACAAAATAAATGGCATTACCAAGTCAATGCGATTAGCTAGTGATGATTGTGAATTTATACCCTTTTTTGCAGCGGCAATCTCAGACCCTCATAAATGTTATCCCATAGTATGGAACCATAGCCCAATAATGCCCGCATTCAGTACTTAGCGAAGCGGGAGAAGTAGACGAAAACTCTTGTAATCTTTCTACTTCATACACTCAATGAAACTCTGAAGGGTCGAGTGGTATCATATTATTTGCTTCGTTATCGCCATCTCCATCTCCATCCGTTCCTTATACCTTGATATCAAAACTTGTTCCACACCCACAGCTGCTCGTCGCTAGCGGATTATCCACAATCTTGAACTGGCTTCCAATCAACTCCATAGTAAAGTCTACCTTGCTTCCCTTTAGCAATTCCAAGCTGGGTCCGTCCATTACCACCTTCGCCGTAGATCCATCGTCTGTCGTGAACACAGTATCTTCTTCGTCCAACTCCTTTGCCTTCTCTCCAGGTGGTGGTTCTTGTACTGCGCCTGAGGAATTCAAGGGAGGAAGAGTAGTAAGAGACATGAGGTACTGGAATCCGTGGCAGCCGCCGCTTTCTACTTGTATTCTTAGAGCCAGGTCGGGATTCTTGTCCTTGGCCATGATCTCTCTTAGGCGCTATATATCAGCGTCAGCGACTATCGAAGCAAACATCACTTTTGCAGCATACATTTGAAGCTCTAGGTGTGATTTCGATGGTCATGTCCATCCCATCATCGTCCTGTCTAGGATTCACAATGGCCCTTGTTTCTCGGCGCGCACTTGAAGCCGTGAAGCTTCTAATTATCGCATATTGACACTTAATGGACGATTTCGGGATGAGATTCCGGCCATGGTGATTGTAGGTCGAAGTTATGCTAGGTATTAGGAAATCAGGAATTGGTGTGGTGTGTAGGTGTCTTCGAGAAGCGAGGTGAAGAAACCCTCGAGCTGTGGAAGAAAAAGCCGATGTAGAGATATGAGAACAGCTCCTACTGAGAGATCGGCACGCCATATTCGTAGAACTATTTGCAATTTTGATAATGGTCGGTATATTTGAAGATTACCAAAGAACATCTGAATATTTGCCTCAGGCCATATCGTGCTCCTGTCTTGGCCATCTGATATTTGGCGATGGTGATTGGGTGACGGGCTGGTAGGGAAAAGTCGCCGAACAAACAAGAGCACCGAAAGTTTGTGTAAGCTTCAGCTTTGTCATCCAACCTCATCTTCAAAAATTGTCACCGAATCCAACGAAAATTCATGGTTTTGGTGGATCGTAATAGAGGTTCCGCCTATGCAGGCGTTCTTGCTAATTTGGTAGAGGTATAAAGACACTGTAACTTCCACAGTTGCCTCTTCAATTTCATTGTCTTTTTCTCAATTTTCACCTCATTAACTCACATCTCTTTCCTCTCCTTAAACTTTTTTTATTCGAAACGCTTTCAATCCCTTGAACTCTCTTCTTATAAGGAAAATATACATGCTCTGTAAACATGGTCTCCATAGACCAAGTTCGCTCCGCAAATGCAACTTTCAAACAGACCAAACAACGCCCAAACATTGTAGCCTTGTTTGTTGGCGCAACTAGTGGAATTGGCATGGGAACTCTGAAGGCCTTTGTACGTGACTCAGTGTCAAAGACACTGTATGATGTTTTGAAGGTCTTCAAGATCAAAGTACTGATAAGAGGATTACTTTAGGCCGCAAATACCACTTCTCCAACAATTTATGTCGTAGGTCGCTCTAAATTTGCTGCTGAACCGCTTCTCAATGAGCTTGCCGAGTTAAATCCAGAAGCGAAGGTCAATTTCATTGAGACGGAGATTAGTTTGATCAAGTATGTAGACACTGCTTGCGAGCAGATCAAGGCAAATGAGAAGCACATCGACCTTCTCTTCTTGTCCCCTGGCTATCTCTCATTTGAAGGACGAAATGGTAGGTGTGATCAGACTGCCTTAATGCTTCATATCACGATCATGAAACTTTTGCTATTGGCTACGATGCTAACAGTGTATGCTAGAAAGCAAGGAAGGTATTGATATACCACACGCTCTTCGATATTACTCACGTCTTCGTTTCGTTCACAACCTCCTTCCTTTACTGAAAGAGAGTAAATACCCACGCGTTGTCTCTATTCTGGCTGGCGGAAGAGAAGGCACTCTCAATTTTGATGACCTCGAGATGAAGAACAACTTCAATGGTTTCAAAGCTGCCGGGAATGGAGCTACTCAAACTACACTTGCTTTCGAAGAGCTTGCAAAGAGTAATTCAAACATCACCTTCATTCACAAGTACCCAGGTTGGTGTTGGAGAGAATGTTTCCATCTCATGTTCATTTAATTGACCTATTCCAGGTTTCGTTGATACTGGTGTGGTCGGAAGACTTCTAGGTACTGCTGAGGGCATCCTCGCCGTCCCAGCAACCCTTGCGAAATGGGTTATTCTGCCAGTTATCAATACGCTGTCGATGTCAGTCGATGTCGCAGGTGAGAGAGGTATAGTCCTCCACGATGTTCACAAGGTTAATGCGGCTATGAAGGCTGATTATAATCCAGGATTTTTCATTGCAACAAGCCCTACATACCCTCCTTCCAAACCCAAAGTCCAATTACCTCCTAATGATAACCCCAGCGCTCAAGTAAGTAGTGAAAATCACCCTGAAATTGGTTTGCCGACATTGAAAGCTTTCGAAAATTTGGTCACGCTGAGTTTCTAGAGCTTAGATTCTGATTGTATATCATAGGCTTTGACTCCTGCAAAGAGCTCGTCTTCTACAAATGGAGCTGGCAACGGTGTTTACTTGCTCAATGAAAAAGACGAAAGTCAACCCGTGAGTGTTATCTTGTTGTTAGAATCATCTCATAACTAGAATATCTCGATTGTTAAAGTAAGCAATGCTGACATCTCTCAGGACGCTCCTGTGATGGCTGAATATAGAGCTAACGGCGCGAGTAAGAAAGTTTGGGAGGACACGCAAAAGGTCTGGAGCCGTGCTCTTTTTAGTTATGCAATCTCTACTTGATGTGTTTGTGGCAACGAGAGTTACGGATTATCCACTTTTCTCCGTGTTGGTGTCTTCCATGATTCGTATCGCAGAATTCACATTCCAGGCTTGTTGATCCAGGCCTAGTTTAGATTGGTAGCAAAGTATATAAATACATGGTACCAAAATCGCACTTTGCTGACTTCCTATGATATTTATTCTGTATTTATGGGAAAGAGCTGTTCTTGGCAATTTGAGAGAAGTAACCAGCCCTCTTCAAATACCAGTATCTTAAGCCGAACATGATGACATCCCACCAAAGATCCTGATCCTAAAAGCAAATAAAATTTTGAGTAATGTTCACAAATAAAAGAAGAAAAAAACAAACGAAATCACATTATGGCATTTGATTATTGTGACTTGCTCCACGAACTCCTTTTCGCCGCATAAGCCATACCCTACAATCCTGCATTGCGCACCAGGGCCATTATTCGTCATATCCACAACTTCTAAAATCTTCCTTAAACGATGAATCCGCTCTTTTCACCTCTCCTTGATCCAAGAGAGCCAAGAATGGTTGCAGCCAAGACGCAGGCGAAAGTGAACCATAAGAGCGCAGTATCTGCTTGAACCATTCTGCATCGGCTGATCATGTCATCCAAATATTTGCCTGCATCCGCCTCGATATGCCCGTTCTTGATCTTCTTAAACCTATCTGAATCTGGATTGGCACCAAATGTCTTGTAGTGTTCTACCAAGTAGCCAGTGACAGACTTATCACCGCAGTTTCCCACTTTAATTGTAGCTGCGAACGCCTGAGGTGAATATATTAGCAAGCGGACCAAGTCTTAAAGGGTAAGTGCTTACGATGCCTCCAGCGACGAGGAATAGAGTCGCCAAACCATCCAGTGCTAGCATTATTATGCCCTGGAGCTTGTCGAAGAAGCATGCTGCCACGCCGATAAGGCCGAATAGTAGGGCGCATCCTCCACAGAAGGCGCCATATTTGAGGAGCGCTGGTGCTGAGCCGGGTCCATACTGGGCAACAAGCACTGCCGAAAGTGCAAGAACAACAGCCGAGAAGAGGATTTGAAGACCTCTGATCCCAAGTGTGAGAATCATGTTGACGAACTAAGGATTGTATATAGTTTTGTGTATATGGAATGTATTATATTGTAGATCCGGATGTTTGCATATAGTTCTCGTTACTGAAGAGGATTATAGGATTTGAATGAGGATCTCAAGTAGGGAGTGCATCAATGTTATATACAAAACACCCTGACAACGTAAACTTAGCCAGCCCTGGCCCTTAGGGGCTGTGACTCAGTATACAGCATGTATAAAAAAACAGGGGACCCAAGATCTACAGGCTGCGAGATGCTGGTTTGTGCTGTGCCGCCTTGTATGTCAAGTAGCGACTCCAGGTGCCGCCGACCAGAAACTTACTGGAGTTTGATGTGGATTCAAACATAGCCTTCGGGAAAAGTTTTACGTTATGGAGCAGAACTACAGCGCCAAGCTTCAAAGCATTCATCTATGACTTTCCTGAATGAATTCAAATTGTGAACGAGGAAATAACGCAGGAAATCATAGGGAGAAAGTATACAGGCACTTGCAAGTTGCTCCTCAACACGAACTCATGCTGCATCTGCCTATTCTTTCCACAATCTGACTCACACTGATACAACCTTGATACGGTAGAGCTGCATGCGGGGGAAGAGGAAGCATATCCATGGAAGCAGTGCTAGCCGATTCCCATTTCCTACTTCTGGAGAATCAAGAGTGGTTGGCCAGAGAAAATGCTCCCTTCTGAGGCAGCCGTTGTGCACCGCCACATCGGACCATAACTTTAGTCGACATAAGTTTTACCTTTTACTCTGAGTAAGGTTATATTTGGTACCTCAAGCTCTTGACCAATCATCCGCTTTAAACTTATATCAAAGGCTTAGCGAGAGGCTCATGCTTGATGTCAAGAAGTATCCTAAATTTGAGCCCTGTTCTCAGGAACCAAGCTTCCTGCCAATGGGGCAACGTAGCCAATCGCATGCCTGGCGACAACCTCGACCCTTGAAACCACATCTCAACAGCTTGGCAGTTCTGGTAAAAATCGCAGATTCAAGAAAATGCTGCCTCGATGAACACAAAGCCTAATACTGCTCAGTCGCGGTCTATCCAAGATGAGATTGAGGATCTGGAAAGGCGTCTGCATGATGCAAAGGCCCGCTTGAATACTACCAATGGCACCAGCATTGATGCAACCTCAACCCCTCCATCGAAGCTTCTTCCAAGTGCAGGTATAGTTCATCTTACCTTCTCACCTTCTCTTAAGTCCTTATAGCCTCTAATAACAAAAGTAGGGCCGTTAACAACCTCCTCTCACCACTTTCTCTTCCTCCTCTCTGACTCCGCGCTCCCCCTTGGTTCCTTCGCCTTCAGCAGCGGGCTTGAGTCCTATCTCGCGCACACTTCCCCTGCCTCAATCTCCATCCCGCATTTCCTATCCCTCTCCCTCTCCTCCTACGCATCTACCACCCTCCCCTTCGTGCTCGCCGCGTACCGGAATCCTACTGCCATCATAGACCTGGATGACGTGCAGGATGCAGCGATTATGTGCGCCGTCAGTCGGCGGGCCTCTGTTGCTCAGGGGCGTGCGCTGCTAAGTATCTGGGAACGCTCGTTTAGTTCTGCTATCCCAAATGGAAATTCAAGGGAGCTAGAGGGGCTGAGAAGCTTTTCTACGGTCCTACGTTCTGTGTCCTCGTCTACTCCAGGTGATGCTCCGCCCGCATCTGCGCACTTGGGACCGCTCTTTGGCGCAATCGCTAGCATTGTGGGGATGAGCATACAACAGACCGCATACGTCTTCATGCTAGCGCATGTAAAAGCATTGATTTCCGCTGCCGTCAGAGCGGGACGGTTCGGACCATATCATGCGCAGAAGGTGTTGGCCAGTGTGGATGTACAGGAAGGAATTAGGGAGGTAGTGGAACGGGAGTGGGAGACACGGATTGAGGATGCGGGACAGAGTGTGCCAGTGATAGATCTTTGGATTGGGAGGCATGAGATGCTGTATTCCAGGATCTTTAATAGTTAATATAAACTTGCGATTAAGGACCGCTACGCTGCGTTTGATTCTTGAGACTCCAGGCACCCACTTGTTGCATTTGAAAGTTGTGGAAAAATAATATGAATCCTCAATGTATATCTGTAAGACATCAAGGCGGGTAATCAATTTCTGGACATTGTCAGAGCTCTCTCTGAATTTGGAGGGTTGATTCTCCATGTAACATTTATAAACCTTGATTTCCACATGCTCCACAACGCCGGTATCAAATGCAATCCTCCTAATCACTATCGCTATCATACGCCACTAATGGGCCTGATTTGACTGCTGGTTTTGGTTTCGCAATGACTGAGCTTTGAGCATTCTTCAAAGCTGCCAGTGTACTACTTGAGAAGATGCCATTCTCCTCCGCCTCGGCCTGCTCTTGTTGATCTGCCTCAATCATCAATCTCTGCTCCTCCTCCAGCTCTAACCCTTGTCTGCCAATTGGATTGACCGCATTTGCGCCTCTTGCGAAATATACATCGTCTGGGGCCTCGTAGCCTGCTAAACCAAAGCCTCCCTCTATCCTCTTTCGTTTCCTGGCTTCTGGATCACGACCTTCGATTTCGGCTACAAATTCTTCGGGAAGCGCTCGTCGAACAGCTTCCGCAGCTTGTTCTTCAATTCTCCGTGCCTCTCGCTTTTGCGCTAGTGGGTTGGGATCTGCTGTCGCCCATCGAACATTCAGGATCTCATTGTGGTCTAACGATTGATGTGCCATCGCTTCCTTCGCAAATTGTGCATTTGCTTCATTTGAATATGTGACAAATGCAACACCTCGAGTGTTGAGAACACGAGCTTTGAAAGTGTCAATCGGGATTCAACGTACATGATGAAAGATTACTTACTACGCTCAATTTGACCCCATTCGGCGAAATGTCTCGCCACTACTTCCTCAATATCGTCTGTAACATGTATCCTGCCGACATAAATAGTGCGATTCTGTCTCATGAAACTGCCCACACCTCCCATATCATCTCTGTAGTCCGCATGCTTATCTCGTCCAAAGACATCTATATTTGGGTTGAACATGTCGTGGATGCCTGGTAATCTGTGCAGATACTCGCATTCTTGTCCCTTAGGACATATACCACGAGCGAAGAATAAACAAAAATAGCTTCCATTGATCTTGTCGGCTTTCGTGTATCCAGAATCGCTCACAATGTTGCATCTACCTGCAGCAGCTGTCTTCGAAAGATATTTGTCTTCCCGATCGCCACCAGACCATTTGTTGTACCAGATATTGAAGATTGTACCTGTTTGAGGAGGGGGCTCAGATTTCATTGTTGAGGGGTCTACTTGAGGCCGCGCAGGACGCTTTTTTTTCCTGATGATTTTCTTCACCTTCCTCTCTGCTGGCGCAGCCACTTCATTGTTGATCGTGGCGAGAGCATTTGAGCCACTCTCTGCTTCGTCAGGAAGTGCGAACGTAGAAGGTGTTGCTGTTTCGACGTCGGCCATTTTGGTAGTTGTCGCAAAGAAGCTAGTGGTTCAGAAAAGTTAAGGTAATTGAGGCAAGGCTGAGAAACAGCACAACCTCGCATTCTCCTCAATGTGGCTTAGCGTTAGACTAATGCAAGTGCATCTTGTGGAACTAGATTTACTCATTGGAACCTACCCTGTCATTCGATTCAGCCTGATATTTTTCATATATCTGGAGACTTGGATGGGTTTTGATATAGTTTGTGCCCATTTTTGGACAAGATCCCAGATTCATATGCTAGTTCTACAGGTGATCCTTTCTTGGAGACTGGTTGAAATGAACTCTGTATCGTCGATTTAGTTATGGATCAGAGAGTAGCTATACTGTTGGGCAACAATATGTTAAGAAGCACTTTGCTCTCTCAGACTACTCATTTGGTTGCTTCTATCCTTTAAAGTCGTCATAGAAAGGGTTTGGCTGGAAGTTCCTGTCTGGATTGCGAGACTATATGCAATTTGTCACAAGCCAGAGTACATTCAACGTCAGATTACTGAACTCAGAAGTAAATGCTTTAGCAAGAGACAGTTCATTTAACGTTCCAGGGTAAAGGCTTTTTAATATGAAAATCTTGTGCCCGAATATTATGTAAGAGCCTCTGACATGTTGAGGTTGGTCCTATGTTCCGTCTCAAAAGTTTTTATAGGCTTCGTGAGTTCTACCATTTGAACAGTCCTTCTCACTCGAGACCCTTATTCAACCAAAGCCATTAATACCTATTCGATCCTCTGTCTCCAAACCTTGCCTTGGTCATGTGCTAGCAGTATCTGCTAGAAGTCCACTTTGCTCATCTTGACACGTGCCGGCTCATTGCCACCATGAAAGTCATCTGATCGCAAGTCCTGGTTCCTCCCGCTTTCTAGATAAGAACGGTTTTGGAACTCGCGAAATTGCAAACCGCCCTTAGTGATTGCTTGCCATACTTGAGGTTTTTGAGGGCAGGATCTCATCGATACTACATGTTGATTCCTCTCTATCCGACAAGAAACCAAGATTGGCTGCTCTCTGCGCGCAATATGATAGCTGAAAGCGCCCAAGCGCTTGAGAATCCTATCTAGCGTTTCGAAAATCATTGGTGCAGAAGACTGTTCCTCCTCGAGTCTTCAAGTCCACCTTGGCGATTAAGCAGTATGAGAGACAGTCTTATTCGGTCATCACCTAACCTATTTGGCGCAAACCTCAGAGGTGGATCTTCTCGAGAATTGAGTCGGGAAGACATATGCCTAAAATGAGGAGAGGTAGGAAAGCAATAACATAGGCAAGGTCTTTGGGGGCGATACGTTTCCACATGGCTTGGGATATTCTCTGAATGAGTAACGGGTATGTCTTAAGAGTGAGAGAGAAAAGGAGAAGTATCTTTATATAATGGGACCTTGCTTCTAAGCGACGCCGAGTTTCAACGCCCGGACTCTGCCCGTGTTGTTTGATGGCCGGTCCTATCAATACGATCAGCTTCTGGCTCGCGGTGCTCACACGGCAGGACGGATATTTCAAGTCGAATATCATTCATCCATATAAAATATCCGCCGCCACAAATGGAAGGTCCAGAATATCAATACAAGGTTGAATTATGTTGTTGCAGATTGGTTCTCCACCCGAGGCTGACAGCTGACGTGCTGCGGCCCGTTCGAAGGGTTGCATGAGATGTAGCTTTGCGGCCCGAAAAGAAAGTTACTGCAGAATTGAGAGACTTGGAAATACTCATAGATTAGGTCTATGCACGTACCTGGATCGTGTCAAATACACTTATTTACTACGATAACCGGGTCTTTCGAGTTGAAATATCCAGAATAGATAAATACATACTCTGCTCAGAACAGCGGACTCTGGCTCTTGGACCACTAACCGGTCATCTTTTGCCTTCTTAAGGTATCAAGACATTGAAATTGGGCCCCCGACCCAAATTTCAGGAGTGCATGTGAAACCTGAAAGTGACTGCCATATCTTGCCTTGTATAGTCATTTGCATATCTGGGTTCGTTATCGGCCAGGTGACTCGACTTCTCGCCAATAAGAACCAGACTTCTTAAACATATACCACTTACCTGGTCCGCGGACGCATCATCCATGAGCTAGACGAGATCCTAACCAAATTGAAGACATCATTTGGCTAAATATTGGTATGAAATCTAGGGAATTAGTAACAAAATTGGGAGATAAATAATATCAGCAATTCAAGTACATCGCAAATAAAGTTGTGTGACTTGACACCTCCAGCTCCGATTAAACAATACTAACAAGACTTTACTAATTTGCTTAAGACACTTTTCCTGCTCGGAGAAACTTGATCGGATCCTGAAACCATAGCGAGTAGTATGGTTTGTTTTCAGTGTGCTAAAGGGTTGTCATACATAAACTGCCTACTATCACCAAAATAACATTCCCTTGGCTCGACTCTGATTCTCGATTCTCCGCTCGTACATAAGCCACAAAGACCCAAAAAAAGGGTTGTTTCCCATCCAAAAACTATCCGATCTAGTTTCCATCTGCTGAGCCACGCAAAGAGCCACATAAAAAATGGCAAAAATGAAAGAGAGCAACTGCTCACTGCGGAGGGAATTGAGCCCAACGCGGGGGTCTATCAATTATTAGCTTGCAGCTTATGGGGGCGAGGCAAGATTTACTCACCGAACCCGCAACCTTGAGATTAAGAGTCTCACGCTCTACCGATTGAGCTAGCCGGGCAGAGAGGTTGCTAGATGGTTGAACCACGGTCTGCATAATGTATAATATATAGGCTTTCCCCTCTGTGTGTGCTTAAGCGAGCTGGATCAGGTAGTTAAGTGGGTCCATAAAGCCGCGATCTACAACCGTTCTTCCACGCATAGATAGTTTTGAAACCTCGCCGGGCCACTCTCGGAATGCAAAGTTCAATGGGGCGCTTGGAGTATGATTTTCGATGGGAGAGTTTCCCTATATGCTTCCAATCAGGGGCTTAGACGGGGAGCCGTGCCCCTTCCTTCGTGGATATGTCGCTTCCCGTCAAAAAATGTGCGATAAAGTTCTGGATGAGGAGAATCTGATCAGTGTCTCAGTATTAACATCACTCTGGGTATTTCAATTCAACTATCTGTGGATATCATAACATATGCCTCTAGCTGCCCATCTTCATTACACTTTTCCCAAATAATCATATAGGTTCTATCAAGATCCCTGAACTCCCTGCAATGCATTAAACTCCTGCCATGCACATAAACAAAAAAAACAAAAAATAGGTAGACCTCTACCACACCACGAGAAGCATTCCTAGGCCAGAAACAATCAATGCAATTAGGGACGGCGATGTAGATCTATCCGCTCCACTAGCCGTACTAAGCTCTCCGCCAATTCCTGCTATGCCACTGCTAGAGGAAGAAGCCACTCCAATTCCATTTGTAGCAGTAACGCTATTCTCGACCAGGGTGGCATCAGGAACCGATTCTGCTCCAGTTCCGATCTCGATAATATTCGACGCTGTGGAGTTGAAGTTGGTCTGTGCTATCGAGATCTCGTTATTGGCCAGGTCATACACCAGGTATGAAGATCGAATGAAGGTGTCGCCCAGCACAGCAGCCATAGATCCTGCAGGTGCGATTCCAAATAGGCAAGCGGCTGTTCCGTCCGTGAATGTGAGTTGCCTGCCAGTCGTAGCCGTGACCGTAATCACTAGCTCATTCATTGGGACTTGGATGGTAGGCTCCGAAAACGTGAAGTCTAGAGTAGCATTGCTACCGGCCAGGGTGCATGGAACGAATGCTACTCCCTCCTCTTCAAAGTATTGAGCGTCGACCATCTGGTAGGTTGCTTCTGCTATCGTATCTGGAAGATAGGTAAGAGAGCTACCTGAGTCTAGGAGAACAGCCTGTTTTAGGTTCTGAGCAATAGTGGTCCCATCGAGAGCGAGCCCTGTTAATGTAATGAAGAACTCCCCAAAAACACTTCTGTCGCCCTTTTGTACTGGAAGTGTTCGCAGTGACCCAACATATTTAGCAGTATCAACGCCACCAAAAAGGATATTTCCTGTGCTTGCATCGAGATCATTCAACCAAAGACTGTATGCATTCGACTGGATTAGTCCTTCTGAAACCAACTTAGCGGGTAGATTGTCGTATGGGGACTTCCCCGCCCGTCCAACTTGAACCTCATTAATTGCATAACCAATTCCTAAAACCCCCTCAATTGAGGTGCTTTCGTAGCCGACCCCAAATTGCAAGCTATTCAAGGACGTTGATCCAATAGAAAAAGCATCTGTAACATAGTCTCCTGAAGCGCCACTCCCATCTACGTATGTGATATTGAAGTCGCCCGAAACATATGAGTATGTAGACGATTCATTCGCGGAATATGTGCCAGAAAAATCACAGGGCCCGCCTTCCGATAGACAGACTTCAGATTTGGGTGTATTTACCCACAGATCGCTGCTTCCAGTATCTATGTGTAGACGAACACTTTGAGGCGGCGTCCCTACAGCCACATTGGCGAAGTATAACGTTTCCTACAACAATCAATCTATATTTCATATATCATGGATTATAATACTTACTAGATTGTCTAGTGTTGCTGATACTGTGCCTCTCCGCCGTATTCGATCCCTCGCTACTGGATCTGGATGAGACCGTCGTTGTACTGGAAGTCCTACCACCTTTGGTCGTCCGTCCGACTTTTGCTGTAATGATAATGCATTTGCAGATGATAAAAATACGCCTGCTGCAATGGCCAAGGTTGAGTAAAACCTCATGGCTAATCGCTTCTTCCGTGAAAGCCACTTTCCCTCCGAGCACGAGACGTTGGGTATAGGTATATAGGAGTAAGAGGTATGAAGGGGCGGTTCGAAATAGCGATGGCAGATCTAGAGAAGAGCCTGTGCTTCTGCAAGGAATCTTTGGAACGATCCGAGAATAAGGTTCAATTTGCCGACTCTTGAAAGCATATGCTGCTGACGCTTCGTTGTGTTGCGTGATATGCGGTCTGTTACGAAAGAGGGGAAGGAAAATGATGATGACCAGCCAAAATCAATAAGAAGAACAGAAAGACAACATAATAGAGAACCTAGAAACGAATAGATGCCAGCATACATGTAGTGTGTAGAAGCAAATAACAAGAAGAATAGAATCTAGCAGCAAAGTGTGCATGAGATGTTCTACCAAACTTCACGACATGGGAGGGGTGTTGACGCGGCTTCATTCCCCACACATAAATTCAACGACCAACTTGGAAGCTGAAACTGTATTTAGCAGCCTCCACGCAATCAGAGGTGATAGAATAACCAGAGTCCCTTCTATACCATGCAAATTTACCGGTCGCGTACCCAGATACCAATTGCCGTGTGGACGCTCAGACGTGAACAGCTTGAGGGCATAAGCGTGTCACATAATCTGAAACGCCAACTTGCGACGTGCAAGAGGTCCTTGTTGCCTATCAAGGCTGAGGTATGTGTGAACAAACTCAACTGAATATATGATTGGCCATTGTTTTTCGATTGTTTGAGCTGGGCAGCTGAGAACTCTTGAGCAGCAAAGGATGGCACAGTGGGTAGCGTATACTTTCTGCCTCTGTTAATTAAAACCCGTGTGAAGATGCTGAAAATCTCTTTCATACAGAAGCAGATACTCTCATGCAAGCTTCCTGGGAGATACATATAAGGTGATACAGAGCCAGACTCAAAGTATTCTTGTGTCGAGTATTACAGTGTTCTCTCAGAGAGCAAGGAGAAGAGAGATTGCCAAGTCGGAAGCTCAATCCTTGAAACGATTCACGCTTGACCTCAATCACCATTCAAGGTGTTAAACCCCAGCAACTACTTACAGCGATGCATTCAAAGGCCATGAAGCACTACCTTGGGAGCAACTTGTATTAAAGATGAATCAACAAAATCATATTAAATCAAAAGCCCAGCATTCCAGTTATGTACAGACGAGCTCACTGGATTGCTGTACCTGTCTAAGCCTTGACGAGAAATTTTCCGCTTTCGAAAGCAACTCTTTCACCTATGAAGGATGAGTTTACCTTTGATTGGTATCAAAAAACGAGATTTGAGTGATATAGAGATGAGGCGTATACGGAGAAGTTGGGTAGGATACATCACATGATCATTTCACGTGATACAGATGTTCCAGCCACTGTCTTTCGGTTGTGGAGTGTTCCTGCAGCCTAGAATAGTTTGAGTCTTACCAAGAGGCGACATGGCATCGCGTGGATAAAGAGTATCGAGATTGGGGCTTTGTGTGGCGGTGACTCTCCAATCGCTATATTCCGAAATGGTTGCCTGAACAGAAGTAAGAAAGTCACTGTCTAGGCTGCACTCAAAATAGAGATTACCCAGCTAGATAGAAAATGCGTCTTTATTATTCAGGACATTGTCTAGTAAGACCGAAGGATAACGTCTAGAATTAAACCAACTTACAACTTTGCGATTGAGATTGTCTTCTTTGTGTACTTCTTTTATGTTACATCCCTAATCTATTAGAATCCCTTCCTTGTTCAGAGGAAATTTGAACTTCAAAATGGATGCATTCGATGCTGCAAGATGGTGAGTTGGACATTTAACAGCATTCGAATTTTGGCTAAAATAAATGTGTAGTCCGGTATATGCTGTTAGTATCTTCCCTCTAGTTGCTGGCAAACGACGTATTCTCAAGTATGTCATACTCATTCATATAAATAATAGTCGTTTTTTGGAGCTATGGGATGTAGTCTAAGTGTCACCCTCTGCTGCATTGGTGCTGCATACGGAATCGCAAAGTCGGCGGTAGGTATATCAGCAGTTAGTGTTCTAAGACCAGACATGTTAGTAAAGAGTAGGTCATTCTTCACCAGAACATCTCACTGCTAAAAACATCTAGACCTCATGCCACCAATCATGGCAGGCATAGTAGCAATCTATGGCCTAGTAATTTCCGTCTTGATCGCCAGCAAACTGAATGAGAAATCCGCCCTACATACAAACTTCCTCATGCTCGGAGCTGGTCTCTCTGTCGGTATAAGTGGTATTGCGTCTGGCTTCTCAATTGGAATCATTGGTGATGCAGGTGTGAGAGGAACTGCACAACAGCCTAAGCTGTATGTGGGCATGGTCTTGATTTTGATTTTTGCGGAAGTTCTTGGTAGGTTCATGTCATGCCTTCCCAAGGATGATTCTAACATGTGACAGGACTCTATGGAACCATCATTGGAATCATGATGCTGAGCCAATCTGAAAGAAATGTTACTGAGTGTTTTTGATACAGACAGGACCTTCCTGAATGCGGCAATACGATAGCATGATCCTTGGACTATCATTACAAGGATAAACAAATTTAGATCCCAATAAGATGTCTATTATATCCCAAACTCACTTTATAAGTATTTTAGCTAGGCATTCCAACTTTTTATTTCCCTTATGGCAAATACCAGAAGCTGGCGTATCAGTTCCCACCGTTTGCTCAACAAATCATTTTGACTGGGAAGCCCACAATCAAGTTCTGTTCCTTGATCGAGGCACCCGTGAACACTATCTAAAGAGGTATTCAACACCTTCGGGAAAGTCGTGTTCACAGCCATCTGATACTTGTCCCTTTCCTCTAAACCTCATCTAAAGAGATCTCATCCCATTTATTGTTATCAAGAATGAATCCATATTCGATGAATAGAAAATCATTACTATGATTGCCATAACTGGTGACTATTTTCTGTCCCTTCCCAATTTGTCTATCTGTACACACTTTGTACTGAGGGCGAGAAAGTGACCTCGCAGCTGGTATCTACATGATTGAAACAATCTGCAAAAGGAATGAGCGCTAAGCACTCACCGCGGTCAGAGGGTTGACTGGTATTGACGACAGGCCGGTCATAAACGTAGAAATCGTAAGAGAGACTAGGATAGGTATCGGAAATAACCGACCAGTCGAAGAGGAGCTTTTGCTTTTGCTTGTTTAACAGATATAAAGGCGATAGTGGGAGGAGATCCCGGAGTGACGGGCGCCACAGCAATGGCATTGACTCTTCGAAAGTCTCCTTGTTGGGTAGAATGGCTCGACACGGGGCACACAGTTTGGATATGTCTATGGTGAGCTCGGCAGCCAGGAGGCCATCGACGCTGATGCTCTCAATGAGTTTAGAACTATCTTTGGGGACGGTGTCGACACTTCGGAAAGCCGAGACAGGGGCGGTTAACAATGTGGAATGACATCAAGATTGATCGGAGGTTTTTATATAGGCTTACTACCTGTTGGGATACCTATCACCGTGCAAAAGGCGTAGTAGCCATTAACTACGTTCTTGCGGTGGTGATGATGGTTTCTCATTCTTCTCACTAGGTTCTAAGGTACTGTCTACAAAGTATATGACTCATAATTCACCTGCTCCGATGGTTCACGTGAACTTAGTTGTGTGCGTACCAACACTACCATTGCCACATCAAAGTTAAACGTTAATGAGATTGATGGCACACTTTTTTCCTCCATACTGCTCTGCATTTAATTTTAGCTGCAGGCTCTTGCGCATCTGTATTGTGTGGTATGTGAGCTATGAGCGTTTGAAGCTGTGATAGAAATAGTTTGCCTAAAGGAATTTGGATTGCCTGTTACAGAAGACATCTGAGCAGGGATGGTGATTAGGACCAGTGTGGGGTGAATATACTTAGTTCCGTGGATCTGCAAGCGGGATATCTGCCGAGATTGATCAAAAGCTTGGCTTCGATAGGTGGGTAGAGGACGAGTGCTTCTGCATCAGCATTTTGTAAAAAAAAAAGGCGTGGCCTAAGTTGCAGAACAGTATCTCCAATATCTTGTAGCTCAGGAAATCGTCGAGGTATCAAAGCTGTATTGTCCTCAACACTGAAATGAAGTATAGCTAACTGGCTGCATGGTGTCGAACATATCAAGATACAGTGCCATGGATAGCAACAGCATATTATTGAAGATACACCTTCTACTCGAACTGCATTGGCTAAAGGTGGCAATAAACAAACTCATTTAACTTGCTTCTCATGTAAGGACTAGTCACACCATGAGCTACAATAAGCCGTGGCTCAATTGTGCTGGCTACCATTACTCCTCTTCAAAAAAAAGTGTAATAAACAGTCGAAGCATTCAAAAATAATCATTTCACTGTAAAGAGTATTAGATAGTGGAGGCTCCTGATTGGCCAAATGATTGGTTGGCTAGCCAAGTTGGGAATAATGTCAAGCAACCTTACAAAAGTCACAGATTAACACCAAACGCGATCTCTCACTGTAACCGTAACAACCTTACCACAGCAATATAATCATTGACTCGATGTATGCCTATTTCCTCCTGATATTTTACACAGACAGCTTTTGTCTCTAAACTTTGTACATAGTGGTAGACCATTAGATACCAAAGCGCATATTCTAGAACAGCACATTAAGATTGTTATTCATTTTCATTAAATCGGGTACTTCTTCGGGTCTAAAAGCCCCATTGACAATATTCTATAGCTTGCCTTACTACTTTTAGCCTCTCTGCTGCGTCTTGGTAATCATCATAACATGCCAATATTTGACATTTTCTATGTTCGATAATCTCCATTTATGGTGATGTATTCATGACTAGGCATAGTTAGTCTTGGTCAGAAGCCTTTCCGTCATGAAGAAATTTACCTATAATCACACGTCCAGTAGGTGGCTTCCTCCTTTCCGCCCCCAAGTCTGACCAATATTTCTAGATCTTCATGTTCTAGAATTTCTGCTGCCCGAACTTCATCCACGCTCTCTGGCTCCCCATTGACTAGAAGCTTGAGCTCTGGAGATCCATCACTAGGAATGAAGGAGACACTCGTATTTGCAGGAACAATGTCAGGGACATCATTGATTGGCATGCCTGGCTCGGAGATTTGTGAATAGCCGGTAGCACACAGAATACGTCCCCAATTGGCATCTTTTCCGTATAGTGCGGTTTTCACAAGAGGCGATCTTGCGATTGTGCTTGCAATTTTGCGTGCGCCGATCTCTGAAGGTGATTCGGTGACACGAATTGTGACGAATTTAGTTGCACCTTCGCCATCTCGTACTACAAGTTTTGCAAGGTCGGTAGCAAAATCGGTCAGGATATCCTGAAATACAGTATAATCTTCGGTTGTTTCTGATGTGAGTTCATTCCCGCCAGCAGCCCCGTTGGCAAGGACAGCAATAGTATCATTGGTGGACGTATCTCCATCAATAGTAATGCTATTGAACGATTTGTTTACCGCCCTTCGAAGAAGTGAAGGGAGAATACTTGGTGCAATTGGCGCATCCGTAGCAATCACACCTAACAATGTTGCCATATTTGGATGGATCATGCCCGCTCCCTTCGTCATGCCAGCTATCCTATATTCGATTGATGGAGATGAGGGTAAAGAGAATGTTCGTGAGAGGAGCTTGGGAAAAGTGTCAGTTGTACAGATAGCTCGAGCTGTAGCTAGCCAGTGGTCGTGGGATGTCCCTAGTCCTTCATATGCCACAGGAATTTTGTCAATTATTTTTTGGATGGGTAGCCTGACACTATAAGTTAATATTTGAGTTCAAGGCATGAGAAGTATAAGAGCTCCAACCTTTGGCCAATCACACCCGTGCTCATTACCAATGAGCTTCCTCCTAAATCATCTGTTGGTGTCTTAAAGCATTTATCGGCTTCTGCTCCCATTCTCTCTGCATCCTCCAAACCACCTTTACCAGTCACAGCATTTGCACATCCCGAATTCACAATCACGGAACGTATTCCGGTATTGTTCCTCCGCTTCAACACTTCTCGACTCACCGTAACAGGCGCCGCTTGGAATTTATTCTTCGTGAAAACTGCTGCTGCTGCACATGGTATTTCCGACGCAAGAAATGCGAGATCGGGGGAACCCTTGTTCGTTGCCTTTACTCCAACATAAGTTCCAGACACAAGGAATCCTTTGGGATATGTGCCATTCGTTGGAACATACTTCACCTTTGCAGATGGTATTGTGCCATCGAGAGGAGCTGAGTAGAAACGAATGCCATTCACAGAGGTTTGCAATGGAGTTGGATTCACCCAACATCTGAAAGTTGAAGATGCAGAGAGTCGGAAAGCCATTGAGCGCAATTGACAGAATAGAGAGGCGCGAAACCAAGTTGTGTATTTCAAAGGCAATCAAAGCTCGTAATGAGAGCCTCCTAGTCTTTGGTAGAAGCTACCTTTTAATACCTCACTGTATTTTTATTTGACTCATACATCTTATCAGAAGAGATCCATAAATTGTAATAAAAGGCGTGGTAATAATGTTAATGGCGTGTCTTTATCTGTCTGCAGCCTTGCGCTAGCGCCTAAGTCATAGACGAGGCTGCTGTTTAGAGACAACACATGGAATTGAATGCATGACTCCCAAAACTTTTGAGTACAAGTACTCTGTCCAGATTTTTCACCCTTTGATCGCAATATAGAGATAATGTCCAGCCCCATTAGCGCGTGATACTCGTGGCTTCGGCTGCGTGTGTTCGTCTAAGCATCTGTCCCGTGAGGAGTAACAGATCCACCTCTTCATTAGAGGTATAGATAATACTGTCAATTTTAAAACTTCAGTATGCCGCCGTCTAGTCCTTGGGGAAAGAAGCCACCCTCTAATAACTCATCGTCCGGATTTCCTGGTCTCAAATCCCCAACATTGAAGACTGAGCCGCCTGAGAAGTCTCAGTATGAAGAAATTCAGGAAGATGAACTTATTGCTCTTGCTTCAATATATGGAGAGGACTTTCGTTCCATAAAAGGAAACCAAGTAGCGTGGCAGGTAAGTAATAAAGTGGCGTTCGTTTACCTCAACTAACCTGTCTAGAAATCGGAGCCCTCATTTGAAATTCGCATCAAATCCTCAGATGAAGACATTGCTATGACTCTTGCTGCAAAATTAACTGCTACTTATCCGAAAAGCCCTCCTTTATTGAGTATCAAGAATGACGATAGCCTTCGTGAAAGCACTAAGTTTAAACTTCAAAAAGTCATAGAGACGAAACCTAAGGAGCTCGTTGTTGAAGAGCAAGCCATGATCATGGAAATTGTCAATGCTTGCCAGGACATTTTAGAGGATGCGGCTCAAGCAAAAGCTGCTGGCAAGGAACTACCTAGTCTAGAAGAGGAGCGGGCTGCTCATGAGGCGGCTGCTGCTAGGCTGGCCGAGGAGAATCGGAAAGAGGAAGAGAAGAAGCGCACACTCGAAAATCTAGAAGAAGAACGAATGCTTGGTTCTTTGGTGCAAGAAGAGATCAGACGTCAAAAGGCGAAGGCAAAAGAGACGAAACGGAAGAATCGCCCTCCATCTGCATTAATACAAACCCCAATAGATGACGTGAAGAACGGAGTGCTTCATAACTTCCTAGAGTTTGATCAACCAATCAAGCTAGATACGGGTAGTCCTATCGCATTTCAAATTGTAAGCGGAAAGCACCTCATACGCAGTGGTCCAGTGTCAAAGTGCTTCACAGTATGGCCTCTAATTTCTCAAGGCTCAGATGAAGATCTTCCCACCTTGATACTGAAGCAAACAGACTTGAGAGACACCGGAAATGATCATACTTCTTTCAAGAGGCAACTTCAAGCTTTGGAGACTGAGTTCGAGGCACTGAAGAAGCTCCGTCACCAGAATATCCTTCAGCTTCTTGACTTTAAGGTTCACAAGTCAGGCAATCAAATTGAGAAACTTGATTCTGCGTGGACAGTCAGCTCTTTGTGTGAATTTGCTGACAAGGGGTCTCTAGAAGAGTTTCTAGATATTGTCGGAGATTTAGGTGTTGTGAAGGTGCGCTCCTGGACAATTGAGTTACTGGATGCGCTCCGCTATCTTCATGATAACGGTATCCTTCATGAAGATATTCATGCTGGCAATGTTCTTCTCGTCAGAAATTTCGCTGGTGAATTCAGATTGAAGCTCGCTGACGCTGGCTGTCAGAGAAAGCTCCATTTCCTGGCTGGTAAGAAGCAAGCCACCGATACCATATCTTTGGCCAAATCTGCCTACTGGTTTCCACCAGAGATTGCGAATACAGAGAAACCACAATATACTCAAAAGACTGATGTCTGGGATTTTGGTGTCTTGTTTCTGCAGATGGCATTTGGATTGAACGTCATTCGAAAATATTCGTCCCCGATATCCTTAGCGGATTCTTTGCCTTTGTCTGACTCTTTGCATGAATTCGTTCAGAAGTTGTTCAAAGCAGACCCAAAGAAGCGTCCTCGCGCTTTCGAATTAAGCTCATTTGAGTTTCTTGCGACTGACGCTCCTATCCTTGACGAAGACATATCCTCAGCCGTATCGAGACTTGGGTCTATTTCATCACTACCATCTGCCACTCGCCGACCAAGACACGATTCCATGAATACTGGTGGCCCTTTCTCACGATATAAGGAAGATTTTGTTGAGGAAGGTCGCCTTGGTAAGGGTGGTTTTGGGGAAGTTGTCAAAGCTAGAAAAAAGCTTGATGGACAAATATATGCTATTAAGAAGATCACTCAGAAATCTTCGGCTTCACTGACAGAAGTTTTGAAAGAAGTGCGAATGTTGTCCCAATTGAGTCATCCCTCCGTTGTCCGATACTACAATACCTGGACTGAAGAAGTAATATCTGATGTCTCAGAAGCTGATGATAATGTTTCTACATCGGATGCGCCGTTCACTGAGGATTCAACAAATGAGGTGTCGCCTGGCACAGCTCCTGAAATTGAATTTGGAGTCAGCACAGGCGGACTGGATTTCATGTCTTCAAGTGGTTACCCACAAGTTGAGTTTGGTTATGATGAAGGCTCGGATGTGTTCGAGGAAGATGAGGATGGCACAGACGACGATTCTACAAGTTTTAATGAACGAGCCGTCAAATCGCCGGCAAAAGAGCGCAATAATCTAGTTCGATATCGGACTAGATCAAACTCTCGATACCAGCGGCCTTTTAAGACGATCCTATATATTTCCATGGAGTATTGTGAGAAACGTACCCTTCGTGATTTGATTAAGAGAGATCTTCACAAGAATGATGAAGAGACATGGCGATTATTCCGACAAGTTTTGGAAGGGCTTGTTCACATACATGGATTGAATGTGGTCCATCGGGATCTTAAACCGGAGAATATCTTCATCGATGCGGCATCAAACGTAAAGATAGGAGATTTCGGATTGGCTACCAGCGGTCAATACTCCATGGGGGACAGATTGTCTACAGCTACCACGAGCTTTGGCGGAGACATGACTAGGAGCATTGGTACAGCTGCCTATGTTGCACCAGAGGTTAAATCGAATGTCGGCGGTAGTTATACAAGCAAGGTTGATATGTACTCGCTCGGCGTGATCTTTTTCGAGATGTGCTATAAGCCGATCGTAGGCATGGAGCGAGCTCAAGTCGTAGAAGATCTCAGAAAGAAACAGCCTATTTTACCGACAGGCTTTGATACTACTGGGAAAGCAGTACAAGCGAATATCATTTTATCCCTTTTGAGTCATAGTCCAAAGGAGCGACCCTCTAGCTCTGAACTATTACAAGGTGGCAAACTACCAGTGCAAATGGAAAGCGAAACAATCCGACAAACATTGGCTGGACTTTCCGACCCAAGATCTCCTTATTACCATAAAATGATGGCTGCTTTGTTCTCCCAACCCACAAAGCATGCGAAGGATGTTGCATGGGACATGGATATTATCAATCCGAGCGATGAAGATCTATTATTTCAAGGAATCGCAAAGCAAAAGTTGATATCTATTTTCCGCCACCATGGCGCAATAGAGACGCCTCGAAGCGCATTATTCCCGCGCTCTGGGCATTATGCATTGAATGTTGTGCAGCTGTTAGATGCTAATGGAATATTGGTCCAATTACCATATGACCTGACACTTCCACATGCCCGGGCAATAGCGAAGCATGAGCCCTCGGTCCAGAAGTCGTTTGCCTTTGCACCAGTCTATAGAGACAGACAGTCTGGTGGGCAGCCACAATCATATGGTGAAGTAGACTTCGATATTGTCTCAACGGATACCCTTGATCTCGCCTTAAAAGAAGCGGAGGTTCTCAAGGTATTGGATGAGGTAGTTCTTTCTTTTCCAGCCCTTGCCTCAACCCAAATGTGCATCCATCTGAATCATTCCGATCTGTTAGATCTTATATATGACTTTTGTCGCATAGACACCAACACTCGACAACTTGTCTCAGATACGCTAAGTAAACTCAACGTCCAGCAATGGACTTGGCCCAAAATAAGGAATGAACTTCGGTCACCACTCATCGCAATTCCAGCCACGAGCGTTGACGATCTTGAGCGTTTCGATTTTAGAGATTCGCCTGCGAAAGCGTTTCAAAAGCTCAAAAGTATATTCCAGGACGCCGATACCTACGAGAGGGCTGCCTCGTCAATTGCGCATCTTCGCGACGTCGTTGAGTACACAAAACGCTTCGGAGTCAAGACCAAAATATATATCAGACCTTTAGAGAGTTTGAAAGAAAGGTTTTGTAAAGGTGGCGTAGTCTTCTCATGCGTATATGACCGTAAACTCAAGGACGTGTTTGCTGTTGGTGGTAGATATGATTCCTTAATACGGGAGTATCGTCATAAGATAGGCACCAATCCAGCAGAGCGGCACGCAGTTGGATTCAATTTAGCCTGGGAGAAGTTGGCGAGGCTCCCAAAGTCTAATGCTAAAGGTTTCTTAAAGAAATTCGAGGAAGAACTTCAGGGAATCTGGACCACACGTAGATGTGATGTGCTAGTTGCTAGTCACGATCCTGTAATTCTACGCACTGGTGGTGTTGAGATTGTGCAGCAGCTCTGGGACAATGAGATAAGCACGGAGCTTGCTCAAGACTCCCGATCCCCTGAGGAGCTACTCACGAGGCACCGTGACGATCATCATTCCTGGATTGTAATTATCAAACAGGACTCGGTCCTTAAAGTCAAGTCGATGAGGAACAAGGACACCCCTGATGTCGACATTCTGACAAGTTCACTCGTGACCTGGTTGCTCGCAGAAATGAAAGAGCGAGACCAGCGAGATAACACAGTTCACCGAGGAGCAAAACTTCAGCGGTACTCTCAAAACGAAGGAGCTGGTGCAAACGATCACGAGTCAGATGTTCGTGTTCTGGTCGCTGGAAATAAGAGCAAGAAGTCGAATCGACGCAAAATCGTCGAGCAAGCCCAAGGACGAGCTGTATCCTTATCCCAATCCTTTTTGGATGGTCCAATTGCTGCAATCGAAACAACAGATGAAGTTATGGAACTCCTTCGTGGCACCAAGCTCTCCGATCCTGACAGCTGGCGGAAAGCTACACATGCTGTTCCTACGACCGAGCGACGTTATCTTGGTGAAGTTCACGATTTGATGAATACGCTGTCTCGGGAGTATAAAGAGAAAACTCGCAATGCGTTTATTTACAACTTTCGTACTGGAATGTGTGTCTACTATGACCTTGCAGGATGATGGTTGATGCTGATGCATAACGGGAACGGCCGAGACATGGCGATGATGAAGCGTTAAATAAATATACCTTAGAGTAAGATACCCGAAATGTTTGTGAAAATTTATTTCTGTTCCTTTTGCAATTGATATCCGTGGGTAAGTAGGTTTTATGGTCGGTATATGAAGACATGAGCAAGCGCAATAGCCAGTTTGGATTACGAAATATGCTAGGTATATTACATATATGCAACTCTCAGTTTCCGGCTCACGTCGTATCCGCATGGTAAAATCAATTTATCGTCATTTCCCCTGACTATGTACAAAATAAGTGATTGGCCCTTTAAGCTTCTATGCTCTAGTAGCGATATTCGTTGGATCCCAAGCAGTAATCTTTGGCTTGACACTATGTGAAGATTAGAGTGATGGTACGTTCGCCGAATTTTGGCACTGGTAGATTTGCTTACGTAGAATATGTCTTGAAAGCACCACGACTTGCTGTAGGGTTCCGTCGATGCTCTGGCAATTCCCACTTTCGAACTCCAGTTCGTAGTATCGGATCTTCCGTAGGAGGTTTATCCACCATATATGAAATCCATGCATGCCACCCAGGTTCAATATCCGAACTGTGAATTTGTTGTCAGAACTCCATTTAATAATCCCCACCACAGCACATTTCCTTACGGTTCAAATTCTGAGTTCCCGATCTTATAGTCTACCCATCTTGTTCGCACTATATGACGATGAGCTCAACGTCTTCTGAGAAACGCACTATCGAAGGGGGCATACGAGGCAATTCATCTCGTAAGTTCTCAAAGTATTTGTTACCAAACTTATCGATCCCAATCAATGTCCCAGCTTTCGTGTCACCTATTCATCGTGAACTTCAGTCCCATGTGAGCGAGTACTTGAAAGCATACCTATGTTCTAAAAGCAGAATTTTTTATTAGCCAGACTTGATCATTCCCATGGGGAGGGGGAAAGGTTGAGTAGACATACGTGCATCTGGTGTAGAGCATCCTGCAAGTATCTTGGTCAGCAAGTCCTCAACATGTGTTTTATAGAGTCCATACCCTGACGCCAACCTGGCGAAGGTTTTTGAGTGTTCTCAAGATCGTTGACATCTTGTTGGTTGCTCAATGGCTGTTGATGCTGCTGTCGAGAATGTCTGTCGTCAACTCTCGGCTGGCCGATTAGAGTTTAGCGCAGTTTGACACTTTAGAGGTTTGAAGCAAACCGCGACCAACGATAACCTCAACTTCGCAAATTGGACAGAGGATATGATAGTCAGGACACTTACACGATGCGTTGCCATTCAGAAAAGACAGATCTGCCGGCCAATGATACGATCTGTAAAGGCACGTAGCTACTCGACCTCACAGGCTCCTGCATCCAACAGTAATCCTGTCCCGGACACTTCGATGTTGGGCGCATTCACAAATGAGTTGGACAAGATATCCCCTAGATTCGAGGTCGAAGGTTCTCAGATAGAAGTTCTTAGGTCGCCATCGGAATTCTACAAGACACTGAAGGTCGGAGCGCACCATTCAAGAGTTATTGCTACAAGGGCTGATAGATGGAATAGAGCAAGATATTGAAGGCAGAAAAAAATATCTTTCTGTCGACTTTGTATATAGGCAAAACAGAACATGAACTAGTACAACTTCCGTTCTCGCAATCTCGGCGGCCTGTTGACATTGTTAGATTTCTACTTTGCAGCAAGCTCTCCGTGCTAAGCCAAATCTCAAGCTCAGTATCCTCACTGATGCTTTAAGAGGTACTCGAGAGGCTCCAGATCCGGCATGTGCTTCTTTACTTGCTCCATTGGTGTCTGAATTTGGGTCGGAGAGAGTCGAAATACGGATGTATCATACCCCGAACCTTACTGGACTGCGCAAGAAACATATCCCAAAGCGCATTAATGAAGGTTGGGGCCTGCAACATATGAAGTTATATGGAGCGGACGATGAGATCATAATATCTGGGTAAGAAGGCTATACACTCTTCTGGGTGTAGATGCTCACAAGTGTAGGGCAAATCTCTCGAATGACTATTTTACAAACCGCCAGGATCGTTACCATTTGTTTTCGTCAGCGGAAATAACCGATTACTTCTTCAGGATCCATAACGCAGTCTCTAAACTCAGCTTCCTAGTCACGCCTAACTCCCAATTACCAGCTGGCTTTACTCTGGAATGGCCATCCTCCAATTCTGCTATATCGCCCCTGACCAACCCAACGGAGTACATCTCGACCTCCACGGCAATCCTCAACCGATTAATCAAACTCCCCACAACCAAAGCAGTCTCGAATATCACAAGACCAAACACAATAATCTACCCAGTATCCCAACTAACACCGCTCCTCAAGCCCGATTCCTCCACTGAACTACAAGCCATAACATCAATCCTCCGCAGGCTCGCATCACCCGAATTCAACACTTCATCTTGGACCTTCACAGCCGGCTATTTCAACCCCGACCCCTCACTTACCTCTCTACTTATTTCGACAGCATCTACATCCAATACCGTGATAACTGCGTCCCCGGAAGCAAACGGCTTTTACGGCTCTAAAGGAGTCTCTGGTCTTCTACCCTCGGCGTATACGCTTCTCTCGCGGCGCTTTCTCGAGTCCGCCTCCAACCGCGGTCGTGGAAATAATATCGTGCTTAAGGAATGGAAACGCGGCGTCGTAAACGAACCTGAGGGCTGGACATACCATGCCAAGGGTCTATGGGTGAGTCTAAATGGCGAGAAGGAGCCAAGTATCAGTGTGGTGGGGAGCAGTAACTATACAAAGAGGAGTTATAGTCTAGATCTTGAGGTTGGGACTGTCATCGTAACGAGTGATGAGGGCTTGAAAAGGAGGCTGAGAGAGGAGAAAGATGGGTTGCAGGATTATGCGGTGAAGGTTGGGATGGATGACCTTGTTAAGACAGAGAGGAGGGTTAGTATTAAGGTGAGAATTGCGATGTGGATTGTTAGTTTAGTTGGGGGAGCATTGTAAGAGTATGGCCACTGTGTAGCATAGGTTAATAGCGATTAGATACATAGACCTCGCGAGGATAGATTGATGGTAATAAGAAGACTTGTATTGGACTCAAGATTTGGGTACTTGTCCAGAGTTTTTGCCCCTATTGTTGCAGAACTCCTTGTTATTTTCGCTGTCTTATCAGAATTCTTGATTACAAAACATTAGTCGATGGCACAAATGTTCACAATTTAACCTCAAAACAGAACATATACGGGCCTAGATCTGCAAGGCTATGAAAATTTCCAGTTTCTGTGCCAATGTCCGATGCGAGGCAAGCCTAAAGAGCAGCAAATCGAACTGCTGATGAGCGGAGGGAGACCACACAACCGACTAGCGACTCTCATTGCTTGGGTCGTCTATATCCTCTACCATCCTTCCTGAAGAGGATCAGCATTTCATCGCCTCATCACACATGGATCTAGATATTCGCTTCCAATGAGAGATGTCAGACGAAGACATGCAGTAAGCCCCATGCCCCAAGTACTGAACTCCCTAACACAAAGTCCCTCACGTGGAATTTTTGATTAGTGCTTTGCACTTCCGATATTCCTCGGCGTTTATATGGCCAGCAGTTTCTCCTACCCTGTTCAATAGTAACTTAACCAACCTCAAGGCATCTGAGATAGAGCATCTAGGCACGTGAAGTCACCACGGCGCAGCAATTTAGGCTTCCAGATGGGTGAAATCTAGACTACTTCGTGTCTGGTCCGCAACATGGCATCGCCCTTATTTGGCTCCATGGTACGCCTGCGGCATACATTCCACCCCCTGTTCTGGCGAGTGCTTGCGGGAAGAGAGGGGCCAGGATCCTGTCTCTTTCGAGGCCTGGATACGGCGGGTCGACAAGGGAGAGAGGAAGACGGGTTGTCGATGTTGTTGCGGATGTGCGGGCTCTTATTGAACATATTGGCATAGAATGATGTTTCGTTGCCGGATGGAGCGGCGGCGGTCTGTCTTCATCCGTACTTTTCTATTATATTAACTGGGGGGGAAATAGGTCCTGATATCGGAACATAGGTCCTCATGCCCTAGCATGTGCGGCTCAATTGCCTGCCTGTGTTGCTGCGCTCTGTGTGGCAGGTGTAGCACCATGTAATGCTGAGGGCTTAGACATTTTAGCAGGCCAAGGGGAAGGCAGTGTGTGGTGCAACTCTTCACCATGTTTCTCTTAAATGGCGTATACTAATTTCTGTTTGAAATATAGATATCGAAGAATTTGGTGCAGCTTTACAGGGAGAAGAAGAGTTACAGAAGTTCTGTGTAGCCCAACGACTTGAAATACTCGAAGCAAATGCCGCCGGCTTAATAGAAGCACACTCTAGTCTTCTTCCCGATGTTGACAAAGATGCACTTGTCGAAAAGGCCGAGACCGGCCAATTCTTTGTAGATATGTTCCAGGAAGGCCACAAAGCCTCTTCAGATGGCTGGGTTGGCGACGATTTGGCCTTCGTTGAGGCATGGGGATTTGAGCTTGGCGAGATTAAAGTGCCTGTGCTCCTTTATCAAGGAAGCGAGGACAAGATGGTTCCGTATGCTCATGGAGAATGGTTTGCTCAGAATATACCTCACGAGAAATTGCGGAGGCATGTTGTCGGAGGACAAGGACATATATCTATCTTCCTTGGACAAATTAAGAGCATGGTAGACGAGCTGTTAGCAACAACGAAGCCGCCGTAGTAGGAGGAGGGTCAAGCCTAAGCCTGAGCCTGAGCCTGATCTTGAGCCTAAGCCGAACCCAACCCTCACTGTAAAATTAATAAAAAGGATGGCTTATAGCGGATACTGGTGATATTGACGGTATGTATTGAACTAGGTTGGTGTTTGGATATCCTTTTGGGGGAATTCCACCAGCGGTATACCGTCTGATCATGTCATGTCATATATGATTGCCCCATCCATCTCTCTCTAGATTATTCTATTTCAACGAACGAGATCAGATCACACCGTTTTGTTGTTGTTGTTGTTGTTTGGGATGCAGCACTATTAAATATATCGACAGGGTTCTGGAAGCTTCTCGTCATGAACCCCACCACCACTGAACTGAACGGGGAATGGCGGTGACGTCTGACGGACAGGCTCCCTGGCGCGGGGTGGGCGGATTCCAAGCAGGAATCAAAGTCACCCCAACTTCGTCCCACTCACTGCTACAACTATTTCAACCCAAATCCCTCAATTCAATTCTACACCTGTACAAACAACCTCCCCCCCCCTTCTTTTTATTTTTGTTATACTTGCGAGGCTGCATTCAGAGTCATTGGCCAATTGATCTCTGGCAAGAAAGTACACACCCCATAAACAATCTTCTTTGTCCACCACGAAAGTAAGTGTTGGCGAAAGGCGTCAAGTCAGCACAATAAGGAATCACACGATCGGGCGTCACCCTTCACCTCCGCGACTCAGCCCGAGACCAGTCCAACCTGACACAAACCCATTCTTCTCTCAACAACTTTCTATCTCATACTTGATAATACTCGAGTCTGAGCACCTGCCCAGTCTTGACTAGATTCGACAAATAAGAGACATCCTCGCGAAATCCTTCAATCCTGCTTCAGTTGTACATATATTGACCCTCGCCACACCGGGACACTTCGATTCTGCACCCTTAGGCCTCAGCAAAAATGGTCAAGGAAACTAAGCTTTACGATAAATTGGGAGTCAAGCCAACTGCTACCCAAGATGAAATTAAAAAGGCATACCAGTAAGTTCCAACCTCACCATTGAAGATGAAGGCGCTAACATTCCATAGCAAATTTGCCCTTAAAAATCATCCCGATAAGAACACCACGAATCCTAATGCTGCCGAGAACTTCAAGGAGGGCTGCAATGCCTATGAGCTCCTCTCCGATCCCGAGAAGCGGAAAATGTACGATCAATACGGTCTCGAATACGTAACCCGCGGCGGTCCTCCACCACCAGACCCAAGTGCAGGCGGACAATCATATGGCGGAGGAATGCCGGGAGGATTCGATTTTAGTGGTTCCCGCGGCCAACCTGGAGGATTCCACTATGAGTTCAGCAACGGTGGAGGAAACGGGGGATTCAGCTTCAGCAACCCAGAAACAATATTCACAGAGTTTCTGAGAGGTCAGGGCGGTATGGGGGGAGCTGGTGGATTCGATGCTGGCAGTTTCTTTGATGAGATGCCCAGATCGAGTCCGGGTGGTGGCGGAGGACGGTCGAGACGAGCACAATTCAACGGCGCGGAGCCGGCGAGAAGGCAGGCGACACCAGAGGTGACGACGGTGGAAAGACCGCTGCCTTTGACCTTAGAGGAGTTGTTCAAGGGGACGCATAAGAAGATGAAGATCAAGCGAAAGGCTTTTGATCCCGTCACTGGCAAGAGAACCACCCAAGATAAGGTGTTGGAGATGGACATCAAGCCAGGGCTGAAGAAGGGAAGCAAGATCAAGTTCAAAGGCGTTGGAGATCAAGAAGAAGGCGGACAGCAGGATCTTCATTTCGTTGTAGAAGAGGTACGCACATTTTTTCCCGCTGCATAGATATATAAGCTTTGCTAACATGTCTCAGAAACAACACCCCTTGTACACACGTGAAGGCGACGATATCCTCATCAACATAGATCTCACTCTCAAAGAAGCCCTTACCGGCTGGAAGCGCACCGTAACTACCATTGACGGCAAGCAGATCGCACTCGAGAAAGGCGGGCCTACACAACCCGGCAGCAGAGAAGAATTCCCTAGCTGGGGCATGCCGCTAAGCAAGAAACCTGATCAGAGGGGCAACTTCATTATTATTCATAACGTGAAGTTCCCTACTACTTTGACGCAAGACCAGAAGCGGAAATTGAAGGAGATACTATAGAAATTGGTGCGAGTGAGTTGAGAATATTGTGAGTTATATGTAGAGTGTGAGCGGTGGACTCTTTGCTCTGCAACTAATGAAAACGGAGCATTAACATTGGAGTTTTGGGGGTGGGAAAGGAGTAAAGGATAATTGATTAACGATTCATGATGAAGGAGGAAAGGCATGGAATACACAACATATGCGGTCTGCCTTAGTTGATACATAGCTATCTAGAAATGGCATTGTTTTGCATCCGAAGTTAGCTACTCGACTTCCATCTTTGCTCAACCATCTTTAGGGGAAGTGGTGCTCGAGCGTATCCTTCGACCAAGCTCTAACCTAAATGGCAGGGAACTATATTCTAGCAATGATAACATTAACATATTCTCTGTCAGAGATCTCGTGGGACGCAACCTGAACACATTAGAAATTTTAGCTCGCATTTTGGGAACCTGATCATTGGGTATCGCTTCACTTCTACACTTGGAGGATGTTAGTAATATTGTATATCTCCCACTACTCCAACTTTCTCCTTTTTCCTCCCCTAACCTCTCAACGATCCGCCCACTCCCTTACAGCCCTGCTCTCACTCGCAACATTATGGTCCTCGATTACCTGATCTAAATCCATATGATCAATCGTGCTAGCTTGTCTCGCCCCCTTCCCAGCTAACATCCGCAAACTACTCCGTTCCTGCATTTCCTGTCCAATGCCCTCGTTAAGTGGGTCTACTCCCATGATCGTATTATCTCTAGTATCAAACTCGGTACTCGGGATCACAGTAGACTGATCTGAGGGTTCATCATCTAATTCTCGTTCTGTAACGGTGACGTGGTTGCGATTGCGCACAGGGCTGTCGTCGTCCGGTTCCGAGTGCTCATTGAATTTGCGTTTTCCGGGTGATTTGGGGCCCGACGATGGAGGTGAATTCGACTCGTTTGGAAATTCTCTTTTGAAGAAGCTGTTGTCTTTCTTAACGAATGTCTGATTCTTGTTAGTGATATGGTATAGTTTATGGTTCGGAGACACGGACCTCAAGAGCGGCTGGCAACGGTTTCGACTCCCATTGCATGGCTTTATCGCTAGCATAAATGACCAACGGGCCTCCCGATTCCGATTTAGAATTTGCCGCTTCCAGCACTCTTTCCTCTGTGGTTTTCTGCATCACGTTAATAAGAGTTGACCACCTGAGCATAACAAGTTTACCTCTACAGCGACCGGGTTAGAATCACGGGCCGCATAATGTATCCGCCACCATTGCTCTTCGCTCGGCTTCGACTCTTCCTCGCCGAAATCAAGATCTACCAGACTCGGCTCCGCCTGCCTACACACATACATTGTGCTCTTGTCTACACAGACACCACGAAGGGTATACCTGTGTAGAGCGGGTTGGTCTGGATCTTCAGACGGCTCCGTGTAGAGCTTAGAAAGCTGTCTCAACTCTTCCAAACATCTCGATTTCTCCTCGTTCAAAGCCTTTACTTTCTTGTCAATACTTTCCGAAAGCTTGACTAATTGTGCCGAGAGCTTGCGTGCTTTCGTTGTACAGTCTATATCTAGCAGCAAATCTTCGTCTGCGCCATCAGTCTCGACTATACCAGCTTCGTGCTGGAGTGCCGTCTTGAGGAGGTCCTGAACCTTTACCGCTTGTCCAGATAACCCCGGGACTTTGTATTCTGTTAGCTTATTTTCCAGATCTGATATCTCCTTGAGTTTTGTATGTAGCGCTGGCTTTTTTGCTCGCATTTCAAGTGCTGCTTGTCTGGCGGGCTTGAGGTAGCGGTCAGGATACCACACTGCAGGGAACTTGACGCCAGATTTCTTGTTTATAGCCCAGTTAGACAAACGAAATCCAACAACTTCGGCAATATGGCTTATATAGGAAGTATTGGAGGCATCGGAGGCGTTGGTGATTGGATCTGGCCATATAGCATCATCAGCTAGATCATAAATCGTCTCATTTGTTGACTCGTCAGACGGAAAATCAAATTCAAATATGCCAAACCGGCTCTGTTGCTCTTCACGCCCCATGTACATCACTCTGCTCAACAACTTTTGAGACTTCTCTGGACTGTCTTGAAACAACTCCTTATAAACTTCTAGTGCGGCTGCCTCGACACTACCAGTTTTGCGATTCTGTGTGTCCTTCACGACAGGCAAATTTGCGAGAGCATCAGCAGAGCCATAGCTTCGGTCCGTCTTATCTAAAAAAGCCATCAACCGCTGAAGCTCATACTTGAACTCAATTCCATTCTTGAATGGGTCTTCAGGAAAATTCTCGCTCATTGTAGAGAGTTGTATAGCTTTGCCCTGCCACCATTCGTTGCTGTCGCCATAGTTCGGAAGGATGTTCAGGCGATCTAGGAACAGTTCTCGAACAAGAGGAATCTCATGATATATTGTCAAAAGCGCCCATAGGAAATTGCCATCCTTGCTTGGTTTCAAAAAAGCAGGCACACCTAGATCCCGCTTTCGGTATGCAGGCTCTGGATCAGACAATGTAACAGAATTTGAAGAGAGCACCATTCCCCAGTTCTTTTCGTCATATGCGGCATCGGGTCGATTTGCTGGACCGAATGAAGCGATACCACTTTCCTGTTGCGATTCCTGCAGAGATAGTTCGATCGCTTTGGCAAGCTCTGCATCTTGATCTAGATTAGGCCAACAGTCAGAAAATTCCAACACCATTATATCCAGTGCTCTCACCAACTAATTCTGGCATTGGTGACGGGGCTCTGGAGGGGGCGCGCGAAGGCCTGCTAGATGCTCCGCCATCGAAGTTTAGATAAGACTGCCGTTCTTGCGGGATCTCATCCGGACCATGTATTTGGAAGTCTGGTAGATCTTAGCTTTGGGAAGAACTTAAGTAGAAACCAGGCTATGATCAACAACACTCACTAGGGATGTCCGTGTCGTAATTGCCGTCCCGATCAGCATCATGAAGCCTAGGATCCCACGTATTGTCTACTTTCTGATACTGCAGATATCCGTCAGCATAGGTAGCTATTTAGCAAAGCTTACTGTCATACCTTTGTAGAGTTCGGATCTTCAAAGTATTCATTTACGACCGCCTCCACGCTGTTATTGTTGGCCTGTCTAGGTGAGCTGCATGCCGTCTTGATCTTTGGTCTGCCATACTTTCAATCTTAACCGGATGTCATTGTCGTTTAGATATTCTCCCAGCATTTCTTTGACCTGCTGGACCATTTGATCCGTTGGCTCCTGAGAGCTTGCCATTGTCGCAAGCTCTTTCTACGGCTCGATCGCCGCAAAATTGAGAAATTAAAGCTTCACCGAGTCATGAATGATATCCTGCTGTAGTAATAAGTAAGTGCTGGCCAAAGATATTGTGAATCAGTGAAGCACGTGGTGATAATGTACTTTTTGGAAGCTCTGGCAACTACGTATTGCGAGGCAGCAGGGGTCCTTTTATTTGAACTATCCTGTCTTACGTAACCCCGAATTTTTGCATACCCCTATGAATGATACCATTTGCTTCTGTCCATTTATACAAGAGTATTTCAGAGCCTTTCATCGGTGGTGAAACAACACTCAGGCAGAGAATAAATTGTAATTATGATTGTGATTGTGCTTGAAATTGATTATGTACTCCTTGCCCGTTCAACTCTGTATCCTTCAGAGATTATCTCTTTTGACAAACCAGCCATATGCGCCAGATCTAAGACTCCCCTAACCATAGTATAATATGCCACAAATGACTGCCTGCCTTACGCCGCGCAAAACCTGCGGACCATCGCTAATGCTATGCAGTATGAAATATAAACGAAATATGTACTGGCTGCAATCACAAGAAGTGTTCGCAGCTCAGAGGAGCAAGATAGGAGGAGAGTGGAAGTTCAACCTAAATCTTTGGTTTCACCTTGCTTATTCCTCCATCTCACCCTCCCCACTTTCTTGCTCACTCTCCTCATCTTCATCCATGTCGTCTCCAGAGCTATCACTGCCGAAGTCATCTTCATCACCACTCTCGTTCCAGAAGTCAGCATCATCGTCGATGGCGGTGGGGGCAGCAGTAGCAAGTGTCGTTGGAACTGTGAAGTCGGCTGGGATATCCTTCTTCGACGCCTCGACGGCTTCCTTTGCTTTCTCATTATATTGATCCCGGTCGTTGCGGTACATCACACCAGCATCGACATTTGCTGGGGAATTGACCTCTGGGTCGTCGAGAAGAAGGAGCACAGATCGGAGGACTGACTCAACACCTTGAAGAGGTGACCAACGTTCTGCTGCTGACTCTCCCGATTGCTCATCCTCACCAGGCTTGTGAAGGATAGAGATACACAATTTACCGTCTGGGTAAATATTTGGGTGGTAAATTGGGCGGAGGAACTTGAAAGTTGGAGGCTCGAAGGGGTATTGGTCGGTGAAGGTCATCTCAGCCTATGATAACCTGGTTAGCGATGTGTAGCACGTCGAAAGATGGCAGATACAGACCTTGAAGTAGGCACCGTCGAATGCACTCTCAGAATTGATAACCATCAGACCGAGATTCCAAATGAATAGTCCCCGATCATTGTCCTACCCCAATAATTAGCCAAGTCGAGCCCATGATGGTACACAGTGCCCACCTCAATATTAACCCATTTCTCGTTTTGGAGCTGCTTCAGCTCGCTCATGAGTCTCGTCTTTGCACCTGCAATGGTATAGGTAACGTCGGAGGACATGATTGCTCTGAATGATTCTGCTGAAGCTACTTCTGCCTAAGAGGGAGACGGATTGTGACCAGAAGGTTGGGCTTGAAGTTTTACTGCTGATTTGAGAACGGAGCCTAGTACAGAGAACAGGAAAATACGATAGACAGCTTATTGCAGGAGTGCACAGTCCAAATTTAAACCTGCGAGTGAGATTGTGGGTGAGACGGGTTGGGAAGGCAGTTGGAGGAGAAAGATTGAGTCCAGGCGGGCTTATGTAAGTGGTCTTCCCTTGGAGTTTGTGACGTTGAGGAGGGAGAAGAAGAAACGAGTCGTGTTAGAAGTTACAGGTTACCCCTATGGCTTGTTTGTAGTAGTCGCCTCGTCTCGCCTCGTGACTGTGGTGGTGAATTAAGGAAAGGTAAGAATATGAATGAAGGTGAGACGTGCCTGATGTGGTGGCATGGCACGGGAATGGCGACTTCCATTGAATCCTCCCTCCTCCGTAGGCCGGCACACCAGGGGTTTAAAAAGTCGCCTCGGCGATAAGACGGGAGTCCCGAGACGATAACCAGAGAGGATGACCTACCTTTAGTAGTCGACTAATAAAGATTTTTAAAAAAAAAAAAAAAAAACGGGGTTTATTAGGCTTATTAACAGGCTAGGCTTGCCAAACCCCAAGAGGAAAAAATGTCTCCTTACAAATCGCCTGCCTTTGGCTACGGCTAAGTGGCGAATATGATCCAGCGAATTTCCATTCAGGAATCGAAGCTTAGCGAGAACAGCAGGGAAAGATTGATCATAGCTAAACATAGATGGTACCATTACAAGCTTGATGGCTTATCCCGTACAAAATGAACAATATCTATCTACACTACAAGACCACAAGATTACTATATGAAACCAAGGGTAAATACGCACACATATTAAATTCTGAGTGTCGAAGTTCTCAGCCTAGTAGGCACGACAGAGGAGAGAGAGAATAGATGTTTGCATGACGAGCAAGTTTCAAAACTATCTATCTTTGACTTGAGCTCTTAGGATGACAAAGTAGCCTTAACTCCATCGCTGCCATGAACGCACAAAGCCCGCAAATCTGTTAAATCTGGTATCATAATGCACCGGTACGCCATGCTCTAGCATGCACCAAAAAGTGTAAAAGGTTAGCTTCGTCAAGCAATAAAAATTCCACCACACCCCGGCGACAAATTGCACATAGCATTGCTATCTGATGTTCTCCTTTCCCAGCTTCGATTGTTGGACTCTCTTCTTCTCTGCGTTCTTTTGAGCTAATCTTGCCCTCGCGGCGGCAGCTCGCTCCGGAGGCAGGGTCGACCTTCCTTTGGAGCTTAGCATACTTGAGCCATCCATGCGAGATCGACGACTTAAAGCCATATCAACTTTAGATTTACTGTCAAAGTCTCCAGTAGATCTTTGACTTAATAATTTATCGGAGCTCCTCGAGCGGACCATTGCTGGTTTTGGTGGACTTGAAGTGATATTGAACATAGACGGCCTAGGGCTATCTTGGAACCTCTCATATTTAGGTTTAGGGCGTATTGAATGACTGAACATAGAAGGCTCTGGTGAAGGAAGGTCCATGTTAGGTTCCTCCAGCGTGGGATCTTCACTTCGACGGGTCAACGGTGTCACTCTTACAAGATCAGCCTTTTGGAAAGCCAGACGCTCAAGATGGGCATTTGTGTTATTAGTAATTTCTGATAAAGCAGAATGAGAGGACCTATGTTTCAACACTGGTGATCCCGAAGGAGTTGCTGAGCGTCTATTGAGGGCCGCCTTAGAAGGTTGGGCTATCGACTGATTAGCGAGTGGAAATTGACGCGAGTGGCCATAGAGATCCTGTGAAGATCGAGATTTCGAGAGCGTTCCAAATTGATGGTTCATGTCTGGTGCTTGAGTAAAAACAGTAGCTTTTTGATCGATACGGTCTGCAGTGGATTGCTGGCGTTCTTTGAGTTCTGCTATCTGTTTCTTGTAATCTGCAACAACACTATCGTGTTCCGCCAGCTTCTTTTCCATAGTGGTGCGAACTTCTCTAACGCTTAAGTCGGCACCTTTGAGTGATACCAGGTCTTTCCTTAAAGCTGACACTTGTTCATGCCGTTTCTTTAACAGCTGTTCTGAATCACGTCGCTGATCCTTCATTTGTTCTCTGAGTAGATCGTTGTCTTTTTTTGACCTCTGTAAAGCCTCATCCGTCTTTCTAAGTTGTTCCTCCGACATGAGGCGATATTTTTCTAAATTCTCCTCCTGCTTCACAAGGCGCAGGTCTGCATGAAGAAGATCGCGAGTCAGCTTTGTGTTCTCTTCCTGTAGTTTAAGCGTGGTTCGCTCGGCTGCTGCAAGGGTTTGTCGCAAATGCATCATTTCTTCTCGAAGAGGTGCAGCATCCTTAAGCTGGGCTCTTGCTTTCCGGAGCTCTTGATGAGCATGGAGCAAGGCTTGATCAGGGGGGGTTGCCGGCAGGCCTTTTTGACCTTTTTGACTTCCAAGTTCTCTATTATCTTCCATGGCTATACCAAACTCTTCGACCTGAGCTCTGTACTGTGCAGCCAAGGCTGTCTGTCTGGCAAGTTCCTTGATCAGCTCTGGAGAGTCTTGGTCTGGCCCATCAGCGGTGATCTCGGCTGACAACCTCGCTATCTTATTCTCCATTTCGGTGATTCGTCGTTGCTCGTCTTTTAGCTTCTCTGCAAGTTCTGTAGCCTCCGCATCTTTTTTCTTCGCATAAGATTTGGCAAGTTGTTTATAGGTGAGGAGCTTCTGCATCTGTATAGTCGCCTCATCATGGTATCTTTCATATTCTGACTTCCAGTATTTCCCAGATTGAGAATGGGGCACATTCAAATCCATGGTCACATCACCCTCATCATCGTCACAAAGAAGATGTTGCTGTGACGTATCCTGATCACTTCTGTGCGAAATGCTCACTTTGGAGGTAGCCTGCTTTCCTAATGGCTTTTCTCTTTTATCTCCGTCTGAATCCAGATTCAGTAAGTTATGTACTTCCGGGTCGCTTTTAATTTTTACTGGCTTCAGTTTCGTTTCCTTGCGCTGTCTAGAATTCTCAAGGGTCTGAGTCAAGGGTGTTTTGCGTGATGGCCTCGACAATGGCTCCAACGACGGCCATCCATTCACTTCTTGTTTCAAGACTGCTTTCCTCGCCGCACTCTTTCCTTCATTGTCGACCACTTCAGTGCCAAACGCAACATTCTTGCGTCGTGTGGCCCCGGTTCCTGGGGTCATCAAGATACCGGCAGGTTTCGTCGGAGATGCAGCTCTTAGAGGCGCTGATGTGTTATCTTTGGTCCCCTTACTGAATTCTTCCTTCTCATTCGTTTTCTGACTCTCAAGGATAGTGGAATCTTCTAGTGGTGCGGGAGTTCCCCAGACAGCACTTTTCAGAGCACGAACGGCAAAAACAGGAGCTGGGGTTTCAGGGGCTTCTTCATCCTCTGTGCCATCTGCAACATATCAGTTTCCATGATCAATTGCTGTATTTGCTTGTAAACCAGTTACTTACCATGAGTCCCTTCACCAGATCGTCCCAGCCACCAATTCAGCATTGTATCAAAGTTGTTGTCTCATAAACATAAGGTCATGTGTGGTATCTGCCATCAGGTATCCAGTGAATGTGAAGACTCTTTTCAGTAAGTAATTCGTAGCCCTCTTCGCAGGTTCGTTCGTTCTTTCTGTAGTCCTCTGCTCTGCTCCTACTGACAGTCGCGACGGGAATTTTTGTTTACGCGAACCCTTGCTACAAGGCATGCCCGCAATTTCCTTGGCATTCTTTACCAGGGCTCATGATTCGTCGACTGCAGAGCGACATATAATTCTTTTGCCGGGAGCAACAATGAGCCAGGTTTACCTTATCGATTTGAGTTGTTCAGAGAAATGGGCGGAATTTTATGACCACTGGTTTGTGTTTCAGCACAAGGCATCCTTGATAAACTTATCTGACAAATATGTTTAGTTTCTTTTTGGGACCTGGTAATGAACTGATATTTTGCGACACACGACGAACAAATGAAAACCCGCCCAGGAGCCAGAGATTCGGGACGCATCGAACTTGATGCGGGATATGGTGATGAAATCGAGAGGCTAGGTGCCCGGCAGAAGCGCAGAACACGCAGTAATAGCAATGGAATCAGAACAGTTTCTACCCACTCTGGTACAACGTCCGAAACGGATGGGTCACTGGAAGAGGACGAAGAGGAAGAAATATTAGACTCTGAAGCATCATCAGGAGGCTCTGTTGGCATGCAGAAGAAGCTCAGGATTAGAGAAGAGAGTTTGGGGAAGCCTACGCTGAAGAGCTCAAAGGCGGCAGATGCGAGCTCATTGCCCCATTACAGTAGGAAACGCACAAAACTTGCCACGACATCGACCCCAGCAACTCCAAAAAAGGACCATGGATTCGCCGATATTATTGATACACCTGCCTTGGAACGCCATGCTGATAGATCTGCCAGAAAAAAAACTACTAGTGCCATGGTTGAGAGACTAGCAATGGGCGATATAAGTGACGATGAAATAGATAATGACATTATAGACAATATCTACGTGGACGACGACCATGATGTCATTCAGGGCGAGCCCCAGACAGACGGAAATATTTCTGAAGCTGGCCCGGTAACACCGTCGAAAATTGGGCGCCCAAAAGGATCGAAGAATCGTAAACGGTCACCGTCACCGCCGAAAGATCTTCCTCCTCACGAATTATACTTTTCACAAAATCGTAGTGGGCGCACAAAAACCGGTCACAATACTCTGTCCTCAATGAAGCTCCTTGATCATGAAGAGTATTTCAAACTCACTCGGGAATACAAAAATCCACATGCATATGACTTGAAATTCCTACAAGAAGAGTTCGCAAAATCTTTCAACCAATGGCGCTTCGAACTCAGCCAAGGATTTGGTATCTGTCTCTATGGGTTCGGTTCAAAGAGATCGCTGCTGATGAAATTTGCCGAACATGTTTATGATGCACAAACGGATCATGCAACTAACAAAATTGTGGTTGTGAATGGATATGTTCATAATGTCACTATAAAAGATGTTCTGAATACTATAGCTTTCGCTCTTGCTGAGCAGGGCGTTCTCTCTGCAAAATTAGGCTCGCAGCCAGGAGAAATGCTTGAGAATCTGATAGCACTACTTGAGGAAGACAGATCAAAATCTGTCACTATTATTCTCCATTCTATTGATGGACCTGCTCTTCGCAGACCTACAACACAGACCATACTCTCACGCCTATCTTCTCTACCACAAATCCGCTTGATAACTTCGGCTGACCATCCGTTGTTTCCGCTCCTTTGGGACAGCTCTCTTCGCTCCACATACAACTTCCTATTTCATGAATGTACGACCTTTCAGCCATATACGTCAGAGATAGATGTTGTAGATGAGGTGAATGACCTCTTCGGCCGAAGCGGAAGAAGAGTTGGCGGAAAGGGCGGGGTAAGCTTTGTTCTCAAGTCTTTACCTGAGAACGGTCGGAAATTGTATAGAATATTAATACAGGAGCAATTAGCTAGCCTCCACTACAATTCTAGGGATACGTTTGGCATTGCCGACGATGAGGACGATGACGACGACCGCCTGGCTGCCAACACTACCAAGAGTGAGGCTGGGGTTGAAGCCAGGGTACTGTATCAAAAGGCCGTAGAAGACTTTATTTGCAGTAACGATATGAACTTCAGGACGTTGCTCAAGGAGTATGTTCACTTCCCGACTCCACATTACCTGCACTGACTTCTCACAGATTTGGGGACCATCAAATGGTTAAGAGCAGATATGATGCACTGGGAACTGAGATATTATCAATACCCTTCCGAAAGGAAGAATTGGAGACTATTCTCGAAGACTTGGTCTGTTGATGCTCAAGTGACTATGGACTGAAATTCATCTGAGCATTTTTTAACCTTTAGCGAGGCCTACATGGGCGATGATATAATTATGGCTATACAACAATTGAGCCACCTTGTTCTGGGTTATACATAACTTGCATATTCTAGATAGTCGTGCAGTCATGCCATTCATTGACGACAGAACCGCTTAGGAGCCTGGTCCTATGGTTTGGCTGTAAAATACGTTCAGCGGCTCTGCTTAAATGTTACTCAAGTGGTTACAAATTGAGAGGGCTAAATGCTTGCTGCCAAAGTGCTACTTCAAGTTGTATCCTGCTGATGATGCTAGAGTTATGTTTATGCTTTTGCATTGATTGAAGAAAATGTGGATCCTACCCTCAACACCATTGGCCAGCACCAGACACCCACTTTCATAACGCATCTCAGCACAAGTATCGCTCACCCTGTATCCGACCTCCGTTTTCTCAAAATGACTCAGAAGCAATTAGACACGATTAATTATACATATCTTAGCTCGTTCTTTCGATAGTAGGTGTTGTTGATGTTACTTTCAATGACTCATAGCATGCTTTACTGATCAGACTGCCATCTTGATGCTTAAAACCAATTGTCCCCAGCTTAAGTTTTCCATTGAAAACGGATCATCGATGGCCCATCTGTTTGAAACGCATTTAGACTTCCGCAGAGGTCATCAAATCATGTCTTCTACACTTCCAGTGTTCTATATACACCCTCAATCCCAAGCTCTCTCGAATTTCCTTCCCATTCTTCGACCGTATCTGCCCTATAGCAATCCTCTCTATAACCGTCTTCAAGCACCCCAGAACAAGCCATCAAGACGCTGTCTTTTCGCAGCAACATTCCCTCCGGCGACGCCGCCAGCTCACCCGAAAGTTCCGGAAGTCTACACCATTCTCTTTGCTGACAGGTCCCGTCACGCAGAATCCCAAATATGGCTCTTCAACCCCCTAATCACCTATCCTTCGCCTCCAGCTCTCACAACAGCCCAACAAGAGATCCTAAGCCAACACATGCTCTCCGCCATCCTGTTTCTCAAAGGAAGCGTCATCCCCGAGGCGCCTGGCTGGCCGTTCTCTCCAATTTTGAGGTTTTCATGTTTACATAACTATATCACGCAGGCTATCCTCAAACTCGCAAAGGGGAAAGACGCTATCCCAAGAACGACAAGCTGGAACCTCTGGATTATCTCCACAGAAGCTGTAGCGCAGAAGGCTAAAGAGCTTCGGGCACTACCAACTGGTTACAACGTCGGTATTGTGCCAGAAGACCAACTAGACATCGTAGTCTCCACATCATCTATCCCTCGGCAACCATCAACCTTGATGACACAGCCAAGCATAGGACTGCTGGATGCCCGGGGGAAGTTGGTAGCGTGGGGTTATATTGGTGTCGATGGTTCATTTGCTACGCTCTATGTCTTGCCTGAGGAGAGGGGAAAGGGGTTTGCGACGTATGTGGCGGTGGAGTTACTAAGAAAATTGCATGATGGCGGATTCAAAGGCATTGGTTTTAGTGGCGATAGTGGGTGGGTACATTCCCATGTTTATGATGGGAATAGGGAGAGTGAAGGTGTGATGAAGAGGTTGGGTGGAAAGATATACACGGTTGACAGTTACACTTGGGTAGATTCTGATAAGTTCTAACTGGGTCTTTGACGCCAGGAAGTGATGCGTTGATCATACAAGCAAACCCGTTTAAGGTTTTCTCCTCCGTCTTTGACATGTAAATATCCAAACAGTTTAAAGAGATTTATCTTCTCCATTTTGGCGATCCTTTAATGACTTTCAATTGCTAATAACGATGTAACGCCATGACATGCGATGATGTACTCTCAAGGCGTCTCTGGCTGCAACGCATATATCCTTACAGGGTACAATTCAGGCGGTAGCCCTTTCTGAATCTCAGTCTTCTTCAACACCAATCCCGCACTCTCAAAAATATCACGAAACTTTCCATCAGTCCTATTACAATCAGCTTCCAGTCTCACTTGCTTTTTCCCTCCTACGTAATGACAAAGGACATACCTAGTAACACTGCTATCCAGCTCATCAAATACATCCAACCCGTTCGTGCTCATGTTCTCCTTGACAATAATCCATCCTCCTGTTTTCAGCGCCTTTGCACACTTTTGTAAATAGTTTCGCAGCTGCACGTCGGTCAGGTGACCTAGACACCATTGATTCCAGATAAGGTCATAGGGAGTGGAGGGGTCCCAGGATTCAAGGCCCATGGTGTAGATATAGCCAATCCCAGGTTTGGACCTGAGGGCAGAAGAGAATTTTGCGATGGGCTCGACGATATCGACTGTTGTGGCGATGCTAAGTAGGAGACCTTCTGTTGTACGACCAATGCTAGAGTGCTATCAGCGCCCAAGCTAAAAAATTCTCAAGCCCGCAAAAGAGGAGTTGTCGCCTTGAATATCTCGCAATAAAAGTTTGGCGATATAAACACCACATGATACCATGTTCAATAATATCGCACACACTCACCCAGCACCGCAATCCACGGCTCTCTCCGCCTTCTCTTTTCCCTTCCCACCAACACCTAGCTTGGCAAGGAAGTTCTTCGATCCCTGAAGATCCACTTTCGAGATATACGGGAAGCCGCCCAGCATCCCATTTACATCCGCATCGATGCTCTCCCAGTACTCTCTTGCATGTTGGTGGTTGATTTTTGAGTCCGCCATGATTTCAATCTTCTAAGTGAAGATGTAAAAAGCGCTATAAAGCGATCATGGTGTTCGGTTGTTCTTATGCCTGTTTTTGTGTTCACTAGGAGGCTGGTAATCAAAGAATGAAAGATTGAATCACGTTTCTGGACGCTTGCGGTCAAGAGTGTCTCGCTTAGTGCCGCACGCTTAGGTTAGCGTCCCCCTATTCGGCTCTTTGTGAGATATTGCAACGAGCTCTGAGCTAGTGTTACATCCCGTTTAACAGTGATTAAAGCGGGTAGCTTTAAATAAGTAAGAGGTATTTAAGTGACCAAAAGAAAGTAATAATAGGCTTTAGGATTGTCTAAAACCAAGGAATGCTTGATCTAGTACCCATGTTCGGAAGCAATTTCAGACATCGATTTCCACCAAATTTGATGATGCAAAATTGAAGACCGTAGCAAGACCATCGGGTTTTCTTCATTGGATAGTTTGAAATAGTATCGATTATAACAATTACATCGGCCTATCACAGTGTTATATCCTACCTATAAACACGTTTGGTCATTACCCTATGCCTATGATATCCTTTGCCCAAAACACCGTACCAAATGCGTAGTTAGTCTTCGTCACTGCTGTCCATAATAAATCCAGCGCGAACTCTTTGTCTAGCTGGTCTGACTACAGGGACAGCGTCATCATCATCATCATCCTCCGACTCGTGCATTAACAAAGTACTCTTCTCAACCACTGATGTCGTTGGTGAGCTCGATCTCTCATCGCCTGAGACCTTGCGCCGCTTTGCTTGTGAGATCTTGAGATGTGGACTCGACATTGGCGTGTCGGTAGCTTCAGCATCTGAATCAATTAATGGGTTGTTCCCGGTATGCGGCGAGGTATCGCTGTCACTAGTGTGCTCATCTTCACTATCGACCGAGATGGCACTAGATTGTCTCTTTCGGCTACTCGGTTGAACATCATCATTACTGTCGATAGCTATGGCGCTCGATTGCCGTTTTTTGCTTTTCTTTAGGCCAGAAGTTCTCTCTTTTTGTTTCTTTTCCGAAGCTGCCCCTAGCAATTCCTTCATTATTTCGACCTTAGACCGCTGTCTAAGCTTCTCCTCCGCCTCGAAGAAGATGCGGTCTCGTTCTTCGTCCTCCTCCTCGTCACTGTCATGCACATAGAGATCACTTTTGATTTTGCGGTTCTTCTCACGTTCTCGCTCCTGTCGCGCATCTTGCCGTGCTTTGAGTTGTTCGTCAGTAAGAATATTGTCCTCGCCCTCCTCACTGCCCTCTTTTCTACGTCTTCGTCGTGTCTTCTTCAGAGCCTTTAGCGCATCGGATTTGTTCATTGGCGTTGGCCCCCCCGCTGGGAACATAAACTCTTCATCATCATCTATTCCGTTATCTTCTTCATCGTCAAAAACTTCCTTCATCCTAGAATATTTGGCGGCAGATTTCCTTCTGATAAAGTCTCCAGCTTCTTGTCCATCGTCAAAAACTGGGGGGCTGAATTCAGATTTGTTGATCAGATCTAATGATTGCTTTAGCTGATCGGCCGCTAACGAGGATGGGATGGTCCATGAAGCTTCTGGATCGTCGTCAACCCCATGGCGTTGGTAACCAACAAGCGTCATCAGCAAACGCAGGTGACCATTTTTAAACAGAGCTGTTTTCACACGATCCGCGCCAGGTTTAACCACTGAAAACTTATTAGAAATGCTAGGGAATGGAACAGGTTCAACATACATATAGAAGGAGGCTGTAGTTGTTCTACCTCAACGACTGGCGACTCCTCTCCTTCTGCAAGTGGCTCATTTCCTATCGATTCCAATGCTTGATTCGCTCCTTCCCAACTTCTTCGCTCACTTTCAGCAGAAGCCAGCTGTGACTTTATCCACTGAAGAAGATCGCCTTCATTCCTGTCCAGTAGTGCGCCAACGACGATGGCAATCTGCTCTTCCCACTCCTTCCCGGGTTTGACCTCAAGCTCTGCTGCGCCTCTTGGCTTCGTGGATACCGTCTGCTTCTCATATCCATACTCGAGGAAGTGCGCTGTACTGTTAACCTTAGAGAATAGCATCTCCACTACAAGTTCTGGGCGCTCTTGTATTTTCCTCGTACATCTCTTGATCAGCTGTCTCACTAGTTCGTCCCATTCTTTATAGTAGCTAGCATGGGAATCGAGGCTTTCGGGGCCTTTGATCATCTTGTAGAAAAGCGCAATAATATCGACTCTGAAAAGCATTACACTCATCTCTTGTTTGAAAGCAACTCGATAGAAGAACCTGTGAGATCTTTTTAACTGCGAAGCTTTCAAATCGTTGTAGTAGCTGGTAAAGGTGACGAAAGTATCGATGCAGCCTTGGCTCAAAAACCGAGCTGCGAATCGTTTGAAGTCGAATTTCCGTTCATGTGAAGTCTTCTCCGCTCTCGACTCGTCTTCATTTTCTGACTCATCAATATCATCGTTATCATTATCGTCGACTGCAGCTTTGGCGGCCTTCTTTTTTCTTCGTACTCTCCTTCGGGACCTGACCTGCATGTCCACATTTTGTTTTGAGTACTGTTCCAAGATGCGCATGTAATTATGGGTGAGTTCCGTGCATGAGTCCAGATACCCAAATCCCTGGTCCTTGTAGGTTCGCGTAATGTTCGCAACTCTGTCATGAGTGGTCTCTTCATAGAATATTCTGTTAAGAATATTTTCTGCGATATCTTGGTCTTCCTCCAGCGGAGATTCCGACATTTCCTGGACTGTGAGGAGAATCTGAGTAAAGCATTTCATCGCAGCACTTAGATCTGCCCACGATTTGTTCTCATATGACGACTCCATAGCCCGGTTCAAAGTTACGAACATCTCTTGATTGAGAACACTTGCAACCAGCGCAAAACTATCCAAGTCTCCCGGCTCCACAGGTTTCTTTCCTTGGGCTGTCTTTTTAATCCTCCTTCGAACTCTCTCCGCCTCCAAAAACCATGAGATAAGGTAGAAAAACTGTCGAGGATGGTACTCCATTACACGTTCAGCTTCTCGGTCAATGGCTTTTCGAATGTGATTGAATAATGGATTAAACCCAGAGTCCAAGAAGTCTTCAACAAATTCACGGAGCTGTTTGTTCGCCTGAAAGCCGAGTGGTACTGGTGTATCGAAATCCATTGGTCCATTGTCACCTTTTAAAGCTCGGCGAGGAGGCTTAAACTTCTTACTCTCGTCCATTTTGGCAAGGCCTCTGCTGCTGCTCGTCAAAGCCGATTGCCCAGAGATGACAGTATTTTTGTGGTTCTCTCGTTGCAGCCAGACCATTGTTCCAAATCTGCCGTGTCTTGAAGGCGCATCTTTTTGGTATTCTCGTAACATTGCTGCCTCTTTCTTTCGCAATCTCACTAGGTCATCTACCTTGCTGTTGCTGGCCTTTTCTTCATCCATGAATAGCTTTTCAATATCCACCCCCTTGATCATGTGGAAGAGAATATCCATCACTATGACGTCTTGTGTGTTGAACTCTTCGCCAATTGTCGAACAAACGGTAAGCAATAACTGGAAGATATCTTGATAATCAAAAGCACCGATAGTCGCAGACCTGGACACTTCCGCTTCATCGCCTTCATACTGTACATTCGGAGGAGGAGCAATCATGGCGATGTTGCGTAGGAAGTAAAGAAGCAATTTAATAATGCCATCATCTCGTGTGCTTCTGTCCTTCATTGGCTCTGACATAGATGGCAAAGCACATCTGACTGCAGTGTGTAATATCCGCGCCCCATCAAAATTGATGATTGACCTTTTATACCCTAGCTGAGCCAGCTGTAGATATGGAATATGTCGGTGGTGGTTGACGGTCATCTCGGCCTTCTCCAAAGGCCATGTCAGCGGGACCAGTAATTCTAGACATGCCAAAGCAATCTTGAGCTTGATTCTATCCTCCGTTGCATTTTCAGGCCAAGTTGCTAATATTTGAAGGAGATCCCCTCCAACAAGATTCGACTCTGCGAGACATCGTGCCACGTCTAGTCGATTCGCCTTTTCATCGTAGAGCTTCAACCATTTCTTCAGATCTCGGAGACATGCAAGTGCATCGTCCCCAAGCACATATCGACCATCTTCGTCTGCACCACTTCCTCCAAGCTACAAACGCGTCAGTTGTAAACTAGTCAATGTTAAGTGACATCTTACCGCAGACACCAGACTCAAAACATACGCCCGCACTTCAGGATCCACGACTTCTCTGCGACCATCTCCTAAATCCATTTTGGCTTCTGGTTACTTCGCTCATTCTACTGATCCAAAAATCAGTCTCCCAAAACTCTCTACACGGGTTGACGCGCCTTCAAACGCGAACCCCTGTTTAGCGTGTCTTGCCAAGACCCAGGCCGGCCCGAGGCAGTTTCAAGCGAGGGGCAGAATTAAGCTTAAATCCCCATCTGCTGAACCTCATGTTCACATGCCATGTCGTGAGCTTTCCTTTTTTGCTGTTGTTTTTCCTGCATCTACAAAATGATCGCCCCTTTACTTCGAAGACAGCTCACCCAGGGCTTAAGGCATTCGAGATGCTTCAGCTCAAGCCCAATTGTTGCCGCTGCCGAGGTGAAACGGCTAGGCGTGGTGGGAGCTGGACAGATGGTACGCTGGAGTCTATTTGCTCACTGGCTCTAATCTAACCCGGAAACAGGGACTTGGGATAGCGCTCGTTGCTGCGCAGAAAGCTGGAGTGCCAGTAACTCTGGTGGATACTAATCAGGCCTCAATTGACAAAGGACTCAAGTTCGCAGGTATGTATAGCAACCTGTCCGCACAGAGAGTTGTTCTTGGGCTAATACGCATCCCTTCTCCGTAGACAAATTACTAGCCAAAGATGTAGCAAAAGAGAGAATAACACAAGAGCAGTCTGAAAAATTTCGGTCACTACTTAGCCCTACGACAAGTATGGACTCCCTATCGGAAGTCGACTTCGTGATCGAAGCCGTACCCGAAATCCCCGACTTAAAGTTCTCGATTTTTAGCTCTCTAGCAGAGATCTGCCCGCCCCACGCAATCCTCGCGACCAACACGTCCTCGATCTCCATCACCCGCATCGCAGCAGCAACAACCAAGGACCCAAACGATACGTCCGCTTCCTCGCGCGTGATCTCAACCCATTTCATGAACCCCGTTCCCGTCCAAAAAGGCGTGGAGATCATCACCGGCCTTCAAACAAGCCAATCGACAATCGACACCGCGATAGAGTTTTGCAAAGCGATGGGCAAAGTCCCATCCATTTCCGCCGACTCGCCTGGCTTCTTAGCGAACAGGATCTTGATGCCGTATATCAACGAAGCGATAATTTGCTTGGAGACAGGCGTTGGCAGTAGAGACGATATTGATTCTATTATGAAGAACGGGACGAATGTCCCGATGGGTCCGCTGCAGTTGGCGGATTTCATTGGGATTGATACGTGTTTGGCGATTATGATGGTTTTGTATAAGGATACTGGGGATTCGAAGTACCGGCCCAGCGTTTTGCTTAAGAAGATGGTCGATGCTGGGTGGCTAGGCAAGAAGAGTGGGAAAGGGTGAGTCTCTCCCACCCAATAATCAGCCTCCGCAACGCTAATTGAGACGCAGATTTTATGACTATTAACCATTCCAAAAATGAAAAGCATGGATGTGTTATTATCTACTTGTATTAAATGCCGGACTCATACGATGGCTCGCCAGTAAGACTTTCGGGTATATAATGACTTGAATTCGAGGAATAAGAAATATCTACAGGCCCAGCCATTGAGCCAGCTCGCGCCAAATAATCAAAAGTATACACATATAAAGGAGTTTGGTTCATAACATCATTTTTTCCGTTCCCCATCCCGCGCCATTCTCGCGCCGTCCCTATCTATTTCATTACCAGCCTTCTCCATGGGTTCCTTGCCAGGTAGGGTCTCCTCCAGCCCAGCATCAAGCGGTGTTGAGAAATAGTCAAATATGGCTCTCACAAGCCGAAGAAGTGAAAAAGGCGAAGGTTTCAACGCCGAAACGTTATGCATGTATTGCTGCCACCCAAAGTGTCCCCCAAAAATAGATCATTAGTACTACTACGAGATCTCACTATACTGCTACTACCACGGTACATGTGTAACAACATTAGCTCCACATATGTTATGCAAATCGGTTCCCTGTGTGCTATTGTTGCGTACTGTCGTAGGATCCTGGCATCGTGAAGCTACGTTTGCGCTTCTGTCCTGTCTCGTATTTCACCGAAGAGAGATAGGACGTCTCTTCAGTGGTCCTATTTTGCTGTTGTGTTTGCTGCTGTTGGGGCTGATCTAGGCTTGAACTTCGGGTTTGATTACTTTGTGTGCTAGTTTGCTCACTGTGTGAGCCTCGGGCTGGACTTATAGCTGAGTTGTAGGCGCTCTGGAAGTCCTGAGATGGTTGCATCGGTGCGGATAATTGTGGAATACTGAAGTCGCGTGGCCCATCGATAGGTGTGCGTGGAAGCTGGAAATCTACTGGCGCTGTCAACGGCGCACTGGCATAGCCACCAGTGAACGATGTCGAGAAAGAACTACTTCGTGATGTTGGAGGTTGTTGCTGGGTGATCGACCCTCGGTGGTATTGATTGCGAAGATCGAGACTATGCGGGAATGCTGACGATGCGGCTCGTAATCGCGACATTGCGGCAGGCGACGACTGTTGCAATGAGCTCGATTGGCCATGCGATGGCGAGTATAGTTGTGTTGGTGAGGTTTGCAGATTCGTGTCTAGAAATGATTAACATGTGTGATCTCCTTCAGGGGTGCGAAACCTTTCAGGCAGGGGATGGGATGGGACGAACTGGTGTAGGAACCACCGTCATACGAATGCGCATTGACGGTGCTATTGCCAATCTGGTCTGCATGATACAATGACTGCTGTCGCCCACCCAATTGGGGACTCGGTTGCCCAGCTTGGTAATTTGCGTAATCAAGTGTATCCCCTTTCCAAGACATGCTAGTCCGTAGAGGAGAATGAATTGAATCAGATCGTGACCTAGACATAGTTTCTCGCAGTTGTAGAGGTTGAAGAGGTCGAACGTGTTGTCTCGAATGTGATAATGCTTGGTAGCTATTTTGTCGATCAAACGGATTCGAACTTCGTGGCCCTGCACTCAAAGGACTCGAAAGATGACTCGGGTAATACCGCTCATTTGAATTCAGTGATAGGGGTGAGAGTATATCTGGATTTCCCACCGATCCACCATGACCAAATCCTACTTGACCGAATGCTGGACTGACACCAGTAGGAGACAAGTGCTCGTCGTGATCGTTTCTTCGCATGGTATCAACCATCAGAGGGCGTATCATGTGGTCAGAATATCCCGGAACGAAGTCTACTGGCGATTGCATTGGTGTCCCAATGCCATGGACGGCTCCATAAGGTGAGTGTAGAGCCTGGACGTTATCAAAGTCGTCCGGCACGGCCCTCATTTTCATCATACGCTCTCTATCATCTGCTGTTAAACGTTTTATTTTGGCCCGCCTGCTTCGGTTAAAACCAGTTTAATTCTCTGCTTGAATCTTTTGCTTACCGATTCTGGAACCAAACCTGGACTTGTCTAGGACTTAGGCCTGGTATCTCTCTTGAAAGTCGTTCTCTGTGAGCAGCATCAGGATGAGCTTGCTTTGCAAATTCGCTCATTAAAAATCGAGTTTGTTGATGAGTTAAGCTTGTGGATGGTCAATCTCTGGGTGCATGAGCGCTGGCACGTAGTCCGGGAGACTTACCGAAAGCGTTTCATTTTCCTTCTCTCTGCCCTTCGCTCTGCAGCTGTCTGTGTTACAGAACTACCTCCAACTTCTTCTACATCGGCCATATCGTCATCATCAATCTCGTCGTCGTCGTCGTCCTCTTCTTTCATCTCGATCTGCGAGTCTCCCTCCTCATTATTCGCAAGGGTATTTGCCTGTGTTGGAGCGCTTGATGCAGAACTTAATGGATTCGACAAAGAACCAAGCGAGAGTACTGTGGATTCACTGGAGACAAGAGATTCATCGCGTACGGAATTGTTGACCTGTGTACTGCCATCAACAGGCGCTGAGTCCGGTCGTTCAATGATGGAAGGTGGTTGAGCCTCTTGTCGTAAAGGTCCAAGGCTATGCCGGTGTTCTAGTTGCGGCCTAGCACTGCTCTGTTGATTGTGATTGTCACTTGTATTTGAGTTTGTAGCCTGCTCAAACGGTTGAAGAATACCTGTCCCACCAGGCAGAGGGAATGGAGAGTATTGCTCTTCACGCCAGTCCGGCTGCGGGGGAAGAGGCTCGAAGTTCGACATGCGTGGGGACGAGGCGCGTGAGTAGTGAGCCGCAAGCTTGTTTGAAGACCAAGTGTTCCGTCCTGTATCAAATGGCCGTGTAACAAGCATTGAGAGTTGTGTTTGCGTTGATGCTAGCGTAGAAGAGATACGTATTGTTGCTATTCCTGAGCACCTCGAACTTGATCTCCCGCTGAGAGTTGTGGTGCAAAGCCGCAATTTGATGCCGTGAAATGAACGAGAGTGAAGGCCGTGGTGGACAAAGGCTCGGTGTGCTGATCACTAACCAGTATAGAACATAGACTCAACTGGAACTGGTCTGGTGAAGCTGAGTACTGTTGAGAATCATGTATCAACCAGAACTCGACGCTATCGAATGTTCTTCAAACAAGCTTCGAGGACAGCGAAGAACATAGACCAAGTTTCAGTCGCCGTGATTTCGGTTTTCAGCAAACCAAATATTTCGAGAAGCTCTGTAGCTCCTGCTCAGAATCAGACTAAGGCACGTCGAGATCCAGTAAGCTTCAGGCCACGGAGTCTCTCAAGGTTGTCGAGACATCCAAGGTGGAAGTATTCTACAGAGGATAGAGAGTGCGAGATCTATACCCCGGAAGACTTGGACCGCAAATTCTCGCGGCACCTGTATCGTAGTTGAAATGAAGGATAATTTGGATGCTGGCTATATGACGTGCTGCGTCCTAAGTAGGAAATGCACACAATGTTTAAGTTAGACGGGGTCTATTGTCCTGCTTTCCACGTTCGATCGACGAGCGGCGGCGGGTGATATGCAAGATTTAAGGCTCTTGATATAAAAGGTCTTGCTATGATCACCACAACAAGGTCAATGGACCCGAGAAGCGCCCTATAGCCCTCGACCTTTCTTCCATGCCCTGTCAGTGCAGGTAGTCCCGCTAAGTCGAATTGGTGCCGTTGTGGCTGCGGACCAGGAACGGAGAATTTCAATCCTGAGGAAGATGAGTGCAGGGGATGCACGGGTTATAAATGGGGAAAACGGAGGGCGGGAGATTTTGGATGGTCAAGAGTCGTAGTAAAACGCACGGCCTGATACAGGATCGAAGGTAGATGAAGCGAGAACGCAGCGAGCTGAGAGCAGACTCGATGCCGAGAAGCTCTTGACGAGAGAGGAAGTATTAGCCACGATACGCAAAGTGACCAAAGGAGATGTGGCCCATGGGTAAAGAGCAATGTTGTGCAGAACCTCGAGGGTCTTTGGCGGAATTGACAAATGGCCGTTCAGTAACCACGGAAATAGTGGTCCTCTGCGGTGGAGGATGCAGGATGTTGGATAAGATGAGAGTGTGCGACTGGGGTTTATATTCCTAATGCCGGCGCAGTCATCCGATACTGAGATGAGGCACCAAGAAATGGGCCAACAAGAGAGGCAGAGAAAAGCCTATGTCTGGGTAGTTCGCGAGGTGCATCCATCTCAGCTAAACTGGATGGGGGGCACAATAATGAGTGTGTGCAGGGAGCAAGCGGAGAGATCGAGGCTGGATCACTCTCGCCCGATTCATTGGTCTCTAGCCCATCAGAGGGATTTGGGAGAAGGGTGAATGCGGGTGGACGCATAACCGTTACAGCAGAGGAATAGCGAGAGTTGTGATCCAATGAGCTTCACACTACATCATCAGACATGGGTGCCTTGGGGGGACATCCCAAGTTGGGCAATGCGAGGAATTTCATTGTAGGCATAACCATGATACTTCTTGTATATCGCCCCCTCAGACAACGTGACGACCCTGACCTGACCTGGCCTGATTTGACCTGGGTGTTGTGGCCGGGTCGATCGTTGGTGGCAGACGGAAAAGTAAAATTGACCAGTACTTCCACGATGCACTTCTGAGGTACGGATGCAGGGTGTGCAAATGTACCGGAAGGTATCAACCATTGTAGGCTTCGCTTCTTTTGCCTTTGTCAGAGACGGTTGCCTCCAGGCTAATCGGATATCCACCATGGTCCCTCATTATCAAAAGCTGTCGGTTAGCTGTCACAGATATCGCAAAGCGTCGGATAATCTCCATGCGAGCGTATTAGCTCTTCAGTAATAAGAGTCCACGACAGCGTTTGACTACTGGAACCATGCCCGCGGGCTCGCATCGTAAATTTACTCCACTGAGCCACCCGGCAGTGAGACTTTACGTGCATTGGGCTATGCTGGACTGGACAGTAGTAGCACTAGCATAGTAGTAGGCTGATAGACTGCAGGCTCTTTCGTTGTTCATACTATCCTGTAGTGTATGGTGGGGGCGACCGCAAGGGCAGGATACGGTACTGTACCATTTCCCCCAACACCAACGTTCAACGCCAGCGCCAGCACGGTCGCAAGCTTAGCGATAGAAGGACTAGAAGATGTCAAGATTCCCGCTTTAGAGTCTAGCGCGCGGACATACGGGTAAGTACCAAATGAAAGTCTGGGACAGTTTTAGTGAGAGGGTGGGAGGATCTCCACCAGTTTCAGGAGGACGGGGATCAACATCTTAGATTCTGATGCCGGCCAAGACTTTAATTCAACAACATTTAACGACCGACCCGATAGATATACATACAATAACAGGCAGGACAAACAGATGGAAGGAATAGACTGCAGCAACTGACAATCACCAAGTTACCACCATCACGAGCCCGCCGGCGGTAGATTTTCCATCACCATATCCTTTTTAAACGCAAGCCCAGGTCGAGATTATGCCGTCTTGTCTCTTTCCTTCCCAACTCCCCATCACATGTTCTTCAGAATTAGTCTCTCGTACTGGTAGAGATGCCGCTGTTAGGATTGGATATTTAATCCTCAAACGACCAGGACCAGGGACAGCGACATCCATCGTCTGTGCGTTCCGTTCACAAATGGGTCCCTTCTGTGCATCCATGACGACAATGAATCCCAAGAAAACACAATCAATCAAATGGAAAAAGAAGAAGAAGAAGAAGAAGAGAACAATGGAAATGCAAATATTAAGCAATCCATGCATTATTTTATGTATGTACCCTCAAAATGACCGAGAAATGGTCAACGGCATTGTCCTTGTGGTCATTTCAAATCCCATCAATTCTCATCCAGTCCGGTCCGTCGGGAAGTCAACCCGGTCCCTTGGGGCTAGCAAGCTGCCGTCTATGTACTACCGAGCCAAAGCCAGAGCCTGAGTCTGTACCTATACTTACCTATGCCTATGACTATATCTGTACCCGTGCCTGTGCCTGTGTCTGTCCAACGCGGGAGGGAAAAAATACTCCAAAAAAACTCGACCATGCACGGAAGATTTTTAATGCGACCGCCGTGCTCGGCAGAGGACATACAATATATCTGCAGGTGCAGTTAGTAGTACTGTATTACTAAAGTTACACGCGTAGCCGCAGTACTTAAATCTCGCATGGCGAGAGGATCTTCAATCCCACCCCCCTCTTTTTTTTTTACTTTTGGGCTCCACTTTGCAACTGTATCGGTTCGACAAGCAGACTGTACTATATGGCGATGAAGCAATCGTAATAAGAATGATCAGATTCATGACAAGATCATGGCAGTAATCCACCCCCGGGCCTGATAAGATCATGATCATGGTTCCCACGATGCTCAAACGATCTGATACCAGGATCAACTTGCGTGGTATCCCCGCCTCGCAAATCGCCTACAATACGATATAGCATGGTGTGCTATGGTATAGTAGGGTTGGGTAAGGGTAAGGGTAAGGGTAAGGGTACTTGAATACGAAGGAAGAAATCTGGCGGTTCAAGGAGGACGGCTGCTAAAATCGCGCATGCTTCTTTTTTGGTCCAGCATTTGCTGCGTTCTTGTCTTTTTTATTCCAACCTCAAAGCTCAATACGTCCATCAGATCTATTTGCGTCGGTTGGTGGTACATATATATACCGGGGAGGGTCTTCTCCGTAGTATTTGCATATAACGAACATCTCGGTTCTAGAAGGAACTCGCTAAATCGCCTATAATAACGAAAAAGTCAACAGCATGGAGGTATTCTCCGTCAATATTTCCCACATTTCTGTAAGGCTGAGACAGCAATTGTCACATTTGGGAAGAAGAGTGGATTGCTTGGATTAATTGGGAACACCGCATACGCGCACGTCGGTGTGCGCACCATTTTTGGCACCACATCTCTTTCCAACTACGAAACCGCTGATTCGTGGCCACGGCCATCCTTGGATAGCCTCCATGTGCTCTGCATCGCTTCTTACACTTCCGTAACTGGAGGGGCCGGTGACAAACCGCTTCATGGGGCCATGTTTGCGAAAGGGGGCAGTGATGAATCGACATCATTTCGTCTTTCTCTCCCAGATCATCAGGTTTGGAAAGCCTAAGTAGCCAAGTCGTGTGCAAACAAGGCAGCCACAGGCTCAACACCACGCCACTTCAAGACTTTTCAGCCTTGGTATATAGTTGATGCGCATAGTCAAGTACCAACCGACTCAGAAGAGCATCGAAATCCTCTTGGTCAGAAATACCACTGCTTACTCCGCCGCGCATTGCTCGTGACACGAACCGACAACTTTTCCAACGAGCTCAGCTACGCATGGGCTGCATAACATCCCTAAATTTCTGAAATCCTTTGGTTCTGATACTATGTTTTACATCGATCATTTTACCCTTTGTCACTGGTGCATGGGCAAGCACTATAGTGAGTCCATGCTGGGAGGGAATTGCTTCTGAGCCATTCTCAAGCCTCGAGATTTAGGTTCACTCCCTCCCAGCCGCACCAAGATAGCACTCTCACTTACTTCCCCCGTTCTGCATATGCTCATCATCCATTCATCCAACCACCATCACTTCTATCCGCGCCTCTTGAGATAGAGGTGTGGCTCCGTCAGTCCATGCAGTCAGCCGCCGATTATAATAATCATTGAAGGAGGGTGACTTTGGAGACTGATGGTCTGTTTGCACTACCTGGATACATCATCTAACATCTCCATACAAAAATCTACCATCGACATGCTTTGGCGTTCCTCCTGCATAACTTGGCGTCCAGAAATTTCATCAGCATCTTCGATTCCATAAGGAGAAGCCTCCGTTATCGATGCTAGAAATGCTTGCTATTACAGAACCTACACACCTCACCTTGTCCTACGCAAAACTACGATGAACACGCTTCGTGCGCTGATATCTGGCTGTGCGGACCTGATTCACCGTAGAATGGGAAGGGGCCTGACAGTGATGACCTTAGCACACCTTGCCAACTGTTGAGGAACCCCAAATGCACTGACTCCTTGTCATGTCCATCCTATGGATTGACAATAAATTTTCGAAGCCCTGGCCATAGCAGGTGGTTCCAAGCGGAGATCCGGCGCCACACTTTGCCAACGTCGTATTAGCCCGCCCCCAACCTCATTCGCTTGAATGGAACGTGGTCGTGTCATATTCAGCCAAAGAGTACTTCTCCAGCAACGTATGCATACAATGGCTAGTCAATTGTTTTCGCAAGCTACCAGAAATTTCATCTTCCCGGCGCTGTGCATATCTTGTCCAGCGTACAATGCTTTCATGATCAGCTCTGCAAGGTGACTCCAAAGCCAAATCCCTCGTGTACTGGGTTCGGAAGTCGGTTGGCAATTCAGGCTGGTGGCGGCTGAATTCATTGTCCCCAGAATCCCACCGCGACTTAAGCCAGCTGTTGCATTCTGAATGCTGACTGTGTCCCAGGCCCTCCCGCAGGCCCGGTCGGCACTTGGACAACAATCTATTTTAGATTGCCCTCAATCTATTTCATCTACCTTGGATCTTATGTGCCTGATGTTATGTTGTTCTAGGAACATCTCTCACTGGCAGAAAATACCCGAAATACCTCCGTCATTGTACAGCCTCGAGGTACTCGAGAAAAACGCCAAAAGTATGAAACGAAGCTGATGTTACGCATCATTCTAGCTTTCGTGGTTAAAAATGCCCAAACGAATGACGCTTCCCCTCACCACTGCCAGCCCCATTATTTTTCATGATTCCAGACTACCACGGTCCATGGGCCAGTGCCCACCAGCTCCCAAATCAGCTTTGCGCAACATGCATATGTTTTCCTGCAATGGACATGGCTACCACAAAGCACAGCGCGAACGGCTGCTTCATTGCAACGTTGAAGGGCTCATCTTTGCCCTTATGGAAATCCCTTGGGAGTTCCTAGGAAAATGTACCCACCCTCACATTCTCTCCCATGCGAACATAGGTTGCCACAAATGCAAGGCGCCTTGAGAAAGAGAAGGCTGGACATATAATATGCTAAGCAATCGGAAAGAATGCTGAATGCGTCTTACAATATCCACAACCAAGCTCCCATGTCTCAAATAGGCGACTCTCGGTGCTTGCGATCCACGAGACGAGAAAGTTGAAGTTTTGTAAGTTCTGCTTACCTTATTGGGACCTTTAACCCGCGAGTAATACAGCGTTTTCTTGACTTACGAGTGGTATTCTTGGGATGTTTGTAGAATGACATTCATCCCTCCCCACACTTTGTCAAATCAAGCCACAATTTCTGTACCTATAGGCACAAACCCAGATACCCGACGAACATCATGGTTAATTAGGACGCAGATCATCGTTCCACACTCAGAAAACGTGGGCACATATTGAAAATAGATTCACGGGCAAGGGACTCGCCAGAAATGTTTTCCTCATTGTTCTAGTTGGCTTGGTAGCATGGCGCTCCTACCCTCCTCTTTCAAATTACGATATCGGACGTAGGAAAAGCGCATGTGCTGGGGTACGATATCGGTCGAGCTCATCGGAACAAATTGTGATCAAGCCGAGTTCGCAACATGCCCTGCACACTTGTAAGTACCGACAGCATACTCTCAAAACCCTCGAGCTACCTCTCCAGCCGTCTAAGGTAGAAGGGCCGTCTTTCTTCCGCTTCTCTAAATGGCAGCCACTCATGTTCGCAGTCGTACGAGAGTTAAGCACCGCCAAATTCTTTGGTCTATTATATGAAACCTTGACAATAAGAGCCTCTCGGAGCAAGAGTTCTCTGTGGCGCTTACTCGGTAACGAAGCCTCCGTGTTTTCTACATTTATTTGATACAAGCGCGGTTACACCCGCTCATGGCGTGAACGAGATGCCACGAGCGGAGCTTGAAGGAGTGATAGTCTTAAATGCGCGCGGACAGTGATCACAAGATTGAGAATGTCAGCTGCTCATGGCTTCACCTGACCTTACCATTATATATGCTAATGGCATTAAATCTGTGGCAGCACGGCACTTCAGTTCGTATTCTAATGCTCAAGGTTAATAATTTCAAGCTTCTAGGCACAATGGAAGCTTATCAACGGACAGACCATTCTCTGCACAAGACATCCTGTAGACCCCTTTCACACTTAATGCTTTACGGGGCTTTTCACACCTCGAGAAAAAAGGCTTTTTACACTGTCTCGCAGATATTTATCCTTCACTTCACTGCCATACATGTAACTCTCTAGCATTGTCTGAGTGCAGAATTTGTGAGACATCAGCAGAAGCCCACACAGGTATGAATAATAGCCTCATTTGGAATTTTACATTTGTATTGAAAGATCCGCCCATATAGCTCCAGTGATAGGGCAGAAAACCCTCCCTAATCCCTTTCATGGATGATGTACGAGCAACCTTGAACGTATTGCTGGCTCAGAACCCAATTTCACTGAATGCTCGCGTCGCCAATACATGGGCAGAGGGCCTTGGTCTTGTTTTCGAGGAAGCACTCGATACTCCTTGCTAGCTACACATAGACTGACAACATCTTTCAACACTCTGTCTAACCTTTGCAGAACAGAGACACGGGCTTGGTTCAAAAAGGGGCAGTTCCACCTTATCCATTAACCCACCAATAAGATAGCTGCTCGCACTGCGTCACTCTTCTCACGACAAGATGTTCTTGTCAAGTAATGGAGAAACATAAGCTTGACAAATCATTCATTGTAAACACGAAATAGCATTTCTATCTCAGAAGTTTTATCATCCTCGTGATTGGATGGGAATTTGCCGGGCGACCACCTTCGCAGAGGCTCTCAGCCTCGTCACTCTCAATTGCCGACCCTCTTCAGCCTCGCCTGAACATCCTTTCATCATCCACACCTAACCTTCAATGCCTTTATGCTGGAAATGATAAGAAGACTTGATGACGGCGTCGTTTCGCAAGTAGAGACATGAGCGCGCATAATGGCAGAGCGCAAGATGTCCGAAGCGGGACGCTTTCCGCTCCCCGCTGCCTCTTTCCGTTCGTCATCTCCCTAACCACCCAGCTGGCTGTAATTGTGTAATGTAAACTAAGGAGATCGCAGCGACACATAACTCCCCTAGAGTCTGGTTCATAACCTCCGCGTTGTCGCCGCTTATAGTACGGCTCATAAAGTTGTTACTAGCGCATGGTGACTACGTAGCGGCCGGCCTTCCACCCAGCGAGATCGAGGATGCGGAAAGAAGCAAAGAGTTTAGGGAACTTATCAATGAGTGCAAGAGTGGGCGCAAAGATAGGGAGGGTTGGAAAGACCGTATACGAGGGATACGCTGTGATGGGAGAATCATGGGACAATGCGGGGCTGCTGTCGCAGAAGCCGTTGAGGTGTTTAGACGCATCGATATCTTGCTCTGCTGTACTTCCGAAGCCGTGGTTGGGACGGTTGAGGAATTGGGCACTTCGGCTGCGACGCAGACTCTAGTACGGGACCAGTTCGAAGTGATATTCTTTGGGCAGATCAACTTCATCAAAGCTACGCTGCCGCTGCTAAGGGAAAAGCATACGGGACACATCATAATCCTCACGGGCATAACAGGGCATATCGGTACCCCGGGAATGTCAATGTATTCCGCCTCGACCTGGGCATTGGAAGGCTATTGCGACTCCTTAGCTTACGAAATCGCGCCGTTCAACATTAAGCTCACGATCGTGCAACCAAATAAGGAGATTGCGGTGCTGAGCAACAAAATCACATTCGCGCCACAGCTCCCACAGTACAACAGCCAGAACAACCCGGCCCCTGGCCTGCGCGATATTCTCACGAACGTAGTGAACCAAGACCAGTCTACCCAGATTTCTGACCTCAAGGGCAAACACGGACGTAGCAAGATAGTCTCGCGCTACCCAAAACTGGGGAACGAGGCGAAGGATCGGTTGGTCATGGAAACGGTTCATGCACTGACGGCGATTGGGGGTCATGAGAATCCTCCCGCAAGACACATTGTGGGCTATGAGGGCGTTGCGTCAGTGAAGGAGAAGATTAAGACGGTTAGTGAGGAGTTGGAGGATTTTGTGGAGGTTAGCTGCGCGGTGGATATCTTCAAGAGCGATGTTGGGAAGGCGGCACTGGCAGGTGGCGAGAAGGGGGAGGATGGGGAGTCGGCAAAGGCTGGCTCGAGTTGATGTTGAGCCTATGATTTTGTAAGATATCTAGGGATATGGATATGCTTTACGCGGAATGGTGTTATTGGCACACAGGTCAGGATCTCATTGATTGCCGGTCTGCATGCTCTATTCTGGTGAGAACATCAGGTCAGAACCAGAGCTTTCCTTTGGGAGGAGAAAGAAACCGCAAAGTATTTTGAAACTAGAATACATAGGCATGAGTTCAATGATATTTTTATACACTTTATATTCTGGACTATGCTTGCAATCATCCATCCCAGCCTCCTCTTTACATCACCTATGGTCTTCTGAAATGCTAAAACATCTCTTACTGCTCCAACCAGCCTCGGACTCGGGACTTCCGTCATCAAATGCCTCCCCCTCTTATCCTCTACAGCACGCTAGGATCTCGAAAGCAGGACTGAAAAGGCCTCTCCTGCCCCCAGCAGCGAATACAAACGCCACCAGTCTCGACCCCCCCTTTCCCCCTATTTCGAAACCACTCCCTAACGCACATCAAAGGCCACCAGCAACACGGCCACAGAATCGCCGACCGCGTGTGAAAAGTCAGAAGCTAGCCTGGATTTACTACGGCTTACCGACATGCTCGTCCGATGCGAAAGTAGACGGAAAGGCTAAACAAGCGGTCATGACATGTTTCCCGAGGATCTTTCTATGCATGGGAGCGCGGGGATGTTCTTGAAAACCTTAGGTTTCCATTGCTGCCGCATAGCTAGAGTCGAAAGAGGGTTCTATGTTTCCTTGATCCGTTGAAAATCTCCTTAACCTCTCGGATATCACCATGTCCTTCGCGCAGGTAAATGTCCAGACCGGGGTTTGCGTGCCCTGTTCTGTCTAATGGCGTTTGAGTGGTGGATCATAAGGGATCGTTATCTTCTTTTTAAGTTTGCATCTGATGCAGGAAGTTTACAAGGGATGGGGAGCGCGGAGGAGAAGAAGACATGGTTTATCTTTGGCCCCCCCCCCAAAAAGAGGATTTGGGGTAGGATGGGCAGCGAGCTGGGTTCACTGCCAATTCCGCTTTCGAAGCTCGGCAGGTTAATAGGTGGGCTTGTCGTTTTTGTAGGGAGGAGATATACTAGTACAGTAGGAGCGTTATACATGTGAGATGAGCCAAGCAACAGGAGAGAGAATCTTCGCATAGCAGCTAAGCTCAGCCCGTAACGGAGTTGTTTACTTTGAACATCAGAGTCATGTGACATCAAAATCATACTGCATTGCATACGAGTCTGAGTAACAAACTTGTCTAGCAATCATCTAATGGTTCCTTACTGCCATTGACAACCGCGTATTAGATCCGCCGACAGCCAACATAGAATTTAGGCTCTGTTCTTATCCAGTCTTTGCAACAGTCTCCTGATGAACTGTAGGAGCAGTCTTCTCCTGTACCTTCGGTCCAGACCCAATGCTCTGCGCCTCCTCATCGCCCATCAACTTTGAAGTCTCAGTAACACCAAAGATTTCGTCCATCTTCTCCAAGCTCAAGCCTTTGGTCTCGGGCACAAAGAACCACACAAACCAGAACATGCTGAAGCAGAAGCTGCCAAATATGAAGTATGTTCCGTAGCCATGTGCTCCAACTTTTTTGAGCATGTGAGGAACGGCTTGCGCGACGACAAAGTTGAAGAGCCACTGTGTGGCGGCGGCAAGGGCGACATTCATGGCTCGCAAACGGGCAGTTGGGATTTCGGACACAAAAATCCAGCAGCAAGGGCCCCATCCGAATTGGAAGAACGCCGCAAATAAAAAGATGCAGGACAGAGCGAAGTACCCTACAGGCGGGATGGGTTGACCCTTGATCGGTGGCTCGAAGCGTACGTAGAAGCCGATGACAAACATAGCGCAGCCTTGAGCAATGGATGTCCAGAGTAAGGAGCGTCTACGTCCTAGGGAGTCGGCTGCGAAAAGGAGGAATATCATGCAGGTGATCATCTTGACGAGGCCGTAAATTCCAGTGGCGAATAGTCCTGCCTGCGGGCCCTTTACTCCGAGATTATTGAAAATGGTTGGTGAGTAGTAGTTGATAGCGTTCGTGCCGGTCATCTGCTGACAGATCATAATGCCGATAGAGATGAGAGCACGGTTGCGATTTCCCTTGATAGTCCACATCTCTCGTTGAAGATCCCAGAAGGTGGCACCGCCAATCAAGCGGCGTTCCATCTCGAGCTGCTCAGCCATTTCTTCAAGCTCATTCCTCACATAAGGGTGGTCTGCGGGGAGATTGGTGACAAGGCAGATAACTTCAGTTGCCTTTTCCCAGTTGTCTTGTCGTGCCAACCACCGGGGAGATTCTTTGCAGAAGAAGATGCCAATAAGGAGGCAGCTGGAGAGAGTTAGAACTATTTGTAGAAATGGATGAGGGAGCCTTACACGGCGGGTAGACCTTGGAGGGCCAATGGTAATTGCCATGTTATATTCCCGGTGCCATTCCTCAAAGACCCCTTGTTAATTGTTAGCATTTGATGAATAGAGAAACAACGAAATATAGTCGGGTGTTTATTTGTTTTTCAAAATAAAACTACTGATCAACCATCGACTATGCATAGATCCGAATGTTGAATAAATACTCACGTAGTTGACCCAGAATGAAAGCATAACACCAGTTGCAATGAACAGTTGGTAACCACCAGTCAATGCTCCTCTGATTGCTCTTGGAGCATTCTCGGAGACATAAAGTGGAGTGAGCATACTGGCAGCGCCCACGCCAACACCGGCTACGAGTCGTCCGACATACAGGGCCGAAACATGTCCGCTGGACGCTGCTTGGACCGCGATGCCGGCAATTGTTATTATGGCAGAAGCAATGAGTGATGGACGACGTCCCCAGCGATCGGTGACGTAATATGCCACCAAGGATCCAACAAAGCAACCTGCTTGAAGCGTGCTCACAATGTTACTTGTTAAAGTGGCAGCGGCGGAATTTGAGTTTAGGCCGTATTTCGCCATGAAGTCTGGCATAACAATGATTCCACTTGTCTAATATCAGCTATGTCTGTGGGCTCTAAAGATGCCGAACAACTTACCCAATAGCTCCAATATCCCACCCAAAAAGCATACCACCAAAGCAAGCAGAAAATGTTACGGCGAAAATTCTCCATCCATATATCTCTGGAGGATCCTTTTTCATCGCCTCATTCTTCACAATTCGTTGAAGTAACCCCATCTTGCTGGCAGTTATTCTCTCCACGTAGTCTACCGTTGGGGACTAAGCAGTATCACGTGAATGATAGCACTTATATCAAGGCGTCGTGACTCGCTCTGAGGACTGTCGTTCACGAAGTGACAAAAAGTGTAATGAGCAAACCCGGCCACGAGCGGCAGTGGTAGATATATCAGCGAAGTAGACTACCTTTCGCTTCATCTTCAATGCGTACCAGCTCTTATCAACAACGGCGATTATTCTCTCCACCCATCCATCAATCTCATGATCTGATCCCTCTTCCTGTCCCCAGATGATCTCTCGATAGGCGGATAATCTCGAGGGTCCCAAATTCCTCCAGTCTCCAGCGACCTCGGGCCTCGCTCCATACAGGCAAATATAGCTGGGTGGTCGGATAAATTGGCAGGCTATCCAGCATTTGCCAGGGGCCCAGGTTGCAAGCATAGATTACGGTTACCAGTAAAGGTATTTCCAAATACTAAAAGGCACTGATACTGGGGCTCGGGGCTCGTACATTACTGTACCCGAGGCAGCCAGGCAGGCTTGTGCCGGGGTCTTGGTTGAGGAGGCGATGGCCCCCCAGGCAAGGCATCCCCGCATCAGGCGGAACTGGGGTAGAACTAAGGGATGAAAGTCTCTACAGGCGCTACTATATGGAGAACAGGGCATCTGCCCCTTCCCCGGGCCACTGGTGGAGGAATGCTGTTGAATGCCACGGTCGTGTGGCTCAAACTGGAAACAGAGGCGTAAACCACAAGCTTCTTGGCTTCTTAAGGTTTCTTGATCGAGATGAGAGACTGGAGGCATTTCAGTGCCACCTGGAGATGGGGATTATCCACCAATGCTTTAATTGGTTGGCGAACTTGGCTTTGCTTGGCTCCAAAGATTGATTGTGCCGCATCTTCTACTACAGCATGTACAGGACCGTCAATAGACTGATCATACGAGATATAGTAGCGTTGTTGGGACAGACTTGACTCTAGAGAAGCCAATCTATACCTCAAGATTCAATTGTATAGTCAATCAGAAACGCCACCAGAATTCCCTGCCCACGTGGCACCAAGGTGATGAATGAACCTATGCACGACCAACAGCGTTACAACCCCATGCATACAGTAATACCTTTCCGCTTTTAATACGATCAGCAAGATGGAAAGATGCACAACTATCTGTAATGGGAAAGGCGGTTAGTAGTGGTATGGAAGACGTGGACACTTTCCTCGTCTGGGTCAGCTCAACTAAGAGGTTGCATTGCAGTAGATTCAGACGCAGATATATATAATTAAGATGCATATATCTCCTTTGTGATCCATGCTGGAATCGCTGGTCGATGTTCCCAACCATCTAGATATGTTTGAGGCTGTACATTCTGTCCTGATGGCTTCGCGAAGATGCCAGTCACATACCAGACTGTATCGCCTTTTCTGATTGTATGCTGCAACGTCGGGATGATTGTCCTGCTTTCAATGAGATTCGAGTTTGGATCAGCATTGACGAGCATTGCTACTCGCTGACTATCTGATTCCAAAGATGTAATGCCAACAGCACCTTTCGATACTGCGAATGCACCAGCTGGACCGGGCGAGCTACCTTCAGGAGTGTTGAGATCATAGTTGCCAATAATCTTAGGCAGTGTGCCTTGATTAGTATTGGCGTCGTAGAGATCGAGGTAGCGCCCGTCTGGAATTCTCTCATTACAGATGGCGAACGAACCATCTGCAGTCATCACTTCTCGCCCAGCCTCAATCTTGTGTATGCGGAGGTGCCAGTTCGGAGAATCTTCAACTGGTGGAATTAAATATGTCTTAATATTGACATCTGGGAAAGGCTGCCAGATTGACTTGAGTACTGGCTTGTTTTCATGAAGTTCGATAATTGCTTCGTTACAAAGTCGACGAGTCTTCCATACTTCTCCCCCGTCATCTGATAACCCGAGTTGCGAAGCAAGGGCAAATTGCTCGAGTGTAAAACATCCGGTAGGCACAGAGTATCCATATGCACTGCTGTATGCAAATGAGCCATACTTGGCATGAGTACCTTTCATAGGGTAGCTGCATGCCTGCCCAGAAGATAGAATCATTCGATGACCGCCAAGATAGCTTATTATATGGCCAGGATGTTTTAAAGCCTTGGTCTTCTCCAGAAGCGCCGTGGGGTACGGTTCCTCCTCTGAGGTCCAGAATAGATGATTTTCCGGGACTGCCAGACATATGAAAGCCAAGCATGCCCACATGGGGCTTTGCGGAGAATTGTAATTTTCAGCCATGTACATATTCGGAAAGCAATATCCAACCGTCAGGGTGCCGGTAGGACCCCATATTTGTTCTTGGGTCTGCCACCAACGGAGATTCCGTAATAATATTCCCTTGACAATTCCCCAAGTCAGAGGCGCGGGTAACTCTACGTCTGCGTATGCTAAGGCTCCCCAAAAGGATGACATTGCGAAACGATACCCAACGCTCCGTCCGAATGGCGTGGCGCGTCCTTCTTCGTCGAAGTAGTGGACAAAATCCAGAGCATAGTCTTGAGCTCGCTTCTTGAATTCAGTTGCCTTGGCAGGATCGTCTTCGCCTGCTAATTTTGCGTACAAGAGTTGCAAGAACTGAATAGCAAAACTTCCACTGTAGTAGTCTTGTTGCCATATTCCCTCCGGTCCATCATTAGACCAGCCTTCTCCTCGGAAAAATGAGTTCAAATGTATGATATCCTGTTCAATTCGCTCTTGCGAATATTTTCCACCATTTTTCTTCAAGCCCAGATTGGCAAATACTCTGAACCACAACCAGTTGGTATTTGGCATACTTTGATGTGTCAGCAGCTGCGCCTGAGGCATGGCTAGTAGACTTACTTCTTCGCATTGACTGAATTACCCAACCATGCCTCAACATTTCCTTTTTCCTTATCAGATAGTGATTTCCAAAATACTGGAGCAACTGCCAAAGTGAACCCCAGAGGACACATCTCAACCATCCTTTGATCATTATCCCTTGGATCACCCCAATATTCAGAACTCTCAGGATCAGTCCCCGACTTGAGGCCCTGAATCCACCATTCTGTCCCGTCATAGGTACCTCCTCCTGCCAGTAAACTCCCAAGGGCCCACATGGGACGACATATTCCCTCAATTTCCGCAGCTGTATTGTCGAAGCGAACAGCAGTTCCTCCCGGTACTCTAACACGAGCTTTCAAAGGGGAGAAATATGGTTTCAGAGGATCCAACAGTGTCTTCAGCAGTTCTTGTACTGAGGCGCGGTCTGATATATTGACTTTGGAGAATGGATGTATATCACTGTAACCCAGGACTAGCTGTTTCACATTTCCAGTAATAGTAGCGGCCATGATGGATGAGGGCGATACGATACGACGTTTAGGAGAATAGGAGGGGGAAAAAAGTACCTACCTCCAGCATATATAAGTCGTGAAGTATCGGCCCATGTGCGCCAGCGGAGTACCTGCATCACTATGCATCCTTCGGTTCAGCGCTGGTTTACACAGCGGGGGAAGCTTGCACTCCCGTTCTGGCTAAATTGAGCTTGCTCTCAAGCCCCCACTCCTTAAACAACACCCGTATTCACGTGACATGCAATAACACTGCCATAAACATCTGTTATTGCAATCAAATTAATTCACATATTTCAATTTATGTCGCAATGTTGGTCTACTGCTAATTGAGCTACTCTTACATGCATACATACATATATACGCAACTTCTGCTAGTACTGGTTGACTCCATCCTAATGCCAACAGATGCCTATCCTCCAATTTGATTCTCCTTGCATGATGATTATTATCAAAAGTAATTAGAGACCATTCGCATTCATCCTCGAGGATGATTGTATTGATTAGCCATTGCTTCACACACGGTTCTCTCTCAAACTCACTTACGATTCCGTAAGGTCTCCAGAAACATGGTGGTAAAGTGGTGGAATATTTGATAAGGTTTAGGCGTTCGAGAAAGGCTCCCGTAAGACCGATATGATAATAAATGTTCAAGTGAACATGGGACAAGCAAAAAAGCTGTCTTACTAGCAAGGGGATATATATCGCTCATGATTAAGATGGATCGATAAATGAATGAGGCCGAAGGCGCCTAGATCTACGTATATCGGTGATAATACTCTTTCGTCATCGATAACGCTCAAAGAGACGAGGCTATAGCCCGTAGACGAAGGTAGATGGCATAAGTTAGAAAGATCGAACGGGTTCGGATTATAAAGGGTTATGAGGATGGGTTGCCGAGCCTGCCAAAGAGAAACTCTGGTTTCGGCCAGAGTGAATATTAGTTTTGGCACTTATGAATCATTGTTGATGAATCACTTCAAAGAAAAAGAGGTCAGCTCCTTAATCTTGTCGTTGTTGAATAAGTACTCAAAATGCGCCTTCTTTGGAGCTCATCAGCTACTTTAAAACTAGGAGGGAGGTGTGTTGCTGCATGGAAGAATGAAACTCAACTCAGCCTTTGAAGAAAGGAGAGTAAGACTGATCATACAGAGTCATTCATCTACAAACTTTACATTAGAACCTGTAAAGGCACATATTGTGAGAATCTAGGTTATTTGCATTGATGTTATGGCCTTTATGTCTAAGGCGTTGAGGCGTCGCTCGCTCCTATGTAGCATAGGCATCATCAACCATCATCATGCATCAATGAGAATATTTAAGTACAATGCAAGGGGCGTAAGCCTTCCCATGCCTCCTTGTCCCTCATTCAGCCACCTTTAGCATTCCGTGCATGCATACGTCGCATGAGGAGATTTCAAACCCATGTCTTCTTGACTCGGGCCTCGGCAATTGAAGTATTAGACATTAATAAAATGTATCATCGTGCCCAAAAGTCGTTCAACCATCCAGGGTTATTGGCTTCTTCTCCGATCCTTCAGGGCTCGGTGGGCTGATTACTGTTGTGGGCGGCGCAACTCCGTCATTCTCATCTCCTTCTGGCACTTCAGATATTGGACGCACATCTTCTCCTTCGCCAACAGGGGTGGATACACTATTAGCCCTTTCTCTACGCCTTCGCCTAGCTCTCCGTTCCTCCTCCGCATTGTCTCGTCGCCTAGACCTTCGGGCGCTCTCGCCATCATCAGCAGCGTCTCCACTCCGCATGCTTTGGAGTAATAAAGCAGCTCGTTCAGTAATATCGTCTTCAGAATTAGGCGACATTATGGATGGACTGACAATACCATCAGTACTGACCGACGCAGGGCTTTTAAGTACTTCTTCCGCCTCGGGTATCTCGTCGGGGTCTGGTATCTTCTGTCCGGAAGCAACACGAACTTGATGTCTGTTTTGCAAACGTGCCCTTCTCCTCCGATCTCTCTGGTCCCTAGCTTGCGGTGCTGCTTCTCGTAATTTCTGCAATAAAGTATCCATTGCTCCAGTCGATACAGGCGAGGGAGGAGCACTGCCATCTGAAGAGCCCGATACTTTAAGATTAGCATTCTTGCGCTTCATCGAGGCCTCATTGCGCTTGCGAATGACATCCAGTGCTATGTTCTTTTTCTTGGATTGTTTCCACTCAGTAACAAAGACAGCCAGCTTAGAGTAAAAGTCTCTTCGAGCATTTTCATCAGCGGGGTCCTCGCCGTAGAAAATCATGATATCATCGTAAGTTCGTACCATGTCTTCCAAATAAAGTTGCATCTGTTCGGCTTTCCTCCGAGCTTCTTTCATGCACCTCTGTACGATGGAGCTAACGCGGTCTTGAGGATGGAATTTCTTCGGATCGCTGAGATTGCCAGAGTCAAGAGACATTTGAACGTTCTTGATGTTGTCAATGTAGCGTTTAGCATCTTGCTGGAGTTGTTCAACGTTTAGTTTTTGAGCAGCAACAACTCCACCAATGTCGTCTACAAAGCCCTCCCACTCTGGGTACTGTGTACGGACGATTCTCTCCACAAGATCTGCAAAAGTTGACTCGTTTTTGTCGTCCTTCACCATACCAAGTCGAGCAAGAGAACTTAACTTAAACCCACTGGCTTGCTTATTGGAGTCATTCATATAATTTCCAATATCGAGAATGAGACCAAGAATATTCATGAGTGAAACTGAGTCGCGCAATGATTCGGCAACGGTTACAACTTGCCTCAGCTTCTCTGAGGTCTCCTCATATTCACTCTCATAAGATCGTGTTAAAGCAAGAGCTCTCATCCTTGACTTCCAATAGTGGTGCAGCTCAAATGATGTATGAAGATAAATCTGATCTTCACGAGTGAGTTCGGAGGGATCTTGTTCACGGCTTTCCTTGTTTGCCTCAGGGCCAGTCCAGTCCTTGCTGTAAGGTGCCATCAATTTAGTAGTGTTCTCAGGTATGTTGCACATGTCATCCTTTTGCAAGAACTCCATAACGACATTGTTGTCAAGGACTTCCTTATCGCAATGTATGATCATCTGGACAACCTTCTCAGAAGAGTAGGATGAGAACTTGGCAAGCGAGATTTCTAGATAGATTAGTGTTATTCGCGTACAATAGGAGAGAACTTACGGAAAGTCCTCATAAGATCACTCGAAATGATTTGCTTCTTGTCTGTTTTCTTGCTGCCGCCTTTTCCAATCTGCTTGATTTCTCTAGCCATAAAGAGCTTCTCGACTTCATCCAGAACACCTTTCCGCGAAAGCTCGGCATATTTCTCCTCCTTCTCAGCCGCAGTTGGGGTGTGTGCTGCCCAGTGAGTGGTTAAAGGAGTGTCAACCTTCTCCCAGTGCAGTGCTTTCAGCTTTTTCTTCGGTCGGGCTACTGGCAGACCAATTGTTGGCACGGCGCTATAAGTTGGTTGCGCTGCCAAGAACTTGCCTGATATCTTGCCAGGCATAGGAGGAGGTGGTGGTGGCATACCACTCAAACTTCCGCCAGGCATTGGCGGAGGCGGAGGAGGCGGCCCGCCAGAAAAGCCAGGAGGTGGTGGCGGTGGGGGGGGAGGTGGACCAGTGAAGCCAGTGTCCTGACCCGGCATCGGGGGTGGCGGTGGGGGAGGAGGGCCATTGAATCCAGGAGTTTGTCCAGGAATTGGCAAAGGAGGTGGAGGGGGCGGAGGTGGACCATTGAAGTCAGCTGTCTTTGGAATGCTTTCATCATTAGGTGTTTTTGGAGAATTTGACTCTAAGCTTGGATGTGAAGGACCTGTAGTAACCCCATCACCATCTTCATCATCGCTTGCATCGTACTTCTTGGTTTTGGCCGCCATCTCTGCCATATAGCCAGGGGCTTGTTTCGGCCTCCTAAGCTCAATTACCCGTGGTTTCTCGTAAATCGTACCCTCCTCATCGATGACCATTTCTTGAGAGTTGATTGGCTTTCTTGGTATCTTGGTTTGCCTAGAAACACTACCAAGCATACTATTAGTGAAGTCTTTAGGTGCTACTCCACCTGGTTGACCACCTAATGTGCCAAGATCTGTGCCTTGATCACCGTCTTCATCCATTTGTTCGCGAAGGGCTCTAAGTCTGTCAGAAGGACCTGCAGCATCGCCCCAGACCCTGCCTTCAAGTTTGTACTGAGTCTTTTGTCTTTCGATTTGCATCTCAAGGCGTTCCATAAGCTTCTCACGGTCAAGGATGCCCTTCATTTGTGAGGGATCATTCTCTGCCAAGCCATTGACACCCTTAGCAGCATTCGACGCTGCGATATCCTGAGCGTCACGAAGCATCAGATACAGTTCACGTGTCTCAAGCTCATTCCGTTGTGCCTCCTTAGCGCGGATCGTCTGGAGGTTATCCACCTCACCCTTCAGAGCATCTGCTTGTCGTCGCTGGACTTCGATGATCTGAGCCTGTTCATTTAGTTGCCTTTGTAACTTAGCAACCATTCCATCGGCGCCTAGCTCAATCTGTGAGCGCATCTCATCGCGCTCGGCCATTGCCGAATCGGCAAGTTGGCGGGCCTCGAGAGCCTCATCGAGGGCCTGACGAGCTTCCGAGTCGGTGTGCAGTTTGTCAAGTAAACTCTGGACTGTGAAGTTGAGACTTTGCTTTAAGTCCATGTCCGGAAGTCTCCTGTCCATAACAACATAGCTCAACATCGAGTCGACGAGCTGGAACATACGCAAACGCTCCTCTCCATCGTTCTCACGCATGAGTAAGAGATGTTGCAAAGCAGATACAAAGTAGTCCTGAGTTCTGCTGCCTTGCACTTTTTGCATGATAGCATCCACGATTTGAGCTGGATCAGATAAATCCTTCGTTTCTCCATCTATGCTATCCTTTATGCTGCTATTTTCTCGTTCAAGGAGATCCTCATAATCGATGGCCTCATTCGTACGGAATCGTTCTATCTGCTTGTCTATAACGTCGTACTGAAAACCTTCCATCTTCGTCAAGATTCGCTTGATACCACATGCTGTAAATTGGGCACGAATGTGAACCCGAAGTTGCAGGTCCCTCTCCGGAGCGTCAACTATCATGTTGATGAGAAATAGAGTTGCCACAGCATATTCCATAAGAAGGTTCTCCATGCCAATACCACCACTGCGGACTTCCTCACTTGCTCCTACAAGACTTCCCATCTTTCCTCTTCCATCGACTGTAACTTCGACGACACGCATCCATGCATCAAACCGTCCATTTTCCTGCTGTAGGTTTTTGACATGGTCCATAGCCTGAATGACCTTCAGATGCCCTTGACCATCGGCCCAGTGGCAGAGGAAAGTCAAGACCTCACTGACAAGCTTTCTGGTGGTTAGCCTTGGAGAGATCAAGGATGTTGCCAAAGCTATAATGATCGGTTGATGATTAAGAGCATCATCGGCTCCGAACTTGTTGTTCATGAGAGCCTTTAGACACTTAACAATATCATATTCTCTGTCTAGGTCTTTTTCGCTTGTGGATCCATCTGCTGGTGCAGGGCCTTGAGCCTGTCGTCGGTTGATCTTCCCAAGTACATTCGTGAGAGCTACTTGACCTTGGCATTCTACAAAAGTCCTCACCCATCCGATAGGCTGGGTTCGTAGACTAACGGCCAGACTTTGCAACTGTTTAGCTGAAATGCTATTGTCCATGACTTTCTTCACAAACCACTCGGGTGTACCCTCTTCCTCCGCATTTGCCAGCATCTCCATTGCTGTTCCATATTGACCTGTCTGGCGATGTGTTGTCTTGCGCTTTTGCTCGCCTTGATACTGCGTCAAGCGATCTTGATGAACTAGTGTCCATTTCTTCGATGCGGGGTACGCCATCATCTGGCGTTTTGCTTGGTCCGGTAAGTGATGCCATCCTCGCTTTTGCATCAATTCTGCAAAAAGTCTCTCAACCTCACTATCCTCAGATGGCCTAGTTAAATGCTCAGCACCAATGAATGAACTTGTTGAAAGTAGACCAGGCGAATGTGGATGTGATGGAGTTTTGACCAGGCGGTGGTGCGAATCTCTTACTGGCACATATGATGGAGACAAGGAATTGTTTGAGTACAAACTGGGCCCACTTGGCATCGCTGTCCTAGACGAACTCCCAGAAGAAAAAACACTTGACCACTCGGTGCTCGTATCTGATTGATCGTATGAAGTTCGCGGATAACTTGAGCTTTGGCTTGCTGTTGACATTGAGGTATGGTTGCCAATCAACCTAGGATCATATGTCCCTCGATCGTGCGCAGTCATTACGGTCGCAACACTTGATCTGCTGGGTCCCCATTGCTGTAACGTGGTACGGTTCCCTGTAGAAGCCATGGTGATATTAGAAGCCCCTGGTGGTGGCCGAGGTCCAGAAGGGTGAGAGCTGCCATTTGCCAAACTTGATGGATCGAAGGACGGATACTGGTGATAATCTCCTCCGCCCTTATTTAAATGATGTGGCAAAGGTTCCCGTCGTGCTGGCATCTGGTCGCTTCTTGGTAGATAATCTACCGGTATGGGTGACTTACTATCTGCTGCTACACTGTCGTATGGTATTGATGTTATTACCCCAGCGGTCATATTTATGCCAGCCTGCTCCGCGCCAGTGGGCGAGAACGCTCCGTCCACAGATATATTTGATGAATCCCGCTGATGTCTTGATGAACGAGATCCAGTCGAGTTTGCTTTTTCAAAGTCTCCAGTCGAATATTTGCCTTCCTCAGCGACATTCTTCTTGTCCTTCTTACTGCTTCTTGAAAAGAATGATTTGCCTCCAGAGGACTGGCGGGTCTTATCTGATGTAGACATGGCCACCTGCGGCCCACGAGCTAGCCGTTTCAATTGCGCAACTTGCGAATATTCCTAGATGCGCCTGGCCTGGACCCAATTCCTGTAATTATCATTGAGTGCCTTGACAAGAGCCAAATGGCATTATGAACATCAGTGATGAACCACCAGTCTCTGTGCTACCTCTCTGTCTAATCCGGGGGTTTCTACATTCATACACCGGTCAGCATAAAGTTCCTCGAATCTGCGACTCAAAATAATTATGCCACAAGTCATGTCCACTCCTTCAAAGGTGAAGGAGTTAGGTAAAGGAACCAGAACTCACAAACTTCCCCGCAGACTGCCTTTCTGTGCGCAACCCGCCTATATTATTTCCAGTATCGAGCTTCCAAACATAAAGAAAGCAAGCAAAATGAGAGAAAGCCCTCTGCAGAGATATCCGCCCCTGGTCGATGGCAGTTGGTGAAAGGCAAGGGCTGAAACGTTGTTCCACGGGACTTGCAGATGCAAAACACTCTCTTGCAAGTGGACTGTCGTGCACAGGAAGGAAAATCGTTCGATAATTACAGAGCGAAGAGGATGGACAAACTAAAGGAGTGGATCAGGGAGAAATAGGAGATGGTAGAACTGTATTGAATATGGGCGCTTCTTCGGCTCGCCTTCTGGTGTCGATGGGTTGGCGATTCATTGGATTGGGTCCGCACCCCCTGACTTTCTGGGGTACCGTAGTTGGCAGTTGTGAAGAAGACCACGACACCACTCCAGATGCAACAGACGTCGGACTCTTAACGGCTTCAGCTTGGACTTCCTCTTACAGTGTATTCTGTCTGTAGGTTTTGTGCACTGTCTAATATAAGCTAGTGAAATGATACTAGAAAGTCAGCTGCCGAGGGACTGAATCCGATAATCAACAGCAGCTTTCAGCCGTGACTTTGAATAGCACCAAAGAGGTGTCAGCCTTGTTGTCTGCGAGCGAAGCCAAACCTTCACATTCCTTGTACAGTTTCGAAGCGCAGAATCGGCTGAGATGGCTAATCTATCATTACTCAAAGTTAGTTTCGTCTCTGAACCGTTCTGCTCTATGCTAAGACCCGTCAGACTATTGTTGTTCCAGCACTCATTTCGCTTCTCCTCTACCTCTTTGTTACATTCCTTATTGTGCCAATATGGAAGCGATACAGAGGGAGATACAGCAATTACCTTCCGTTGAACACGATTTCCGACCATACAACTTCTCTGCGGCACAGAATACAAAGTGCTCTAGCCGGTTTGTTCATCCCTTCTTCTTGGAGAGCGAATTTCGAAAGGAGTCGGCAGACGGTCATTGCGGAAGACGGGGCCGGTAGTGACTTTGATGAGGACGAGGGAGAAGAGTTGTATGAAGTGGAAAATAATCGGAGGGAGGCATTATCGCTAGATTCACGAAGAGGAGCGGACATTGATGAAAGACGGCTAAGCCGGGATTTAGAAGAAGGATTCAAAGACGATAGCGACGACGATGACGACCCCGATCGTCGTAGAAGTGTATCACGATGATTAGAACGCTCGGCGGCTTGCGACTAAAGAAGCAGATGCATGAATGTATTCACAGGAAGGCATGGCCAACCAGAGTCCACGGTATCTTCATACTCCAGAGGGTATCCAGATTTATGATTACTTCCAGATACAAAGTTACCACTGCTCACGTCCTTCCTTCTCCTCAAAATCATAGCACAGTGCATCGACTGCAAAACTCCACCTCCTTTTTACAAGCTCAACCCGCTCGTCAATGCTCTCAACCGAACTCCAGCACATGCCTCCAAACATCCCAACACAAGACAATGCTTGCATTCTTAGACCTTGCAGGATACGTTCCTCTGCTTGTCGCCTCTCATCCATGAGCTTAAGCACCTTCGCTAGCTCACCGCCTGCTCTACAAACCAAACACCTTTCGGGCATGTCTTTCTCCTGTACACAGCGAGGCGCACGGAATGTATCACAAGGCTTTATCGGATGTCCGCACTTCGAATACACCATCTTCCTGCGACAGATAGGACAGTCATGGTTTGCAGATTCCGTCTCTAGCCATCGTGAAATACAAATGTTACCGAAGACGTGGGAGCAAGGAAGAATAGCAGCCGTCTCAATCGTTCCATCCTCTCTTGGAATTCCCAATACCTCATCGCATATAGAACATTGCTGTTGCACAGGAAGAGTAAGGGACTGTCGTGGAACAGATAACACAGGAGTTAGTGCTTTGACCATGCTAGATTTTACAATTAGAAGGCGCAACAAAAATGGCAGAATCTTGAGGTTTAACTGACTTCTAGAGTATGGCTGGGCGGCGTGTTTGCTGAAGTTTAAACAAGGAAGTTTACCCAAGCCAGGACTTCACCTTGCAAGCCGCATGGCTCTTTATCTATTGCCCACTTCTGCGTCTTGTAGCCACGAGTCATTTTTTTGATCTAGAGTAGCCACACCTTTCTATTAAATTTTAGACGTCATCCAGCCTGTCTCGCCTATTGACAACAGAGAATATCCTGAACAAGGGTTGAAGAAGCCATCTGACATAGGACCCATCACGCGCAAACCTGCCAGTGCCAGGCATCTTTCAAGGAGGGAGAACACAGGAAAGCGGTTCCGTGGTTTTGGTTGTTGGGCGGATACTAGCAGAAATTAAGCTTCAAGACACGTGAAGCATGTGGGATAACGGTGGTCATGCTGGCAGCACCCCTGATCATGGCTTGACACCGTGGTTACACAAAGGCTATAATAGACGGGAGCTTGAAGATGGATCTTTTCTATTTGGATTTTATTGAAAGATGGTATAAGCATAAATAAAAGAGTATTTAATCTTAAATTTTATTTTTGCATTCCAAGAGTGCACGCCACAGACCTTCATAGTTGTGAGGTTGATTTTGAAAGGAGTTGGTATTGTTAAAGTATTGCCCCAAAGGTAACCAAATATATCAAGTATAACGCAGTACATATCAAAAACTATAGTATAGTTGTATATATATTTCGAGTATAGGAAGTTTGATAAACCTGCAAGCTTAGCTTACTAGCAGAATGACAGAAGTATACAGCAGTGCCAAGCAGGCTTTCTCTAACAGTATATATCCTAAGGCTTGAGAATATAGCCGCAGTCTGGTGGTCTCTTCATAGCCAAACAACGCGTTCATAAAAGAGTTCCTTATGAAAAAACTAGTATTCAAAGGCAAGGAAATTAAGGAGAGAGAGAAAAGTAAAGATCGCGTAGTCCATGAAGTGGGCTGTCACCTATAACTCCCAATATGCAACCAGAACTCGTAGAAATGCTGAAGTATGTAAAATCTGGTTTAGATTTCTATGAAGCATGGCATCTTACACAGTTGTGCATCTCGATAGCATTGTACAGCTTACCTTTTAGTAGCGTGAGAGTTCAAAAGACCTGAGTTATCAACAACCCACCTTAAAATTCACGCTTCCAATTCCCCTCAGAAGCCCACTATTGTTCATCAATATAATTCAACACTCAAGCGTTAACACACTTGTCATTTTCAATCCTGCCTAACAAACTTGTCAGAACATGTAACCATCAAAAATATCCCACCTGCTAGAGCTAATGCTAATTCCTTGGCTCAGACCGCAAGCTTCACTCGCAGAAGCACTTACGATGGCCCAGAAGCTTACGAGATCTTCCATCTCGTGAGGGCAATGACGCCTTTACTCCCTATTATAACGATAATTTAAGAAGTGTCGTTTTGATGGATGAGGTTGAGGCCCGTGCATACAGAATCAGAACATCAACGCAGGATCAGAGAACAGGATCTATCTGATGGGCAAATCGACGATAGGACAATGTATAATGATTCTTGAAATTCAATGCACACAGGTATAGTTATATATATTATTCTTGCTGGTGTGTCTACCCCCGGGGTAACGGTTGTAGACGTGAAGCTGGGAAGTTAGAGTTGCATGTGTAGAAGCAATTATTTGTATCTTAGAAGGGATTAATTCAAGTTATTGCTAATTCTGGCACATTTCTGACGTTCTTTATTTCAAATTTTGGTGACGCTAATATCTGTTTCGAACACAATTTGGCTAATGCCTCTTTGTGTCCTTGAACTCTAGCTGCAAAGACGCTGTGTTATGGCTTTAGCATTAGGATAGGTACTACCGCTCCTAATATGCTCACAGAAAGCAAAATAGATTTCTCATAAAAGTACTGCTTACGTAGAAATTGGAAATATCAATGAGCAGTGAAAATTTGATTCTGCTCTGTCCATATTGTATCCCGCACGAACCTGCTTGCTCAAGACTCACAACCCATCCTGCTCCATCTTAAAAAGAACCTTTTCCTATACACACAGGAACTCTCGCGTTCTATCTGTGCCCAGCAGGCTGCCCAGTAGACCGATATCTCCTCACGCTCAGATTAAATGTGCTACCACTTTGTCAGACATCATTAAACTTTTATTGTATAATCCAGGGACATACTATAAAAAGCCCAGGCTACAATGGCGGCGCTGAAGAACAACATGGAAACAATAATGGTGATATACAGACAAGACAGATTCACATTCTGCGGTAATGGTCCGTCTGGAAGCGCTGATGCTGGGTCTGGCATCGGCGTTGCCTCTTGATTTGGCGCTGGGGTATGAGTTGGGAGCATTGCGATGTCAGCGGAGGGATTGACTGATGGATGAGTAGAGGCCGGCCGTGAAATGAGATTGCGGAAGAACGTCATTTTGGATCGTAAGAAGAAGGCGATAGTGCTAGAAATTAGTCAGTTCATACCGTACTTTAACTAATGAATCTTGACATACAATACCCTATAGGAGATCCCCTTAACGTGTAGCGATAGCTATATTTTCCTCAGAAAGACGCTGCTTGTTGATTGTGAGAAGAAAAGACCTATTTTGTAGCTCAAGGAGGAAGTGGCGACGAGGCTACGTCCGCCTCACCTTCAGGAGGAATATATTTGTGAAGTTAGATAACAAGACGGAAGCGAGCGAAAAAACCTCGCTTTGCTACCGTTCACCCTGCTTCCTTGAATCATCTTCAAAACAATTCAATCTTGAAAGTTTGCAGCACTATTGCGAATAACTAACATCTCTGTATAGGACTACAATCTTGCTCTATCCAAGAAATACCATCTTCGCATACAGCCCTCTTTGCAAAGCACATTCTCTCCTTGCATCTCGTGCGTGTAGTATTATTCGGAGTCCTTTACGGCGCCCCGTTTACGGATTTCTATTCACTCTAGCAATCACTTATATACGTTGAATCAGACCGAGACTACAACATATTGATCAAAACGAACCGAAGGCGACTGCAAACTCTCCAGGTACAACGCCAAACGACTCAACCAAGCCATTTCAAACACAATAATCTCCACGGTCTTACTTTCCCGGCGCAAAATAATATCAAAATGCCTTCTCTTGTGAGTGACTGGGGCGTTATGGTCCCTGGCCGTCCACCAACACCTTGTGAAGGACGGGCACAGGTAAAGTTCTAACTGCTGGACACTTCTACAACAGCTGACCAATCTGATAGCAATACTTTCGCGTTGGTTTAGAAGAGCAACAGATGGTAAAGACTTTTGAAAATGGAACTACCATTCAATTTGGTCCTATGGTAACTTGAAACATGAGTTATTTCTCTTGAGATATAACGCTAACCATAGTTAGGATATGGTTGACGAAGTCCAAGCCGGCCAGCCTTTCTTCGAGCAAATCAGACATATTGATAATACTGTCAAGAACGTCCTCCTCACAAGGATGAGACACGAAGGCGACGGTACTGTCAACGAGAAAAAGTTCGATGCGTGGAGAACCAGAGAGCTGCCATTGTTTAACCAGTCAATGGTCCAGATAGACGGCCAAGTTTATTCTCAGACCCCATCAAAGTTTGCTCGTGTATCCAATACTCTTTCGATCTATTCACATTCGTATGGACAGCCAAAGCCGGGTGCAGCCTATCCTAGAGATTCTGACACTAGATATGGAGTGGTAACGCGGGCTGATGCTCTAGAAATTTCTGCACATCATGGCCATGACCGCCCAAAAAAACTGAAAGGACTCAAGCAAGCACGAGACAATACAAGAGCAAATGAGCACCAAGAATATCAACGCGCAAGACGACAAGTTAGTGGTCCAAACGGCCCGCCGCTATACAGTGCGGGAGCTAACACTAGTTATGGACAACTTGACACTAATGGACCGGCCATCAAGATCAACAAAGGCCGTGTACAACCTATGATAGGACCTCGCAGTGATTTTAGTTACATCAAATTGGATGATGCTGCAATAGGATCTGACCCATCACAGCACGTTATCACTGCGACACATGTCCCTACCAGACACTTGCCTGAAACGTATATTCCCATCAAAGACTTGCCCAGCAACGCTATAGTTGAAAGGGATGGTCTCAGTCATGCCCATCACTACACTCGCTTCAGTGCACCGGCCCCAGATCCAATCGGACAGAAGGTAGATAGTGATATTCAAGTCCGTGCTTACGGCATGCTAGTGAGTCATCTACTTCTTGTTTGAAGAATACAAACTCCAGAACACAAAATAAGTCCAGCCTAGAACTGAATTTTTAACATAGGATGCTTCACAGCCACACAGACCTCTTGATCCTGTTTTGAACAGCCATGGTGACCAGCTGTATACAAACAGTGGCGCTCAAGGTTTCGCTCGAAGTTCTGCCAACGTTGTCCCCCGGCCTGACCCTTTCCAGTCCCCTGGCCAAGGAAAACATCAACAGTAAGTGATGGAAAACCGTGCCTCTCTTTAAGCAGTTGATAGAACTCCCTACATGACATCGGGCTAACTTTTGCAGGCTGAACACAATTGCAGTGGCTAGTATGGAATTAACCCGATCTAGGGGTGGTTTCCCTCCAGGAGTGAGAAATAAAGATGTCGGATATCTTTCAAGCTCGCCTCCTTCTCCTTCAGAGGTTACTTGGCGCACAGCTCAGGTAGAAGCATCACTCAGAGAAGTAGACGCTCGTCTCCTTGGCTACCATAGCAAAGAGGCTCCGACACAAGCTGACGGCGCTGTTGGTATTTCAGGATCTGGCCCTGTCGCGTATAAAAATATTCCTGCTAGCGTTTCTACTGCACAAAACAATTATGGTAGTCCAGTTCAACAAAATACTGGGGATGTGACTGACGGACAATCTCGTACCGGTGTATATGACTATCTCTCTCGACAGACCCCGGGAGACATCGCCAGCCAAATCACTCAAGCCGATACTTATGGCTCTCATTCTCAATACGATCTCAAGGACATGAATGGTCCACTAGTTCATGCTAGTGGACTGAGACAGCAAGGACCTAACACAAAAAAATTGATTCAGAGCGCCTCAGGATCGCGTCTCTCTAGTGGCTTCTTTCAGGGCAGTTACATACTCTTTCAAGCTGGTCATGAATTCGCTGAAAGTAGTCCGGCTACTCCTTATGGCAGACATCCCATTCGGGCTACCAGTATCCCACACTATGGACATACTGTTGCGCAACATCGTGAGAATGCGAGCAGCTCACCTTCACCACAGGGCAGAGGAGGACGATACATCTCAAATGCTTGATTTCGCTAGTATCTAGACAAGCTCGCAACAGCTTTGGAGTCCAATTCGGAAGATTTGCGTTCAGTGAAAGACATTTTGCAGAAAAAGATGATGCTGAGACATAGAATTAGCATTGGATTTGGATTAAAAGCTTCGCCTTGCCTTCTTGTACGTTATACAATATATCCCAATCTCCTTGTCTAAGACAGTAGCCTAGAGAACATATTTCGCACCCTCCCTAAGCATAACTTGTATCCAAGCGTGATAAGCTGTAAATATTCATCGGAGAATAGTTGTTCCTTTGTTTCCACAAGGGGCTCGCGGCTATTGCGGCTATATAGGCTTAACGCGTGGTAGCCTACAAAGCACGAGTTAAGTCGTCAATTAGATGCTAATCAGACAGGGTAACAATAAACACTAAGGATCTAAAAGTTGTGCTGAGAAATAATATCTTTCAAAGGAACGTTCGAAAAAGAAGAATGGCACAAGCCGACGGTGAATTGTTCAAACTTGAATAGGAAAGGAAGCCTAAGGTGCAAATGCCGAGCCACTAGTTTCCATATGTCCTTAAACCCAATGCACTATCAACCTTTCAATTCCATTCTTTTAGCTTAAGGTTAAGCACAGTAACATCTTCTGAGGAAAAAACAAAGATGAGATTCAAGACATCTGTGCGGAATATTACAACCTTCTCTAGTAAGAAAGCTAGGCTCTATTTCTGCTTTGCCTCAAGGCTTCGTGTCACAAGCTAATATTGTTGATCAATTTTAGAGCTGACAGCATCCCTATCTTCTTTGGGGAAAGTAGCTTGGGTTCGGCTTGATGACGATATTGTGCGCTTCACTATTATCCCAGAAACTGGTACTCAAGTATGGGCGTATGTCATCCTGCTCAGCTGAGCTGATAAATAATACAAAATTTCCTGTACTAAAGCTAAAAAAAATAAGATCTCTTTCTGTAGAATCCATATTCGAGGATTACACCATCCAGTCAGCTGCCCCAAATAATACAATAAACCTGGAGCTACCACTTCCACCTCTACATCGCGCTTTGAAGTCTGCACTTAACGCCTCATCAGCCTCCATCCGCCTAACCAAGAAAGATGGTATCCCAGTGCTGTCTCTGACTATCATCACGAACACCATTAGTAGTGGGAATAGCGCAGGCGGCTTTTTGAATAACGCTAATCAAGATCCATTTGGTGACAATGCATTCCGTGAGGAGAGTCTTGATGCCACTCTCGGAAGAGACAGAGAGGCCATCGTCACGCAAGACATCCCTGTCAGAGTCTTGACAGCAGACAGCGTTGAAGGCATCCACGAACCACGGGTCCGCGAACCAAATGCTCACATAGTGCTTCCGTCGCTCATCCAGCTGAAAGCCATCTCGGACCGATTTACGAAGCTCGCTCTGGCGACAGGTTCTGGTGGGACAAGGGGTGCAGCAAGCATTCCAAAGCTAGAGCTAGCAGCGAACATGCATGGTAGCTTAAAGTTGAGTATATCAACTGATGCGCTGAATATTTCCAGTGTGTGGACTGGCCTCAACAATCCCGAGCTTGATCCAAGGCAGATCGTTGATGGTGAAGATCCTGCTGATCATCCGAGCGCAAAGCTGAAAGATGCTGGCCCTGACGCTTGGTCAACTGTCAGGATTGATGGTAGAGACTGGGGAAAGGTATTGAGCGTTGGAAGACTAGGTGGTCGTGTCATAGCATGTATGTTGCTTTCCCCTCTCACTACGTAGCCACTAAGATTTCCAGGTTTCTCGGACGAGCATGCGCTAATACTTTATGTCTACCTTCCAAGCTACGACGACGCTGATGATTCAGTTTTGACGGTGAGTCCTTCATCCAGCGCTGTTAGAAAGTACGCTAAATGATGTGCAGTATTATATCTCATCTTTCAGTGTATGACACTTGACTTGGGATTTTTACGTATCTTTGGAGTTTTGCGGATGTGATACCACTATTGGCCATTTGCACGCTATTAGAAGAATAAAACAAGTTATAAAAATCCCAATGGTATGTCCCAACTACAATGGCACTAGCTTTCTCTAAATACCCCGGCCACTCATGATAAACTGACGAACATTAGAAGCCACTTGATTCCCTTCGTCACGATCGGCGTATTGAAAAGCCATCATCTTCACACAATGGATATTCACTATTCAGCAATATAACACCTAAGCACGGCCAATCTAATAATACACAAGACTTAATGGCACGCCTGCCCTGCCCAGTAACCCTCACATACACAGAATAAACGACGGGTCAGATCCATAAAAGCTAAGGGAATAGTTCTGTGCCCATACAATTTCATTATCCCGGTACAGGTTTCTTCCAGTCTGTATCTAACCGTTCGGCCTCTTCAAAATACCTTGCGGAGACAGATGGTATAAAATTTGGCTTTGATACTGGTTAGGAAGACGGGGTCGACGTTGTTGTGATCGAGGAAAATGGAACAAAATATACTTTTATCTTCCCCCCCTATTGCCTTGGAATCCAAATACCTGAGCGTTTCTTATTTAAAAATGATAGATGATATCCTCAACTTCGCACCTACCAGTATGCGGCATCGATATATTAATTCGTGGCGCCTAATGAGTCTCCAATATCGTACTCGCATCCTTTAAACTCACCTATATGTATTTTTACACGTTGAATGTTTTGCAATTTACTGTGGCCATGATATGGGTTGTCTGGATACGCTCAGTGAAATAGATCAAGATGCCTGAGTTATTATGCCTGAACATTTATGAACTCTGCCCATTCATGCACACCATAGCCTAAGAATAAACAATGCGAGCCTTGATATGTTTTCACCATTAGATGTGACTTTGTACCAAGCCATATAGAATCTCCTTTTGATAAGCTCATCATGTTAAGCATTAATTCACGATATCTGCAGCGATTGCTTGCCAAGATGGGATTTTTTAATACTGTAGAGATCAATCGCAAGACTACAACTATCTACATATAGAAATCGGACATACGGGTTATTTGAGAATTTTTTTTTTACTGGAATGAAGTTTGTGATTATTGCGGAATATATACGCTATGGACGGCACCTAACATGCCAATTATCCTTGATGATAACCAGAGTAGCTGAACGATTTAATGTAGCTAGTATAGTTGTCGCCGGAAAACAGACCAAGAAGACAAGTATAATATTGGCAGTGAGTTTCACTCCTAGATCTGGTACTACATCGGGTAATTTATCGCTTTGGATAGAACTATTGGTATCCAGGGAATGTCGTCGCCGCCGAACAAGGTGAACAATAGTTGGGCTGAGAACGCAGATTGAAAGAAGAATTTTTTCACTTCTGGTCATACCTTTAGTTGAGCAAGAAGCCAAGGCCGAGTGAAAGATTGGGGCTATTTGCGTCGAATATTCCAATTAAGCGTGTTGTCATGTGCCCAGATTGTGTACTGCATTCGATGACCAACATCAAATAGCACATTCATGATGTCTACTAGCGCGCATCCCACACCGGGTGAACGAGAATATTCTGGGCTCAGCACTTTCATCATAAAATATACCTTCCGAAGATTCCAATCTGGATTGCTGTCCTCGATATGTTTAAGCAGATCTTCGGCAACAGTGATATAACTATTTGGACACTGCTGCCAGATAGCTTTTTCAAATCTCACAGTGTCGTTCTAATTCAAAAGCTGAAAGAATCGGATGCATTATTCGCACTTGCCATCGCCGTTCGGAGGCCCCGCCTCCCATGAGCTAAAAATGGTACAAGAACGATTGTAAGCCTTTTAAGGCCCAACTATGTATTCATTAAGAAGGATTCAAGAGCACTAGGTTTATGTTGTTTTTCAGCATTATGCCTTATGCACCGAAGTGATAAATAGGAGGCTTAACTTACTATTTCCTTAATCATCCGAGTATAATATCTGCTTGATATATTCTTTGAGCCGATTCTCAGACAAAGTCGTTCATCCAAAACCCCCAAAAGTTGATCAGCTTGTAAATCAATCAGCATCTTGTTTCAAATCACCTGTTTCAAGGTGTATTGCCGTGTAGCATTCCCCTCACTTTCGTCATGATATGGGAGATAAGCAAAAGAATGGAGTGATGTGTATGAAACGGTAGCGCAACTTGAACGCATGTCGTCTTGACAGAATGGGACAAGCAAGGGGTAAGTAAGCGACATCTCGGACCATTTCTATTCGGTAAGACTTGCCATGCTGCAAACATACGGTAGTGGCCCGTCCGTACTAAACTGTACACTTATGTTGGGTGGAAGGCAGATAGTAAAACAGGTAGCAAGTTTTCTATGCAATGCAGTTTCATTTCTCGTTATATTTGTAGCAAAAAGTCATGCTAAGAATACCACTAGGCAGGTCGCCAATCAAGGCGAACCTAGAGAGGAATATCGCTATAAATTGCTCTCAAGTTGGGGTATAATATATGCTGTGGGAGGAGGGTATCGTCATCCAGTCTGCCACACATCCCAGAAATCCTGGCCGTCTGACCATATGTATCATCGCTCTAAACTCCAAAAATGATCGTCATCGAGGATATGGACCCCGTGTATTCCCATACAATAGCGCCTTCCTAACATTCATTACAATCGTCTATGCTGTGTTCATAATAACCACGTGCTGCTCTTAAAGAAACCCGCCCTCGTTGCCAAAAACCCCTACGCTCCCACGCCAACCGCAGCGTTTGTCGCGGTCAGTACACGTTGCTCCAGATCCTCCACGTAATTGTACAGAGTTTCTCTGGTTCCTTTCCTCATCCACCCCATATTCGCTGCTAGTTCTCCTGCTTCCAGTCTTCCCTGAGCTGGAGCTCGCATTCGTTTGCACCAGAAGAAGACTGCTTGTGGAGCTCAGTCGCTTTGTAAACTCCTGAAAGCTTAATCTCTTGACACTCGTACTACTGCTTCTCTTGATATCACTTGCTTCGAAATCGCCGGCTCTCAAATTCGAGCTACTGCTGCTTGGATAGAAGTCTTTAAGTCCAGGAACAGTCACGGCTGAAACCGAGCGTGAAGGTAGCGCAAGCGAGGTAGGGCGGCTATGGCGCTTTGAAGTACCTGTACCAGTTCTCGGCCGGAGACCACCAAGGTTGATGGACGGAGGAATCCCGTGGAAAGCTGACATAGCCTGAGGATTCAGAAACGGAATTGGAGGATCGTTCGAGGTTGGTGGGGTTGATCTTCCTGGAGATATTGGCGTGCGGCGTCCGGATATGTATTCCAAAGCTCTTTGAGCAGGCGTCGGCATTTCAAACTCCTGATCAGACATATCCATCCCATCATCTTCATCCTCTCCTTCCGCACTCGAAGATTCTTCGGATTCCTCGTCTAGTGACCAGCCACTTCGGGCATCAGCGTTTTGAATTGTGCTGGTAGATTTCTGCATTTTTCTCTCGTCTATCTCTCTCATTAATGCCTCAAATTTTGCGATACTACTGATCTTCTCCTCATCCTTATCTTGAACTCTTTCGCTTCCTGGAATACATCTCATCTGAAACGCTCTGTCAAGAATAGTCTCTCGAGGACCTGGCGGTGTTGATCCAAAGGCGTTCCCTGCAACAGCTGATGCAATGCTATTGCTACCCCTTGTATGTGAGGATAGAGCAGAAGTTCGTCCTTGCGCCGACGTCCATCCTTCAATGAACTGGTGGTCGTATCCTGAGGTTGAAGCTGGCGATGGCAGATCAGATGGTAGTGTTGTGAATTGCTTGGAATGGTTTGTAGCAAAGCCCATAGGAGGTGGCATTGAGCTCGACTGCGACGAGAGGTCAGAACGTCTTGAACGTAGGCTTGGAGACGGCGATAGCACGGCAGATGGCCGGTCCCGAGGTGCATGAGGGTATGTACTCGTAGTATTCTGGCTCGAGGCTCTTTGCAAAAATTCAGGTCGTGTATTTGAACTGGTCGGGGTTCTGGTATCTCTAGCATCTTTAGGCGCAAAAGGGTTAGTGAAGAATGTTGGACTTAATGGGCTCATCTCGTCATTCAGGTCTTCCAAATGCTCATGGGACTCGGGTATCAATTGAGACTTTATGGCGGCCTGCCAATCGTATATGTTGTACCGCTCATCGGGAACAGTCCTGAACAGGAGTGTGCTGGCCCACGGGTCTTTAGATGTCAACCCCCCTGTCCTACTAGACCGTCGTTTCCGCGCTCTCTCAGTCGGTGCGTCTGATTTGAACTCGAGCATCATTGTTGGGAGGGAAGGCATTTGTTTTCGGTGTTGCACATTTCGTATTTCGCATGATGCAAAGGACGAAATGGAGTGCTGGGCCACAAACTCCCGATCGCCCTTGAACAAATTAATAGGAATCCTGCTGCCTGCCTATGACAACTCATACCTTTGTCTTGCATATTGAAATGTAGAGTGTTTGATCCTGATCTTGTGTTGTGACATCGACCAAACTTGGCTTTGACGAGGTTGATTTCAAATCTTTTCGCGAAGACCCAGCTTTTGATTCTGACTGGGCCATGAGTTCATGTTGTGCTTTCAGCTGGGCACCCGTGCCGAAAACAACGTATCGTGGCTAGAGATGGAATGTTAATTGACTGGGAGCGCAATTAAGCCGAGAAATACCAACCTTCCATACTGCTCGACCGATCAATATTCCTCGTTCAGGGGGCATCAAAAGAATGCCCTCCATATAAATCATTTTCGCATCAGAAAGGACAGACGAAGAATAGAATAGTTGTGTATTAAAACATTATCGAAGCTCCGCAGTCACTTTCTACAAGTTCCCACAAAGACAAGAGAAGAGGTTTGACGGTTCGAGTAAGTCGAATGCAGCGCCAGAAGCGCAGATGAGTAGATTGAAGATTCTGCGCTTTGACCCCTTAGTTTTGCCTGCAGCACTAAATAAATTACCGTAGCTTTTTGTCGTAGATCCACGATGGGTCAGGCAGGTATGCCCCTGCTTAACTCTAGGCCGCAAGATTTGCCCAAAGAGGCGGAATATTGGTTTCTGGATATAGGAATAGTCTACGTAATTTTGGTAGAATTTAGGACAATAGTTGGACATAGCGACGTGGGTATATGGCGATTGAAGTGCTCTCCGGCCCTATACAACCACCACCACCACAACATTCGCCTAGAGACCCACATACAATTATTATTGGTCCCTGACAAATCATACATAAGAGGTACCTCAGGAACGTGTGCATATATACTCACTCTACGATTTGCTGAGGTTAGGCTAGATACTGGCATGCAGCAGGCTTGCTGCAAGTCAGATCATGTAATGTTGATGCAGTACCTGAGAGGCGACATATCACCTCATGTACATCCGGGACGGCATCACAACCAATTGGCTCCCTTTTTCTAAAGTAGATGCATAGGGTTTCGAAGGCACAGGTAGCATCGATCAATCTATTAACCTCCGTATGCTCTCATGATGAGTAAGTTCAGTCTCTTAGGGTTATACAACATCCTTCGCAAAGAGATTACACCCTCCGTCCCATGGTGAGACCAACCATCGATTCAACATCTTTCTGACACACCTCCACTCACAAGCCAACCTCTCTCTAATGAGCACTAGCTTTTAGGGTTTGCGTCCTGCATTAGTTCAGGCCCCTCGATTTTGTAGCACCATCCTAAATAGATTCTTCAATCCTCTTTTTCAAGACACTTCTCCCACAATAGCACTGGCTGGCAACGATCCACCCCTAGGAGCGATCAACTGCTACTTGATTTTGTCAATTCTTATTATCCAAGGGAATGGATGCAGCCAAAACCATCACTTGATGCGCTAAAATTTCCGAGCCCGTTAAATACCCAGATAAATCCTGTATTTAGCCAGGAACCAAGATAATAAGGTGGTATTCCCATCCGCGCCATCCCATGGTTACCGAATGCCGGAGCGGCGGAGTAGCCGTATTCATCCTTTGGTACTAAAGCCATGATTCAAGTCTCAGGCCGCCAGGGGCAAGATCTTTGAACTCGTTGAAAGGCATGTAAAAGCGAGATCTTGGTAATTGATGTGCCAGCTGGATTGTACTGGTGCTAAAAGTCTTTGTCCAGTGCATTAATCCTCGGCTGTTCATCCGAATCTCAAACACCACAACTGACAATCTGATAACTTCGGTACGTTGATCAAACAAACCACCTACGGCATATATTTTCTCTACAGTCTGGTGCTGTGTGAGACGACTACCTACATACTTAGTATATCATACCTCGTACTGTAAGAATCTAAGGTTTAGGTCCCATGGGCGGCCCGCGCCAGATAAACGATATGATCTCCTTCTTCCCTTCTGGGTTGTTCCTTGATAGCCATGCCGACCCCGGATAGTCTATCAGAATACAGCAACCGACTATTTCGTTTCTTTTTCTGCACAAGAACCGCCATGTGTCAAAAGTTCAGCTTCGGCAGCTAGCGTACACTTCACATACGTTCTCAAATCCTTTCTGTCACGTAAAGCGAAAACTAGCAAGACATGTCCCATTTTTCATGCGCCTTTTGCATGGCTGTGAGGCTCCACAGCTTTCTAGAAGTTCAGCCACCTCTCCCGCTCCCCACCAGACAGACCGCAAGAAACCCCATGGCCACAATGTGAGCCGAGATTGTGATGTGTCGTCTCCAGCGCAAAGCGTGGAAAGGTGAACAAGCAGCGCGGAGTGGTCCATGGCAGCGGGAACCAGCGGTGTAGAGGAGGAAGTTTCGTAATATGACCGTGTCAACTACAAGTGTCGCACATGGTCAAATAAATAATGGCTTTTCCCTTATGACAGCCACAAGTGAAGTTACCAAGGCCCGAGCAATGGCATGAACATAGATCATGAACAAGCAATTCTCGCCAAGTTCCCCACTTGCAAAGCTAACTAGATCCAAACCTCATCTCCTTGCCGGTGATTGTCTAGAGATGAAATGAAGTACAGAAGTCGGTTCCTTAGTAATTGTGATTTGTCTGATTTGTTGCGTGCTACAGAATGCTAGACATTAAGTCAACCTTTTTTTCACCTTTACTTTCAGTAATGCCGTGGTTTGTTTGATTTCCGTCTTGACACAAGCAGACAATGGCCGATCATCTCGGTAGTATAACTTTGGATAAATGGAGGGTTCCGAGAAAGCATGTGTTATATCTTTCACAAGGGCATGCGTGTACGACAAACCTAAATTAAAGACAAGAATCATGGCTCCAAAACAATCTTTTCATATGATAGATTGTTGAAATTCATACAGGAGACCAATGGTTATGACAAAGAGCCGAGGGCAGCCGTTTACTTAGCTCTGATATATGTATAAAATATAATACTTTGAATGTTTGAACCAGACCACCAAACAAGGCGGTACCACTTGTAGAAGATTACAAGCACCATATTCGCAAAGAGCCCCAAAGTCAGAATTTATATCAATTTATCAAGAGTAGTGACATATTTAACCACAGTTCCTGTTGTATAAATAGTGCAGCTCATAAATATACTTCCCCCCAACCTTAGCATCTCTGCTTCTTCATTGTGTAAAAACTAAATCAAGAGCGCCCCTGTAGGCACATTCCAAATTGACCAAGGCGATCACATATGACCACACTGTCCTATTTCTTTGAACAAGCTCCGTTTCCGCCCTTTTCAGCGGCGGCAAAACTCCGCCTACCAATTCCTCTCTCCAGCCTCGTCCCAGCACCACTCCGCTGGCTCCCTACATTAAAGCGCCGCATACGCCCGTTCCCCAGCAAAATAACAAAAACAAACCGGCCGGGTGGTATAGTGGTGAAGACGCCTCTGCTCTCCGCGGATTTTGGTTACCTTCCCCTAGAGAAGCTAGGGTGTGTTGTACAACAGATGCGGAGAGCACACAGAGGAGACTCGGGTTCGATTCCCGGTCCGGCCATTGAGCACTTTTTTGAGATGGTTTTTTTTTTTTGGCTCTGGGTTTTACAGAATTTCTGGTTATGGAAATGGAGTTGGGAAGGAAAAGCTGCCGTAGAGACAAAGCAGAGGTAGGTTGATGACAATAATGACGAAATCACAGCGCTGTTACAGCTTCATGTCTTTTATTTAGAATGATCGGTGCCGCGAGACTAGTATGAAAATTTAGCACATCTATCACAGAAAGGCTCATGATGGGTTGGCAAAAAAAAAAAAAGAACCTTTGCTAAGTCTTTGAATGACTTAAAATGAGAAAGAGCTTCTGCCCCATAAACCTTGTGGTTATTCATTCACTAAATCCAGGCAACCGCCATATTCGTACTTGCGTGTTCTCCTTCAGCCATTGCTGCTCTTGCTCTAATTTCCTCTCTATCAACACAAAAGGGCCGGGATGACCATCTTCAAAAGAATCTCCACCATATGAACACAAGCATAAAGAATGCCAAGCCGCCTATGGGTCCATACTGCTTCAGCAGTAATTCCCAGTTGATCCTCACTGCTGCCTTCCTATACTTCAAGCTGTCTTCTCTTAATCGGCTGCTCACCTCACCCATACGCTCTAAACTATCGCCCCTGTACAATAAATCTTCGATATTCTTTGTCATAACCTTCGTGACATCTCTAAGCTCGTCGTTCAGCTTGTCAAGATTCTGGGAGGCACGGGTATCGGAATATGTGGCTTTCGTTCGGGATATAAATGTATCGAACTCCATGAAGGCATAAGGCCGTAGACTTGGCGAGAGAACTTGTGAGGATGGATAGGTGGTGTTAAATTCGGTTGATAGATCGGAGAGATAGGTGAAAGCTAATTTTCGAGGGTATGATTTCTCCGATATGCACAGAAATACAATGTCCTGGGAGATGAGGTAGCTGTTATATGTTAGCTAATCGTGAGCGGAAATATGATGTGCAGTTGCCGCCGCCAAAATTACGAAATGACAATATACAACAACGCGAGCAGAGTTTAATATCTCTACTAATCAATTATTGGACTGATTCCACAAAGAGAGACATATGAGCTGGACGTCTCACAACGAAAAATATGTACAGCCCTGTAGCTAACTTCCTAGAAAGGTGACTGAGTCCATATATGGATAGTGATCAACGAAAAGCAGAGGCTTTGTGTTTCCAGGATTGTCCAGACCCGATGCAATATCACCACCGCAGCTTGGCGATCTGAATATCTCAGGTGCGAGAAGACTTCATTTCCAAGTTTGCTGTATTAAGGCGATCTTCGGCTGAGAATAAACATATTCGCAAACCTAAACCACTCTAGCACTTGCTAGTATGTAGAGCTCTCTACAGCCTAACCCATCATCTGATCGAACACAAAGCATCCCCTTACATCTGCCTATTCTTTGCTTGCCTCAAGGTCTCTAAAATCGGTTTTCCTGGCAAACCCCAACTGTTGTGCTGCCATGCTTCGTGTAGTATGGACGAAAATCTCTGCTATGCAGAAGTCCTGTATAATTATACGTACTGTAGGGTGTATGCGCCACTCTCGATGCTAGCTTGTTGTTCTGAATTCCGATTCAATCTTCGCAAGACCATCTTAACCTGAGACTTGATCTCGGCGAGGGACGATTCGGTCTGGCAAGTAAATGGTCAGCTTATACTTCTGGAAGGTGCCAAGATTCTCGTACTTGTTCATCGTCAACAGATGCACAGAGCATTAGGCCTGTGGCAACAGATCAGCATGCGATCTCGAAAAAATCCCTGAGAGTAGAGTACCATCTAGCCTCGCAATCTGTGTGGATCTAATCATCGCGCCGGTTTCTCGAGCTCTTCCTGAAGTCGCGGTAGTGTATTCCCAAGTTCTGAGTTGTGTTCTGTGAAAATCTGCAGTGATCGGCGATTGACACAGAACGTTGTTGTTAAAGAATATAAGAGCTTAGGTGTTTGGTACAAGCAAGCTTCTAAACTCTTTGACAGATATGCAGTTCATACATAGCTTCTAACCAGTAAGCTTCGTCACTAAAATAAACTGGCAGGTACAGGGCGCTTTGACCAGTTTATGCACAGTGCCACAGAGCCAGTTGCCTCTTTCTTGCCTCAAATATTAGGATAGCAACCATGAACGTTCTTCAACAGACTTCTTCACGTTCATTTTCCATGTCTACCAGGATAAAATTCAAATTTTTGTTTTGTAAGTCCTGCATCATTCCCTAAAAAGCGTCGCCCCAGTTTATCCTTATCCATATCAAAAAAGGGTTTATTTCCTTGAAAACTAGTCCTAGCACTTCTCAGAACCTACTCACAATCCTTCATTTACTTAAACTAGGATGAGGGCAGACCCGATCATTCTGGATGAGACTCTGAAATTGAATGTTCTACGGAGATATTGTTTTCTAATACAAGATTGATTAGAGCATTTATATAAAAGTGAGCTTTAGCATCATATCATATTGCCAAACCGGGTATTCTGTCGTGTTCTGCTAATCACTCTTCCTTAATTCAGCTCAGAAGCAAGCAAGCTGTGCACCAGGTCTTTTGCTTTTAGTACCTATATTTTGAGGATTCATCTTCCATATTACAATGGCTCGCAATGGTAATGGCAAGGGCAAATCAAAGCGTAAAGCTACACCACTCAAAGGCCGTGCTGCAAAGAAAGCCAAAGACTACAGCAAATATGATGATGCTGATATTCTTGAAGACGATAAGTGCTCGCTCTACAGTGAGGAGACTGACCTTCTAGTAGGCGATGCAGATTTCCTGTCATTGTTCAAATCTAAAGCAATTATAGGCAATTCTAAGTCATCCTTTAGCAGTGGAAACTTTGGTTACTTCGTCTCTGGAATGCCTCCCAATCCATGGTGCGGACTCAGAGAAATTCAAGACTGATATGGCTGCCTTCAAAGAGGATGGCCGTGCTGGTCGTTTTGATAAAAGTTGGGTCACGCAGGCACTCGCAGCCTCAGAGAAACGGAGCACCGGAGGTTTTGAAGAGTTTCAGAGGCAGTGTTTTACTTCTGACTGGAATTTGCCGCTTGAAGCGCCCAAAGAAGTCAATTCTCAACCTGAAAATCGCTATAGAGAGCTAGGCAACAGTCATGATGCGTCTGGCTCTTGCTCTAGCGATGAGCGAATGCCAGATGCTCCTCGGTCTGCATCAGAAGGACAGGTTGGCGAAAGCAGTCAGCCTATATCAACCTGCTCTGCACCAAGTACTCATACCGACGAGAGTAGTCAGCATATGGCACTTGATTCTGGAACCAGTGATCAAACTAGAGAGAGTGATCGGAGTCAGGTCAATCCCACTACAAATGAAACTACCATCCGATCAAGTACCGAAGATTACAAGGAACCATGTAGTAGTTGAACATGTATTCGGGGCCAACTTTCAGTTCCTATGTTGCAAATGCAGCCCTCTCACTAATGCCAGCCATTCGATCCTCAGAATTTCGCATATCAAAGAAACGGACAGTGCTTTAGGTCTGACTCTGAGAACAATGGTAAGATCTTTTACAGAGGTTTTGGATGACCCACTAACTTTCAATAGCCTGCTTAACATCGACACTGTACTCCAAATGCGTCACAACCATGCAACTCGTTTATGAGAAACGGCCCATATGTTCCATGGCTAAAGATCTGTGGCGCCATCGCGCGATTGATGGATCTAGGGTCATACGGTTCCTGGCGCGACCACGTTGTATAATAAGAAATGCTCAATTCCCAGGGGATATATCCCAGTATCGGTTATCACATGGACGAACAGGTGACTGCCGAACGCATGGCCTGGCCGCGGAACTATCCGACATAGGCCTTCTGCTTCTTCTAGCTAATTCTCTGTCTTAATGGAAATACAGTGGATTCATCGGATCCGGCATACCCAGTCCGGGGTTACATTCTTGATACAATATGGCTTGAAATGAGGCGGCCAAAAATAAGGCTTGACTACAAGATATGCTTGGAAACATCACAGAACAAACATTTTGACGACCCAAACGCTGACATTACCATGGGGCAATTACAAACAAGAAATCCAGAATCCCGGATAACCCTTCCCGAGTATTTCGGGATGGCTTAACTTGTTACATTGTTACCTTGTTACCCACACTCATCGGTCTAGAATTATTCTTGCTATGTACCCTGCTATGTGCCCAATCGTCTCTTATATGTACAATGATTGACACGCCCTATCGACATTCCTGTCGTCAACCATCCCATTGCAGTGGTTCTGATGTTAGAAAGATCCAGTAAAGTGATATTTTACCACATGCCCTATTGGCGTACCCGAAGTTCCCTATATGGAGAGCGGACCTAGTAGCACCTCGTAGGAAGGGATTGGCGGGAGTTTTGATGAATGTAGATCTGCTACTTTTGCCTTGAGATATTTCTGGCGTTGAGTTGTGTTGCACAAAATGAGGTCAAAAGTGCAAGTAATACCACATGTTTCCTACCAAAGAACCCGTCAGCATAGCTGGCAGTCAGCCGAATTATCGAAATAGTTTTGAAGCTAGAGGCTACTCAAACCGAAGCCTTGCTAGTCTCTGGCAGCTAGAGTCTTTTCTTAGAGATAGGCCTAGGCCGAATCTGCAGATTCGGCTTGCGTTTTTGGCGTTAATGATGCAGCTTAATGCCTATATTTTAACATTGATTATCCCTCCAATGACGCTTTCGACGATAATGCGAAGTTAGAGCCTGACCCGGATTCTACCTGGATTACGGTTTCTTGGACACTGGAAAGTGGAGAACTAGTTCGTAACATGGTAGGCGTCTATCTGTTCTGTCTTATAAGTTTAGGAAAGAAATTCATCATATATGCTTCACCACAACAAGAATTTTGGGCTAATCCTTTGGTAGTGTGTGCATCCATCTTTGTTGGCGTGGGAGTTCGTCTCAGCCACATCTTCGGGAGAAGGAACTCCATGCTTTTCGGTGCAGTTGTCAGTACCATTGGCTGTATAGTAGGCGGCACTGGCCAGAATATAACCCTACTATTGCAGTGGTGTTAGTCTTGGAACAGGATCTGGTTTCCAGGAGACGATCTATGCTTGTATCCAAGAGAATGTGCCTATTAAGTGGAGGATCTATGCGATCAGTGAGAAAACTCCTTGAAGCGCAGCCCTGGTTATTGTTGATCTGAGAAAGGCATATTCGAATTGGTCGCCTCTATCAACTTTTTGAGGCTGTTGGTGCCATTTGCGCTCGTTGAATATACCGGTGTGTGAAATGGCACGAAGGATATATCTATTTGTCTAATTTCCACGCCACTGCCCTATCCTCCCCTTCTTCACCTGCTATTCTCCTACCGTCGAGACGAAGCACCAATACGATAGCAAGACCAAACTCCAGCTAGTTCGCGAATTAGACTTCATGATTCTATTCCTTTCTTTAGCCGGTTGTATTCTGTTTCTCCTTGGGATTAACTGTGGAGGTCGTCGGCATCTATGGAAATCGGTCTATGTGGTTGCTCCTATGGTCATTGGAGTCATATATCTTGTGGATCCAGGCTTCTGGTGGCATAGGCAGATTTACCATACCTATTCATGCCTCCTCGCTTGCTCAAAAAATGGAGACAGTAAGCACTAAATGCTCTTTCTCCATGGTATACCATGCTGACCAGTCTTAGATTCGCAATGGCCATGGTAGTCCGTTTGGTTGGTGCTTGGTTATCATGATAGTAATTGTACTGAACTAGGAGCTGAAACAAAAGATACACCGTTTGGCGATTCTTTAGCGATAGCCTCGCCTATATATCAGCTATTTTTCACGGCGCAACTTCGCTGTTTTATAATATTCTTGCATCTTGAGAGAAACGGAATTGTTGGTCCTGAATAATCAATGCTCTAATCTTACAGTTTATGCCCTTTGTTCACAAAACTACCTCCTCCCAATCGCGTCCATACACCGAATACAACCCGTATACTCTTACACAAATTTCCATCTACTGCCAGAACCCCATAATTTCCCTGATCTCCACCATCGTCTCCTCTGCGCTCTCCCTCGCCTTCTTACCTCCTTCATCCCTAACAAACTCCAGATACTTCCCATCATCCTCCCCCATAATCCTCAAAAACCTCTCTCTCACGGGACTCAAGTTCTCCGCGATTGCTTCGGCAACCGTTTCCTTAAACATCTTCAGATTCAAATCCTCATAGGCTATCCCCAATTCTTGAGGGGTCCTTTTTCCAGCGTCGAAGTAAGAGAGGATGTCAAGGAGATTAGAGACCGCAGGACGGGTTACTGGATCGTATGAGACGGAGTTGATGTCATCGGTCAGGGCAGAGGCGAGCTTAAGGCGAATTTCCTCCGGGGTGTCCGTGAGTAGGATGCGTGAACGCGGGTCGCGGTCTGATTTGGACATCTTGGAGGCAGGATTGTGAAGAGACATGACTCGCTTGGTAGGTGCTGGGATATGTTAGAACACGAAGCGAAGTTGAGGAGAAGGAGGACTACATAGTCTTGTTTGAGGAGCTGCGAAGTTGAAGCCGTAGATGTGGTTGAAGCTGGCAACAATGTTACGGCTAAGTTCTAGGTGCTGGCTCTGGTCGTCTCCTACAGGGACATGAGTTGCTCTATGTGATGTCAGTCGTGTTGAGAATGGGGAGGTCTAGGATGACATACCTATGTATTAGTATATCCGCCGCTTGAAGGACAGGATAATTGAAAAGGCCCATGGGCGGTTTCCTAGACGCTGGGTCAAGAGGATTCGATTCGGACCGCAGTCCCACCTTGCTCTAATAAACCTGTTAGTATCCAACCTCGATTCGATTAATTGACATATAAAAAGTATACCTTCCAGCTCGTCATCCGAGAAAGTTGTCCCCAAGAAGTCGTCGTACATAGTAGCTGCCAATAGAGCTCTAAATGCTGCGGAACCTGCTCTCCATCAACCATTATTCTCCAACACTCCATCCTTTCTTTCCACACCTCAAACATACCGAGCTTTGCAAGAAAATAATACACCTATTAGGATCCAACCCAATCGCTAGTAAAGCAGCTAGCATCTCCTTTGAGTGTTTGGCCAAGAGCAGTGGGTCTTGCCGCTTGGTGATGGCATGCCAATCCACGATCGAGTAGAGAAATTTAGTAGACGGAGGTGAGGCATTTTGCAGTTCGACCCATTGCTGCAGCGCTCCTAGGTAGTTCCCGATGTGTGGTACACCAGTGGGTTGAATGCCACTAAATATCACGTGTTTTGGAGATGCATTTGTTTGGTTGAATCGTCTCTGAGTAGAGGTTGCTGCCGCATGCCCTTTACATATCGACCGAAGACTGTATTTACGTAGAAATTTATTAGAGAGGTGATTCCTGCAAGGTGGGGACATGCTGTCTGAAGATATCGTAGGATGGAGGGATAAGGTTGAGGAGCAAATATTTTTCTTGGGTACCGTGTTGTGAAATGACGCCGGACCTTATTTATGAAGCAACCAATAACCTATGATATCTCTTACGGAATACGTTCGAGCAAAAAAGTAAGAGAGGATACGGGTCTTATGTTCTTATTTATGAAAGCTGATCATTTCTAAAGAAAGCGATTTTAGTGTATAGCTTGTGATTCAAAATAGTGAGGAACTCATATTTCAAGTTATTATAATGAACAGTATCGCACATATGCTGGAAGACATTTTTAGACGACTGTTGATATTGTCCTAATACATATGTACAGCCTAGAGCCGAAGACCGTCTTCTGATGCCTACCAAAAAGTGGACTCTAGAGGTCTTGATCACTTCCGTATCTTACAATTCTCTTAGAATCATCCACCAAATCTGCAACATGTATGCCTATACATAATGTTTTGTTGTGCTTACTCCGTCCCAGGAGGCACTTGGGGCCAACCACCAGAGGCAACTCTAAAACTCTCCTTATTGACTGTCTCAATAGCCTTCTCAATCGTTGTAGCACCCTTCTGAATACCCAAAAGTTCCCATTTTTCATCCAGTTCGCGTTTCATATTCTCTATGTTATTATCCATCTCCTTTGCAACGCCTAATCACCCATTAATGATGGTCGAAATCCAACTGAAAATACCGAACTTACCAAGCTTCTCATAGTTCCAAACATTCGCCTTCATTCCAATCCCATAATAACTATGCTTCTGCAAGAACGCTAACCAAATTTCCACCGTCTCCGGATGTCCATCCTTGATCTGAATGAGTCTCCTCAATGTTTTTCTTTCAAAATTCTCCTTCGATTTTGTGTGGATGAAACTCGCTTTTGGAACTGTCCATCGCTCGACTATCTGAGGTAGAGGTACGGGACCATAAGCTGGGAGGCCTAGGAAATACGCGGCGCGCATGGCGAAGTCTGCGAAGAATTCAAGGTTTCGTATGCTGTACGAACGCATCTGGAGATCGCATGATGGCACATCGTATTTTGCTGTTCTTCGCAGAGGGCGCAAATACGCTGCTTGTACGGCGCGAGGGAGTCGAACTTTCTCTATATCTATTTCGTCTACGGCTTCTGGTGGTGGTGGGCTATTGGGAAAATTAGGGAGTGTTGCAAAAGTGTATCGTTCATACCAACCTCGTATTTTCTGACTGTATTTCTGGCGAAGGGCTGGACACCGATGTCGATTGAAATCTATATGAGCACGGCGAGGCGGAAACAGTTGTATGTTGCGTTCTCAGGAGTGATGAGCTGGTGATCGGTCCCGCCTGTACGTATTAGTTGCTACTTGCAGCATCTAAAGAGCAGAGTAAGACTCACAGTCAACCGACGCAGCGGTAATCGTAGTGATGTAGCCATGTTTGGATCTCAATTGGTTTGCGCTCGCGAGGTTCTGGATGGACAAAATTATTTGGTAGAACGCCAAGAGATGCCCCATTACCCGCTTGAAGTTACGGAGCAACACCAAGTATAGAGGCTTTTGAAGCCTGGATTAACAATCATGGTTATGTATTTTACAATGATATGGAGCTAACGTAGATGGGTAAGCTAAGACTACAATAAAGATTTGACTTTGCTACTTCTAAGAGACGGGCCATTTTCTCGACCGAAGCATATCTCGGTGATAAGATTTGTATGGACTAAAATTCGCATTCTCGATACACTGGAAATAGTAGAAAATTTGGGTTCTTATTTTTTTTTTGATTGGGATGCTATCTATGAATTCTATATCCAAACCGACGAGACTCGTTCGAGGGTCTACATCGTAGGGCGCATCATGTACTGTCGAAGCCAGGTGATACGGATGACGCCGGTGATGAGGCGCATCCGAAGACGCTTGAATCTACTCATAGGCAGAGTGAGAGTGCAAAGATTAGGGTTCGCTGCCGCGTCCTTTGCGAAGAGGCAGGCCCTCCTAGACCCTAGACCTGCTGCATTTGACTGGTACAGTCTTAATGCTTGGAGACATAGGCTGGGCCAATTTGCACTTTGATTACCTTGGTGCTGGATGGAGGTACACCAATGCTATGTTCTCGAAGGTTTTGATAGAGCATTCAAGCTTTAGCTCTTCAACCTTTGGACACTCGGCCGCTACGCTTGGCCTTCAGTGCTTTGTAGTAATCCTTCTTCCCACTAGTCTTTGTGACCTGGATCTCGCCATATTTACTCTTGAATCGACCGGAAGACTTCTCGGTTTCTAGAATCTCCTCGACCAATGTTCGTTTCCTCTCCTTGTTCGTTAATCTACCAGTAAGGAATTCTGTTGGTCCTTCAATAATAGTACCGACTTGTGAGAACTCCGGAATCTTTGGCTTCGAGCCTTCTTTCTTGTAGTGTCTCTTTGGATCTAGGACACCACGCATGTGCAGTAATTGGAGATCACGTTTAAGCTCTGGGGTGAGGTTTGTTTTAGGGAGGTTGTACCATTGCTCGCCAGCTGTTGCTTTCTTTGCCTGTTCATCTGCATTAGCTTTGTATCAGAAGAACCAAAGACAAACGTAAATGAGTACTGTGAGCTTCTCAGTGTAACTATGATTATAAAGAGCATCATTTTTTGCAGGGTGGCACCCAAGACGGGGCCAAATTCTGCGTCATGTTGAATTGGATAATTTTCCTCATAGAAGTACTTCAAAATGTAGAAAAGATTCAATCTTACATGTGCGGCTTTTGCCTTCACGGTCGCGGGGTCGACTACCACTCGCACCGCACTAGACTGTTTCCTCTCTTCGGTGCTGACAAGATGTGCAGGGTCGACCGTGACGCTTTTGTTGGTGGTACTGAGATAAGACTTGATCTGATTCTCGGAGCCTTTTGAAATACTACATCTGAGGTCAATGGCGGCCCGACAAACTCTCTCCTGCACTAGGCCGTACCTTTGTTGTAAGGAAGGTAAGGACTGCGTTCGAGTTGCTTGTACCTTTTTGCTACTCTTCAGACGTTGTTCAGCATCTTTAAGCAGCTGGAAAAGCTGCTCGTCAGAGTGCTCCTCCTCCGCCATGATAAGTGCTCTCTATCTTGGAAGCAAGATGTGAAGAGAAGTGTCTTTGAAATTTTGGGCTGGCGCGGATAAAGTTTTGTAACTAATCCGAATACTGCCTAGTGAGTAAATTGAAAAGTTAGGCCATTTTGATTGGCAGAGAGATCAGTAACCACGATTATATGACTTTACCCTAACGTTGTAGGCATTTTGGGCTCGTTACTTTACATAATGCGATGGGAATCAATGCCCGGCATCCTACTCACTTTCCGATGCGGAACAAGCTGCTCATATTTGCATGTTTTGGAGCTGCTTCTCTCTAGAGCTTCGCTTTGCTATGTAATGTGAAACTTACTTGCCGTCCCGCCCAAGAAATGGAGCTGATGGCGAAGGCGAACGGTGAGCAAATGTCGGTCTGATATGGTGGATTTCCCAACTTCATGACCGGACCTGCTGCCTCGCGAGGGCAGAAGAAGAGGGCTGTGTACTGAAGAACATGAACCGAAGTTTTCTTCCAAATCGAAATAGCCTTTCAGCAGAAACAGACAAGGGTGCAGCAAAATTGGGCATTGACGAGAAGAAAACAGCTTTCACCTAGACCCCAACAACGGCCATCTCGGTCAAGCCACACGGTACAGCCTCACCTCAAGGCGTGGGTTAATGATGATGGTGGTGATGATGATGATGATTACCCCGTCCGTGCTGCGTTGGCACTCACACCGATTTCGTACCTTATATCTGCAGGCAGCGCTGCCCAATGTGATTCCTGACCGTTCCATATAACTACAACGTTGTTTTCCATCATTGAGTTAGACTGACCATACATAACAATTTACCGCTGCCTATTTCAACCAAGATCAACTCAGGTTTACCATAGCGAGCGCAAAACCAGACTCCACCACGTAAAACTTTGTGCCTGGAACTCTGTTCGTAGTATTTGTCCTTATTGGTACTTCGATACATCCAGCGCAACGGCAACGGGCACTGCGATAGGGCAAGCACCAGCAGTGAATTGTGAGTGGACATCACCTATCCATAGGTCCTTTGCGCTCGCCTTATAATTCGTGGGCGGGAGCTCCCCTCGATCGCTTCGCTTCAGCCCACCTCCCAAGGCAGAACCGGAGCTCAACACCTCTCCATTATTGGTCGACCTCTTACAACGTCAATAAACAAAAGCACCAGAGCCGTCAGCTCCATTCTCGTCGCGCAAACACAATTCATATTCACGAGGCTCCAAACTGGGTCGAGTTGAATTGTTTGCTTGCGATCTACCTAACCTCGCCCGCTGCCGACGGACTGTCAGCTTCCGCCGACCCAGTTCGCGCTGAGCAAACTCAAACCCTCTCCAACAACATACAAACTATCTCCTCATAGACAATGGAGAAACCTAACGCGCCTCCAGCATATGATACTACTCACGGCGGTCATTATGGTACGTCCACGTAGCATACACTCCTTCACTTATCAATTGACTTATACTAACATCTGTTTCGAACAGGCGCAAGCGCTACAGTATGTACCGTTCCTGAGGACGACCCGCGCATCCATTACTGACACGAAAACTAGCTTTCTGCACAAGGCTTCGCGCCTGTCGCAGAGTTCTACTCTGGCGCATGGGCAAACGTATGTTGTTTGGTATCTGGACGAGGCTGTTCAACGGCTGACGCTTTGCGTAGGTGAACCAAGGTCTACATGGACAATACAAAGACATCTTGACGACCTACTGGCAACAAATAATCAACCACCTGGAACAAGACTCGCATGACTACAAGTTGCACCAGCTACCCTTGGCACGTATCAAGAAGGTTATGAAGGCTGATCCAGAAGTAAAGATGATTTCGGCCGAGGCACCGATTCTTTTTGCTAAAGGATGTGATATATTTATCACGGAGCTCACGATGCGTGCCTGGATCCACGCCGAGGAGAACAAGCGGCGCACATTACAAAGATCAGACATTGCATCAGCACTGGCAAAATCAGACATGTTTGATTTTCTAATCGACATCGTACCTCGCGAGGACGCGGCATCCGCAAAGCGACCAGCAGGCCAAGGCCCTCCGTCTTCGGTTCCAGCTGCTGGATCTACTCAGCTTCCGCCTCAGCAACCGCATATCCCCCAGTCTAGCCATGGCCATATGCCGCCTCCTGAGATATATGGTGGAGGACACGGAATCCCGTCTGAGCAGGATTATCGCCAGCAGTCGAATATGTATGCTGCGCAGGTTCAGCCCGGCCAGGCTACACCTTACGGAAATCCTCAGGGACAAATATACCAAGATATGGAAGGTATCTACGGGTATCAACCAATGCAGCCACAACAAGTAGTTCCCCTCACAACCCATCTCATCTCCCCAAGAACTAACATCCTCAAGCAAATGTACCACGTCCCACAACGTCCACAAGATCCCGTCGGTCAAGATGCAGGTCATGCGTATCAACGCCACGATGGCGGAGAGGGCGACGCTGATGCCGAAGGAGAGCGTGATTATGAAGTTGGCTAAAACCTAGTGCCGAAGATATTTAGAATTTGCGGGTTAGTGCAGGAGGAGTTAGGAAAGTTAGGGTCCCAGAATGTTGTGCTTCGATTTGAGGCACTTGGATGTAATCGACCCTCGGAAACAGATGCCTGGCCAGTTCGGAGTAGTGATGGAATGAAAATTGCTTTTCCCTGAAATCTTTCGCCATTTTTGGTGAATCTACCTCATTCCAAATCTTTGTGAAAAATTGGCGAGACGATCGGTTCTTGTTGGACTCATGACCTGATGGGTAAGTCTATTGTAGTCAGTATTGATACCCCCAAAAAAGTTAATGCTGGGGTCTCATACTTTTCTAATAATATTGGGCCGTTCATCGCATCAACTCTTCCAAACTTCCTGTTTCTAATTGACATATCGTAGAAGTCGTCTGGATTCTCCGTCTGCATTAGCTGCACGGTTTGTTCAAGTTCGTCAAGGTTTTCTTTCAGAATCAGAGCATTGTCAAGAGTATCGACGAATTCTGCCAGATACTCAACATCTTTGGCAAGCGCTGCAACGCCGTTGGGGTTAATCTTTTTGACATCTTGGGCGAGTGGAAGAGCCTACGTCCTAATTAGCCTATGAAATTCAGTAAATATGAACACGTTTATTCACCAAAATCTTGTTCGCTGCATGAGAGAGTGCGTCAAAGTAGATCAGTTCCTTGATTTCTCGTGGCAAGCCCAGCAGTGTTGAGTTCATAATGTTGGAGAGATATGTCGTTAGTGTTTGCATATAATTGCTCGGCTCCCTTTCCAATGTATGGGCCATCCAATCATACTCTGCAGTCTCCACGAGATCGTCAATCTTTGAGTTTACAAGTTCGAAGATGCGCTTCTCGGCTGTCTTTTTGTGACTGCGGAACTCTTCAGTGGCGCTGAGAACGATTGGTCCTCCAGCAGAGGTAGATGACCGCGCAGCTATGAGTAATTGCTCCAGCTCACTACATGCAGTCTCAAAATGCTCCAAATTTATGAGGATCTGGACTATTTGGCCAAGATATTGAACTCTAAGCTGCTCAACAAGAGACTTGCACACCTTCTCTGATAAAAGTTCGTCCAAAGACTATCTAAAATTAGCATTGTTCAATACCAATCCACACACGAGTTACCTTCTTAAGTGTCTCATCTATCACGCTTGGATGCTGAAAGTGATCATCCGAGAAGAAGTAAAACTGATTAAGGAAATTCCTGATATCTATGCAACATAGAGGGTACATCTGGGAGAATGGAAGAACACATGGGAATCTATGAATGTAAGCTTGTTTCAAAGTGGGATGTGCAATACATACGTGAGGTCTTCTCTCTTCTTGTCAGGCGTAAACCAGCTAACATTGACAACTTTATCGTACTCGTCAAGGTTGCTAATCGGCATAGGCATGTAGTCATCTGTGGAAACAATCTACGCAACATTAGGTCCTGACCACATACTAGACAAGACAATTGTACCTCTTGAAAGTCATCACTAAACCTCCTTTTAAGTAGCTCAGCGTATTTCTTGAAGAGAGTGAGCAAGAACCCATCCAAGGCCGTCACAGAATATCCCCATCCCTACATGAACATATTAGAATTTGTAGCTCATAATGCTCAATTTCACTCACATCCATAGTCTGAATAAATAAAGCTATCACTCCCTTGATTTTGAGTAAGACTTCGGCATTATCGACAGTATCTAAAGCTTTGGAGATTAGGCTTATAGCACTATGACACATGGAATCCCATAGCTCATCGACCTATACATCAGTTAGTCGACTCTATACATGAAAGGTGCATGAAAATCGCACATCAACGGGTGATCGAAGATTATTTGTTCTTCTCATTGTAGCCTTTTCGATAATCGCAAAGCCGGCAATACCTTCAAGAAGACTACTCAAACTATTTTCATCATTCTCGTCAACCAGATTCACAGAACTAGGCAGTGCCAGCTCCTTCTGCCGTCTTCGTGTCGCAGCATAATCGAGCCGAAACTTGTCACTTTGGCCAAGGGCTTCATGAATGTGCAAGCATTCGAATAAAGGCGTGAAATCTACCTGAAGCTCTTCATTGTCCAAAACATCAAACTCCTCACTTTCATCAAACACGAGTTCGATCGCTGAGTTCAGTTTAAATGACCGTAGGTATGCATTTGATTCCATGCGTTCCTTCTGCCTTGTCCGCCTCATCTCTGTGTGGTAGAAAGCAACCTCTCCAAGGAATTGAGACGTCTCTCGTATACGATAGAGCCACGTATTCAGGTCAGTCATGACAGCCTCTGAGATCGCCTTTTGTGATGCAGGTATAGACTTCTGTATAATATCTGCTAGCTTGTGTTGTGTGGCATACTTGTTCTGAATGGTAGGAATAAGATGCTCATTCTGAAGGTCATCTAATGCCTTCAGCGCGCCATAGTATTTCTTCTTTCGGATCAGCTCGTGTGCCCCATTTACTGCATGTAGTATCTTCAACGACTCCTTCAAGGCTTCGGAAGCCTCTGCAATGTTTTGGCGGATTGCTTTCGTGTCCACCAATGCCTCCTTCTGCGCGGCGAGCCTCTCGGTGCTTTCTTGGATCGATTCGTTTAGTTTAAGTATTTCTGCTGTCAGAGAGACGGTTCCTTCGCGAACTTGTTGCAGCTGCTTAACTGAGTCCAGGAATTCTTCGTGTTTCGTCAAGCCAATGCGCTCTATATCGCTCTCACGCTCATCTGCATATTGCGCCAGGCTTTGCATAAGCCCAGCTGTCCGGTTCGAAATTGTGGCATCTTTGAGTGCAGGAATCAATTGATCAATATAATCAGTATCGGACGAGGATAAAATAATCTATGAAGTAATTTAGCTCATTTTGGAAGCTCTGTTATACAGATTGGCTTAGTATACCTGTTGCACTGCAGCTTTGTAGTCGTCATATTGTATTTTTCGACGATTCATTGTGAATTACTTGATCTGCTGAACATGTGCACGTCACCTACAAAGATGCATTTTAAAACAGAAGAGCAGGTGTGATGCCTAAATGGACAGTTACGCGCATTTGAGGTTCTTTGACGTTGGGTGCCTCAGGTGAGGTCAAGGGTCCGCTTTCACAGGTAATCGGAGCGTGACGAATCAGAATCTAGAAGGCCTACAGCTACATTCCATAAAGCCTTCAAAATTTGAGAATATATGAAGTTTGATTATAGTTAATATCCAGAATTACGTTCTTATATTGCTTGGTTCGGTGGAATATGATTGGCTACTAGTTATTTGGTTTCATCGTTACCTATAATTTCTAGATCAACAACCTGGATATTAGCTGATTCTTGCTCTATATCAGTGTCAGGGTGGTTAGGAAGAATCACGCATGACCTAATATTTCTATAGCGCACGAATCACTGTGCAAATCGGAAAGGGCGTAAGTAATGTGACCGCTGTCTGAATTGTATTCAGTTAGGCAGCGTATACCTATGTGCTCTGTAGGAAATGACCCCAGGGGCCCGTTATGTGTTTTACAAAACGACCATATCAATACATACTGATCATAAGCATAGCGGTATGACCAAGCCTAAACGCCTTTCCCCTCTAGTGCCATGTTTCGTTTGTACGCCGTTGTGATGCAGCCCAATTCCCACTACTAGAAACCATGCCACTCCTAGCCCCTTGTCAAATGCGGGTGCATCTTTATTATACGTCGTTTTCTTCATACTCCCCAACATCGAATTCAAAAGTCATCTTATTCTGCTTCAACACCTGTCCAATATCAACCTCGCTACTAGGAATACCGGCGAGTTTCTTGGCTATCTCTCCGCCTTTCGAGCCGTTGCTAGAAACCTCTGTTTTATTATTCTCCTTAAGCTTTGTATTTCCTGAAACTGCACCTTGGGGGTCAGCAATTGCAATCAAAGAGCCACAGAACCAACGCCATAGTAACCCAGCTCCCATCATCCTCTACTATGAATCACTTACTGTCAATTCCCGCTAGGTTCTCGGACTGATCATCCACAGGATTGCCAAGCTCTGCTCTAGGAGTTGTCTCGTTCAACACCTGTCGTACGATGGCTTCTTCGCTCAAGATACCTGAAGGTTTAGACTCCTCCTCGATGGGCTGACATTCTCCTCCTCCATTTGCCGAAGCCTGATTTCTCCTTAGGAAAGTGGCAAGTCTAATATTTAGTTTGGTCCATTCATCCTCCAGAATTGTGGTTGCAACGATCGTATCTTGCTTGGTCATTGGCTTAGCATCCAGTGGATTGATAGCACTCGAGGTTGATGGAAAGGGTCGGACGGATTTCTGATTTAAAGTCGAGACACGTTTTACATCCGCAATAGTTGCAGCAATTTTCTTTATTGAGTTCCTCTGGTCATCCATCATGAACGGAAGTTCAACAACGTTGTGATTCTTTTCCATGGCATCTACTATGGCATTGAAAGCTTGCAAGCCATATTCATTATGAGCACAATGGACATGTGTAAGGCCTTTGTTGCTTTTTAACACAGAAGCAAGAACGTGGCCACCTTCGTATCCAAGGTTCTGATACTCAATACGTAGTGATCTGAGTGCTGTATTGTGCTTCAGGCCTGTGAGTGCCTGGCAGAGGCCTGTACCAAAGTGTCTAGCCTCCATTCGAGTCTTTTCCCCAGATATATCAAGCTCCTTGATTGTGTTATTTCTTAAGAACATTGATTTCAATGCTTGACATGTTTCATGCCCGGCTTCCTGAGGGAGACCCGTCTTTGATATGTCTAGTGATTGGATGGTAGTGTTTTCTCGAAGAGCATCTAGAAATCGCTTAAAGTTAAGCTCTTTCTCAAACTCAAATGTACGGATAATGAGATGAGATGGCGTTTCATTATCTTTAATTGCCTCAAGCATATCGCCGATATCGTTCTCAAGATAATTGTTGCTGATATTGAGTCGTAAGTTGCGGTGTTCGCCTGGTACTCGAACCACTAAACAATAACATGGTTAGACAGTGTACATAATCCGTTTATTTTTGCCACCGGCAGACTACGTGTTATACTTACTTGAGTGAAATAAAGATGCCGCATGTGTTCCAGTCAAGGAACATCGTACGAGGTCCAGAGTTTGGAGGCTGTCTGACACTATCCATCGCTGAATCAGTCTTTGAATCATGGAACTATGGACGAAAGTTTTTGGTTTATAGGTGGCACTTACTTCCATGGGCCAGATAGTCTGAGAGAGTAGTGACGGTTACATCATTGAGCTTTACTTGTTAGTCTGAAAAGAGGTTTATGGATGGTATGTAACTGACCATGATGCCACTGAGATTCAAATATTCAAGCTGCCATGATCGTATGATTCCAGGAGGCAAGAGTGGAAGCTCACTGCTATGTTGAGTCCTCAATATGCCAGAGAGATTGAGGGATCGGATATGCGTAAAATTGCTCATAGCTGAATGGAAACGTTCGAAGCTCAGACGACCTGGATTCCCTGCAATATTGACGAACTCTATGTTGGCTCCTAGAGATATGCGATTAGAGGGAAAGGTCAATAAACACAATTTTAAGATAATACAAAAAGCTGGGTCGACTTACCTTGTGGTTCCAACGCCTTAAGAAATCGGTTGATCATTTGGTTGCACAGTGCACTCCGTGAGCATACAATAGCTCTAATTCGCGAATTTAGATCCGATAGAGCAGGAGCCATGTCAAGAATATCAACTTCTCCAAGCTCAATGCCGCTCAGGTCTACCCATGTTACATTGGTCATTTGAATGGCACACAGATGGAGTATTGCAGCAGCGATCTCAGATCCAGGATCCCCATGATCTCCTGACGGAGCATCCCTGAGGCGTCGACGGGGGAGGGCGTCCCGGAAATCTAATCTTCGTAAGGATTTAGACGAGAGAGCAATGGCTTGAACTTCCTGGTAAAGTAATGATCTTTCCTCTGGTCTGTGATTGGAGACAGTACGCACATCTGTCCCGTCGATATCAACAAAAGCAACGTGGTCGTACCCAAAGCTGTCATGGTTGCAATATATGCTATGTAGATCGATACCTTGAAATGAAATCGAGCCAAAATGGAAATTATAGCGCAGCGCTCGCATAACACAGAGCAATTCATAAGCGCTATAAATACTGGACTTTGCAGGCGAGAGCAGTCGAAACTCGGGAGCATCATCAACAGTATTGTCAACAAGATACCGAATGTTCTGCGGATCGCAGCCATATGACATGCAGTAAGCATTTAAGGTCCTATCCAGGCTATTGAAGTTGTCCGTCTGCGTCGGTTCTAGCTCAGCCATTTCTCTTGCTCTCTCAGCTTTGGCGATTTTTTCATAACGAGAAGAACCAGTATAGATTAGCGTTTGCCATGGCCATAGAGGTTTCGCAAGTGCTATAGACTTGAATAATGGAACCGGGATATCTATGGCTGTCAATGATGCAAGCTCAAACACTTGATGTTCTCGTAGAGGTAGCCGGAATGTCATCTCAAATCTATCATCATTCTGGAACATGCGAAGTTCTGAGAGAGTGACGATGCCATACGTGAGCGGCTTCGTCCAATGGTGAACAAGCTGCGACGGATCGCTCGGCAACTTGATCATATGTACCAAATTGACACCAACAGCTAGATAGAAGGGCGACGTCCCCACAAATTTTTCAAGCTCATCAGGCTTTCCAGCCTTGACGAAGGACGGACGTCGAACAACTCGATAGATACGAAGTTGGTTTGAGTCGTAGTCGTTCAAACGTTTAATGACTTTGTAAACGTAATCCAGGACCTTATCTGTGTATGGTTCTTTTAGAGCCATTGCAGCCTTTTGTGCGGCGGCTCGAAGGGAGCTCATCCATTGATCAGCCTCGGTAGGGGCAGCAAGGATCAGTTGCATGCTCCCTACTTGGAACGAGTCCTCGTCAAGATACACAACCTCGGTTGTAAAGAATGGGCGCCCATCCTCTACCTTATATACCGTGACAATCTGGTCAAGCCGTATGCCCTTGCTAGAGTCACTGGAAGCATGCGACTGAATTGACGCTGAGTCTGCCAGAGAACCAAAAGAAGCGGACGATGCATGTCGTGAGGGTAGACCACTAGTTAAAATACACGGGAAGCTCTCAGCAGCTCCTAGACAGAAAGCCATGTCAGCTATTAAGATCTAAAAAATCCGTCATGTCCGAATCGTTCTTCCAACTACAGTAGTTGATTGCAATGTCCCCCAGGCCGTGAAACTTCAGATTCATATTATACTCCCTAGAAAAACCTTGTACTTACGAGATTGGCTCTTGTAGTGGAATAGGTGTGTAGGAGTCAATACAAGATACTCTTTTTTCTTCTTGAAAAACCCGGTTGATGTTTGAACTTCACCATGGAGGAGGACTGAGGTTGTTGTATCTATAGCCATTGAAACGGTATCCTCTAAATCATCCATGATTTTTGAAGTCTTCTTTCCGACAGCACCGCCCATTGAAGAAGGCCTGCCTTTCAGTTTTTGAAGAGTTCGAGGTCGTATCTTCTCAGGATCTGTGCTCTCCCCTTCATTAGGACTCATCGTGGCGCTCCAATGTGGACCCTTGCTCGTCGCGGAGCCTGTTCCAAATATTGAACTCCTTCTACCAATATTGCTGCCATCGCCTGAGCCGTTGTTTTCAACATCGGTATTAAGCCGTGGTAGGAAGGATGGGGATGCCTTCATAGAAAAAGGATTTAGGCTCTTGCGTCGGCTCACTCCATTTTCTTCTTTGGGAGGGGCCATTGACTCCAATTCTTCAGCCCCGAAGTATGTCCACTTAGGTGTGGTAGGCTAAATCGCTTCGCAGATTTCGAATGGAATGATGCCGGAATATATCAGCAATTATCAAAGCAAACACGCAGAAGTCTACCGATATCAAGTCCACGGAAATGTTGTTTGTAACAGTATATTCAAGTTTCTGTAAGGTTGAAGAGGGAGTGGGAAATGCGTAAGAGAAGGAGAGAAAGTGCGTTGCTCGGCGAAATTGTAAAAGCTTCCAATCGAGGCGGGAGTAAACGTTACCGTCCTTCTAGTGGTATGATGCGATCGAAGCGGTGAGCACAGTAAGTTCTCGATTAACCCAAAGACAATAATTATATGAGAATGAAGCGTATATTTGCAACAGCTAGCCAGTGTTCATTGATAGACCTGCTAAGTTGCTTTCAGAACCCTCAGGCGGCAGGCAGAAGACATTTTCAGATGGCCCTTTCCTGGCTATATACAAGGGATCAAAGTGAAATAGCAACTCAGGCATTGAAGCTTGTGAATCGAGCTTTGAGTATGCTGGGTCGCTAATTTGTGAATTGTGTTGTTTCTTGGAGTTGTGTCAATCCTAGCAAGTGTAATTAAGTAAGAATGGGAAACTACCTACATGCATGACAGGTTAACGTTAACATGCATTACCCGTGATTGTCTATTTACGGGATGACGCACAGTATCCACTTCACAGCTCCACTTCCTTTACTAAGCTAATTATGGATAGGCACACCGCATTTTATCAGGAAATATGGCACGTTTGCATAAGTATACGTTAAATATACGTGCAGGTGAGCTTTAATTTCTATAAACTGCTTAACCTTACAATTCTTATAGGTTCTAAATATGCAGAGCTTCATCGAATTCGTTGTAATTGTTGCCTCTCATAGAATGAAAACGCGACATGCTGGGAGGTCTCACAGAGGCGAGGCTAGACTCTGACAAAAATATTCAGTTAGAAAGTCTGGCGGTTCCAGAAATAACTTGCAAATAGGAACTAGAGTAGAAATGGAATAGTAAAACAGCAGTAGGCGGTTACTAAACCTACAACTCTTCTCCCAGACATGCCACAGTTGTGAATGTCACTTGTACCTGACTAGATATTGCTGATCCATCATGTGCAATGATACTTTATGAAGCCGAGACCAACCACTATGAAACGAGCATAAATGATAATTCCGGTTATTTGCCGAGAAGGCATTCAAATTCAGAGGACTACAGAGCGAATAATGACTCTTGCATAATGTATTTGTCACAGGCACATTGAAATTGTTCTTGCAACATTCTGAGGAGTCGAAGTTAGCTAAATATGACTGTGTGGAAAGATCATTTAACGACGTTGACTCCTGTGCGAATAGATGTGCAACAGTTTCATTGTTACTACATACCACATTTGTATGCAAGTTTTGGAACTATAATCATATGCCAATTTGAAGCTGACGTCTTGCTAAGCTATGGATATCGCAGATTTCCAGAAAAGGTTGAGAACAGATTGAGCAGATGAAAAATTAGGTTGCCACTAGAGTCCATCATCGAACTGACCCTTAAGTAGGGCAGCCAAATAACGATCCCACTGGAGAGGTGGATTCCATTGCCCCCAGAATCCGAAATATTTGGTATGAATTGCTTTTCCTGGTACGGTCTTTCCACTAAGGCCTGTTGCTTGGAGATTCGGTTTCGCTCCAAGTAGTTGAGCGTTGTAGCATAGACTGTAGGAGTAGTGAGATACAATCTCAAATTACAACACCATATAATCCCTTGGCGGAGATTAGCTTGCAATTACATGACATCATCAATATAATTCGGATTTACCGTTCAAGGGCGTCAAGGTCTCTTATATCAACAAAATATAGATGTGGTGTTGTGAGAGCCCTTCGTCTTCAACACTATGTACCTCTGATTGTCCTAAGGTGTACAAAACCTCAAGTTTGGTAGAGCGGAAGACGGTATTAGGACCCAGAACCTTTTAACTAGCCTGTAAAAGATTCGATCCCTGCTGTCGTTGCAGACCCTTTTACAGCGTACCCTCCGTCCTTCCCTTCAATCCACACATCATATTTATCCTTTTTCTTCCCATCCTTTCGGACACAAATTCTCATCTCTTCATTGACATAGAGCGGCGCAAGGTTTCGGTATTCAAACTTCAGAACCATCTGTTGTTCATGTCTCAATCGAGATCTTAGTACTGACAACATAAGCACCAATGTCAACGGACCATGGACAAGAAGGTTCCGATGCCCTTCCACATCTCGACAGTATTGAGGATCAAGATGTATGGCATGAGCGTTGAACGTGAGCGCTGAGAAACGAAAGAGGAGGGAAGGAGTTGGCGTTAGAGCGACCGAGAAATCGGGTTCGTGAGGAGCTACTTAGTATTAGCAAATACAACATACAAGAGAAGGGATGTTGGTTGCAAGAATATAAAATGACCTACGGAGTAGCCTTTTGCTAGACTTTTGAGAGCTCTCTTGAGTGAAAGCTGGATCTCTGTCTCTAAAAAACACTAGGTTCCTCTCTTCAGTCACAGACGGGGAGAAAATCAAGTTCTGGCCAACTTCTTCATGCTGTAACTTTCGTAAAGGATCCAGTTTTGTCTTCCTACCCGGTGCATCAAGATCGAAGAGTTTTGAATACTCTCTCTTAACGCTTACGAAGACTTTCTCATCTGAAGGCTTGCCTCTCACAGTAACATCCGATATTAACTCTGTGCAACAGAGCCGGTCATTATTAATGAACAACTGTTTACCCAGCCCTGTTTCAAAAACGAGAGAGCCTCCAGCCCACATGCGACGACTGAAAGGCGGGCCCGGGGAGTGCAATATATCTGTGCCGTCAGGGAGCAAGCTGCTGCTTGGTAGCTGCGGAGGAAAGTACACAAGGTGATGTCCTTGGGGAAGGATCTGATTGCGCCTTTCCTGTTCGTGGGTGAGTGATGGTCTGGGCAGCTCTAGATCATATGGATTAAAGAGGTCGGGCTGACATGACTGTGGTAAGGAGCCTGAGAGTGCAATATTCAGAAGATGAGACGGAGTAGGCGATAGGTAGTCGTAGATTCTGTTTGGAGCTTGGGAAGTGAGCTTTTCGCGAAGGCATGATTGCAAGGCTGGACCAGATAGATGCCGGGTCGCTATGTATTTGAAGGACTGATTGGCATAGAAGGCACGCTGTAAAACAAAAGAGAGTGTTTGTGGTCTCATCTCCTTCATCAAAACTTCTTGAGATTATGGTACTTGTTACACGTTGTCAGGTTGAGGCCGTGACCAGCCTCACGTTGTCCCAGAAAATAATGTGTGGTAGCCTTGCAGCCATATTTTCTTATCTTATCGATAAAACAGCCTATCTTACTCCGATCTCGGATCTCGAAAAGTTTCGGTTCTACATGATACCTATACGCCTCTCTACCCTTGTTTTTATCGCCATTCTTTAGCCTATCTCTGAAATTTATCATCCCAACTTCCCAGCCATCGCCAGCTCTGGGTAAAATTCCCCAGGCTAGTCAATGCACTTTCGACCCGACCATCCCAGTCCCTCAATCGACTTCCTTCAAACTCTACAAAGAATATATACTGGAATCGAACGGCGGTTGTAGGTCTACTATTGATGCTCGTAAGGTTCAATTTATGTTGCCTAAAACACTCGAGTACATCTGCCAGAGCTCCAGGCTTGCTGTGATCAATTGTGAATGATATTAGCGACTTGCAGGGGACATGTTCTTCACTGCGAGGTTGATTCTCCGGTTTTCCTTTTCGGAGAACGAGGAATCTTGTTGTGTTATCTTCTCGATCCTCAATGCTTTCTGCAAGGATATCCAGGCCGTGGACTTCTGCAGCGAGACTACTTGCAATGGCCGCACTTTCTCCTGTTGTGTCCTTCTTCACTATTTCTGCTGATTTGCTTGTAGAGCTCTCTTCTCTGCGCTCAATCCCTTTGAGGTATGCTCCAAGAAAGACCTCACACTGGCCATATGCTTGAGGGTGCGTGTGAATCCTCTTTATGTGCTCGATACTTGTCAATGGCTTTGATCTTGGTTTTACAGGGCTTGGAATGGAGGAAGTAGGTGTAGCCGTTCTGGAGATTCCTGGCGAGCTGGGTTTTGAAGCCTGAGGAGCTTTAGGCCCGAGCAGGTAGTGCCGGACATCAAGATATGCATCTGCGCATACGAAGATATCTGGATATAACGAGTTACGGTCCGCGAGGAGTTCTAGGGTGGGAATGACGGCTCCATTTGTAGAATTTTCAAATGGCACAACGCCCCGGTCTGCCTTTCCTGATTGCACAGCTTCAAACACATCTATGTAGGGTCACTAGACCATCGAGGCAGCATTTGGGCCCGAGACACTCACCTGCAATGGTAGTGGCTGGCTGATAATCATATTTCGTCTTATCAAAGCATCGAAGCGTTGTCTGTGAATTTTCGTTAGCTAAATCAATGTAAACTTAAATATGCCCATACCTGATGAGTATATGATGACACTGGTCCCAGAAAAGAAACAACTGGAACAGATACTTTCTGTTGCAAACCCATGATGACATGAAAATCTGACCAAGCAATTGTGTAGCTGCAGTGCTTTATCGAAATGCAAAATTTGTTTCAGCTCCGCTCATTTCGTTGAGCCCTAGGTACTTCCAAGTTGTACGTAGGAGCTTAGAAAATAAATATGCTGTTCCGTAGTAGAATGTGAGGCAGCACACAAGTCATCACTTTGACATTATCCCAGTGAAGCATATATATTTGTCAGCGATAATCGGAACCCCACAATGGATACCCCGCTATTAGCACCATTAGCTCTCAATGGAGGGAATACTACAGCGCTATTCTTTATTGCATAGGGATATTTTGACTTTGACTGCAAACTTAGTGTTGATTATAATGATTGAATACGTCTAGGCTAGACTTACAAATTGAACACTTTGCCTCACCTCACAATAGCAAAGACAGGCATACAAGAGAAGTTCAAAGAAGCATCTCAAATCTTCATCTAGTTATAGAGGAATAAACAAATAAGTTGATTCAAGGGCTAAATATCTCTCAATCTCTACGCCGATCCGTCATACCTGGATCAGATAATGTAAATATTAGAGATCTCAGACAGCGTACACCCATAAGCAATTTGCCAAAATGCATCCCTCCACATCCAGTTACCTATGTAGTAATGCCTCTCTAGTTATGAGAGCTTTCGACTTATACAAATATTAGTAATGCTCGTTTCGTAAACACCATGCTGCGCACCTTTACTAGATGGATGCTCAACTCAAGAGGCCGTCATCATTGACCGAAGCGGGCTTGGACGTGCTACTCCTCTCGAGACACGGCCATTGACTTCGGGCTGCGCGCCAACGACGCGAGGTGGCAGATGCTGACTTGACGGTTTTACTGGAGTTGGCGCCTCGCATAGAGCGAGGTCCTCAACCTGTCAATCTAATATGTGTCAGCTTTGAATAGTATGTTAAACGAAGAACAAATTCAAAAACATGCAACCTACCGTCATAGTAATCATCATCGTCATCGTCGACTTCTTGTAGTTGTTCGAAATTGACCTTGTAACGAAGAATGCCACCTATTCCACCGAAACCCTTGACAAATTGGTTTCCTTCACTGGAACGGTCTGAAACAAACTCCAAAGTGGCACCAAAGTCCTTATACTTCTCAGCGATCCATTCAAGGAATGACTCTTGAGATACAACATCCATTTCCTGCCCCGTTTCTTTGTCCATAAATGCTTCTCGGTTGGTTGCTTCTTGTTGCTTGGTGGTGTGAAGGATGGTTTGATTGCCGTTACTATCCTTAAGTGTCCATCGGGTGATCTCCAAGTTCTCAAAGACGATCAATGTTTCGACTGCACCAAGCTCTAGAGCTTTCAAGGTATCCTCCACACCATAACAAATAAGGCCAGTGTCTTGGCTGATCTCCTCGAAATATTTTCCGATCAATTTCTTTTCCTGAATGAACTTGACATTGCTTAGTGTCTCAGCTGAAAGCTCGATGGCCTGATTGAAACCATTCTCTCCACCGTAGGATACGTCGACGACCTTAATAACCTTGCTTTGAAGACGGTTGTCGAACAAGTCCGACTGATTTAGATCGTTCTTGAAATCAGCCGACCCCGCTAGAATAATGCCTGCAACATTGACCTTATCAGCAGTGATGAAGTTTTGCACGGCCAACTCAGCGACCTTGCGTACGTAATTGTGTCGTTTTTCCTCACGGAGACGTGCGAAACGGAGAGCAGATTGGCCTCCACGGCCGTGCTTCTTTGGCAAATCAACGGAGAATTTGTGCACAACATCACGTGTGTTGCCACTTAAAGTACCGAAGAGTGCTCCGTTTCCATCCATAATGATGAAGCCAAACTTCTGATCTGACTCCAACAGCTCTGCAAGTGCCTCAGTGTGAAATTTGTTGTCGCAAAGATACAGGGAGGTATTGATGGGCTTGAAGGGTTCGAAGTCGATATTGACCTTTCTCTCTTTTCCTTCTGAAGTCAAGATTTCCCCACAATACACCACCAAACCATTGGGAGGCACTTTATTGTATAACTTCAGCCTCTGCTGAGTGGATGTGATTGCTGACAGCACAGATTGGCGATTGACACGGGATTTAATGTTGGATGCAGTCCCCTATATTGAAGTCAGCAACATGAAGGACGGTGGTGAAGGGCTGGTCTTACATATTCTTCTGCCAACATCTTAGCCGCTCGAGAAACCTGATCCTTTGGCGCTAGAAATATTGTCAGAAAGGGGACAGCATTCAAGCAAAGGAATACTCACGGATGATTAAAGAAATCATAGAAGTTCCATTGCCTCGTGCGGCTTCCAAGCGCCGAATGAGTTTTTTCACCTTCCATATTTCGATATTCTTCTCCGCCTCGTTGGCCTGAGCGTCGCTCATATTGATAGGTGGTGCCTTTTTAGCTGAGAACTTCTCAAGAGGAATTCGTATAAACTAGTTCTTGACTCTGTAGCACGCAGGTGTCAAGCGCGGTCCTTTTTCTTGTTGAGTTGTGACGTGGGATTTGTGGATGAACTCGCTTTCAGGTGCCTGTCAGGCGAGGCTGCTAAACTAGTGTTCTCTTGGCAAAAGATCGGTGCTATAGTGTGAATACTTTATTACATTAAAACATGACTCCTGTCTGCTTTTTGTGATATTCAGTAAGAAGAGTATCACAGTGGCTATAACTATAGCCCTCAGTCATATGTTCTTCTATCACCCTTTCACTAATTTCAGTGTGATTAATGGACGTTCTAAGAGTTCTAGTACATTTTACAAAGTCTAATTGAAGAAAGCTCAAATGCCTCATAAGACTGGTCACCTGGACTCAATACTTCAAGTCGAGACTGTAGCGAAGCTCATATATAACACCCTCTTTTGGACATGATATTCTGACTCAGTGCATTTAAAGAGTCATTCCACAACCGCACAGGCGTCATTGGCGGTCCCCTTTCTCCCAGCCTCTAATTGGTGACGAAACGATCTCTTTCTCTCTGATCGATTATTCGACATTCGGATTCTGTACATTATTCTGTATAATCAACAATACTTCTGTCTATTTTTGAGAGCGTAGACGAGCAAAAGCCAACTTCGAATTACCGATCCAGAATATCTCTGATAGCCCTTCTTGGCTTTATACTAAATTTGAATAATTTGGACTCGGCAAACCTTAGTACCTGACCATCTGTTATCTCCGTGTTATGCAGACCTGTCTTAACTTGACTTATGTGTTGTTTTAGGGCCGTCCCTACTTCAAGAATATTGAGGGTTCAAAACAGTTGCCCAAGAACGTATCTACTTCTGCGTATTAACACTTATTGCTGGTGAGCCATAACCTCCACTATATATTGTAACTTTTAACCCTGAGCACAAAATTATCCATCTCGTTTAATTCACGCCAGACACCTTTCACACCTGGTCATCTTTCTGAATATCTCGGCAATGTCTACATTTGGTTCTGTCCGAAAATGTCTTGGCACGGTGGCCAGGTATCTAGGCAGCTTACCTCTTAACAGCAGCCAAATCTTATACAAAAGGGACACCGTTGTGGAATATCCCTTTAGTCTTGGCCACAGCAACTTTCCAGCGAGGCAGATAACCCTCAATATATGTAGGTACCCCGAAGATGAATTTACTGCGTACCCTTGCCGAAGATGCCATTCCTATGGCCGCATAGACATACTGGTGTTAGGTTTGACACATTATGTGACGGAAACTGGAAGATAGCCTAGACTTCGGGGATTTGGGAGGCTCGGTGAGTCACATCCCAAGAATTTCTCAGAGGATTTGAATTGAATACGCTGAATTTGAGATACTGTGATGGAATGACTTAAATATAGTGTTTATTTATAATGGGTAAAAGAGGTAACTCACAATGACTATTTTAGATAGCCAGTCAATATAAAATCGCATTATTCATGTCCGCAACCCGAACCTTGGAGACACATTCTCATATCTCAGTGTAGGAACAATACATTAAGAGATACTTATTCTTAATATGGCCTTATTATCGATGTTTGTATCATCTTACTTGCCAACATGTTTAATGGCACTCATAATAGACCCAAGCGCTGATGGGTTGGCGCTCAGAGCAGCGGCAGGAGCTGCAACTTCAGGAGCAATATCCTATACACATGTAAGCACTTTGTATAATACAATGTCCAAAGTCGAGTAGAGCATTGAGATACGAAGGAAAATATTACTTGAATGTTGGTCGCCAGTCCTGGGAGCTCTATTAGATCCTGCAGTTGGCCTTGCATGGTTGCGAAGTTAAATGGGCTATACGAAAACTTCTGGCCCATCTCAGCATCCAGCACCGCAGAGGTACCCGAAATATCATCATGGCAGAACAGCTTCTCTAATCGATTCGAGAATGTAGGTCGTACGATGATATGCAACACAAACGGGGCTTTCGCGACGGGCTGTTCAATAAGGAAGACGAAAGTGAACTCTCGTGGAAGCCCAGCAGCTTGCTCTTCATTCTCTTCCAGCGACCATACCAATTTGCTGCTTTCAACCCCTCGTGCCGTTCTTGATGACCCTTGAATCTTGAGCATCGTGCCGATGACTTTTGTACGGTCAAAGGACGTAGATGGAGTTACGTTGGCGGTGAATGGCTGGGTTACGCCTAGATTGGCCCCTAGATACCATTTAGCCCATCAACCCCTTATCCCATAAGGTGAGGCTTCATGTTACCTAATGCAAACGTCCAGTGAAGGCTCTCTGTAGATATTCGGCCATAAGCTACATGTGGTGCAAATTTGATAATTCTCAAGGGCTGATCGAACTTAGCCCTATCTTGCTTCCCAGAAGACGCAGAGGCTTGGATGGAGATGTTGGCTCTTTTGAAGCGATGGTTGAGAGAGTGCATGGGATGGAACATGAATGTTATCGCAACGAGTGTCACATTTGCTCCATTCGGAGAGCCGCCGAGATGGAGTCTTTTATCATCTTGATAAATGCCATGCTGAAGCCGGCTGAGACTTGCAGAGAAGAAAGCCTCTTCGTGCTCAAATCTAGAGGGGTACATTCTTTAGTATGATTTAAGATTCGAAGGGGAGTTGCAGCTATCTCAAAAACCACCTACTCGTGCTCGAGGAGCGACTTCTGAAAGACTTGAAAGTGGTTATCGGGAATTTCTAAGTTGTGAACATGCGACGGATGTCCTATGACTTCCGGCCCTTTCTCGGGTGACGTTGGCTCTTGTGAAGACATCGTGAGAGGTAGTGTCTGAGGTGGATAATAATTTAGAGTTCAGCAAAGACTGGAAGTCGCAGGCGAAATGGGAAAAAGATATTGCCAATTGCCTTAAAAAGAGGCGTAGAGAGGCGCAGTTGTTGTAGCATGATCATTTAGAAGCCCCCACGAACTGCACAATAAAATTTGGAATATACTGCTTTTGATGTCCCGAGTTGGTAATTTAATTCTACAGTGAGGGACACCCCTTCGAGTCTGCGCGTTGCCATCCAGAATAGATAGAGTCTACATTCTCCAGAATACCCATTAGGTTACGCTGATGGATAAGCTAAGTAAATAAACCCAACAAAGAGTTATATATCAGTTGACAGAAATTATGAACAATCATAAGGTTTTGGCGGTTCGCGAGAAATATTTGAAGCCTCATGCAGGACAACGAGCTGCGTCAACCATTCGCCACAAATTAAGAAAACAGCAACTCAACTTGGACCCTGCCCAGATCCTTCTCCAATACAAGTTGAACCTCCACGCTCACCTTGAAGCCTCACAAGCTCAGTATTATCTTAGCCCTCCAACACAAATAACAAGATGTCTGAAGGTCCAACTCAAACACCTGTATCAGCATCTCAAACCCCTCGAAAGACGACTCCTGTGCCATTCGAAGAGCCTCCCCCATATGAGGGACCAGCTCCAGCTCCCGCCTCAGAACAAGCCCACCCACTAGAGAAACACACGTTCAAGAATCTTAAGCTCAAGGATCTCAAGAACCTCACCGTCAAAGATGTGAAGGACATGAGCAAGGACGCTTTCACCAACACCAAACAGGTCGCGAAGGGCCTGAATCAACTCAGTAAAGAGGGGAACACTCTTCCTGATATTGCGTACAACTACAAGTACCAAGATGGACAATTTGTAAGGAAAAAGAAAAGGAGTGGAAGTATATCAGGAGACGAGGCTGGGAAGAATGATGATGACGATGTGAAGAAGGCTGACATCAATTCTGGAGATGATGTGCTCCCGTTCAACATCGCAACCGATCCTCAGCCTGAACCTACACCTCCTGCATTACCTCCAAGGAGAACATAAGAGTATGAAAATATTGCTAATATAAATGAGCTGGTATTGATATATGAGTCTAGGGGTTAGGAAGCTTTGCGAATGTATAATGGTTGTATAATATCCCACCAGCTTTATAGTTTATTTTTCTATTTGACTCGCCTCGGCACGCGTTATCACCTCCAGCTTCCATAACATCCCTAATCTTCCCATTAAATAACAACCAACAACGCAATCATGTCCTCCTCCCTCCCCCTCCAAATCGCTGAAACAGTGCAAACAGCATCGATAAACCACGCTCCTTCACCAGCACACGACGTAAACCCTTCCTCAACCACTTCGATAAACGAACCCGTCAAAGTCTCCCATCCAAGTATATCAGTCTCCGACCCGTCGCTCGATAAATACGCCTACGAAGACTCAGACAGCATAGATGATGAAGACGATATCCCCGAGAGCGTGGTTAAACCTCTGCCGCGGCAGGCAAACTTTGGGCCGCTGCCAGATTTGAGGTTCGAGCAGAGCTATCTCGCAAGCATATCAAACGCCCAGTCAACGGGTCAGGTAATATATATCACGATCAAAGACCAGGTACTCTCTTCCTATCTTCTACTCCTCGCATGAACTATCCATAAACTATATCTAACAATAAGCGAAACAGGTCTTCTTCCCTCTCCTCCAAGGCCTCTTCCTCACCCTCGCCATTAACGGCTGGCGGCACTGGAACCGATCTGCGGCTCTCCAAGGAAACAGCGTCGGCGCAAAAATAAGGCGGTGGTGGTGGAAGACGAATAATTGGCATATTGGCGAGAGAGTGAGGGGGTTTGGGAAGGATAGGAAATTCGCGGCGCAAATGGGAGGGGTGGGCTTGAGAGGCCCTGTGCCCGGCTTTACTGATGTGAATTGATGTAGTTGTATCAGAATCAGAGCTCGGCGGGCGATTGAGAGGATTGGGAGGGAGCGGGAAGTCGGAGAAAACGGAAGTAAAGGATGTATATATGGAATGAAAGTACATATAAAAGTATTGCTACGACTTTATCAAGAAAACTATGCTAAATATTGCCATGTGGACATTGGTTCACGCTATAGCTGATCACACATGCGAACCAATATATTTGCAAACTGTCAGACGATATTGAGGGGATGTAAGTAGCAACCTATTCCAGAGGTGACGAGGAACGACGCCTCCCAGCCTAAAGGAAGCCATTGTAATCAAAGTAATCGTTGGTCAGGAAGAAGAGTACAATTTATTCGCTAAAGTGATTTTCCAACTCTCTGCTATTTTTTCAGGCGTCGTGAAAATATTGCTGGTTTTAAAAACGTTACTTTTAAGTTGCTGACAGCTTCTAAAAACCTTGGAGCTGCAATCGTTGCAGGCCTTAACGAGCTTTTGATTTTTCGACCGAGGGTAAAAGCTCTAAGAAATTGTGTGTTTTCAAATGAGGAGTTCTGGGACCCCCCTGAAAATAGCAAGCTTTAGCTTGATTGAACTTTCGATTTAATCTTTTTTTTTTGAGCGTGTTCGAAAGCTCTAACTCTTAGTTTGGTACAAGGACGCATCTATATCACGTGGTATGTGCTTGGCGGGAGGCTTGGCGGCGATTGCAATCTATATGTATTGATTCATAGGGAAGATCCGCGTATGGTCGAAGGATGTAAGAACGCATTTCAAAGCCAATACTAAATCTAGTCAAGAATATCTCATACTTCATACTATTCTTAGAAGAAGGTATCATCTTCATCATATGTTTGTTTCTAATCCTCTTTCTTCTACCACAATCGCTCCCAGCATCTTCTCAGAAAGCCCATTTGCGAAAGCCGATATTTCTCATTTTCCTCAAGCCCACCATCCTCCCAGTGTCTACACTCATCATCAACCTCTTGCTTGCCACTATAAAGATCTGCCTCGCTCGGCTTCACAAATTTTGTCCTCTTGATTATCTTCCAGAACACAAACATAAAAGGTCCAAATGCTAGTGCAAAATACGCTGTCACAAACCCGCGGGTATTGAATGGCGCAAACGCATCGTATCCAACGAACAATAGAGCCAAGCATCCCAGGAGTAAAGCAAAGTATGTGGTATATGGCGTCCATGGAGCTTGATATGGCAGGGTTGACTTATCCATGCCCTGTGCTCGGCGAGCGTGGTAGAAGCCGAGAAAGGCGACAATCATCATAGTGTAGGTTGCAATTAAAGCGGTGGTCGTAAGGTCGACAAACCAAAAAAATACAGATACCGCAGAGTCCTTTTCGAATCTCAGAGTTAGTTTGCTTACTTAAGAATGTGTCTAGAGTGTGGAGCCGTTCCAAGAGCGCATTATTCTCAAACATGTTCAAGCAGTGCATGCATGTTTTGAGAGCAACACAGCTGATGAAACATTCTAATATAGCGGATTTTCTTCCAAGGAGCTGAGACTTACGGTGGATACGAGGAAGGTGATGCAGGAGATCAGAGTTACGGCGAGAACGGCGTAAATCGGAACACCTGACTTAGTGCACTTAGTGAAGAACTTTGGTGCTTGTCCGTCTGTTTTATGTTAAAAACTCCGTGTGTAGAAAAATTGGGAAAGGGGGAATGTACCTTTTGCTAAGCTATAGAGGGTTCGAGAGGAAGAATAGAGGTATGCGTTTCCGCAGGACCACCCTGAGAGCAATATTAAGGCGTTGATCAAGTCAGGGAGCCCTGTGATACCAAGATTCTTAATTCCAATAACCCACGGCGACGCAGCTGCACCAGCCTCGCCACCACTGATGGCACCTAATAAATTAGGATCACGTGAGGAACATATAATACCCACACAAAGAACACCAATGATGTAAAAACCCACTAAACGGTAGAAGATTAGTTTCGCAACTCGTGGGATGGTTCGGCGAGGGTTTTGGATTTCTCCAGCTGCGAGTGCAATCATATCTGGTCCGGCGATGGTGAATGCTGCATAAATGACGACCTCCCACCATCCAAGAAATCTGCCTGTGTTTCCGTCTGCATAATATGGGTGCATCGCGTTTCCGTCACCCCAATTGCTGAATCCGTAGGCTCTCTTTTGCGGGTTTCCGCCGCACATGGTCACGAGAGTGATCATGCACAAACCAAAGAGTAGTAAAACCTTGGTAGATGCCATCACAAATTCAGATTCGCCATACCATCTGTTTCAGTAAGATGAATGTTCGTGATTGGAAGAGACATTGGGAGGAAATCTTACTTGACAGCTACAACGTTGAGCAAGAAACAGACAACCATGGCTATAGCAATCCACGCAGCAGGGTTAATATCAGCGTTCCAGTATTGCATGACTGTAGCCACAGCCGAGTATTCCGTACAAACGAGCATGACCCCGGCGAAGAAGTACGTCCAGCCCATAGCGAAACCGAGAGCAGGGTCGACGAACCGGGAAGCCAGTTCAAAGATAGAGCCGCGAATCGGGAGATAGGCACAGAGTTCAGCAACACACAAGTTCAGAGGCCATATGAAAAGTAGTCCCCAGAAAGTGTAGCCAAGAATAAGGGAGAGTGGTCCAGCTTTACTCAAGACTCCTCCAATTCCAACCTGCATAGCCCAGTCAGCTGGTGTTTTTCTGAGCTCCCATTTGTATAGGAGGGATAATGCATCATACCCATAGGCCCGTCCCGATTGAGCCCCCAATGGCCATCAGCTGGACATCTTTTTAATCTTGGAGTTAGTTTGCCCACTTGAGAAAGTTTCTAAAGTATGGAATGTTTCGGAAGCCAAAACTCTCAAAAACATTCAAGGAGTACATGCATGTTTTGAGAGAAACACAGCTTATAAAACTTTCCACTATAGCGGATTTTGCTCCAAAAAGCTAACACTTACGACGAGGACTTAATCCACGCTTCGTCTCATACTGGACCGCCGCGCTAGCAACGACGTCATCCGAATTGCTAAGTACCGGGCTGATCGCTCCATCTTTCTCGGTAGAAACACCCATGATGCTGCCGTTGGGAGGATTCTGATTTTCGAGGGTGAGGCATCCTGATCATGCTGAGGGTGCCTCTTTTATATAGGATCAGCATCTCGAACGATAACCGGAGTCATGAACACCCATGGGCTAAAGGGGGAAGTAATACCGAGTAGTGGTCCGGGGAAAGATAAACATGGGCTGCGTGATAGGTTTCCCAAAGATGGGATACCCTGCTTGGCATTTACGCTTAAGAAAGAGTAGCTTGGGTGTTCGAGATCTGCTGAGATTGCGGTTGACAAGGAGGAATTACTCGTGTAACTTTTGATGCTGGTCAAGACTACGAGGATGTCCAGATAATCTTTGCCTCACCGCTTTCGCTTAAAGTAATAGGTGTACGAAGCATAGTGGGCTACAGTATTTTACTTAGGGATAGGTGTACATAGCCAAAGATAAATGAAAGCGGTGAGACATGGATTACACTGGACGCCTCCACACAGTATTATCTTTGATATCCACATAGGCACCTTGGCTGCCGACCTACGTAGTTACCGAAGCGCCATAACATCGGCTGAGGTTCAAGGGGCGATATGCAAAAGTGCAAGGACTTGGCAAACGACTGCCTACCTTTTTGCTTATTGTATACTAGCTAATCTTTAATTAATTGTAAGACCATTTTATACACTTACTCTTTATGAACTAGATTAACTTTCCGCTTTATTAGAAATATTAAACACTAAGATATCGATTGCGGTAGAATAGTCAAATTTTGGCAGTTAACCGCTTAAGTAGGCCATCTATTTCTGAGCCGAAAAGCCTATGTTGATTTCTAGAACAAGGGGCTCGGATAGTTGATCGTCTGGGATTCTTTCCAAACCATATGAAACCCTATAAGCTTCGAATCAACAAGAATAGATAGGCTATCATACTAAATAGTTGTCCACCGTCCATATAAGGCTCTACATATCAGATGGAATTGTGATACGCTTTGGGACTAGACTCGTCAAGATGGCTTGAAGGGCTGACTCGTACGATCTTCTAGTGACACACGATATTATTCTAATTGGCGATTAAATCTTGGGGTTTCTGGCAATTATTCATATTCATGATACTACTTTAGATATCTATCGGTAACTGGTATAGCCAGTCTCATAGCACACACGTGCAAGTCCGGCAGCAATTGCGACCGGACCACCAGAACACCTTTTTAGGTCTACTATACACCAAGTACTGTCGTACGAAAAAGATACCAAATTTCGTAAGGTATTAGGTTCCAGAAGCGCTCACAGGTGGAGGCGCGGGGAATGCACACTGCTTTCCTGGGCTGCCTCTGAAGGTGAGCGGAGAGTGAGGTTTGGCCATGGGGGTAGGCGACGCGGATTTTGGTGGGCTATCTGGGACGGAGTCAAGAGGATTGTGGCTGATCGCTTTGGCCGGAACATCGACTTCAGAAGGAGGAACCGAAGCAGGTTTGTCGCGCTTCAAGGTTTCTGGCGATATGCGGAGCTTGATGGTGGTCTTCTTTTCCGGCGTTGGAGTTTTGACTGGAAGTTTAACAAGTAGACTCTTCTTCTCGTCGTCGGAAATCTCCTCATCTTCAGAATATTGGTCTGGCTCCTCGTTATCGCTCTCAAGGGGAACTTCTTCTTCTTCTTCCTCATCGTCTCCATAATCCTGCTCGCTGGCGTCATCCTCGTCACTATCATATTCGTCGATTGAATTGTAGCCTTCGATGTGCGCACCACCCTTTCTAGCACTATAGCCATTCGTAACCTTGGCCGCAGCTGCTCGTCGAGGTCTTCCACCAGATGAATCTTCTGGCTCTTCGCTAGTTCCATTAAACCCTTCAGTTGTAATATCAGGGGCAGTTGTTCCACTCAACATGCTCTCTCCATAAGCACCACCATGACGGGCTTTGACTTGTCTTCCACTCTGAGTGACTGTAGGAACAAAGCCTTCGGCTGGGGTGTGATTGCGAGTGTTCCGGGTAGAGCGTCGGTTTGTGGTGGCATCAGAATAACCCGTATCTTCTTCCTCCCCATCCGAATAGGTGTACTTAATACGCTTGCCTCTGGTGCGGCCTTCATACATTGAATAGTTTGGCTCTGGACGCCTGAATTGTTGCTTTCGCATGAGGCGGTATTCACGACGCTTTCGCTTCTAGAGATTAAATTAGACATGTGTTGTCAATAATGATGTGCCTAGAACTTACTTCTTCGGTTTCTTCAAATCGAGGTACTGCGGCAAGCATCTTAGAGCTCAAGAGCCTAGCTTTTTGACCACCATCTTCCTTCTCCAATTTTTCTGCCAATGCCTTCAACTCATCAATATCACTGGCGACACTCCACCAGGTCCTCTTGATACCAGTATGGTTGCTCTCCCTATAGACCCGAAAGTGTGTGTCATCTAATCCCTCAATGAGATAATACCGTCGCTTGTCTGCATCGGATCCCCAAGGTTGCACCGATAGTGGCACTTTTAGGTCATCTTCTTGTCGAGTCGATTTATATGCGGTCTGAATTATACCCTTAATAACATCGGACGAAGAGAGGGACCAAAGTACTAGGGTTTTTAGGAGAGTAAGCTGCAGGAGAATCAGTAAAGTTTACCAAACAGTGCACCGTGGCGTCGGCCTTACTCGTTCAGTTGGCGACATGGAAGTAAAGGTGGCTCCTCCAGAAAGAGGGTTCTTCGCATCCCAATCTTTCGCCCATTGTGACTTATGCGTTTGCACAGCTTCTTCCAGCGCTCGATTGTAATGACCCGGCCTTTTAGTCGTATTAGCATATTGTGCTAACATTAAAGCTAGGAAAACAGAGCTGTGAGAGCTACCCACTTTACATCCTGTTTCCGATTTAACAGCAGACCAAGGACCGCGCAGAGGAACTGCTCAACTTGCTCACTGGGTATAGTATCTACTACACCACTTTCGAGCTCTTGCGGACCGAAATTTGGAAGAGACTTTGCGAATGCGTCGTTGAAGCGACTTCTGTACATGACTATGAACTTCGAGAACGTCAGCGCGAATCAAGGGCACAGGTGCGCGTTTTCCGCGTGTATGAACGCGACAAAAGCTCTGATACTTACAGCAATATCTGGATTATCTGCTAACACGTATTCATGAGGAGGGGATGGATCGCGCTTTGGTCTTGGTGGTGACTTCGGAGGTATCTCGACCACAGGAGTTGTCTTTGCCTTGGTGAAAAATTTGAGAATTCCATTCTTTTTGGTTAATCCGATAGACTCATCCTCAGATGGAACAGAGGAGAGCTCTGAAGAATCGCTGTCGCTCATGGTTGCGGAGTGGTTTTTTGGTTGTTGGGTAGTGGTTTGGGCAGGTCCATTTGGGTGGAGGTTGGAAAGAGATCCAGGCAGTCCAAGGTCATTGGTCTAAGCACAATAGGCACTTGGTAAAAATCACTCTAGCTAATTAGTTTATTGTCACGTCAGACAATAACCTCTTCGGTGCTATTGTCTTTCTATTTACACAATTAATTTCCCTCGCCATCTCTTTCTCTCTAACAGAATTGTACGAGTTATGAGCCCCATCACCAATTTCCTAGAACATTCTTAGTTCAATACCAGAAATTTTCACACGATCCAACTAAACATCTGATAAATGTTAGAAAATTCCAATACCTGACTAAGATACTGCGTGGCTCTAGATCAAGACAGCGTTACTTGTCAATGGATGAGAGTCTTTTGAGCTCATTAAAGCGCTTATTTCTTGGAAAGATCTTGTGGTGATTGTCCTTTCACTTCAGTCCAGAATCGAGGTGGAGGACAGTCCTTGACTCTGCGAGCTTCAAGTCGAACCGGAAATCTGGATGCCTCTTGCTTTTGCCCATGAACAAACCCCGTCCCCCCATACAGCACATTGTCATTTTGCTTGACAGTCCATCTTTGCTATTGTCTGCTGAAGTCTCAATTCGGAACAATCAAACCTGCCATCATATTCGAAGTTGTTCTCTTACTTTCATCATTCAATTGTTCCTGGTGACTCTGTTAAAATTTCTCCGCGCTCAATTTCATGCATCCATATTACTGAGCTCTTATCTGGACACTATGAAAGCAATAGCTAAGTTTGCCTGTTAGCTGTTTCAATTCGAATAATCTTCGTGTGGTGAGGGGCTCACCTTTTGGCAAGCGATAGGGCCTGCGATGAAGATGACAGCCCTTAAAACTGCTAAATCAATACCCCGAACGTCAAACTTTATTTGAAACCGCACAATGCGGGCTCGGGAAGTAGAATTTGTGTCTCAATGACTGCGTGTTATCATTTTCTGACATCATGGTCCGCATAGTAAATTGTGGTTCAATTCTTCGCCCACCACAGGTCATAATATCTCAGCGAACCTCAAATTCCTTTGCTTCAAGAATTTGTTTCGATGAGAGAAATACTTTCTAGTATATCATATTTTGAAGGATGATAGGCATTCTCGAGCACACAGGCCTAGCGTCATCAGTTGAATCGTGCCTCGAAACCAGGTTCCTTCTGCACTCGCATCAAACCTCTACTCCTATTCCTCGGCTCCTCGTTCAGGAAACTGTGCCACGTATTAAGTGCTTAAGTATAACATTCTCAACGAACTAAAAGAGGCTGCTTCTTGAACATATAGCAGAAGTGGAAATAAATGTTTTGTCCAACTTGAATCCTGCTCAAATGATGGATGAGGGATGTCCCTAGAAAGTAAGCCATTAATAGCACATTGTAGTGTTCAAAGAATTGTGATAGAATGAACAAAGGATGACCTTCAGGGTGTTTTATAGGCACAGCAGCCTTCGGGCAGAACACCCAAAGGCGCTCCCACCGCTCGCTTGATTGAATTTTCAATCACAACAGAACAAGCAAGACATGCAGTTGACTCCTATAAGATAGGTAGAAGATGGCCTTACGGTTTTGCTCAGCAAGATAGAAATCGTGATAGCAATCTTCTTTACTAGTCTTGTGCTAATGGCCTTGCTATTGAGTAAAAAAAAAGAGTACCACAAAAAGAAACAGATACAAAAGTAGTGGTAGTAATGATGATCATCTTCATACCTTGATGAAGCTACATTAGGCTAGATCTTCGTCCAAAGCAGGGAAAGTTGTACACACAATTCGCGAAGTCCATTCATACCAAAAAATAGGCTTCAAGCTCGATCTCGCATATTCTATATTTCCCTATAAATTCATGAATAAAGAATCCGAATCAGAACATAGATGGAAGGCGAGTCGGTGGCTCTCATAGGTATGTCGTTACGATGGCATAGAGTCCGAGCAGGAGAAGCGTGTTACATCTGAGGTCGTGTGTCATGTCAATCTTTATGCCTAAGGCATCGAGTGCTTTCACGTGATAGATGTTTCTTCCATCGATTAATAGGTTTCACAAATTTGAAGACTTAATCCGTCGTCGGTTCTGAAACTCAGGAAGTAAAAGACTTACCAAGTACCTGTTTGGCGCTGTGGGTTAAGGGTAAATTCGTCAAGTGAGGATTTGGCCTTGGCAGCCTTGCCTCGCCAAGCCTTTTAGTCGAAATCGCTTAGTGCGCACACTGGGGATTTTCTATCAACGCCAGATTCGAACTTCGAACTTCTCTGTATCTCTCTGTCAACAACGACAACGTCGCAGCTATGGGACGTGTTATCCGTAACCAGAGAAAAGGTCGCGGCTCGATCTTTACGGCTCACACCCGCCTCAACAGCAAGTCTCTCCCTTTCCTTGCCACAGAGATACCTAACCTTGATATCTTTGGAAACTTATGCATTTTCGACTATGAGAAGAGGGAATTGCTAAAATGAGTTTACAGAGAACCCTGCTGCATTCAGACAGCTCGATTATGCCGAGCGCCATGGTTACATTCGTGGAGTTGTGAAGGAGTGAGTTTGGCACAAAAATGTCTTGGAAAGCAAGACTAACTATATCAAAGGATAATCCACGACCCCGGACGTGGTGCACCACTTGCAAAGGTTCAGTTCCGTGATCCATACCGATTCAAGCTTCACACCGAGACTTTTATCGCCAACGAGGGAATGTACACCGGTCAATTCATCTACGCCGGCAAGAACGCCAACCTCACAGTCGGAAACGTCCTTCCTCTTGGATCAGTCCCCGAGGGAACGGTTATCTCAAACGTTGAGGAGAAGGTCGGTGATCGTGGAGCTCTTGGACGAACATCTGGAAACTACGTTACTGTTATTGGTCACAACCCAGATGAGGGTAAGACTCGTGTCAAACTTCCATCCGGCGCAAAGAAGGTTATCAAGAGCACTGCACGAGGAATGATCGGTATCGTTGCTGGAGGTGGAAGAACTGACAAACCCCTGATGAGTACGTTTGTATAAACGAAAAATTAGGTTGAGAATTATGCTGATTCGCCTACAGAGGCATCCCGTGCTAAGCACAAGTTCGCTGTCAAGCGCAATTCTTGGCCCAAGACTCGTGGTGTTGCTATGAACCCTGTCGACCATCCTCATGGAGTATGTATTCTGAATGAGGCTATGAAAATTTGGACGGCACTAACAATGTATAGGGTGGTAACCATCAACACATTGGTAAGGCTTCGACAATCTCGAGATACGCTGTACAAGGTCAAAAGGCCGGTCTCATTGCTGCTCGAAGAACTGGTTTGCTGCGTGGTACTCAAAAGGTCAAGGACTAAATTGCTTGATGGGGTTTTATTTGCATGGGACATGCTGGCTACGCATCTTTGTATTTCCTGGAGCATGGGAGCATGAAATGAAACATGCAAGAAGAAAACATGCTCAAATAATGGAATGATGTGAAGGTGTATTGTTGAATGTTCTGGAAATACATGACAAAAGGGCACTCTCGTCTGCATCTCCTATCTCCCTCACTAAAAGAACAGAGCCAAGAACGGCAATAAGTCACGATGATCCTCGCATGCTAAGTACATCACTGCGCGTGGGCAATCAACCTGTATACGTGCACCGTAGACTGCTGGGCGCCAAACCATCCAGCGAAATCTCCCCTGCAAAATCGATTTCCGAAGGTTGTGCCAAGCCTTGTAAAACCCCTCCATCCCCCACCACATCTCCGAACCTCGAAATTTCTGATCTGTATTTACTTGATCCATATTCAAAATGGCACCTCAAGAATTTGCCCTCCTCTGCTTAGAGAATCCATTGCTTGGTAAGTCCAAAATTTTCCTCGCATGGTACTTTGAATTTGTCCGAACAATGTATTCGGGGTTGGTAAAGGAAGGTTGATTTGGTGCGAAATGCAAGCAGTAATGCATTAGATGCTTCTAAATGCCATGAGAGCTTGCTTCCAGGGCAGAGGAATAAAAGACAAGCGCTCAGAAAATCCTTCAATAAGATCCGTCTACATGTTTCTCATAGGGAACAATATATGCGCTTCAAAGACGGGGCGGTGTTTGCTGGAACATCATCTTTAAGCAAGCTTAGAACAAGCAGGCGCATGAAAAACCTACAGCATATAGAAGAGCCGTGCTAACTAGTCCCCAAGATATCCAAGCATTCGGTGGTGAGCCTCTTCTCCAGAAATATGGTCTCAAGCCCAATGATGCCATTCTCGCTGAGGAGAAGCATCTCGGAATCTACGAGGACCTCCTAAACAATCATGAAGCGAAGCTCATCGCCGGAGGTGGAGCCCAAAACACCGCCCGCGGAGCACAATACCTCCTCCCACCCAACTCCGTTGTCTACCTTGGCGGTGTTGGTGACGACAAATATGCCGCCATCCTGCACGATGCCGTCAAGACAGCTGGTCTCCGCGTGGAGTATCGCGTTGACAAAACCGAGAAGACTGGCCGCTGCGGTGTTGTCATCACCGGCCACAACCGCTCAATGGTCACTGATCTTGGTGCTGCGAACCACTATGATCTCGACCACTTGAAGAGCCCTGAGATCTGGAAGCTTGTTGAGGATGCCACGCACTACTTCGTTGGTGGCTACCATCTCACAGTCTGCCCACCAGCGGCGCTTGCCCTCGCTGAAGAAGCAGCCAAGAACAATAAAGTCTTCGTCTTCTCGCTCTCCGCGCCATTCATTCCACAGTTCTTCAAAGAGCCACTTGATTCTACTGCGCCATACTGGGACTATGTCATCGGAAACGAGACGGAGGCGTTGGCATATGCCGAGAGCCACGGCTTGGAGACGAAGGATATCAAAGAGATTGCGAAGGCATTGGCTGCGCTGCCGAAGAAGAATACGCAAAGGGAGAGGGTTGCTATTATTACCCAGGGTACTGATCCTACAATTGTTGCTGTTGGAGGCAAGATAGAGGAGTTCCCCGTTCATGCTATCGAGGCGAGCAAGATCAATGATACTACTGGAGCAGGTGATGCTTTTGCTGCTGGTTTCACTGCTGGTTTGGTTGCGGGAGTATCTCTTGCACAAAGCATTGACCAAGGTCAATGGTTGGCTAAGTTGAGCATTCAAGAGTTGGGTCCTTCGTAAGTCACTTTCCCAACTTCATCGCATTCACATGCATGCATGCACGTTAAAGACACCTAAGACACACTAATATTGTGATTATCGCTATGGCCTGGAGATTGCTCCCTCTACCACAGAAGAACAACACTAACAAACAATCTATGTGTAGATACCCATTCCCCAAACAGACTTACCAGCCATCGAGCCAGTAAATATCTCCTTCCATCATCAAAGGGTTTCGGCGGCGTTCGGAAAAGGTTTCAACAACGGGAGCGTCTAAAGTCTGATGATATAGACATGTGGCCATGAGTGATGGCCCATATGATCCTCCACGATCCATCGTATAGATATGAGAAGAAATCAAAGAATCATTCATTATTATCACTGCAAGAGCTCAATAGCTTTGTTGACTTTTGTGAATGATGACGAGGTTGCCCTTTGGAGGCATAGCCGATTCGACTATCACTCTATAGCAGCAGTTGTGAATCCGTCGTGTATAATGATAATAACGCCTTATTCTCTTGCTCTCAAGTTGAGTTTGGAGAGAAATTGCGTTCCTCAACCTCCCTGGCCACCAGGAGGAGTCTGGCTATAGCCGCCATGAGCAAGCTGGGTTTCGTTCCAAACTGAACTATTGAGCATGGCAAATCGATCATAATCACCGGAACCAGCGGCACTGCCGCCACCATCGCCATTACGAGCTGCCAAGGTGTCAGTCCGAGGCCCAAAAGGATTGTTGGCATAGCGGATAGGTGTGATATTGCCGTAGATACTACTTGTTTCGGTGAAAGCAGATGATTGTTGAGGCATATATTGTAGACCTTCAATTTCTTTTGACTTGCGAGCGATTGGAGGAAGTGCAGGATTGGAGCCCAATGTTTTCCAAGGGTCATTGTTAATATCGCTATAATCTGAGCTTGCTATAGCTTTAGTAGTATTTGAGCGGCGCTCCGGAGACGTGTATTGGAAAGGTGATCGCGTAGGAGCATATCGTTCTGGACTTGTTGGGTGCAACTCATTAGGCTTTGGTGTGAATGCCGTCTGCCATATTCCAGACAGACTAGGAAGCATCTGCGGGCTGCATTGCTGGGCATAAAGGCCATTACTTCCAATTGGCGCAAAAATCTCATTCGCGGTGCGACTATGCATTCCATATGAGGTATCATTGACATCAGAACGGCCACCAATCGATGTTGCAATAAGGCTGTCCACCATATGATGCATATCAGTATCAGTGCTGCCATGAGATGGGGATGTGTAGCGATCGGTGCGCATGCCGCTGTTCCCCTGACCATTATATCCACGACTTGAAGTAGGGCTTTTCGTTAGAACAGGTTCATTTGAATGGTGAGAGCTAGGCCTTTGAAATTGATCTGCGGAAGGCAACAACGACTGGCTTTGTCCAACAACTACAAACGCCTGTGACTGTGTAACAAACTTGACCGGTGCATTGTCCTTGCTTTGGATAGTGACAGCACAAAGAATGATATCATGAACCCGAGATTGCATCTCGACATCAGGAGAGCTTCGTTTAATCTTATCCGTGAGTCTAGGCTTCAAATTGTCGTTCGCATCGAGATAAAGATTGCTCTCAACTGCGATGTTTGGATCCTGGAGAGGTTTGAACCCAATTGTGGTTTCATCCTCCTGAAGCAGATACTTGACAGATGGCAGGCTTGTGACAGGGAAGGCATGCGTGATTCTTGTCATCACATCGGCATACATACTAAAAAACTGTTTGATGTACATCTGTAAATTGATACCGCAATCCTGAGTAGTATTGACAATCAGATTGATCCGAGACACAAGCCAAGTACTGAATTGGCGAACAGCAGGCAGAATTCTGCGCGTAATTGCTGTGAACATCTCCCGAGATGTTGTCGGGTTTGTGCTGTCTGCCCTATCTATAACTGCGGATTGCTCACGTCCATTAACCAGATCTCTGAGTTCCAAATCTAGAACTTGGAGCAGAGCAGTCAGAAGTCGGACATTAAAGCGAAGGAAGAAATAAAACGATTGAGTCGGGTTAGAGGTAGCAGATTCTTTGCCTATGTTCATGTGAGCTAACAACTGTCCAGGGGTGATGAACCTGCTTACCTTCCAAGACTCTCTCTGCAGCAAAGTATTCGGCGGCAATGTTGATAATAACAAACTTCTCCAATGTGATCTCAGATGATTCTTCCTTAAGGAGGAGCTTTAGGCGTGAGAGAACCTCTGTTTCCAATTCATCGTGGGTTGCAAACACGATTCCTTTGTACAACTTAGCATGTAATCGAACAAACCATAAAATCAAGGTGGACTCTTTGTCTGCTTTTGCGCTGGACGCTGTAGACTTCTCCCAAAGCTGAGTGATCTTCTTGAATTCTATCTCGAGATTGTTTGCAGCAAGGGGGTGTGGGTCTTTGACAGCAATGGCTCGGTACAAATGGTACAGAGCACCTAAATGGTCCTGATCAGCCAATGCGATGACTGCCATTTGGTTGTGAGAGCTTCCAGAATCAGGGCACAGGTCGGCTGCCAGCTGGTAGTATCCCAGCGCAGGCTCCCAGCTGCGATTTGCTGGATTGTTTCTGACATCGTTGCGGTATCGACATAAGTCTCCTAGGCGCAGAAGAGTGGCATGACAGGACTGCTCTACCAGGTCTTGAAGGTGAGGAGATGCCTCTAGAGGGTCATCCACGGAAAGATCTTCAAGTGACATACATTGAGCAATGCGGGCTAGCCCTTCAATACCGCCAAAGGTTGAATTTAGGCGTTGGATGTAACCAGTATAAAAATGCCTTGTATCCTTGATGAAGTCCACATATCGTCTCTCAAGCTTCCTTCGCTCGACCTTCCTCTCCTGAGCTTTCTCTTTGTAATAGTCGACGAGCTTCTTATATCGATTCTTGAGCACAACGTGCGTGTTCCAAAGAAGTGCTTCCACTCCTTGCTCAACAGCATACTGAAAGTCCATAAAGATCACCTCTTGACAAACTCTGCGGAATCTGTGGGGAATCAGGTGGATGCACTGTGTTAAGGGTACAGTTAATGACTTACTCTACAAGAAATTTATCAATATCATCGTAGAGAGGCTGATTCTCCTTGTCCTGGAGGGAAGATTGAATTTCCTTCTCGATCGCTTTGGCGTATCTGGGGCAATCAGTAAGGTGTCGCTCCGAGAGAAGCTGGAGAATTCTTGCAACTTACTGCCACTTAGTTACCGGGTTAGGCATTGCGCCAACTCCGAATCTACGGACCACGTTCGATGCTAAAGTCGTTGCGCCGGCGCAATGGTCGCAAATCTGGTGATATCAAGGCGCTCCAGCATTTCGAAAGTGAGCCCAAATTGTGTTTCGCCAGTGACAAAGACTGACGGAGAGCGGCAGAAGCGAAGCTCAAAGAATACGAAAGATCACTAATGAACCAAGATTGATGGAAAGGAGGCGTGATTGGCAGAGCTCTAGAGTCTGCAATGCAAATAGATCGAACGTTGCAAGGCTGATACAATGAGAGATCCTTTGGAGAGATTCACAACTAGTGGGACGACTGGGGGGTTTGAGGCCATGATCGCCCGTCTTTCTAGTCGTGCACGGGCCAGAAAGGGTCTATGCGCGAGGCTGAATTTCTTTCTGTTGGTAGAAGTAAATATATTCAAACAAGGCTGGATACTACTGTTGAAGATGTCGGGTTTTGGCAAAGTTTGAACGTAATTATTGAACCTTTATATAAATGATTTCAATCCCACCCTAGCATCTGCCGTTGATCATCATAAGTTAATCAGGAGGGGACTCCATATCGACTTCATAGAAGTTGGTCAACCAGAGAACTGGCACTCCAAAGTAACTACCCCACATTCTTCAACATGTCTACACCAGGAATTAATCAGCTTGGGAAGAGATCCAGAGAGCCAGAACCAGAACCAGAGGATCCTATAGACTATCTAGAGATAAGAGAAGCTAGTTCAGCTCCTTTGCAAACCTCGTCTACAACCATTTTTGACCAACAAGCCGGACCTGAAGCGAAGATTCTTCATCTTGATGCTCGGAGCGGTGAAGAACATCAGACAATTGCGATGATATGTTCTCTTCCCGGCCACGCTCAAAACCTTCGCTTTTCTACCTATGAAGAATACGAGATACACTATAATAAAACTCACCTCAACCGCTGTCTTGAGTGCCGCAAGAACTTCCCTACCAACCATTTCCTAAACCTTCATATTGAGGAGAATCACGATGCGTTGGCGGCCGTTAGAAGAGAGAGGGGAGAAAAGACGGTAATCCGATCCTGATCTATGCGTTGGCATTTAATAAAATGCTGACCATCTCTATTATAGTATGTCTGCTTCGTCGAGGATTGTGACAAGATATGTTCCACACCTCAGAAGAGACGAATGCACTTGATCGACAAGCATTATTTCCCTAAAGACTACGATTTTTACATTGTGAACAACGGGATTGACAACCGCAGCTCAATGTTAAGGTCAGGCCGACATCGACGAAAGAGCTCCGCAGCACAGTATGCCAAAGAGTCTAAAGGAAGACACATGGACGTCAGCACCGGGAAGCCTTCAAAACCAGAAAATTTAGAAGCCGACAAGCAAAATTCCAATCCAGAGGACTCTCAGGAGAGTGCTCTGCCCGCCACGGCACCATCTACACAAGGAGATGTATATATGGATGACTTGGCTGGAGCAATGTCCTCACTGAAGTTTGTCCCGAGCAGCGTCAAATTTGGTCGTGGAGGAGCTAGAGGCGGTTTCAGTAAGCGATAGTATGAAGCTCTAGGGAACACTGGAAAAGCAAAATTTCATTTGATTCATTAGTGACAAGGTCATTAGGAGTAAGTGCATCTGGAAGATGTAGTCTTACAATATGATACCCATGTGCCTCCAGAGTTTTGGTAGCATCTCGATGCAATCTTCTTCATCCTCTTCATAATACCTTTAGCTCAGTTATGATACTTCTTTATGAAATTCTCTGCCTTGTTGCATCACTTTGCTGTCATAAAAATATGGCGGCTAAATTTAATTCCCTTGGATTCCTTCATTCTGGTCAAGCATTTAACTAGTGTTATGCATCTGCAGTAGAATCTAACGAATAGTTCCTGAGACATCACCACTGCTCCGAGGATCTCGAAAGCGATAGCTACAAAATATCTAGACATCGGTGATGCATATGATTGCCAATATGCACATGCATGAGTAAGCAAGTGCCATATGATGAGAAAGTGCCCACAATACACATATTGGCTAGGCATGCCAAACGGTCAGCTAACCACAAAAACAGGATTGGTGTTCTCTTTACAATACTATCTTACTAACAGATATATCTTGATTCGATATCTTATCTCCACATGAGCTCACATTTCCAAACATATGCCCGATGCAAAATGCTATTGCACAGGTAGGTCTTGCAGACAGGTTTCAGGTATTCTACAATAATGCAAAGATCGCGCAATAAGTTTTCCTTGCGTACCATTTTTGGTGATAATCCCAATTTCACTTAATAAGCTAGTTTGAATGTTCAATGGTAGACATATAGTTTGATGCTGGCTCCCTACAGATTTTGGTCTTGTCGTATACGCTTTGTTTGCCCCACTAGTTCTCAATGGCCTTAATACTTTATGGTATTTTCCTAGTCATAGGCTGGATACTCTATGGAGCAATATGGCGACTTTACTTTAGTCCACTGGCAAAATTTCCTGGGCCAAAGTTAGCAGCTCTGACGCAGTGGTATGAGTTTTACCACAACATTGTGAGAGGTGGAATGTTCATATGGGAGGTCAGCAAGATGCATGCTATATATGGTGAAAGATCCTTTAAGCTTTCCGAAACTGATTTCACGTCTCGACTAAATTTGTGAAGGACCCATTGTGAGAATAAACCCATGGGAGATACATATCCAAGATTCAGAGTATTACGAAGAACTATACACCAGCAATTCCTACAAAAGAGACAAGTAAAAATGCGCCGCCCAATTTTCATCATTCTTTCAAAAGGAAATTGAATTAATACAAGAACAGATATCTCTGGTTTGTAGCCGGAGGTGGAAGCCCACACTCGAGCTTCGAGACACTATCCCATGACCAGCATCGCCTTCGCCGCGGCGCTATTAACCCCTTCTTCAGCAAACGCTCCATAAGCGCCATCCAACCCATCATAGCGTCCAGAATCTCTTCTCTCTCTTCTCTCCTGTCCTCCTATCTCACCAGCCAGAAACCACTCGATCTTCGTGTCGCCTATTCAGCCCTCACCCTCGATATCATATCTTCCTATTGTTTCGGCGAGTCCTTCAACTGTCTACTCGATGAAGAACTTGCCGAAGAATGGAAATACATGCTTGAGCAGGTGTTTGAGAAAGCTAATCTCATAATGCACTTTCCGTGGCTGCTGAAAGTCCTCAACCGGCTACCCAATTCTTTGGCTGGGCCAGTCATCAGGCACCATAGGAACACCAGAATCAAAGTAGCCAGTATCCTCCGCCACGACCCAGAGACAGAGAAGAATACGAATACTATCTTTCATGAATTGAGAGATAGCGAGTTACCACCGTCTGAGAAAACAGCGCTACGTCTTTCTGACGAAGGAAACATTCTCATTGGAGCCGGTTCCGAAACTACGGCGCAGGTCTTAGCCGTACTTAGCTTCCATCTCCTGGATAATCTGGATGCCCTCGCAAAACTCAGAACCGAGCTGCATACAGTTATGCCTACGGCGGACACGATACCGAGCTGGACGCAACTAGAACAACTCCCATATCTGACCGCCATCCTCAAGGAATCCCTCCGCATCTCCGCCCCAGTCCTTACCCGCCTCCCACGAATCTCACCATCCGAGCCTCTTCAGTACGGCGACTGGAGTATACCAGCTGGGGTACCAGTTAGTATGTCCTACTATTTCATGCACTATGATACCAATATTTTCCCCGAGCCCGCGAAGTTTGTACCAGAGAGGTGGATTAAGGGAGAGAAGGAAGAGAGGAGACTGGAGACGTATCTTGTACCATTCAGCAAGGGGACCAGGAATTGTGCGGGCATTAATCTTGCGTGGGTAGAGCTGTATCTTGCTACGGCGATGGTATTTCGGCGGTGGGAGTTGGAGTTGTTTGAAACTGATAGAACGGATGTGGATGTGGCAAGAGATTGCTTTGTTAGTCAACCTGTGAAGGAGAGTAAAGGCGTTAGGATTAGGGTTGTAGGGGAGAGGGATTAGACTACCAGTGCCTGCATTTGGTGTAAGCATGGGTCGAGGCTTGAGTGATATCTTGAATAGGGTTGGCAATTTAGGGAATGAAGTCATGCTTGACTTATGCTCTCGAACTGAATATGCGTTTCTGAAAGATGAACCTAACCTAAGCATAGGCGTGACAGCAGATTGACTTGCCAGCGGAGGGAAAGCTGTTATGACTGATGGTAATCATGCTTGGGATACTGATATCCTGCGCTGTACTAGGTGAGCTAGCTGTGACGTCCCTACCCTGTTCATTCCATGTGTGAATTGGGTAGGCTCACTAACCTGCCACCAATCTCCTTTCTCTTTAGTTTATGGAACTAGACTCGGACCCTCTCATGTCCTGTCTTCACCGTTTACTTATTCCATTTAGGAAGTTTTCCTGCTCACTCAGAATTCAAATGCCTGAAGAATACAATAAACATACATGTTATTTTGTGTAGGGGTATCAAAATCTGCAAGCCTCTAACCCTCCTGAACGCCAGATCCCAACTCTATACTCTTTCCTTTTTAAAATATGCCTATCCCCCACCCATCCCTCATTTGACCTTTATTGACAGTGATTTGATACGGAAACGGGTTCGCCTCGCTTGTCATGATAGGTGGGATATGGTCTTTATAGGTATTCACCAATGTCACGATCTTCATTGCGGCCTTCAATAGCATCGCTTCCATCGCTTTCCGGACTTTCGCTCTCTCTATACCACGCAGATTAGCGCTTTTCCCCACGACACTATGTGAAGAGCATACCAGTCTCTGTTTCAGGCGTCGACAGCGTAACTTCCAACGTCCAGGACTCCCAGCACAAGTCTTCGTCGCCTCTGCCTGGAAACCAGCCCTTCTTTCTCCTTTTCTCCAAGAATGACACTACCAGCGACCCGCGCGGACCTGCGTTGTTGTAAGAACTGGTATCTAACTGGCGAATTAGGGTTGCAGTTCGTTGATCGATCAGCGTTTCTAGCTCCGCGTCTTCTACAACAGGTAGGGTGAGATCAAGGACATCACGGGTTCGAGGCCGGATAGAAAGGAGAAAACGATGGAAGAAAATGGTGTGTAAAATGCCTGCAAGCTGATGTTAGACGGAGCTCTCGAGGACAGTGCAGTCTCGTGGGATGATTCTTCCCTCGGACGACGTCTCTCACTGAGGACAGATCTGCGAACACTTCAATAACATGCTGTGGGTATTTTGGCTGTTTCTGTTCCATTGTTTGAGGTGTGCAGGCCTTCTCGACTTTCCAAGCTGCAATGAAATGTTGAATGTTGATCTGAGATGGTGGGGTTGAATCTTATCTCCCTTGGGTTTGGATCCACCTTGGTTGTGAAAAGGATAAGGTCTATTACCACCCGCAATGTGTCAAATTGATTGTGGGACACAGGATCTGGAAAACTAGGTAATTTGAAAAGCTCATAAAGTACTAAAAACAAGGGATACTACGATTGACAGATGCTGTATTCAAATGTGCTTGTAATATCATACAACGCAAGCTTACGGAACCTTTGAGTAGAGCTTAGAGTGACTGGTCGGGCCCGGGGTGAACCTATCAAGCCGAGCTGACTACCCTCCTGCCATCGTCACTTGGTTATACAGGACTTACGTTGTAATGTAATCCCGGCAACTCCAGCCACACGTAGCCTCGGCAGAATTGCTTTGTACTCCCTATGTAAATGTGAATGTGAAGCAGTCCGCTTCGACCAGTATTTCTCAAACCACTACCTGTTGCGCTTTCATCAAGTATCAGTAGTATGGCATGTTGATGATCCAATCTTCTCTACTTAAACAATGATCGCCGCCACCCGCAGATGGCTTCGGCGGAACAGAACTTCGTTCGCAATTGGGTTTGGAATTCTGGGGGCTGGCTACGTAGCTACGAAATATGTACTTGGGAAGATCTCAGATGCTAGGCAGCGGATGAGCAGTGATCGCATAGCAAGAGAGAAGTATAGCGCAATGTTCTATAAGCAAATAGATGCATACTGACCATTTCAAAGCCTACGTCGACGATTCGAGCAAAACCAAGAAGACTGTACCTTCACTGTCCTGGCCCTCCTGCCAACAGCCACGGACAATATACTCGCAGAATTACAGACAGAGCGCATAACTTTTGAGTTACAACAACAGAAAGCAGCAAAGTTAGCTCGCAATGGGGAGGCGCATCCATCAGAACTAGGTTCTAGCCCGCCAAGTGTCACTGATGACGATGGGAGAAGCATGGCAAGCTTGCAGAGCGAAAGTGGTATTCATGCCAGCCAGATATCCGTTCCACCTCCATCAGTGGTTGGAAATGGTGCACAAGATGGTGGGCAACAGGCACAAAATGGCAAAAAGTCCAAGCTTCAATTATGGAACGATCTCAAGATTAGTGGTATGTATTACAAAGAAGATATACTTGCAAACAGTTGAGTCTAATAAGTTCTTTAGCCATAACACGAGCATTTACATTAATCTATACCTTGGCCTTGCTCACACTGTTGACACGAATCCAACTTAATCTGCTAGGCCGGAGAAGTTATTTATCGAGCGTAGTATCATTAGCTACAGGAGGAATGGATCAGTCAACCATTAGCTTAGAGAATAACGATGATGACAATCCTGATCAAGCATATGGCAACGACTTTGAAACCAACAGACAATACCTCACATTCAGCTGGTGGTTGCTGCACCGAGGCTGGCGACAAGTCATGTTAAAAGTGGATGAGGCGGTTAGAGAAGTTTTTGGCAGCATGAGCCCAAGAGAGGATGTGTCTATGCAGAAATTCTCAGAACTGACGCTAGAAGTACGAAAGAAGGTCGAAGGTGCCACTGCTGCGGATAGGCAAGCACATAAATGGTTGGAGTACTTGCTGCCTCCAAGAGATGAGGAGGAATTTGTGTTGAAAGAGTCTGGCATGAGTACAGAAATCTCAGCTGTGGATCCTCCAGTCACCTCTCTACGACGACTTCTAGATGAGACATCAGATCTCATCGATGCTCCACCCTTCTCCCACGTTCTTACCCTACTTCTTGATGCTGGATTCTCGACGCTTGTGGATCAAAAGATTGCTCAGCAAGTATATAAGCAAGAGCCGACCCCCGAAACTGCAGAGTTATCAAGAATTACTGAGATTATCGAACCTAAGCCAGTCAAGCTGCCGATTCTACTTGCACTCTTGACAAGACAAGCCCATTCCATCGGCAACGGCGTTCCAAATGAGTATTTACAATCTATGGAGCAAGTTAGGGACCTGGATGCTTTCGCAGCCGTAGTCTACTCTAGCAACTGGGAGAGCGAGATCAGTCCAGCAAATGATAATGGTGCCCTCTTCACCCAGAAAGATGGCCCTGGAGGTATAGAGATAGTAGCCGCCGAGTCAGTATTGAAAGAGGAGCTCCCGGGCCAAGAAAGTGTTGTTGACGTTGGAACAGTGGCTAACTTCGAGAGTGCCTGGGGCAAGGCAGTGGAATCTACCGGAAAACTCTGATTCATATACCTAATCATATTTCAGGGGTCGCATGGCTGGTTGAAACATAAAGGACAGTGGGAGTTAGGCTCTTATGCTGACTGAGCAGGCTTATAGTTGGCTATGTAAGATTATGAAATAATAACACGTTCCTCACGTTAACCCCTTTCGACTTTCGCTTAAGCCTGGGCGGAATTCGCCATAATGCTACGAGAATTGCATGACCATACCTTAATGGACCTTTTGATGCTTATCTCCTTAAAACTAACCACCTGATATCAATCAACTTATAATGCAATGTCCATGCTTGTGAAGTGTATCAAAGTTTATATTGGTATCTGTCGAAATAAAATGCCTTGTACTCCGCCTGTAAATGCACCAACGCCAGAACATGCTCATCATTCATTAAACCCCTCTAGTTGACCTCAAAAGCTAGAAGAGGATCATACTCAGGATTGGAGGACGCCTTTGACGAATGAGTCTAAGGCTAGCTCAAACAACTCATTCGCGACCCCTTCACCTCCTGGATGCTCGACTGTTGATAGGGGATTCTTGACGACTATTTTGTTGATTAGAGAAAAATTGATATAGTAAGTGGCCTCACATACCATATTCGACATAAAGGTTCACGTATATCTGGTGCAGGACATTCCTCATATTAAGCGTTTGCGTGTCCGTAAGCATCACAAATTTAATGCTAGTCGGAGTCTCATAGTAGTGTAACTTGTACTGGCCAGTCCGGTATGATATGAAGCTATATACCGTGTCAGTAACCACCATAAAATTCCAAAGACCTGGGGCTTGCCTATCATCTGGACCACCTAGCTTCCGCACCATATTCCGCAACGAGAATATCGTTCCAAATATGAGCTTCGCATCATCCTGTGCACTTAGTCTTGCCGGACGTGCTCTCGCAGGACCAAGTTCTTGAGTCGCTAAGCCATTGCTATTTGTGCTGGAGCCGGAGATGGGTCGTGCTCCTGTTCCTCCTCCCGTTCCGCCTGAGGAAAGGGGTCTGTCTCTCGCCCAGAGCTTGGAGTATATGCATTCAGCTGAGCAGTCATTAGCTTCTAGCCCTCAAGCAGATTCCAGTCACTTACTATGCCGATCGAATATGTAGAAGGAGTAAACTACCATCTTGCTTGCGCCTGGACTGGCAATATTGATCGAGCTCCAGTGCACGAGGCTGCCAAATGAAAAGAGTGGCCGTGTCTTCCGGGTTAAAGTAAAATAAGCTTTCGCCAAGACCAATAATACCCCTCAGCCTTACCATGGGGAAACATTCAGCTCCCATTGCAACAGCTATTTCTAGTGCCTGTTTGCCATGAAAATTTTCTATTGTTTGACCTTGAGATCATGAGTTCGTTTGCAGGTAATTGCGAACCGCCAGGCCACGTAGGAGACGTGAGCAAGCACGAGGCTGAAAGCGGAATAATTCCTTCACATGGTAGATACTTTGACAGCCTGATGTGACGATCCATATACTGATAACGAGTGATGTAAGGAATTTCTATTGACCTGCCTGATATTCACGTCGAGGCACGTCCTGCCCTCATTCATCATTTGTGAGTTTTTTCAAGGAATCAGACACATGGATCAAAAGCTAATGTTATGTCGAACAGATCAACTCCAGCATATCACAGCCCACTAAGGCATCATCGGCGGACTCCATCCCACCATCGATTTGTGAAGGAGACGCTCAATGCTCGCTCAGAATATACAAACAATGAAGAGGACGGCAAGGGAGAACATCATATTAACCAATATCTTATTAAGGACGAAATTGGGAGGGGTTCTTTTGGTGCTGTGCATTATGCTGTTGATCAATATGGCAAGGAATATGTGAGCAATATACCAATCCGGAGGAGTATACAACTAGCCTTACAAATCCGGAAGCTAATAAAGATGATACAGGCTGTCAAAGAGTTTTCTAAGTCTAGGCTACGAAAAAGGGCTCAGTCAAATATCCTTCGAAGACCTCATAGTGATCGACGACGGCCGGGCCATTTGGCTGCAGCAGCTGGTTTGAACTCTCCATTACACCGTCACTCCGCCTCCGATATTCATGACGACGAAGGCAAAGGAAATCCTTTGTACCTTATCAAGGAGGAAATAGCTATCATGAAGAAGCTTAATCACCCAAATTTGGTGTCGCTTATTGAGGTGCTGGATGACCCAGAGGAGGACTCGCTCTATATGGTTTTAGAGATGTGCAAAAAAGGTGTGGTCATGAAGGTGGGGCTGGGAGAGAAGGCGAGTCCTTATGATGTAGAAAGTTGTAGATGCTGGTTCCGAGATCTCATTTTGGGCATTGAGTATTGTAAGTTTGGCCTGATCCTTCACCTAAGGGACAATAACTAAGAGGCGCGCAGTACACGCCCAAGGAATAGTTCACCGAGATATCAAGCCCGATAATCTACTCCTTACCGAAGATGATGTTCTCAAAATAGTAGACTTCGGTGTGTCTGAGATGTTCGAGAAGGCAAGCGATATGAAGACCGCCAAGTCAGCAGGATCGCCTGCGTTCATGCCCCCAGAACTCTGCGTTAGCAAACATGGAGAGATTTCTGGGAAAGCAGCAGACATCTGGTCTATGGGTGTATCTCTTTACTGTTTGAGATTTGGCAGGATACCGTTCGAACGATCAGGTGTCCTTGAACTATACGATGCCATCAAGCATGAGGATCTCAAGATGGAGTTTGATGTGGAGCTTGAGTTTGTAGATTTGGTGAATAGACTTCTTGAGAAAGACCCCAGTAAACGGATCACGATGCGAGAGATACGTGTATGTAATATTTTTCTCGGAATCTTGCCTGTTGCTAACGAACGTTAGGACCACCCATGGGTTACCAAGAACGGACAGGATCCCCTTCTTTCTGAGGCTGAGAATACTGCAGATCTGGTGGAGCCTCCAAGTGCGCTGGAAGTGAATCATGCTATCACAACTAAAATGCGGAATCTTATCGTTATGGTTAGTCGCTCCTCCATTCTAACGTAAAGATAAACCAACAATTATATAGATGAAAGCAGTAAAGAAATTCAAGACACTTCTAGAGAAAAAAAAGCGATTTGCGCTTTCCAACACTTTCGGAAGATACGTAAATTCACAAGATCCACCATCCATTAGTGATAGGACTCCGGAAATAGTTCCTCATAGATCACGAAGCGTTGATATTTTCGACCGTCAAGGCATCGAAGGCGCTCTCGCTGCTGAAGGGGTCCATCATGATATTCGACAGATTATTACAAGCGGATCAGATGCCATCAACACCAAAGCCGACCAAAAGGCTGACACTGTGACCAAGCAAATTCCTGATATTAAACACCACGAATCAACGCACGAAAAAGGTCACGCTCACGATCCGTTAGACGAAGAGCCGCTCTTCCTTGGCATAGGCACTGGCGGTGACGATTCACTAGAAACACCACCATCAGATATCATTGCAGAATCGCCCACTGCGGCGGAGTTTAGTATCTACGACACAGCCTATCAGCAAGAAGTTGAGCGCATCCGTGCTGCGCAAGGCCACTCTGCAACAGTCTATCTCACACGGCGCGTCGATACCAAGGAGAGATATAAAGCAGACAAAAACATGGTCGAAACACCCCACAACTCCGAAATCCAAGGGGCACCACACGAGGGCTTCAAGTTTTTGCTTGAAAAAGCACGAGAGAAGACGGATCGTCTAGGCAGGAGAGAAGCCGCCGGCGAAGGGGAGCCGAGCAGGTCTTTCTCGGATATCGCAGCGCGAGCGATGGAGAACACGAAGAATAAAGGACGGGAAATGAGTGAGAGGGGTAATGCGAAGATCGATAGTGCGTTGGAGAAGGCGCTTGAGATGAGGAAGGCGAGAGCGGAGCGAAAAGAGGCTGAAAAGAGCGAGACTGAGGAAAACGTATAGTTTTTGCTGCTGTAGGTGTTTGTCTGGTACAAGAAGGTATGGCGTTATAGGAGGCTTTGGGCACTTCTGAGGATAGAAGGGTGACCATAGGAAGCAAGTAATGGAGCTGTGAAAGTGCTTTGAAGGACACGCCAAAGCAAATGGGAGCAGCATTTTTGTCAAGCGAACCTTACTTTAAGCATTATAGGACTTAGGCATGGCTTATCAGACTACTCTGCCATTGCATTTTGGGACAGATTTTGCCTAAATTCTGGTGCGTGGGATGAACGCCGTTCCTCCCCAGATCTTACGGCTTTTGTGAACCTCATAGACTAATTAGATACTAAACACTAAGCAACCTCTAAAGTCTTAGAGATCACTGAGACCATAAAATATCATGTGGTTACGACCCAGCACCCTCGAGATTTCTCGCCCTGAGTGAGGTGAGAGAGATAGGTATGATTAGCATTGAACATATCCTGAAAGATGCCTTCCCGCAAAGTTCCAGCACTTCTTAAAGCCAGAATAAGGTCTGTTCCAGACTCCCGACACCGACTCCCGGATGAATCCAATGCTTCAGGGCCTAACTGCCAGAAAATGGTATCCCATACAAATGACATGAAGTTCGCGGCCTGGTGGATCTTGAGCGAGGAGACATTGTGGGAGACACAGAAATCCGCGATACAGTTCTGGACGAGCTATCGCCGCAAATCTTTTCCCAAGACTCGGCCAAGGAAACAAGCTACGGCTTGAAGCTCGAATATAAAGTAGCTCGGTCATGGACCGTAAAGCCACGCTTGAATCCTAAATTGCGAGCCGGAGCGCCTAGCGCTGTCTTTTCCGAGACGCGATATTCTCTATTGCTCCACAAGGGCTCCCCAGGGGCTTGCTTCTCGCTTGAGACCTTTTTTGAGCCTTCAATAGCGTGCACCGACATCATGATCCTCCTGATCCGCTGGTGAAAGGATGTGGAAAGTCTCGAGACCCAGCAACTGGTGGTATTGGAAAGCAGACATGCAACAGCTTGTATAAAAACCCCAACAGGCCGAAACTAGCGCCAGGTACGAACACGTAGCGCGTATCTTATGGAGCTCCTTGCCGTCTTTATTGAGAGGTGCTGGACTGCAGATTGGTACGGAGAGCACATGAGGAGGGAGATATGCAGGGACTAGGGTCGGGAAGGTCAGGGGACGTCTTGCATTTGCAGCGAGCTCTTGGGATGGATGCTTCTTCTTGCACCTAGAAACGAGTCCTCTCTTTGTGACTTGGGCTTTGAAGAGGCAAGACTTTTAAGCCGTCGCTGAAATTCATGGAAATCGATATACAGTCCGGAACCTGAGACGGGCACCATGGACGAGGAATCTACATGGGAGAGCATTGACTTAAAGAACCACCTTTAGTGTATTATTCATCGTCCACTAGCTTACAAAATGCTTCCTTCGATCCTGGGATCTAATGCCGCACAGTGGAGCAGAACAGATGTTGTTGGAAACAGTTCGTCCACGTGATGGGTAGCATCTCACATGCTTGTGCTTGCTGCAGCGCGTACCCTCTTACGTCTCTGACTACGTACATGAATATGTCGATGCACTTGCACGGGGTTGTCGTATCTAATGTGACCAACCAATGCTATTGTAGGCAAAGCATGAAAATAAGCGCAGCTAGCGATGAATGTCTAAAGCCAAAAAGCAAGCATGCGAAAAGCCACAATGCGAAAGCGGACCTTACTGCAGAAGCTTTTCTAATCCTTGCGCACATGAGAGGCGCTCGTATGAACGGAATGCAGGTAGCCTTTTTGCCGGTAGGTCACATCCCTGGAATTGGTCTTTCGTACTTCCTGTAGTGTCGCATAGGAGCGGGAGGGAAGACGCCAATGGTAGGTTGGGCTCTCCTTCGCGGGAGCTTAATAATTGGCATGGGGAGTGTTTGGACCCCAGGAGGCTATGGATTGGTAAGTTGGTCGAACTCGAGCTGGGTTTGTGCAGTAGAGGACAGTGCAGTACGGAACAAAGCAGAACTACAACTGCTGTACTTACTGTATTGCAGGAGTCTGAGCATGCGCTTGCTGGAGATCTGGGAATGCAGGTCGCTAAAACAGTATGGTGATGCCCTGTCCACTCGGAATGGTGGATGCCCTGCCGGAAGTAGCTTGGTGGCGGTGGCATGTACCGCCTTATGCTGAATATATCCAAAATATACTTGCAATGATATAGGGACGACTTCAACAGAATGGGAGCTGAGAAGAGGGTGTGCGAGTGGTGGCGACTTTTGTGCTGAGGAATGGTAATCCTAGCAATCGTTGAGCTGCCTTATGCACCAAGAATAATAGTTCAAGCATTGTCGATGGGTGTGTCCTTTTCCAGTTATCAACCAAAATATATGATATGTGATTGTTACAACGTTTCAATTGCTGGGTTGAATTGAGGGCTGGCCGTTTGGTTGGTATTAAGTGGTTGGTTATGTGCGATCATTTACGGTACCTCAAGCCCAACACTCTTTGGTACCCCTCTTTCCAGACTGAAAGCCAGCCAGCTTCTCTGCTTTTCATGGGGTATGTATAATTGACGACACAATCAAACGACTGTCGCTCTTAAAAGGGAGCTCGGATGCTATTCTGAGGACCCACGTTCGGAAAATTCGAGATTAACTTGATGCTGTAGAGTGTCGTCACAATACTCTATTTCATTCATGAAGAGACACGACGAGAAAGAGCCTCTCTGCAAAGCTTGTTACCGCCCCAGTGACCCTGGGTGCACCCACAGCATGCTTCAGTTTGCCGGCTGCTGTGTGATAGATATGTAGGATGTTGTACAGCAGAAAAAGTTTCTCGAGTGCAGAAGATCGTTGTCTCGGCTGGCTCTTTCGGCGCTGCGCACCTTGGAACGAGGAGTCTTCTCTGAGCTATGCTAACTGCATGACCTCTCTGGCTTTGTAATGTTATAAATTTAGGAAAATGTTGTGCAGGGTGATGGTCATACGAGAGCTGATCTGCTCGGTCATCTGTGCTTCATATTCAGGTAGCTCAGGAGTTGAACCATTTCGTAGTGAGGTACAATTTTTTCTTCTTAAGGCTGGGAACTATAAAGAAATTCAAGGCTGGCTGTCATTGTGAGCTTGAATGATAGAAGATCAACAACTGCGTTTCCAATTGGTATCGTGCTGCTGTCACCATAAGCTTACCCGATGGACAGAGCCGCTATGAGGCTGGACAACGATGACACAGATTCGCACCATCAGTGATCCGCGAAAGATGTTGGGTTCCAGATCCCGAGCCCTTTCCACTATCGAGATAGCCTCGAATTGACTTTTTTCGAGTGGCTTTTGGGCTGTGGGTGGTGGCGGGCGGGCTGGGCGATGACCATGACCATGACCATGACCATGACCACCATATTTAAACAACATCACGAGGCCTGCAGAGGAACAGGAAGCGCTAAAGTGTCATACAGCCAGCAGATCCAGGGGTCGGCATTTCTTAAAGTCAGATATGTATGGTCCAGCTACTTTCTCGACGGTGCCTAGGCATCGTACGAGTACTCAGCAGGAGCAAAAGCGGGTATGAAAGTAATGCATTACTGTCCAGTAGGAGATATGGAAATTGGATACCAAACAAAGAGAGAGATCGCCGTGGCAATGGTCGTCGCTACTCAAAATCTGCCATCTAGACAGATCGCAGCCCGCGCGTTCGGCTAGAGTATCTATACAGGACAATAGATTGTCATACCCGACCCGAGATGACCGTTGGGCATGTCAGCTTTACCTAATAAGTTCTCGTGTGGAGAATTTAACTCAGCCCCTTTTCTACCAATTGAGTTATTTTGAAGCTATTCCCGAAAAAGATCGCTCACGAGGTAGATCTCAGATGCTCTCGACGTTTCAGCACATGTCTCACTTCATTGAATACACACCCAGGAACCTAGTCTGGAGGCGGTATCTTTTAGAGAACTCATTCTGCCAGGAACCCGGTTTCGTGATGATCACCGCATGGCTCTAGATACAGCAGTTTTCCGGCCCATGATGTAACGACGCCTGCCCGTCGAATATCTTGTGTTTAGCTGTGGCGAGATCATGTTGATACGTATTTACAAGAACATAACTGTCCTCTGTTGATCAACATAATAATCCTCTGTTATATTCATAGCCTGTTTATGAATGGAGGAATAGGGCCTACCAGATCACATCAGATCACATATCCAAAACACCAGCATATGTCATCATGACGACCACAGACCTACATAGTCCGGAAAGGAACTGTACACGGATCCGACCAAATCATGATCCATTAGCGGTTGCTAACCGTTTAGCACTTGGGATTGCGGAAATGCTTTGGATAGAACCCAAATTTATGGTTGTGGCTGGATGAAATACCTGATCCTCATTCCCAATTCCTGATCTCGCCTCATATAGGAAGGGAAATGAACCCTGCTGCAGCCAGCCAGCGTGGACGGAGCAATATGCATCGCACGCGTTTCAAATGATCCTGAAGCACGGTGCACATTCCTGTGATACTCTGATGTCTATTGTTTCCTATCTTGGAGATTGAGTTGCAATGGAGGCTGGCAATACTCTTGATATGTTGGGACATTCTCCCAAATTCTGGTCCCATGATCTTCGATATTTTGGGTGCTCCACAATGGAGGGAAAGGGAAAACCTAAACATTGGTAGCAAATGGGATAACCAGAGAAAAGAGAGAGCGAGACAGTGGGGCCTTGCGGCTGCGATGATAAGTAGAGCTAGGGGAATTAATATGGGGCAGAGTGTGGACTTACTATGAGATGATGGCTGTTTCTGCAAGTTTGCTGTAGCTGGTGATTTTCCTGAGGAGCATTATTAATTAGCCTTTGCCAGATATATGACAATTCAACGATGGGTTACTTGCTTATTGCTCCTGTGCCCTGAGACCCTAAGGCAAGAAGGTTTTCTAAACTGAATTGGTATGGTAGCTGTTTACATATTTTTATGGGAAATTAGCGTCCGGGTTACTGTATAGTACAGTAGGCTATAAATGCTGGGCCGTGATACAGGATGATGAGGATGATGATGATTGATATCCACATGCACATGCACATCCACCATGTAACCACTATCACCACACCCCTAACTCCTCCTTATGGTACCTACCTACCTACTCTACTATATGTTACTGTGTGCTACCCCGCTACCATTCTGGGCTCCCCAAAAACACAAGCAGCTCCTCAAGTTCTCCAGATCCGAATCCATTACCATGGCGGCCCACCATACCTTAGCCTACCCTGCCCTGCACTTTTTTCCTTCTTTAACCCAGCCAAACTTAAAATCTATTTGTTTGATAAAATACACTTTCGTAGTCGATTCAAACTTGCTGATCCTCTCGGTTCGCTTCGCAATCCAACCATTGCCTGCCCCTCCTTAGCCATCTGGCGTTTTCTCTACGCATCAAGCCTCATAAACCTACAACCATTTACCCATCATCATCATCACAATTCAGCAATCATCGCTACCCCAGCTTCCAAGGAGTTGACGCTTGACCTGAACCGCCGCCTCGTGCAAAGCTGTCTTCCTCCTGCCCCTATACAGTAGACCCAAAAGGTACAGCCCCATCACGCAGCACCAAAACAGCTTGCCCCTTCGTCCAAGAAACCCCCCCTGCTATTGCATACACCGCAACGTCAGAACACTAAAACTTTCCTGCTGGTGCGCTGCGCATTGCACCTATAAGCGACTCTTAGCCCGCCCGCTTTTCGATCCCATCCCCCCCAGATTCTGGCATATCATAATCATTGAAATAAAATAAAAATAAAAATAAAGGAAGATCCTATCACTCAGGCTGGGGCTGGTTTGAATCCACCTACTCACCTGCTGCTAACCCACTCAGGAGCATCCTATTTGCCCTACTCTTCTTCTTCTTCCTCCTCCTCCTCCTCCTCCTCCGCTAAAAGGGTCCCTACGATTCGGAATTTGCGCACACATCACTTGGCCCCTCCACCCCCTCCCCTCCCCCCTCGTCTTAGCTGGGCCCAGTACCACCACATTTCAAAGACATCAAATCAAGACATCCAGCCAGACAAATTCGGCCATTCCCCCCATTCACGATACACCCTAAGTAAAATATAAAATTTGCAGCCATACAACATCCAGCACCACACTTAATACCAGTAATCGACGCGCCCCGCGCCCCTCCCCCCCCGTCTGCGAGACCATTTGCGGCATCAGGTACGGATTCACTGGCAGCAGCGCAATTCGCCCATTTCAGTGGTAGATACCAGGGGGTCAAAGTAGCCCAAACGGCGGTTCTCTCAACCAACCACCAGCCACGAAGTTCCCCAGTTACGATTTTAGTCGCAGGCGGTCATCTCAAAATTCGAGCGCGTGAGCATCAATCTTTCGGGCCTAGTTAGTAGCCTTCTTGCCCTGCCTGCCTGCCCTACCCTATTCTACCCTACCCTACCCTACTCTGCTCTACTCTACTCTACTACCTGCCCTACCCTACCTCCAACTCCAACCTTACTCCATCAAATCAAACTCAACTCAACTTCACACCATTCACATCCCTTCGGTTTGAGCTGTACGCCGCGAACAGGTGCGAAAGATTCCTGCCGCGCTTTTTCCACAACCTATCCACCCAGCAACAACAATCACTTCTCGCCCTATAATCACTTTTCTTCAGCCTCGCCCGCACCCTTTATTATTTCCTAAAACACAAGGCAGAAACAAATCCCAGCCGGGGGATTCTATTTAGCGCACCCATTGACGTTATTGAAGCTATTCATCACCCCTCTTTTACTGTTCGACTCTCAACCTCTACCACATTCGCACGCCGCTCAATTGCCCACCACGGACGTCATACGGCGACCGAACACTCTTTTCGCGACCCTTCTGACGCAAAGTCCTCCCTACTCACGGTAACAAAGGCGTGTTGCCCTTCAAGATGTCGCAAAATCGGCCGGCTGCCTTCTCGAGTCTGAGGATGGGTGGTAAGTCAATACTTGAAGCTCTAATCTATTTGCTTCGTCTGCTAAATTTTTGGTCGCAGAGGTTATTCGTGAAAAGGTCCAAGATGGCGTTACGGGAGAGACCCGGGACATGCAGTACACACAGTGCAAGATAGTGGGAAATGGTTCTTTTGGAGTCGTATTCCAGACCAAGCTCTCGCCTTCTGGGGAAGACGCTGCTATCAAACGTGTATTACAAGACAAGAGATTCAAGGTGCGCGAGGATATTGCACAGGGTCTTTAGCATCACTAACTGGCTGTAGAACCGTGAGCTACAGATTATGCGCATCGTTCGACATCCCAACATAGTTGAGCTTAAGGCCTTCTATTATTCTAACGGTGAACGTGTAGGTGCCCCAGGTTAATTATTTGGAGGTGGACTGATCGTAATGTGATAGAAGGATGAGGTTTACCTCAATCTGGTTCAAGAATATGTTCCCGAAACAGTATACCGCGCCTCGAGATATTTCAATAAGCTGAAGACAACCATGCCAATCCTCGAGGTGAAGCTGTACATTTACCAGCTCTTCCGTGCTCTCGCCTACATTCACTCTCAAGGAATCTGTCATCGTGATATCAAACCACAGAATCTGCTATTAGATCCTTCTACTGGTGTCCTGAAGCTTTGCGACTTCGGAAGCGCCAAGATCCTCGTCGAAAATGAACCTAACGTCTCGTATATTTGTTCTCGTTACTACAGAGCCCCTGAGTTGATTTTCGGCGCTACAAATTATACCACCAAGATTGGTAATGTCTCCTTCCGGTTTCAACCACTTATGTCAAACTGATTTCTTGCTAGATGTTTGGTCAACAGGCTGTGTCATGGCAGAATTGATGCTCGGGCAACCATTGTTCCCGGGAGAGTCGGGCATTGATCAGTTGGTAGAAATTATCAAAGTTTTGGGCACCCCAACTCGTGATCAGATTCGTACCATGAATCCCAACTACATGGAGCACAAGTTTCCCCAAATCAAGCCGCATCCATTCAACAAGGTTTTCCGCAAGGCCGACAATAATGCTATAGAGCTCATATCACGCCTCTTAGAGTACACTCCCACGGAACGACTTTCTGCGGTCGATGCTATGGTACATCCTTTCTTCGATGAGCTTCGTGATCCAAATACTCGGCTCCCAGACTCTCGTCATCCGGGCGGCCAGGTTAAGGATTTGCCTACACTCTTCGACTTCACTCGTCATGGTAAGCCCCTGAATTTTCTTTCCATCAGACGTTTTTCGTTGCTAATTGTGAGTTCAGAACTGTCGATTGCGCCTCAGCTCAACAACCGCCTGGTTCCTCCGCACATTCGTTCCGGTTTAGCTGCTCGAGGTCTTGATATAGACAACTTCACGCCATTGGCGAAAGAAGAGATGATGGCACGATTAGATTGAAATCGTTTTCAAGAAATCGAAGGACAAAATAAATAAATGCTTTACTATGGCTCGGAATTTGTATGCTCGAGGACCCTCCGTTTCTGGGCCTTTTGCACCAGCGACTAGTCAGTATACTCTGAGCGATGCATGTGTTTACAACATTTGCCAGCCTGGATGATCATGGAACTTGGGCCATAGGCGAGCACCCGGGATCGATGATGGTATGATTTTTTACTTTGCAGGAATACCCACGAAGATGGAATTTTCGATGAGCCAGTATTTCAGTTCAGCGACGGGCTTCGGTCCTCGATGGAGCGATCTTCGTACGGCAAGGATATGGGCCGTGATCATGTTCTATCTCTCTCACCTTTCGACATACCTCATTTTAGACTTTGCATGACGGACATGGGATTTTGCTTTCTCGACTTTTTTGTTGCACTACCGGCGCTCTTTCGATAGCGATCAGATGGGTGGCTGGGCTCCCTTTTTTCTACATCCCAAAGATTCAGGCGTACTTTTACATTGAAGTGGCACGCTTGTGTTCAACGATTGCATGGAATGGGCTTAATTCCGCGATGGGGTGGCTATCGCCTGGGCTGGTACGGTCAAAAGATTCGTTTTTTTGCCGGTCAATGTACCAATGGTTACTAAAAGGGGTCGGCTGGTTGCAGAGATCATTAAAGACGAACTGTTCATGAGACTGATACTCAATTTGATCTCCATTCTCGTATATGCTAACTTCTTGTGACCCGTGTGACATTCAATGCCGCTTCTGTTGCACAACTAGCGCTCGGTTCATAAGCTATATATTCCACTATTTCTTCGCATTAGAAGGTTTTCTGATTGGCATTCGGCCCCTTGCGTAGTGGCACCAATTCACTAACGCACTCCGTATACAATTGCTATGCGAAATCACACATGGTTCGTCACTGCCTGACAATCAAGGCATGGAGAGGTTCGGCTAGGCTTGAACAAGAACTTTATTTTGAGATGCCTTGCTCATAAACAACCAACACATTTTCGAAAAGAAGCTATCTGCAATAATGGCTGATTATGATAGTAGACCTCGGGGAGGCCGTGGCGGATACAATAATGGCGGCAGGAAAAGAAGATACAGAGGTAATGGCGAAACAGCATAATTGTCCAGCTGCTCAACGAGGCTGACATTAGTATTGACAGACGACGATGACTATGATCGCAGGCCACAACGCCGACGTTACGAAGAGCCGCTATCCTCTAGAGTTCGCAAGCAGCTTCTTGCGATCGCAGAATCGCCATTGAAACGCGTTGAAGATGAGATCGCCTCAATTGCTAATACAGTTTGCGAAAACCATGCCGATGAGGAGCTTCAGGCTAGCTTTGTCCAGCTCACGTTACAATTGGTTATAGAACAGCCATTCAAGATACCTTTTGTGGCAGCTATAGTCTTGGTCGTTAATACACAGCGACAGGAAATTGTCCAGGACGTTCTGAAGAGGGCTGCGGAAGGAATGAACAATGCTATTCTTAAGGGGGATTGGAGGCAGGTGAAGCTATATATGAAATTTCTCGGCTCCTTGCAAGGATTGTTGGAAGGGGATGGAGTATTTTCTGTGCTGCAAGATATGTTGTCCAAGGCCATCGATCTGCAGACCGAGAATAACGAGGAGGTAGGCATGAGATTTCTTCCAAGGAAGGCATGGCTGACCTGATTAGACCATTGGCCCAGAGCTAGTCAAAATAATTCTCTTCACGATACCTTACATCATGGTCTCCTCTGCGACGGATACCCAGGAAAAGGCTGCAGCCATGATTGAGAATACGGAGATTATTTCAGGCGAGCCCCATGTACTACAATCCCTAGTAAATCCATTCACAGGCAATGGGAAGCAAGAAGCAGATATGCCAAACGGAGTCTTAAACCTACTACAAAAGCATCTGCAGAATGAAGCAGCCACTGGATGGGACTTAGCCTGTCTGCCCAGACCATGGAAGGTGCATCTTGCACCAGACCAAGAGGATCCACTCATGACTGCTCCAAAGCACTCTCTTCCATCCATCGTCATCCCAGATGTCGTCAATGTTGGCCCAAGAGCCTTATTCCCCGAATTGTACTTCTCAGTTTACGCCGATCAAGATCTCGAGACGGTACCGCCAACTTCTGATATTGCATCCTGCCTCCTGAGAGATGCTCTGATTGACACAATCAACATATTGGACTTTAACCGGAATGCTACGGCGCGTTTCCTCATCGATATCGATTGCTACTTTGCTCCAGGCACTTTCGTGAAGAGAGCTACTCCTTTCGACAGACTACGAGACATCGAGGGAGACAGGTCAACTTGGAAGCCTGAAGATGTCGCTGTTGATGCTGTTTTCTCACAACTTTTCCAGCTTCCACTACCTGAGCATAAGTTAGTCTACTATCATTCCGTTTTAACGGAAGCTTGCAAGATTGCTCCTGCTGCCATTGCGCCTAGTTTGGGGCGTGCTATCCGTTGGTTGTACCGGAATGTGGATTCTATGGACCTCGAGCTGAGCTACCGTTTCATGGATTGGTTCTCGCATCATTTAAGCAACTTTGGTTTTACATGGAAATGGACCGAATGGATCGATGATGTTGAGCTTCCTACGCTGGATCCAAGGAAAGCCTTCATTGAAGGTTCTTTGGACAAGGAGATTCGCTTAAGTTTTGCGCAGCGAATCAAGGGTACTCTGCCGCTGCCATATCAGCCATTAATCAGTGCGGAGAAGGAGAAAGATACTCCGGACTTCAAGTATGATGATGAGAGTGAGTTTAGCAGCTTCTTAGATGTCCATGTCTTGCTGATCGGTTCTAGATACGCCCTTCAGCCAGGAAGGCAGAGAGATTCTTTCTTTGCTAAAGAAAAAATCCTCGGAGGATGAAATCCAGCCTGTGGTTGATCAGATTCATACGCAAGTCACAGATATGAACCTTGGCGAATCTCTAGTCTTCTCCACGGATGCCTATGTGACATCAATCTGCTATATTGGCTCTAAGTCCCTCTCCCACGTCTTATCAGCCATAGAACGCAGCAAAGAACGCCTCCTCGCCCTCGGTCCTGCCTCTCCCGCAGCACAAAACCAAATTATCGAGTCCGTAATGACCTACTGGAAAGACCAGCCCGGAATTGGTGTCAACATTGTCGACAAGCTCCTTAACTACACTATTCTAAGTCCGGCCAGCGTAGTCGACTGGGCTCTATCACGACACGGCGAGCGCTTATGTCAATCCTTCGTGTTTGAGATGGTCAGTGCCACTATCGGCAAGGTTACCAAGCGGTTACGGCAGGTCGTGCTGTCAAAGAACGTGGGTGGTTTAGCACCGGAGCAGAAGGAGATTCTGGACCAGACGATCGACAGGGAGAGGGCAAATATGAAAGCATTGTTTCAGCTCATGGAGGACGCATTGTTGAGCTGGGCGACGGGGAGTAAAGACCAGATGATTGAGAGTGGAAGCGAGGATGCCATGATCAAGCAGTGGGGTGAGCGTTGGTTGAGGGTGTTTCGAAGGAAGCTTGCGGTTGAGGATGCGTGGTTCTTGGAAGGGGCAAACGAGAGAGAGGAGGCCAAAGTTGGGTCGGAAGATGTGGAAGTGAAGGCTGATGAGGATATGCTGCCTTGAGGCAAGAAACCTCGGAGTGGATAGATATTCTTCGAGCCGATTTGCCATTTGGACGGAATGACTCTTAGATTACTTGTATCATTGTACAAATATGGGCGGCTCAAAAAGCATCGATTCTTCATTTTAGAAGCGAGAAATGCATTTTCATCGAAACATCGTCCCCTTCCGTATGCTTATACTTTTATATTGCACCAGCAGATCCTCCTTGTCCCTAAGCTCAAAACAAAGTTCTCTAAGTAAATATAATGCCGAAAGTTTAAGCTCTCGCAGAAATCATTGTGTTTGGGATACTACTATCAGATATATCAAGACACGTGAGATATGTTTGTCTCTTAGCATTAATTATACGCTACGAACGTAAGGCTATATACATTCAGATACTCAGACGAACCAAAGCTTTTTTTTAAGTCTGCAGATCTTGCTTGCCTTCATTTCTTGGCTAGTACTATCTTACATTGATGCATGGTATCTTGCTGAGCGGCTAATAGAATGGTTATTGAGAATTCTGCCACCGGTGAATGTGCTGCTACTCACCCTCCCCCTTGACGCCCTCCTCAACGCCGAATTCCCCTCCGTAATGACCAGATATCCTTTTTTTTTGACCTGGTAAAGCTGACATCGCCGTTCATATACTAATATACTTTTCATAACACCGCGATTTGCTTCACTTGTTGTCGAGAGTCCGGTTACTCTCACCTCCTATTGTATCCTGGAGGTGCTGCGGGCATACCAAATCCTGGAGGCATCTGACCAGGTGGAGGGCCACCAAATCCTGGGGGTGCTCCCATGGGAGGCACTCCCCCAAAACCAGGAGGAGGCACAAATCCCGGTGGAATAAATTCTTGCGGGCCACCATATCCAGCCTGCGAAGGGGGCGGCCGCTGTGGTAATCCAGAAGGAGGCGGGGGTAGTGGGGCATTTGGTCTTTGCTGTTGTGGTGGCGGAACAGCATTGTAGGTTCCATTCGGTCGGCCGCCAAATCCGGGAGGCATATTTATCGGTGGGGGACCGCCGTATTGCGGTGTGCTCGGCGTGTCGAGCATACCCTGTGGTGCTGGAGCACCGCCGTTCATGAGCAGTTGTGCAGGCATTTGCTGGATATCTGGGATGACGTTGTGGGCTTTTGCTTGTGCGGCGAGCATGCGCTCTGCTTCGTCACCATGTCGTTCTCCCTTGCCATCCTTCTTGTATGCGTATTGTACGCTGACGTCCTTGTTCATGAGGTATTGCCCGTTCATGTTTGCGATCGCATCATCCGAAGCCTCGAAATTGGAATAAGAAACGAAGCCGTAGCCTTTCGAGAGGCCAGACTCGTCCCGGGCAATCTTGGGGGGAGCGAGCAGAGAACCGAAGCGCGAGAATGTGTCGTATAGGGTCTTTTCGTCCACCATAGGATCCAAGTTACCAATGAATAGCTCAGCGCCGACTTCAACTGTTTTTTGCTTGTCCGCTGATGCCTGTTTACATTATTGGCTAAAGGGCAGTAGAAAAGGAGTAGGAAGCTGACCTTGTTAACTCGAATAGGCTTGCCATATAACCGTACTTGGTTCATAATCCGCGCTGCGTACTCTGCATCCTCCTCGCTAATAAACTCCACAAACCCATACCCTTGGTGACTCTGCGTGACTCGATCCTTAGGTAGATGTACGTTCACGATCCGGCCCGCTTGAAGCATAAGCTCCCATACTAAAGAATCTGTTACTCTTTCGTCGATGTTGCCAATGTAGACCGTAGCCTCCTTATCTTGCTCCCTATTCAAAGAATTAGCATTCTAATCGCTTCATCACGTCATTTTCCAAGCTCTGACAGTCCTGGGCATATCCTTCTGTCAAGAATGGCTCTCAGCCACGTTGTACAGCTATCTGAGCTTCGCGATATCTGGTTGTGCTTCAGAAACTGGCAGAGCCATTGCGATAATCTTATAATATCAGGTACTCGTAGAGAATAGGACTCACCAGTGCCTAGCGCCAGACATTTTGCTATGTTTTCTCAAATTACTGAGTGTTGTAATAAAAGTGTTGTTGACTTGGTCGTGAACTTTTTTACCATTTAGGAAGACGAGGCTCGTAACCGCCAAGAAATCTAAAGCAGCAGGGGTCCGAACTTTTTTGAAGAGCAAGACGAAAGTCAAGCAACGTTCAACTCAACATCAGCTCCACAATATCACTCCGCAGCATCAAAAGATGTAGGTTACTTCGGGTTGTTCTCTGCTGGCAAGGGGCATTTGTAGCTAATGCCCTCAATAGCTCGTCAACCTCATACCAAAACCCGTCAAGATGCAACTTTCAGAAGAGACTAAGGTCCGCAAAAGCAATGCCCGATACAAGAGCGAGGCAGCTAACACCAAGACAGGAGCGCATTGGCAAGCTCATTGATCTGTCAAGAGTTGCTGTTCACTAGTATGAAGCCTCATTTCAACGGCGCAAGAGTCCGTGGCTAATTCGTAGCAGTGGTTACCTCCCTTTGATTGTCTACCTTGGTATGCAGGAGCGAGCTTCATGAAAAGCACTAGTTCTAATATATCCGCAGGCTACACGCGCAGCGAGCCCCGGCCATCTCTCATCCGGTATGTCGCCTCATACTCTGGACGTTGCCACTCTGTTACTAACTCAGTGTCAGGCTTTTCTCTCCTTTAGCTTAGGCCCAAACGGATTTGATTGGGGAAGGCTGTTTGGAAGGAATTACATGGCATTATAATTGGTATGAAGCACAAGAAGTACTTCTGAACATTGTACGATCAGCATCAGAGGCGGCGTTATGATGATCATGAAAAATCGTTGCCGGTTAGGACGGACTGTATGAAGAAGATAATTGTACACATAGCGTATATGGAACGCAGATCACCTCTTGAACCATTTATCCGCGTTTTCTCCTTAATATTATCGAACAGAAATGGGCGTTGACCGCAAAGAAAACCGCTCATTGGATTAGAGCTTGGATATCGTCCACCATGAATGATGAATTTCCATTCATATATTACAAAACTTTACTAATATGATCTGCCATCCTAGCAACAGAAAATGACATTGCCAAATCCATAGAAGTAGCATCTCACGACTTAGAGAGCAGTCTGGAAAATTGCATTTTCTCTAGTAGCATGTGATGACAAACAATCGCCTCAGCCTCGCCAAAATATTTTGAGCTTCAACTCTGTCGTCATCCTTTGACTTGCTTCACAAAATGTGCAACCATGCAGCAACTCAATCCCATACCGCCTAATGGGTGAGAAGCACAAACGTACCTCTGACCTCGTCGAGGCCATTGGGGGTCTTTCCGCCGGAACAATATCCACTCTCGTGGTGCATCCTCTGGATGTGATAAAAACGCGTCTTCAAAGTAGCTTCTACACTCCCTACCCTTGAACTGAAGCTAATATTGCAAAAAAGTACATCGCAACACAAACGCAAGTCCAATTTCAGGCTTCGGGATTCTGCGTGGACTATTACGAAACCCCGAGCCGGTTCAAAGCCTCTACCGAGGGCTCACCCCAAACCTCGTTGGCAATGCCAGCAGCTGGGCAATCTTCTTCTACTTCAAATCCATAATCGAGAACCAGCTCCTGCAGTTCCACAATCGCCCACGCGGGCGGGACCACGTTGCTGGCTCCCTACCACACCAAGATGCCCTCTCGCCCACGGATTACTTTCTCGCGGCCGGGATATCGGGAGTCATGATCACGTTGTCTACGAGCCCGATATGGGTGCTCAAGACGAGGATGCTGAGCTCGGATAAGGGGAGCGAGGGCGCGTATGAGAATATGTGGCAGGGTGCTAGGCATATCTGGAAGGCAGATGGGGTGAAGGGGTTTTATAGGGGTGGTGCTGTTAGTCTCTTGGGAGTCAGTCATGGCGCCGTTCAGTTTGCCGTCTATGAACCTCTCAAAGCTGTATGGAAGAGGTATATTGATACGCATGGGATGAGTCAGATTGGGGACGGCAGGGAAGAGAAGATGAGCACGTTCGCAACTCTTACGATAAGTAGTTGTGCGAAGATTGCTGCCGGGACTGTCACATATCCCTATCAGGTTCTGAGAAGTAGGCTGCAGACGTATCATGCTGAAGAAAGGTTCGGGAAGGGCATCACGGGCGTCGCGCGGAATGTGTATAGAGAAAATGGGTGGAGAGGATTTTATAGAGGGCTTGGGACGAATATTGTCCGTGTACTGCCTGCGACTTGGGTTACGTTCTTGGTTTATGAGAACGTGAGGTATTACCTACCTCGCTGGGGTTTAGATAGACATAGTAATGAAATGATTGAATAATATTGACTGTTAAGGCGATACTGGCGTGATAGATATGGTTATTATGCCTTCCACGTTGCCAAAATGCTACGCGGTGGTTATCAAAAAGGCAGTGACAATGAGACACATATTGAGTTTGTACATGATTCTCAGTATATTCATGTCTCAATGTGGCAACCACTAACGACTATATAACTGCGGGGGCGGGGGGCGTTACTCATAGAAATCATAAACCTGTTGTGCAGACTTTAAGGGTGTGATAATTCATACAGAGCTTGATCACATTCCTCTTCGACCTTGGAGTCGCGAATCGCCTGTGTGCACAGGTTTTGATCACCTATATTACCTCTGAATGTTTCGTTGGGAAGGAAACATTGTGACGGGTTATGGGATTGTGGTTTGATTTGGTTATTGAAATAGGCCCTCCATCTGCCTTGCCTATATTCTTGAGCTTAAGGGAGGTACCCCTTTTTGATATTATTCATGGATTCTTAACCGCTCAACATGTGGGCCATAAGGTATCATCTATGTTAGAAGGATATAAACGAGTGAAAGAGCCTGATTAATTCTAGAGTACAAGGTTTTATATATATATATACCTTCTAGAATAAGTTATTCACATGCCGCATGCCTCCAGCGCGTGATGTTTGTTTCATTCAACAGTCTACCTATAAAGCATCCTATCTGCGATGCGATTTTCTGTCTACAATTCATCTCTCTTCAACGCCGTAGGAATCGCCCTTAATCTAAATAGAGCTGCGCCATGGGGTTCTATCTTAGCAATGATGGTTCCAGATGGCTGCACCGTAGTCGTGACATTACCGAGCAGGAATTCATTCTTCTGTGCTAGTCCCGCTGCATAGCTTGTTTTCGTAGCATTATATCTCTCTTCAATGATTGTCGTAGCATTTCCGGTACCATTCGTAGAGATGATCGCTTGACCCTGCTCAACACTCATTCTGTTGGCCCAAAGATCTCGGACTTCCCATGAGATCTTGACCTGTGGAGCAGTTCCCCGTGGGCCACTATCAACGAAGATATCCGCAAGCGTAGCGTTCAACTCCGTAGCTTTGTTGTTGCCGTTGACTAGCAGAACAACGTAATCACTATACGTACCGCCAGTCGTGGATGTCAGGCGCCCGCTCCACATCTGGATTTCCGCCCTACCGTTGATACCTGTTTCGTTTGTGGAGTACATCCATCTCCGTGATGCGCTAGATCCAGCAGGATCTTGGTTGATGGCTATCACTGCAGGATTAGATATGATAGTCAGGTCTGCAGCAGTCATTTTGCGGAGGTCGTTCCCAAGAATCAAAGGGCTCTTTACCGCCGCCCCTAGTATAGTCTTAGTCACATATTCATCAGCGCTCCATGCAGACTTACACATGCTAAAATGAGCGACATATTCCGCATCAGTCATTGCTCCATTTCCCACTTCGAGCATATCAAGATCATTCCACGCTCCAGGCTGAGATTTGGAAGTGATGAAAGATGCCTTGTTCATAATGTTCGTTACGGAACAGTGGAATCCAGGGAGTCGACAATCCCACGCATTCTCCCCGTCGCTATCACCAATAAGCCAAAACTTCCCCCTTCTCAAAGAATCAACTCACCAAGGACACCTTGCATCTGCCTTATCCCAATCATCCATAATATCACCCGTAATCCTCCAACTATTGGCAATCGTGCTGGCCCAATTAAATGGGTAGTCTTCGCCCCAATTGCACAAACTATAGAGAATCGGCCGGCCCGTCGCATTCAACGCCCGTGACATTGTCGCATACCGTTCGTAACTCAACATTTGAGTCCCTGCTTGGCCTTCGTTGTAGCAATTGTCATATTTTAGATAGTCAACGCCCCAGGAAGCCCATGTCTGGGCGTCTATCTCCTCATAGCCTAAGCTTCCTGCGAATTGCCCGCAAGTATATTTTCCAGCCGACGAATACATCCCGAAACCTAGGCCGAGCTCATGCATGTCATCTGCTACGTGTGCCATACCACGAGGAAACTTCTCAGGATCGGCGATGAGGTGTCCAGTAGTGTTTCTTCCTTTTGACCAGCAGTCATCCAAAATAACGTAATAATAGCCCAGGTCTTTGAGCCCGTACTCGACAATAAGCTGCGCGGTTTCTTGAAGGAGCGTCTCGGAGACGTCACACCCGAAGGAATTCCAGTTGTCCCCTTGTGTTGTTAGTTGCGTGCCGTTGATATATCGGAGGCGTCATGTGACTTACAGCCCATTTGCGGTGTAATTGCGAGGCCATTATCAAGTGCGCCTGTGAGAGGCAACAGCAGAGAGGAGGCAAGAGCAATTGATAAGATTTTCCAGGCCATTGTGTCTTATTTTCTCAGACATGCACGATCCGTCGAGTTTCCCCAAGTAAGTCAAGCACTGCGATTCCATGGGCATGTCCTCCTCTTTATATGCCGCATCACTGCCAGCCATTCTCCTCCTGCTTGCATTCCACTTTCCCCCTCAATCCCCGCATCCCGCAGACCTTGACTCGTCACCCTAATCTCCTGTCCTAGGGCAGATGAACTCTCTTCCCCATCTTTGTAGTACATGAAAAAAACACAGTGACCTGCAGGAACCCCATCATAAGCTAACGAACGGTACGGTACTTCATCGGCCGCCAGAAATGCACAGCGATCTCCACTTTCTCTTCCCCTCTTAGCAAGAAAGCGCGCCAATCAATTCCCGCATATCATCACACCGTCGAAACCCGCCGATTCGTGGTTCATGAACCTGCTTTCGAGGAGAAATATGATGTAAGGGAGCCGATCGAGCAGGTCGGTTCCCTGTCCACAGCGAACGCCAACCGGCTGGGCCTCGGGTAAATAGGGGAAGTGCCGTCCCCTCCCACTAAGAAATATAGAGGCCCATTTTTTTGGCACAGCTATCACTTTTTCATATTATTGTATGCTTTTTAATGATTCACTAAATTGTGAAACATTTTCATAAACTTAAATTTTACACAAAGAATCTACTTTTTGGTTTATTAAAAATCTTCATCGCTACAATATCGATTGCAGTAAAAGTGTTAGCAGTTAGCGCTCTGATCAGCCTTTTACACCAGTATCTCAGCCGGAAAACCGTTGACCCACTTTCAAGCTTCGATACGAGCTCCAAGAACTATGAACAACATGACATTCCAGCTTAGGAACATAGAAGATGTAGAATGATCATGCTACCATCCTCTTAAGTGCCGAGAGAATACGATCTTGGGGGGGGGGGTACTATAAAGATGAAGACTGTTCTCCTCTTGTCTGGCTTATAAAATCATCGGCGTTGAAGCATTTACCCTCATCCTGGTTTACTATTCCTGAAAAAAAAAACATCTTCAAACCACGCTCGTTTTAACCTTGAGAGTGAGATACTAGTGATATACTTAGCAATGAGATTTCTGTCGATACTAGGTGCCGTCGCGCCGCTGCTTACCACCAGCATCGCGCAGTTCGAAGACCCGGACATCTGTCTGCAGCGGAACTTCCTTTCGGCGCCACTCTGCGCGGATGTCAATCCTGCATATACAAACGAGGTATGTCTCTCCTCGAAATCCGCTCAGGGTCACCTTAAGCTGATGAACCGGTGAAGACCCTCCCTGCTTTCGGCTGGTATTGCTGCTGGTATCAGGGTCCATTTGCTCCTCCTCCAGCAGTTCCCACATCGTTCGTATTCTCACAATGTTTAATATTCTTGAATGGTAGTGACTGACAGAGCAAAGGGCATGGTTGACGTTCGATGAGAACGGGGCTGTTGCGAATAGATGCTTGGGAAGAGGGACATGCGTTGTGTATAGCGAGTTGCCCGAAGAGTAGACTTCGAGTCAGATATCCGTGGCTTCGAGAGCAATGGTATCATCTGTAGAGGCTGGACGTAGGTATCATAAAACGTAGCATTTAGTATTACGCCTATTGTTGATATCCGGAGCATTCGAATTTATGGCTGAGAATCAAAAGGCCTATTTTGACGGGGCTATTACTGTCTTCACTTTATTGTATGCTTGTCAATATTTATTCAATTTTGAAACAATCAAACAATACTATTACTGCTAACTAAATTTGCTCATCGCTTTATCAAAACTTATTTAATGTTAACATTTCGGTTGTGGTAAAAAATTTGAGAATTATTAGTTTAAGCTATAGTTATGACTTTTATTTCTCTGCTGGAGGGGGCGGTATCCCGTAGTAACCTACTACCATAACAACAATACAATACAATACAATCGTTGATTCCTAATACGCCTCTTACTTTGTAATACAAAATAATTTGGAAAAAAGTGCATAACTCATCAAATATACATCAAATATACATCCAGTATCTTATAGTATGTATATGTACAGACTCATCTTACACATTCGCACTTACTCATCGGCTCTTGTTTCCGCTTAGCCTGCGACAGCACGTCCAATCGCACCTCCCAACTCCCCAAACACAATACCTTTGAGGATCGACTCTCCCATATCCTCTGCCCAATGCCCTGCCTCGGACAGTTTCTTCTTCCATAATGCCTTCTGCTCAGGACTCAATTCCCTCCATGACTTCCCTGTTGCTGGCCCCTGAATTCCCTCATCATGGACCTCGACTTTGACACCCCCTACCTCAGCAGCGGTATCCTTGATGGACACAACGCCGTCCTTCAAATCGGCTACGATCTGCGAAAGGAGAGTAGGTATCTCGGCTGATGCATCTGGAGTTTTGCTTATTGCAAAATCAGGCTTAACACCCACCTGATAGCCCGATGGGAAGGCATATGGCTTCCCAATAGCTTCTTGTATTGGAATAGGTATATAGCTTTGCACCCGAGCGCTGAAAGCGTTGGAAGAAGTGCCGTTTCTGATATCGAGGACAATGGCGATAATGATCGCAACGAGGCCCAGGAAAGCGGTGCTAAATATTGAGAGGATAAGATTCTTTACTTTATTTGAAGGAAGAGCGACGACATAACGAGGTGTTTTCGACTGCCCTCTTTGCATAGAGAGAGGGACGGGGAAGAGCGGTATGGTGTGGACAACAACAGTTTGTTGTACACTTACACTGGCCAGCTTAAGAACTTGCTGTGGTGTGGTTGCTGTTACTTCGGTACGCGGTGTGAAAGTTGAGAAGGCAAGGCTTGTTATTGCCATTGGGTGGACAGATCGAAATGTTCGGAACAGTTTTATCTTAGATACCATTGAGACAGCCCCTTCAACCTGAAGATCAACCTTCAACAGCGTTATAGAGCTGTCTTGACCGGCCACAGCGATCACAAACTGGGAGTACCCTTGCGGTTCTGTTTGCGAAGTCGGTGGGGTGAGATTCGAGACCGCTATGCCCGTAGCTTTCTTTAGATTTTCAGTTAGGAGTCCTCCGGCTAGCAAGTGAGATTCTACAATACGGGCACGGCCTTGGCCGCTAGGAGGCAGTCGTAGAACCTGGAGCACAACACCGCTTGTGCTGTGATTGTTCACAAGCATCAATATAAAATCCTTGGTCAACCACCGTAGGCCACGGAACTTGGGCACCGTCACTTTTTCTTTACTATCGGAGAATGGAATGGTGTAGACAATCCTGGGCTCGTCCTTATCAGCGGTGGAGGAGATCTGCTTGATGTAGACATCATGCATGGTACAGTATGCGACTTGAAAGTGACCATCCGCCACCTCTAAAATATCAACGTCCTCTGTCTCCTTCTCGGTAGTCACACGTGCCCTGATGTTCGGCGATGCTCCTGCATCGAATACTATAGTTTCGGTCCCCTTACTCACGCCATTTGTTATGGCTGCGAGCTGCAACGATTCGGCGTATGGCCTCGATAATCGTGTGATCCTTTGGTATATTTCCTTGTCGTTTCCAGAAAACAGAGGACTTCTTCTTATCTCACTGATCTTGATTGTGGACTTAGACGTATCTTTTTTGGCAGACTTTCCTTTCCCTTTGCCAATCGTTGGAGACTCAATTCCGAAAGCGCGAAAATGCGCATTGTGCTCCTTCTTCTTCCCCAAGGGGTTCGAGTTTACTCCCGCGAACACGGGCGTGGTTCCACTCTTCCCTTGTCCAACGGCCAAACTTGTCACATTGTCTTCATCTTTGGGCAGCTCGACTTCTCCGAGCTGCTGTAACTTCTCGGGGTTCGAAGTATCTAGGACAGTCTAAAGACTGGTCAGCAAGTATAGCCTAAAAGTTTGCGCTTCTTTGGCAGAACGACTCACAATTTTATTTCCAACTCCATTATTCCCCGCGCCTCCGCCTCCCCCGACTACTAATCGCGACGAGTCGAGAGGGTCGAAATCACAGGCGTATAATGGATACGACAGTGTCTCGCTTGCGGTAGGAATTAGAGATGCCATACTGCGCAAATAATAGTACTCGAGTCGCCGGGTTTCAGCGATTATGCCGTCAACCACAACGGTGTGTAAGTTAGGAATCTTTTATTGAAGGAACACGTTGAAGTAATGTCGAGAGGCTCTGCGGAAAGTGACCTCAGCCAGGGTAGCTGTTAAAGGAAGTGACACGATTGGGCACGATCGAGAAAGTTGATTGCCCCACCTCCGGGGCTGATAGCCTGGAGACGAAAATGCTTAAATTCACTCCCAAGAAACGGACAGGAATTATGATATTTTCTTGACTTCCTATTGTTCTTCATACTGGCTCTATCGACACACGACTGGCTATTGGTTGCACTATAACTTGAATTTCATAAAACTGGGCTATTATATATGGATTTCTTTTCCATTTAGGTGTCCGAGTCTATGACTAAGTGCTCTTTTCTGATGTCTCATCTTTAATACCATAAACCCTCGTCCTGAGGTGCGAAATAGACCGCCATCCATGATGCTCAGAAAAGTAAACGAACCGAAAATCCAGGATAATACCCGTCACAAGCCATGGATCCCGAGCCGCTATGCTTGTGCCCATGGGAAATCGCAGACCAGTTATATATAGCAAAGTTCATCTCCCAACGCCATGATATCATGTCGGCATTAATGCTGGCCAACATGAACGATGCAAGAAACGGTAATCGCTGGCTCCTCAAATTCATATTCCGATCATCATCATTAAACCATTCAAAAAATCTCGTTCCCAAATTTATTTTGTTTGTTTCTTGAAGGCCAAAAGATCAGCCAAGCTCGAAGTGCTACAGCCAGTCTTGAGGAACTCGTGATTGAGTAGCTCCGCAGCCGAAGCTCTGCTTCTGATGTCAACGCAAAGACAAACCGATAAGAAAGCTTTCAGGGGTCTGCTAAGCTTCTCAGGCTTCTTCAATCGAGGTGTTCCATTCGTAGCAATCAGGTAAAGGGCTTTAAGAGGCTCTTCGTTCAGGTAAGGAGGCTCGGATTCGATCATCTCAATGGCCATGATACCAAGGGACCAAATATCGACCTTAGGCCCGTATTCCTTTTGCTTAACGACTTCAGGAGCCATCCAATAAGGAGTGCCAACCATGGTAGCACGCTTTGATTTAGCTTCAGTCAACTTAGCGCTGAATCCGAAATCAGCTAAAATATTGTTAGCCAAAAAGCAGTTATGAGCGAGAATCGAGACATACTAATCTTGATATTTCCACGAGCATCAAGCAAAACGTTATCGCTTTTGATATCTCGGTGGATAATGCTACGCTCATGTAAGTGATGCAGGCCCTTGCAAGTCTTGCCAAATGTTAGCCTCTATCTTCCACAGTTAAGTCTATCAGCTTACCTCAAAGCAGATCGTGGAGATCTGGTCCTCAGTGATGGTAGGGTTATTATCGATGACATCTGTCAAGGCACCGCCCTCCATAAACTCCATAACAACCCAAAGCTCTGCAGAATTGTTACGTAAGAAAGCGTCAAGAAAGTTCACGATATTCTTGTGTTTGCTGTCTTTCATAACCATGATCTCATTAACAATGAGCTCCTTTCTTGGTTGGTTTGCGAGATCCATTTGCTTAATTGCGACTTGAGCTTTGGCGCCTTGCTCGCGGATGAGTCCCTGAGCTATTTCAGAGTATGGGTTCTCTTTGACCTTAGCAACATAAACCGAGCCAGATGCACCTTGTCCAATCTTCTTTTGCTTGGAATATGAGAGGTTGGGATCGTCCTTAGAAACAGCTTCTCTCAACTTTTGCATAACTTCGCTTTCTGTCAAAGTTGACATTCGTACATCTTGCTTCCGCTCGGATGGTGATGGTTTTGCGGTCAACGCGGCTTCGGCTGCCTTAATTGCAGCATTTTGAGCAACGCCATTGCTTCCTCCTGCAGGTTGCTTGGGAGCAACGTTGAGAGGTTTGACCTGGTTCACAGGAGCTGGGAGGCGAGAAGCAGGAGGATTTTGCTGGGGAGTTCGGATGGCGTTCTGTTGCTGACTGCCATTTTGATAACGAGGTTCTTGGGGGCGCTGAGTATTAGAATTAGTCGTTGGGGTGCGAATCGATGGGCTCTGCTCCCGAGAGGCCGAACCAGAGCTCGTCTGAGCCGAGATGGGCGGTCGAGATTGACCATTAGGAGAAGGAGCTGATGGATTCTGCCGTTGCGTTCGAAGAGAAGCAGGAGCCTGAGCCTGCTGAGGTTGACGGGGAGCAGGGGGTGCAGCTCTGGATGGGTTGTACCGATCTGTTGAGGAGCCCCCTCCGTAGCCACCGAGCTCTTGTTGTGCCAATGGCACTCGTGTCTTTGGTAATGATGCATTGTACGCCTCCATGTCTCTACGATTCTGCTCTTCCATCTCTCGCTGGCGTTGCATCTCCTGTTGCTGCTTTTGACGCTCACGCTCACGCTCTCTCTCACGTGCATCCGGGTCAACGTAGTTGGAAGCCATTTGCAGCATTTGCTGTCGTTGTTGTTGTGCTTCAGGAGGGGTTGGTCGTCGTGGGGCATTAACGCCTCCAGGGGAAGAGGTTTGTGATTGGCCATAACTAGGGTTGCGCTGGGTAGTTTGAACTGGTCGTGGAGGAGCAATACTCGCGCCTCCATAACCTAACTGCTTATTTTGACTTGAGGAAGCGGGGGGGGTAGGCGTAAGACTTGTGTAGTTTGGATCTGCTGCACGCTTGTTGATATCAGAATAAAATTCCAATACCTCAAAAACAGCTTGTGGGTTGGCCTCATAGTCCTCCTTGGTGATGGCTGATGAATTGAGTAACCTTGACCACTCAGGTGGTAAACCCACAAATGCACCAGTGTTAGCATCAAAGCCGACATGAACGGCGTGACTAAAATTCGTTGGATTGCTGACACCTCCCATACCAGGACAGCGCGCGTAAATGCAATCGATCCACTCATACAAATCATCGTCACCCTTGACTTTGATCTGCAGTGTCTTTGAGAGACCATTTCCGTCATCGTCTCCGGGGCTAGTAGAAGATCCATTCAGCGCTCGTTTGATCTCAAAAAGCGTACCAGCAGCTTCAACACGAGCAACTCCTAACACGTCTTTTAAGATGATCTGGTATGCGATTTTGCCTCCCTCGCTCTTATGAAAGTCAAGCGCCTCCTTTCGAAGAATGAGCCATTTTTGCTTCCATGGACTTATGAAATTCTTGCCCTCCTTTACTTGAGCCCAGCCTTCTTTGATGATGGCAAGTCCTCCTTGGCCGTCGGTCTGGTTGGTTTGTAATCGTGCTAGAGGTAGGGACATGGTTGAACCTGTGTAGCTTGATGTTGCGCTTCGTGTTATAGGGGAGATTGTCATATTTGAGAAATTTCCAGGCAAATTTGTGGTCGACGGTGTTAGGTTGAGGCGAGGCCGATCAGTTGGGGGTCGAGGGGCCGGACCTGGATTCATGAACTGGCCTGGTGTATACATACTAGTGAAAAACAATGGTCAGTCATTATCTAATCCAATTGAAAATGAAGTGCTCTCAAATACAAATAGGTCGGTTTCTATTGTCAAGAGGCGAATAATCTCAGCTCTACACCATGACCTTCCGCTTCAAAACCAATTGCCTTGAGCGTTGAGGGTGAAATGCAAGACTACGTAGGAAACATGAAACCCACTTGTTTTGTGACATTTTGCTGATTTATAGATTTAAAAATCTGATTCGAGCGTGGGCTGTGAGCGCCAACCCCTTTATATACGAAATCGCACGCTTGCCGTGGTTGAATCGTCGCGGGTCTTGATTCGTCGTGGAGGGGTATAATCAAATGTAAACCAATTGTGCTGCGATGCAAGATCAGCGTCTTCAAGTCGCAATTATCCCAGGAGAAGACATACCTGTTAAACCCAAGGTTTTGAAGAGGGGATGCGTGTAATGTAATGAATGGCACGGTCTGAATCTACCAGACCGAGAGCCTCACCGTGACTCGAGGGAGACTCTGGAACAGGCCCTGCAGCATCCAGCTGAAGGGGGTGTCCCTTCCGAAAGCGCAACAGCTGGGCGAGCGCAAGTATACAGTCTACCGTTGAGAGGATAGCGAAGGAAATTGGAGGGGGGGGGGGGATTGTGAGATGAGGTCGTTGAACTGATTATAGAAGAGGGAGATGTGTGTGTGTGTGTGTGTATGTTCGAGGTGCGTGTTGTTGGAGATGGTTCTTGGGCTGGCTGGCCTGCTGCTCCAAAGTGTGGGGCTATGGGTTTGTTAAGCGCGCCGCACCACCCTTGGATAACCCCTACCACAGTAGGTGAAGGGTGGGCTGGCCACTCTCTTGATTGTACTGTGCTCTATTTTGTATTGTATTGTAGTAAAATTGAAGTCAGGTAGATGATCAAGACATATCTCAATCCGACAACATGTATAAGTGTTCCGATATAGATAGATATACAGATATAAAGATATATATCTCTCTCTCTATTTAACCATGCAAAACCCTCACCCAAGCAAAACAGACCAGCAGTCCTTAATGATGTTATACACTCTGCCTAAAGCTGAACAACAGCAGCGTCTTGATGCGGTTGGTAAGGGGGATAGAACTTTCAATGATGCTGCCCCGTATGATCAATCATCAATCTAGTAGCGGGAGGTGGCCAGACCAGGTAAAGTGTATCTGGATAGGTGGCACCCTCCAAGCCAAACAGGATAAAATACTCTAAGTATGTAGGAAGGACAGTGGTCCGTCCCAGTCTTTCATCAACTTGGCGTATCCCGCCACAACTCAAATCTTCTGCGCTTCATCTATAGGTTCGTTTCAGCGCTGGTGGTGTAGCCGAACGTCAGCGAGAACCCCTTATTTCGTCGTCCTTTAAGGTTTACCCCTCCTTCTCAGGGGCTTGCCGTTACCCTGTTGAACTTGGAATATTCGCTCTCATCTCAGTAAAAGTTGGTGGGAACTCGCAAGCCATCCAAATCTAACCTCCATCAAAATGCCTCCTTTCAATCCATCCAAGATGAAAAGGACCGAGGTCATATCTCTGGCTCATTCATCATACTGTGGCTAAGCGCGCTCTGTTTGCTGTTTCTGAAAGGCGGGACTTGTCACAGAGTGGAAGGTTTTTATGCTACAGTACACCCAAGAACTCTCACCCTTGGACCTGACGTACCGCTTACTTACAGCATTTTTCTCCGATTCCTTCGATCGACGTTCTCCTCCTTCTAGAATGGGATATCATGTTTCCTGCACCACGCTGTTTATAGCAACGCTTTTGATTGGGAGAGCGTTTCAAAACTTCGGATGGAGCTGATGTGAAACAAATCTGGTGGAGGGCGACGTGGAGCGAAACCCGAGTGGTTCTGCTTGGCCCCCTTATCTATTTCACGTGTGGCAACACTTGTCCAAAGTTTATACCCAACGAAATGTCTGAATGGTAGAAAGAAACAGGGATTGGAGATATGCAAGGTGACTTTTGTTTACTTCTAAATCTACACTATACCCGTTGCTTCCCTCATAGAGAATCTTCCATGGTACGACAACTATTTTATCAGTCCCTTTACCGAGCAGGTAAGTCAACTTCTTGGCCCTCGACTGCACAGACAAATCAGTATAGTGTAACCGCTTTGCAAACGGGAGACGGGAGAGCTTGGGAAAACTTACAGGCTGGTAATTCTTTCTCAATATCTGCCCAAACTTTTGCGCCTTCAACTAGTGACTTGATCGCGGCTAGGATCTTGTCTGCATCTGCACGAACTTGTTTGGTAGAGTCTCGGTCTCTTAGCGTGAAAGTATTATCCGCAACGCTCTGGAAGTCGACAGTGATACCAAGAGGCGTACCCAACTCATCATTCCGGCTATAGCGCTTACCAATTGATGCACCGGAATCATCGATTCGGCTCGAGACCCCCAACACACGCAGCTTGCGGGATACTTCCTTAAGTAGAGGTTTGAAGCTTTCATGGCCGGAGAGAGGAACCAGAAGAACCTTGGTTGGTGCGACTATAGGAGGAAATGAGAGGACCTAGACTAGATTAGTATGAAATTGCTTGGAGAAAGGCGTGGAAACCTACACCACGAGTCTCTGCTTGGTCATCTGCCGCCGTACGAGTCCAGTAATTTTGCTCAATCAGGGCATACAATATTCTACCAAGACCAAATGATGGTTCAATAACGTTAGGAGTGAACTCTCTTGTGTTTTGAACTCTAGTCCTCTTCTCGATGACGATGAGGTCTTTTGATATCTCAACTTTGCCGTCGCTCACACCTTTAACATCAACTATAATCTTGCCATTTGATTCTAGGTCTTTCGCTAGCGCCTCTCGCTTCTCTTGTGGAAGAGCCAGGACTGCGGCCTCAACCGTCTTCCCATCTTTCTTGAAGAATGGACCAAATTTCTTTTTGTCAAGATCAATCTGCCATTCCTCAATGCTGATAGGAGTGTCGAGCCGTTCTCGGACAATCAAAGGGGCACCTGTCTTCTTTGCATGGACCGTCAGATCATATGCGCTTCTGTCTGCACAGCCAACACATTCAATCCAACCGTAGCTGGTTTGTAATTCCGCATCCCAGCAGTCAGCAGCGTAATGTGCCATTTCGTTTGCCATGTGTTGCCTGAATCTAAGCTTGGATTGATCGACACCAATTTTTTGTAGGAACAACTGAATTCGAGCCAAGAAATACCCAAGCGTTTCGTTGTCTACAGTGCCATCTGCAACAGCTTTGCCGATTGCCACCTTCGAGACATCTGTCTTACCGGCTAATTGGGTATGTCGATTTAGAAGAACAAGCTCGACATCCTTAACTTCGTCGAATCGTGCGTGCTTTTTACCCCCCTCAGGGTCAACATAGTGCTCAATCTCAGCCATCAAAAACTCGCGAACACGGAGGAGACCAGCACGTGGGGAGATTTCGTTCCTGAATGACTTGCCAATTGAAGCTGATGCAAAAGGCATTTGCTGTTGATTGAACTCGAGAAGTTTGGCGAAGTTGAGGAATTGACCTTGAGCTGTCTCCGGTCGTAGATAGCCTGGCATATTGCTGCTAGGGCCAATCGACACTTGGAACATGAGGTTGAACTCAACAGGAGGGAGTGGCTGAACACCAGTCTCTGGGTTCTTCAGGTCGAACTTCGTGATCAGCTCGCCAAGCTCGACGCCATTATAGTTATCAATCTTAACTTCATTAGTGAGTTTTCAAGAGGTCCAGGTGATATAGCCCTACTCTTGCAAGAACCTCCTCATATTCCTGAACCACAGCATCGTCCAGCTTGGCAGCAGCTACGCCCTTGACCTTCTTTTTCTTCTTCTTTGGGTCTTCTTCCTTCTCCTCCACCTTGACACCTCTAGCATCTTTATCTCCTTTTAGTCGAGCCTCGAGGATTTGCTCCACGAAATGATCCGCTCGCATGATATCGCCATTTTTCGGGTCTTTGCACATCCAATCGGCGAATTTGTCCACATGGCCACTGGTCTTGAGAACCTCAGCCGGTGTCAATGCCGTACAGTCAACCTCCAGCATATCTTCCTCCAGGATGAAGTGTTTCCGCCATAGTTCTACAATGTTGTTTAGAAGGGCACAACCTGGTGGGCCATAATCGTAAAGACCACCAACGCCATTGTAGATCTCGAAAGAAGGAGTGTAGAACATGCGCCGCCGCAGCATGGAATCGAGGATCTGCCGGTCAAAGGGCTGACCCTTGAGCGTTGTGGTAGCCATTTGGGCTGGAGGTGTTCTTGAGCTCTTTTGAATCTGAAACTTTTTATTTTGTGCTGTTGTTGTAAAATTTCGAAGTATTGGCTTGGATACGACTTTCTGTCGGGTGAATGCTTGCCTAGTGAAGCTGAGAAGAGGGCGCATTCGATAAGTATATTTCAATTCAAAATTTAAGAGTCATTCGGTCAATGAGTGTTAACTTTGGCGGGACTGGTATGCTACAGCCTTCCCTCGCTTGACACCGCCCTGGGCAAATTGGCAAGGGGTGAATTTAACCAAAAGGCGGGGAGGTGTGGGCTTAGGAAGAGCCTTGATATGCGGCCGCATGTTCAAAAAAAAAGTTACATGGTGACCATTTGAAAGTGTTTCCGGCGCCGCATGCAGCAGAAAACCATTTCATACAATGGTTGCGAAACGAGTAAAGCCGTCTCCCAAGGCGAGTTTGCCATTTAAGACAGAGAACAAGTTTAGGCGGCAGGATCTTTATGTTAAGCAAAAGAAAGCTAGAGACTCTCTACGAAGAGATGAACGCTTCAAGAGGAAACGAGAGGAGGATCGAGACCCAGCATTGAGACGGGAACGTTTGGCAAAGAATATACCACATACAATTGACAGAAAGCGAGTATGGGATGACGTGGACGATGATGGACTTGGTGTTAGTGTAGATGTGGAACAATTGAAGCGGCGGCGCATGGAAGCGGCAGAAGCAGCTGAGCAAGAACCTGCTGAAGAGGAAGATGGGGAGGACGAGAACGATGTGGACAGCATGCTGGACTCGGATTCTGGCTCGGAGGACGAAGATGCAGAAGACTCGAAGACCTCACGGCAACGAACGCGAGCATCTTCAAATGCACCTTCGATAGCACCTTCGATAGCAGCATCAACTACCAGCACAAACCTCGACCTCACGCCCGCCTCCCTGTCTCTCAAATTTCCAACACTATTTTCAGACGAGCCACCACCTGTGCCCAAGGTCCTTCATCTTTCTTGAAGAATGGACCAAATTTCTTTTGTCAAGATCAATCTGCCATTCCTCAATGCTGATAGGAGTGTCGAGCCGTTCTCGGACAATCAAAGGGGCACCTGTCTTCTTTGCATGGACCGTCAGATCATATGCGCTTCTGTCTGCACAGCCAACACATTCAATCCAACCGTAGCTGGTTTGTAATTCCGCATCCCAGCAGTCAGCAGCGTAATGTGCCATTTCGTTTGCCATGTGTTGCCTGAATCTAAGCTTGGATTGATCGACACCAATTTTTTGTAGGAACAACTGAATTCGAGCCAAGAAATACCCAAGCGTTTCGTTGTCTACAGTGCCATCTGCAACAGCTTTGCCGATTGCCACCTTCGAGACATCTGTCTTACCGGCTAATTGGGTATGTCGATTTAGAAGAACAAGCTCGACATCCTTAACTTCGTCGAATCGTGCGTGCTTTTTACCCCCCTCAGGGTCAACATAGTGCTCAATCTCAGCCATCAAAAACTCGCGAACACGGAGGAGACCAGCACGTGGGGAGATTTCGTTCCTGAATGACTTGCCAATTGAAGCTGATGCAAAAGGCATTTGCTGTTGATTGAACTCGAGAAGTTTGGCGAAGTTGAGGAATTGACCTTGAGCTGTCTCCGGTCGTAGATAGCCTGGCATATTGCTGCTAGGGCCAATCGACACTTGGAACATGAGGTTGAACTCAACAGGAGGGAGTGGCTGAACACCAGTCTCTGGGTTCTTCAGGTCGAACTTCGTGATCAGCTCGCCAAGCTCGACGCCATTATAGTTATCAATCTTAACTTCATTAGTGAGTTTTCAAGAGGTCCAGGTGATATAGCCCTACTCTTGCAAGAACCTCCTCATATTCCTGAACCACAGCATCGTCCAGCTTGGCAGCAGCTACGCCCTTGACCTTCTTTTTCTTCTTCTTTGGGTCTTCTTCCTTCTCCTCCACCTTGACACCTCTAGCATCTTTATCTCCTTTTAGTCGAGCCTCGAGGATTTGCTCCACGAAATGATCCGCTCGCATGATATCGCCATTTTTCGGGTCTTTGCACATCCAATCGGCGAATTTGTCCACATGGCCACTGGTCTTGAGAACCTCAGCCGGTGTCAATGCCGTACAGTCAACCTCCAGCATATCTTCCTCCAGGATGAAGTGTTTCCGCCATAGTTCTACAATGTTGTTTAGAAGGGCACAACCTGGTGGGCCATAATCGTAAAGACCACCAACGCCATTGTAGATCTCGAAAGAAGGAGTGTAGAACATGCGCCGCCGCAGCATGGAATCGAGGATCTGCCGGTCAAAGGGCTGACCCTTGAGCGTTGTGGTAGCCATTTGGGCTGGAGGTGTTCTTGAGCTCTTTTGAATCTGAAACTTTTTATTTTGTGCTGTTGTTGTAAAATTTCGAAGTATTGGCTTGGATACGACTTTCTGTCGGGTGAATGCTTGCCTAGTGAAGCTGAGAAGAGGGCGCATTCGATAAGTATATTTCAATTCAAAATTTAAGAGTCATTCGGTCAATGAGTGTTAACTTTGGCGGGACTGGTATGCTACAGCCTTCCCTCGCTTGACACCGCCCTGGGCAAATTGGCAAGGGGTGAATTTAACCAAAAGGCGGGGAGGTGTGGGCTTAGGAAGAGCCTTGATATGCGGCCGCATGTTCAAAAAAAAAGTTACATGGTGACCATTTGAAAGTGTTTCCGGCGCCGCATGCAGCAGAAAACCATTTCATACAATGGTTGCGAAACGAGTAAAGCCGTCTCCCAAGGCGAGTTTGCCATTTAAGACAGAGAACAAGTTTAGGCGGCAGGATCTTTATGTTAAGCAAAAGAAAGCTAGAGACTCTCTACGAAGAGATGAACGCTTCAAGAGGAAACGAGAGGAGGATCGAGACCCAGCATTGAGACGGGAACGTTTGGCAAAGAATATACCACATACAATTGACAGAAAGCGAGTATGGGATGACGTGGACGATGATGGACTTGGTGTTAGTGTAGATGTGGAACAATTGAAGCGGCGGCGCATGGAAGCGGCAGAAGCAGCTGAGCAAGAACCTGCTGAAGAGGAAGATGGGGAGGACGAGAACGATGTGGACAGCATGCTGGACTCGGATTCTGGCTCGGAGGACGAAGATGCAGAAGACTCGAAGACCTCACGGCAACGAACGCGAGCATCTTCAAATGCACCTTCGATAGCACCTTCGATAGCAGCATCAACTACCAGCACAAACCTCGACCTCACGCCCGCCTCCCTGTCTCTCAAATTTCCAACACTATTTTCAGACGAGCCACCACCTGTGCCCAAGGTCCTTCTCACGACCTCAATCAACTCGACTCTTCACGACGAGGCCCATCTCCTCTGCACTCTATTCCCAAACAGCACCTACATCCCCCGTTCCGCCCACCGCTACGGCCACAAGTTCTCCCTGCGAGAAATCTCCAAATTCGCCGCAAACCGGGAATACACATCCGTCGTGCTCCTCAAAGAAGACTCCAAGAAGCCCACGGGGCTGACCATCGTGCACCTCCCCCACGGACCTACGTGCCATTTCTCGATAGCCAACTGGGTGGAAGGGAAGAAGCTACCCGGGCACGGCAACCCCACGAACCACTACCCGGAGCTGATCCTCAACAACTTCCGCACGCCCCTGGGTCTCCTGACCGCGAGGCTGTTTTTGACGCTATTCCCGCCTCAGCCAGAGCTCCAAGGAAGACAAGTGGTGACGCTGCACAACCAACGCGACTACATCTTCGTGCGGCGGCACCGATACGTCTTTAGGGACAAGAAGGAGACGGAGAAGAGCGTCATTGGCGTTGATGGGAAGGCGGTCGAGGGGGTAGAGGGTATCCGGGCCGGGCTGCAGGAGCTGGGGCCTCGATTCACGCTGAAGCTGAGGAGGGTGGATAAGGGCGTTGGAAGAGCCGGCAGCGAGGGCGAGGACGCGGTGCAGTGGCAGTGGAAAGCTGGGATGGAGAAGCAGCGGACAAGATTTAACCTATGACTTCCTTCTTATGCCGCAAAGCAAGAATATACCCAAGATTTATTCCATTCCTCGAGTAATCCTAACATATGTCTTCCTCCTGTACTCAGTCCTGCTGCCTCACGATACTTGATATCCAAAATTTCAGAAGCCCTGGAGAGGAACGTCAAGAACGAAAGTTGGTACCTGTCCGGGTATGTATAGAAACGGTAAACCCACGAATTTATCCATTTTGTCCCTTGCATCTGATGGGAGCCGCTTCGACAGGCATACTAGACGCAACGGCCCCAATAAAGCGTAACGATAATAGTTAATGACATGCTATAATTTGACTAAGTAGTGGTATCTAGACCCAATCCCGGCGCACTGCCAATCTAAATCCTCAAAAGCCCCAACGCCTCGCTTCCCAAAAAAGATTTCTAAAAAACTACAAAAGAAAATACAAGGCAGCGAAGGCCTAAGGTTTGCAATAGTCATAACTGCTATAGCCCCTCCCCTCGGTCCACTCGGTCAGCTTCGCGATGCTGATGGGATCGATCTTGCGGTTCGTCTTCATGAACACCGTCTCGTACGGATGCACGTTGGTGCCGAAATAGCCGTCCTCCTCCAGCACGTCGCCGTTGACGCTCGTATCGCAGCTGTCCTCGTATTGCTTCTCGCCGCCCTCCATCCCGTGATACGCGCTCATCATCACATCGAGCCTATACCCCGCGGCCTTGATTAGGGCTGATGTGCCGATCTCCGCGGATACGGCGGAGCCCCAGGTGTGGAAACATGAGTTGATTCCCGGGTGAGGCTGCGGGAACATCTCTTCGGAGCTGGGCATCGGGCCGTACGGCGGGATCTCCTTAAGCTTCTCGGCCGCTGCGGGAGGGGGGAACAGCAGGACGTTCATGCCCACAGCGTCGGTGGCAAGGATCATGGATTGGATGTGGAATGTTGGCCAGCAGTTTCCGGTCATGCCGACGAGTTTTACCTCTTGCGTGAGCCTTCCCAAGTACATATCGCTCCAGCAGGCGTTTGACCAATAGGGTATGAAAGGTCCTCGGATGGAGGCGTTGAGCATGATGAATTTCTTGTACCCTTTGTACAAGTCATCCTTAAGCAGGACCTCGGAGTAGGCGCCAAGGTCGTAGCAATCATTTGCGCGTTGCACGATGCGGATGTTGGATTCTTTGGGGATGATGTCGGCGACATCGGTCGGACCGTTGAGGATGAAGACAAAGTCGGCGGCGCCATGCAAGGCGTGAGCGATAAAGAATTTGATATTAATGCGGGCAGATTCGGATTCTGAGTATGCAAATAAGATAAGCGGTCTCTCAGAGACCTTTAATTCAGGAACTTGTGACTGGACCGGAGGAGCCGGTTCGGAGGTGATTGTCGGTTGGGTTGCTGCCGCTGGTTCTGCTTTGACGGCTGGGGCGGGTTCTGAAGAAGGGAGGATCTCGTCCTGTATATGTTAAATATGGGAACGGGATGGTACGAGAAAGACACCTACGGTAACTAGTCTCATGGAATTCCGTAGCCCCAGACTGCATAACGTCCATATGATACACAAGAAGACCAACGCTCCTACCCATGGCCCCTTTGCGTATGGCTTTGTGACCGACATCTTATCTCCAAACCCAATCCAATCCAGCACAGTGTTGACGACAGGACGTAGAACAAGAAGATACGAATGAAAAGCAAAGACCGAGGGATGGGTATAGATAAAGCAGATTTATGGTCCAAGCTTCGAGGGCTTAATCAAGTAGTCCTCGCGTCATCCCCACAGATCCTCTGTAATCACCCAAAAAAAAATGCGGCTGAGCTGACCTGATACCCATATATATATGACCTGGGCTCACTTGAAGATGACCGCCGGAGGCTGCGGGGCGACTCAACAAGGGCAAAACAGAGAACGAGCGCTGGTGTAACATCAAGTCATTTAACTGAAATAAGCAAACGGACAAAAGATATGAAGGTGAAGAGGGATAGGATACTATATCACAAATCTCTTTCACGCTGGAAACAAAGCATGCAGGAGGCACATCCTGTATACCGTAGGTTCCACACCTGCAGATCAGCACTCAATATGCGAGCGCATCCTTTTTCCTGCAACTCCACGAAACAGTGTAAAACAGCCACACACGCACACCCTAAAAAATGGTCCCCTCCATCAGGAGTGCACAGGACGGGCGATTGGCGGGCAGATAACAGCAGAAGAGACATGACCGGAAGGCTCCACGACTCGAGGATGGTCTGGCTGGATGAAGCTGACGTACGCGTTCGTGCTGGCCGTTCGCAGCTGGCTGCAACACTAGTCGAACAGAGTCGGAAAAAGCTTGACGCGCCCACGTGGGGAAGGAGAGAACGGGCAGATTTTCCAATTTCCTTCTCGAACGATTTTCATTTTAAGTTAAAAGCGGCTTTTTCGTTCTTCACGAGAAATTATAAATAGCCCCCCCTAGATGGGGAAAAAAAAAAAGCCCCGTAACGCTCTCTGCTTACCAGATTTGAAACCAGATTCACGCTTTTACGCTGTTAGTGGTTCATCAAATGGCATAGCCTACCTATATTTAAGCGAGGCTGTTCGTTCCTCACCTTGGGCCAGCCTTGTCGTGGGTAGCGCCTAAGCACAAAACCGTTTTCCTCCGCCTCCATCAAATCCTTTCATACTTTATGCCAGAGCTTGCTTGTCATGCCCCTCCAGATAACGAATATATATTTTTATTTTTATTTTTATAATTTTTTTCCCCCTTAACGTACGAGATTCTGTGCTCACAGTACCCCCAAATGACGCTCTTATCAAAATGAAAGGGGGACACGTCAAATTAAGAGCTAGCGGCGCCCAAAAAACCACGCCGCGCAGAGCTGATTCGTAATCCTGGGCGGAAATCTTATCGCTGTCAGACCCAGAATAAGTCCACCAGTGGCTCGAGCCCCTCTCCACGTGAAAATAAGGGTCCCATCGCTTACTAAGCTTCCTTCTTCCTGCCCGAACTACGCGCCGAGCACAGAATCAATGTCACCTCGCCGTCTATCGGAAAGGGGTATATACTTATCGTCCGGAGAAATCGAGAAAATCTAGAAGGGGTAAGCCAAGCTGGGTTCCTTATTTCATTCGTTAATGCGTTAAAATCATCATTCATCCATCCCATCACAAATTTCAAAATATTGTCGTACCTCTTGGGGCGGGCGCGGCCTGGTATGCCATGCTGTCGCTATGATATCCCGTCCAGCACCCTCACATAATTACTCGGGAACAGGCCCGTCTTTCCCATATATGTCCCATGGAACCAGTCTACATTGACGTCCTTACACTCTCTCAGCTCCGCTCCCTTAGGGAATAGCAGCTCATCGTCTGTCTCCTCGGCTGGATACCAGCTCCATGTAGCTACAGCTTTCATGCCTACACCTCCATCTGCTGGAAAATCTTTCTCTAGCACTAGCTCAGGAACATTGATTGGGGAGCTTTTCATTACATCGAGCGTGACGAGCTTCTTGTGAATGCCATCGTTGTCGGCATGTCGTCCGTCACCCCAGCTCCATAGTTGCAGGTCGGAGCCTGAGGAGTCCTTTATTGTGGTAGGTTTTTGACTTAGACCACGTCCGCCAACAAGATCTTTGACTATAATGCGACATTGACCGCCTCTGCTGTCTTCGAACCCGATGATCACCATGCGATGGCCTTGTAGGCAACGACGCCAGCCTTGATGCCCGTTCTCAGCACTAATCCGCCGTGAAGATTCAAGTTTCGGGTAGCAAGTCACGCAGATATCATAATCGCCAGGTGGACGATTAGGCACCTTGCTGATGCAAAAGAAGCAGTGATATCGTGTGACTGATGGCTGGATAGGGTAGCGACAAACATCACAGCTTGTATCAAAAGTTAAGGGTTTAAAATTCCCGATGCCAGTCACTCCTGGCCCTTTGAGGATCCGTGCCGAGGCAGGTATCTCTTGGTCGTGCGTTGGTGTTAAGGCAACATGGTTAGGATCTGATGGGATATATGACAGAGGCAGCAGCGAGTGCGTACATGATTTCCCTTGATTAACGCAGTTGTTGCAGAAGCCCCAGTCGCCTTCGTTACAAGCGTCACATCGCCAGTAGCAGTTGTTGGCCCATGCTAAGCAGTTTGCGCAAAAAGCACCGCTTTGTAGTCGGTTGTGAGGATCATCTGCTGTAAGTGTTTTGCGGCCGTCTGCTCCGCCCGGTGTGGCTTTTGGTGGTGTGTAGCGGCTAGCTGTTAACATATGGGGCTTCTCTGCATTTGCGGACAAGTCGCCCGATGACAATCTTGCTTCCCAACTCCTCCAAGCTGCGTAGCCAAAGCCATACCAGTTCAGGCATCCCTTTCCAGCACGATAGCAAGAAAGACAAATGTTGTAATTGCCCCTAGAGCATTTACTACAGTTGTAATGTAGCTCGTACTCAATATGAGGTTTAGAACACCGTGCGCAGGTCAACGATGGTTCGGGATATAGTTGATGCGCAACTCGTTGTGTCGGAGAATGTGATGATGTTGGCCGTGATGCACTGCCCATCGCTGTAGCGCGGTCAGATAGTGAGGCTCTAGATGGACTGGGCATGCGTGGAGACAAGGGAGCTGGTAGCAAGCTCCTGTCTATCGTAGGGTCAGAGGAACTTATGGGACTAGAAGGCGGCACAAGTATATTAGCAGGTGCCGCTGCTCGAGTCCTCGGGGAGTCGTTCAAGATAGGTGATGAAGCTGTAGGCACTTCAGGTTGCGCAGTAGCAGGTATTCTAGGGCTAGAGCTTGGTGTTCGCGATGACTGTGAGAACCTTCTGGTCCTGTGCAAATTCTCGGAACCAGGAAGTTCGGCTGGACGATGTAATGTTGGATCAGTGCTACCCCTTAAACTTTCTGATATCGATGGTCGTGAGCCAGCATGATAAGACTGCGGCCGGTTGCTCAAGTCTGTCTGTGACCTTGTTGCTGGTCTTGCCTCCATCTCCGCAACAGGGACCGGCGTAGTAGCGCTTCGACTGGTGCTTGTGGTCCTTCGCCGCCGTCTGCTTCCTTCATCGCCGGAATTGACATCTAAATGCGATGCTTGAATAGCACTCATAGAGGGTGGTGGTCTACTCTGCTCACCCGTGCTGACTGCGCTGGTTGATCTAGAATGAGTTCTGTGCCGCCTGGAGGTTGTCCTCACCCCTTCGTCCCCAGAAGTTTCCCTAGAAGGTGGTGCAGATCTACGAGTCTGTCGCCGCGCTCCACTGTTACCACTCCTAGCACTTGCATCACTTCTTCTAGCTGGTTCCTGCCTCGTCCTTTCTGCTTGACGCCTTCGGAAGGCTTCCGCAATCCTCTCGCTGATCTGATCCTCCTGATTGACATCGATGTTCTCTAGGTCAATCCCATCTAGAAGTCCTTCCTCGCGTATTTGACGTAGAATTTCTTCTTCCATCTCGCGAGAGTCTACATCTGAGGAGCTGATCAGGGAGCGCAGAGACGATTGATGTTCCACCTGCCGCACGTTGCTACGGCGCACCTCATCATGTCTCCTCCTGGCCTCATCATCGCTTCTTCTGCGTCGTCTGTCATCAGAACCTCCTTCTGGTCGGAGCGCAACGTCCTCCCGAACTCTCCTTCTTTCGGTCTCCGCTTCCCTCCTCCTCCTTCGCTCCCTGTCCTCGGCACTTCTTGGGTCCGTACTAGTATCTCTACTCGACTGTGACCTCGAACCGTGAGAGCTACCTTCCCTCCTCCTCCTCTCCCTCCTTGCGCCTTCGTTCTCAACCCCGGCCTCCCTCAGACTTAGGGCTGTCACCTCCTCGATTAGCCTCCGATCCTCATCCTCTCTCCTTCTTTCTCTCAAAGTCTTCTCCCTTGTTTCCACCTTCGGCAGCACGTTCTCTCCAGGCGCATACTTCCCAGCAAGCTCCTCCTTCTCTTCAGCGGTTCTGACTTTGTCCGGGTTCGCAGCCACAAACATTTCTAGTAAAGTCGTGACAGTAGCATTTGGCCTTGTGTCGCGCACCGGCGCGCGACATGAGGGGCATGTATACGGTGTCGTGCCTGCGTCAAGAGAGTTGGGAGCGTTTCGCGCTTTATTGAGCTGGATCGTGAACCATTCTTTCAGGCACGCGCCGCAGAAGGTATGTAGACAATCAAGGAGAGTGAGAGGTTGGTAAAGCACCTCTGTGCATATCTAATAGACCGTCACGCATCAGCAATCACTCTCCATCACCGCATGAAACCATTTCGCAGCCCGATCTGTCATGTCTTACAAGCCTTGCTTGCCTCGGCGGGGTGGGGTGCAGGGCTATCCAGGAGCCGCACGCATACTCACAGAGCACGTCAATTCTCTCTCGAGATCAAGGCCTCGGTTCTCTAGATCCATAACTTGTTCCCCCGGACAGCAGAGTCTACGAGGTTGAATTTACTGAGTGCATTTGGGGGTGGGGTTGAGCTGGCCAAGATCGTTGCACAGGGAAATTTCATGGTGGCGGCGGTCGTGCCCAGTTTATGGGGATACGAAGTAATCCTGCAGGGCTGACGAAGAGCTGTATCAAGGCCGCTATGATTGGATTTTTTTTCACATTTAAGATTAGCTTAAAATGGACTGGATCGTACTCAGCATCCGCTAGCTGATATTGTGTAGGAAAACGAGCGAGTGTGTGTTGTAAGTGGAAGAGTTCTTTCCATAGAGCCATGGTAGCGGCTCAGACAGCGGCCCACGATTTTGAGTGTAGATATTTGCTTGGCTCACAGAGAAGCCGCTTATGTAGCAACTTCATGAACACGTTTGTGCCGAAAATTACTTTATATGAGGTACGGGTGGGTGGCCAGAATGAAGCAGGATGAAGCATGCTTCTGATGTCCCTCGTCTATGGATTCCATTTCAATAAAGTCCCTTCCACCAGAGAAATTATATCCATAAGAACTAAAAAACCGTGATTATTTTGTCCTCAATCCCAGCGTATATACGGATCCTAAAATGATGCAAAGACACGACTTAAGCCATTTCCCCTAACGGTAACTTGAGGCAAGGTCTCGTTTCTTGCAGTATTCGTGTTTGGATATTGTAGTTGTGTGATGCAGCCTGTCAGCATCTGGAGAAGTAACGCATTTATTTCACTTAAATAGGACGGCTATTGATTCTGATATTTAACACGTCTATCCCTAAAAAATGACATAATCTTCCGTTATTGTGTAGATATTGGTTATTTTCAGGTACGAAGCTAATTGTCTTTTTGATACGTCCCCTCTCGAGCACGTTTATGACTATGCCCTAGTTCTAATATCCACTCTAAATTGAGCATAAGATCAAACGGTTACGCTCTTGATCTAATTGCCTAGAAGACCGAGATGCGCAATGTGAGAGGTGTAGAAATTGCCATATTTTAGTATATTGATTAGAATTAAAAGTTGTGATACTACAAAATATTAAGATGGCCTGTGGACTGAGCCACTCGAGCCCAATTCTATGAATTTCCCCAGTGAATAGCCCCAACGCCCAGAATGCAGTCATGAACACGTATGTGTGCCGATATGTACAACTCTCCGCCTTGAAAACCATTTAGGCAAGGTTAATGGATCCAGGTTCCGATTTTCGATCAAAGATTCTTCTTGGACTCCAGCTTAGTTGCCGGAACATCTGCGTCGTATGTACGGAAGTCCTCGCCTTCAACCTCTTTCACGATAGCCTCCATCTCCTTGGCTTGCCTTTCCCATTCTTCTTTTGCCATCTTGGTCTCCCGCCTGAAGAGCTCTTCGTTTGGCTGTCGGTAGCTACCGAGCAGGCGATCCCAAAGAGTGGTATACTGGCCGTAGTTGTAATTAAAATACAAATGGTGCATAGTGTGGCAAGCAGCACCATTAATAATTTCGCTCTTCGCAACATATTCTCCATCGTGGATCATCACGGTCCAGAGCTGGACAAACACGAAGAGCGCAAGGTATGCAAACTTCTGCAATGGAAAGATAAAAGGAAAAATATGGTATGGCAAGCTTTGACTAAAACCGTCGACTGGATGAAATGCTACCGAGGCGTATGGCGAAGGCATGATCCATTTGTGGTGCGCCTTGTGCAAGTGCTTGTAGATTGAGGGATGGTGTAGACCCCGATGGATAAAATAGATGCAGAAATCGGTAAAGATCAAGAATAATGGGAACTGAAACCAGTCATACCACGTTCCTGGACCGTCTGCAGAGGCGTCGTACAACTTAGAGTAGCCTCGGACCTCAGCGAAAAAGAACGGGGTTGTCAAAACGGCAATCCATGGCATCGCGTCGACGGCTTGCTTGATCTCCATTCTGATTTGGTTTTTGAGAAATTTGGGGTGCTGATACGTGGTTTTGTCGAAGACAAAAATGTAGGAAAGTGTCGAGACAATGAAGTAGATGGATGCGCCGGAGAGCCTAGAGATAGGTCAGAGTGTTGTATGGCACGGTAGAGAAGCGCACTCACCAAGTAACCACGTAGAGAGTCGCTATCTGTCTGTATACATTATCTCGAGCCAACCTGCTCATGTACGCGTTCTCTCCTGGCGCAAAAGAGATCCATGAGGAGGCAGGCTGATATTCCCATAGCGGAGAGGCTGTGGAATTATAGTGTGTTGAGTTTACCGCTCCATTTGTCTGATTGTATGATGGTAGTTGTAAAGGAAAGAGCGTGGCATACACCCAGTCGAAACAATATTTATCAACGAATTCGAGAACGATATCCATGTTGATACAAGTGGCGTGAACAAGCACCCAATGCTAGGAACGCGGCCAACAAGGAGAGTTGAGGGTGCAATTGAATGCTAGGAACCTTCAGAGGAGAGTTATGGGAAAGGTTGACGGCAGCAAGTATTTTCGGTGTCTCCAAAACGGTCGAGTTATAGGAGTGAATTAACACGGAGCGTCCCGGCGTTGAAGGAGGTGGAATTGTGAGAGAACTTAAGGGATATTTAATTTGACGCTCCATTTCTTCTTCTGGGTGGCTCGTGAGGCCCCCACCGCTGAATATGGTGCCTGCGCTAAAAGTGAACTTGGACCAATTAGAGGAGCAGTTCACACGCATCGAGGTAGAAAGTGGGTCTGCCTATTCACGGCAACTTGGGAGGCCGACTGGCAAATCTCACTCCACCACGCGCTGGCTGGATGACCCCAGAATACGAAAACGAATGTTCCAACACCGGAGCATTAAAGGCCTGATATCGAGGGGTTCGACCGATCAATCATGTGGCATTACTGACTTCATGTGCAAGGGAGATTCATAGAGCCATACAATTACTCCAACCAACTTCATTTTTAATCATTTTCGTTTTCTCAACCCATTTTCTGTACTATGCGCTACCACTGTGTCTATAGAATAGCAGAGGAGAAAAATTAGCCCAAGTACCTCGCACTTACAGCTTACATCTGCCACAATCTGGGCAGCTATGCAGAAAGGGAAGACGGTCATTAAGTAATTCTTAGTATAATTTTGAATCTTGTCAAACATGGCCCGTCTTCCTATCCCCTCCTACAATATGAACCCGCGTTGCGAGGTTGGGTAGCATATATTGATCCGGCTTGCAGCTAACACGTTCGCGACCGCAAAGTAGTGATGCGCGCTATGGAGGTGTGCATACTAGGGCGATATATGTCATAATTACGTCATCGCTGTCTACGTAAAGAGGCGGGCCAATGTGGATCTGAAGCAATGATATAGAGTATAAGTTTGATGGTTAACTCACGCCGAGTTCTCCAAAGAAGTAACGTACTTAATAAGCAACTTGCTCGTGTAAGCAAACTTGGGCATAACGATTAACACCAAAATCAGCAAAATCGACCCTTTAGTGATTTCAGCAACCACTTATTGTATTAATCTTGAAATTAACATTTGAAGTTATAAAGCTATTTCAATAATAAACTAAGTTATAAAAAGTGTAAACAGTTTGCAACGTTCAAAATACAGAAATTTCAAAGTTTTCAATAATCAGCCTGTTAGTATATTTTATTAGTTATATATAAGTAAATATCTACTACTATATCAACTTTAAACATAAAACTACAAATTATAAATAGTGTTATTATTGAAATAGCTTTATAACTTCAAATGTTAATTTCAAGATTAATACAATAAGTGGTTGCTGAAATCACTAGAGGGTCGATTTTGCTGATTTTGGTGTTAATCGTTATGCCCAAGTTTGCTTACACGAGCAAGTTGCTTATTAAGTACGTTACAGCGCACGCGCACACAGATTACAGCCGTAATTGTAGTCAAAATCATCATCCGTAGTGCTCCTACAAGCCTGTATTCTATCGCCGTGATACCTTCACAGATACTCCAATTGATTCCCCTACCTAATAGATCCTATTTCTGACAGCACTGCACGGAGATGCAGATCACATGACCGTGACCGCTATTTATCTCCCTCTCCCTCTACTCAACCGTTGCGCAGGATGAGCTAAGACAAGAGAAACGTTTCTTATCGACAGCACTTGTGCAGAACGGCATCAGTGTATTCTAAAATATCCCGTTTGTCTCGTGACTTTCCGCTCCATTATTTCACCCGTGTCCCCCCCCCACCCTCAAAACATGCAAAGTTGGTCACATCTGTAGCACCGCAACTTCATCCGACTGACACCCTTGCGCCATCGGTCAATGCGTAATACGGTGCCTCTTCGGTTCGGACGCTTTGGCCGGATCCAAAACTACGATGTAGATAGAGTAGCCAGATCAGGATCGGAAGATGAAGCAACAATGTATCATTCCCTTTCATATTTTTTCGACGGAGTCATAAACGTTAATGGAATGGCACTTGTACGCTCCACAGCCTCCTAAAGTGGGCGCTTCTACTTACGTCAGCCGCAGCTCAAATTAGTTAGCTGGCTGCTGTTGCGGCAGCATATTTCAGTTGAGTTCATGGTGGATGGCCAAGCTACGGCGACACCGGGCACACAGACACAGAAACTAGACATGCGCTATGCTGGTGTCTCCCACGTGTGGTTGAAGACTTGACTTTTACAGCACAGCAGTATTTAAATGTACGGTATCACGGAACAAAGCTTAATTTCCATGTTCTGCTTCCATGGCCCCTTGTATGTCTAAGTATTGATGGTTAAACGAGGCAGCATTTGGGGCATGTTTCTCGAGTTGCTTTTGCGCATTTACATTACATGGCCTTCCGCCGCAGCGATGTTGAAGTGTCGGCAGTAGAGCAGTGAAGGCGTGCATCATGCATGGTCGCATGCCCATCCGTACCAGTGTGCAATAGCTGGCGTAAAAGGGACAGTGCCGTACAGTACAGGACAGGACAGGACAGGACAGGACAGGACAGTCAGTTACAGGATATACTTGTACTTGTACCTAAAAAGAAAAGAAGATAGCCGGAATGCCGCTAGAAACGCAAGCGAACTGCCACCATCACGACCAGGGCCCCAAGATTTAGAGTTTGCCCCCTACTCTTGGGAGAACCACCAACCATCAGCCGCCTTGCTCCTTGACGAAGAACCCTAACCCAGACACCATTCTATGGAGCTGCCGCACTCCCCCAGCATTTGCTCTCCCTTTTCTTCCATTCACGATCCTTTTCCACCATCTGGTCCCGCGAAATCTCATCAATAGCATCACCTCTCCAGTCGCGGTCCAGCCCAACTGGATCAATACCAATCACTTAGCCTTCATCTGTCCTTTGCTCCCCGCAGTATCATATCTCGTCCTGGTCCACCTTGGATGATCAACAAACGGGGCGAAAAGGATCCAAACATAAGCCCAGTTTTGGCGCAACGTCGACCGAGATTGATTGACATCGAGCAGTCATCAAGACAACAACCCCGACAACACCAGACACAGCTTCTTGATCGCACCCTGAGTCCTACAAAGCTCCTGTGTCACATCCTGCGAGGTCATCTGCGGTTGAGACGAAAAACCTCGCTCAATGTCGATATACAATAACCACCCACATCGTGGCCTAGGCGTTCCGCCGGGGCCCCCATCAGCAAGCTCTCGCCTCAATGAGCTGCTAGATGGCATTCGCGCAGAGTTTGAAAACCAGGCGCGCGCAAGCGGCGATTACGAGCACTCAAGTAAGCACTGCTAAGCCTAGTCGACATCGCGCGGTATGCACATTCCTCTTAATAGCTACTAACATATCCATCACCAGTGAATCAACAAGTGGCAGAGATGCAAATCGTACGCGAGAAGGTTTATGCAATGGAGCAAGCACATATGCAGCTGAAACAGAAGTAAGCCGATCAGCACCTGGTTTGCACTGCAATATCACTAACTTCAACAGCTATGAGGAAGAGATCAGCCGCCTTCGCCGCGAACTTGAAGCTCGAGGAGGCGCTCCGAGAGCAGCAGGACCAGGTATCGGTGGACCACAACATGCAGGCCCAGGGCCAGCTCAGCAACCACCTCCATCAATCGGACATGGTCCTAGCAACCTATTTGGTGGCATAATGGCTGGACAAGGAGGACAAGGAGCTCCAGGTCTCGCCCCTCCACAAGCGCAATCAGAACAACAAGGCCCTCCACATCAACAAATGCCTCAACCTGGCCCACCACCGCCACCGCCTCAAGCACCACCGTTCCAAAGCGGCGGCTACCCTGGAGCAGCACAAAACGGCTATCCTGGAAACCCTCCGCCTCAGTCCACCGCTTCACCTGGACCAGGTAAAGGCCCACGCTTGAATCGTGGTCCCGGAGGACCAGCGACACCTCAGCTAGGACAACCAATCCCGTACCCCGACCCCAGAGCGTCACCTCAGGTTCCACAGCCTAGCTCTGTTCCTGACCACCGAGCGGTTGCTACTCAATTTGGTAATGTAGGAAATGCTCTTGCGGAGCTAGATCTCGAACGCCTGCCTCCGCACCAAAAGAAAGTTGAGCCCGATTGGTTTGCCATATTCAACCCGGCAGTGCCTCGTGTGCTTGATGTTGATCTTCTTCACACTCTTCAGCATGAGAGTGTTGTGTGCTGCGTGCGATTCAGTCATGATGGCAAATATGTTGCTACTGGTTGTAATAGATCAGCTCAGATCTTTGATGTCTTGACCGGGCATAAAATTTGCATCCTCCAGGATGAGACTGTTGATGCTGTTGGTGATCTCTATATCAGAAGTGTCTGCTTCAGTCCTGATGGACGATACCTTGCAACTGGTGCGGAAGATAAACTCATTAGGGTAAGTCATTAAGCATTTATTGTTATATTTCATTCTAATGGTACAATAGGTCTGGGATATCCAATCTCGTACTATTCGAAACACATTTGCCGGCCACGAGCAAGATATTTACTCCCTTGACTTTGCTCGTGACGGGCGCACTATTGCCTCCGGGAGTGGTGACCGTACTGTCCGCCTTTGGGATATCGAAGCTGGCCAGAACATGCTTATTCTTAGCATCGAGGATGGTGTCACCACTGTTGCCATCTCTCCCGATACGAAGTATGTCGCAGCCGGCTCTCTTGACAAGAGCGTCCGAGTCTGGGATGCTCAGACAGGTTACCTCGTGGAGCGTCTTGAAGGTCCAGAAGGCCACAAGGACTCCGTTTATTCGGTTGCTTTTGCGCCAAACGGAAAGGATCTTGTTTCTGGAAGTTTGGACAAGACTATCAAGATGTGGGAGCTCGCAACTCCAAGAGGTGTGCATGCCAACTCGGGTCCTAAGGGCGGCCGATGTATCAAAACTTTTGAAGGCCACAAGGTAGATTCTGATTGTCTCCGTTATATGGGGAAAACGCTAACATGTGGCAGGACTTCGTTCTCTCTGTTGCTCTTACTCCGGATGGAAACTGGGTCCTTTCCGGATCCAAGGACAGAGGAGTTCAGTTCTGGGACCCAAGAACTGGGAACACCCAACTCATGTTACAAGGCCACAAAAACTCAGTCATCTCAGTTGCTCCGAATCCATCCGGCGGCTCTTTTGCTACCGGCTCAGGAGACATGCGTGCAAGAATCTGGAGTTACAAAAACATCTAAGTGTATGTCCTCGCTAAGGAAAGGGATTTTGATTTGTGCGCTGAGGTTAGGCGTTGATGGTAGGGCTGGGATACTTTTTAAGGGGAAAGCACTACTTCCAAGTAATGTGCATGTTATGTTGTGTCTCGTCTGTCGGCGGAATGCAGTAGGTAGTACAAAAGATAATGAAGCTTTACATATGTTCAAGTCTAAATGTAGCAGCCTGAGATCGCCTAACTTTGGAATTTACCTCACTTCTACCTTCACCATTTCCGGCCGTGATCAGCTATGTGTAGATAGAATTTGCGCCTTTCTGATAATATTCATCTCAAATAAATAGCATATTCAACTTAACCCTAGAGATGTATTTACGCCCGTAGATCAGACTTGCTGAAGATATATTCATTGCAGCTAAAAAAGGTATCTCAACTAATCCGAACAACGCGGTTTCCTATACCCGCGGCCTAAAGTACAAACGAAATGATGCCAACATGGCATAATGCAAATCATGCAAATCCTGACTTTCTGAAGTCGCATATCCGTTTAAAGCATAAAAAAAAAGATATCCGTAGCCGTAACGCCCGCCCGCTGATTCCGATAAATGACCGCAGGGAAAGTATTGAATACAATAGTGTTGATGTCCTTTCTGTTTGAACGGAGAGGGATGTGTGATTCCGCAGGGCCAGGCCGTATCGACTTGTCTTGAGACCTCAAAAGATGACAGTGTGCCGAAGAATCGATGTATAACATGTTCCCCATGCCTCTTACACGAAGCTCATACCTGAGCAAATCTTTCACTTATCCAAGCATCGATCCCAGCCCGGCCCTCCTCCCTTCTTTTCCCTCTCCTCTAATGCTCCTCTTTCCCAACCGCCTTACGAAAAACTAACAAACTTCGGGTCCCGCGGCAGCCCATCCGGCCCGATGTTATTCTTCGCGAATCGCCCCTCGGTATATATCCTCCGCGCCTCGTCGAAGTTCACCCGACGCTTCTTCATGATCTTCTGGATCTCCCGCTTGCTGGCGTCGTCGAGGCCGGCGCGCGAGTCGCCATCCGCGACGTTGCCCGCGAGGTTGAATGTTGAGGAGGAGAAGCCGGACTCAATGTCGGCGGCGAAGGTGGAGGGGAGCCGGCTGTAGAGATAGGTGGAGGAGGGGAGGAGGGGAATCCAGAGGGCGCGGGTGAGGAAGAGCGCTACGGGCAGAGTCAGCGATGAGTTTGATGGTCATGAGAGGAATCGGGTTTCACTAACCTGTGGAGAGAGCAAGTAAAACGAAGAGGATGGAATAGAATATATAGGCCATCTTTTGTGACCTTGACTTTGGGCTTGCGTGTTCAAAGGAATGTATGGGTGTATGCTGGGTTTAATAAACGGTTGATGTTTGCGCAGGAGTGAAGTCAGGAGAGAGGACACAGACACTCATCTCTCGTCCCGTACGAGTATTTCGTGGCTTTGCTCCGTCTGAGCCGGATTCGTGATGGATTCAATGGATCTTGCGGCTGACGTCTCATGCTAAGGCGGCAAGAGATCCCGCTTAAGGAGGCACTAGGCACATAAGCGAGCATGGCAGTCGCTTATTGGCTGGTCGATACACACAGGCATTTTGGAGTTGACCCTCGCAAAATATATCACGATTTTGAGATTACAAGACGACTTTGTTAACGACAAGATATCGCCGCCAAAATGTCTCACGCAAGCCCACTCGTCAGTGCCGACTTGATCTGGGAGATCTCCAGTATGTTTTCATCCAATTGATGGGAGATGGAAGAGGGAGATTGAACGAAGAATGGGAATCGTGTAGATGTTAACTTTTGAAGGAAACAACAACTCCTACTTGGTCAAGCGCAATACTCAGGGTGGTCTGAGATTCTCCAGAGACCCTCTTAACCTTAAAAACATCCACACACGCAAGGTTCGTGTCCTCAGAAGCTAAATTGGGAATTTGACGGCTAATTGTGGTACAGCATGCTGGTTTCATCAACGACAAGGTACGATAATAGATTGGAAGATGGATGGTTAGGAAATTTGAAGATAATGGAGGCTAATGATAGGCAGGCTGTTGGAATCATCCCAGCTGCAGGTGAGAAGGGTGGTGTTACTCTGATCACCAAGAAGGGATCAGCCGCCCAAAAGCCAGTTGCATCAAACCAGGCCACCTTCGGCGGAAACAAGACTACCAGAAAGTGAGTCTCTCCACAAGCCCCAGGTTCATATTAAGGGAAGCACGCATTGACACAATTCCAGGACCTACAAGTCCATTGCCAGCACCGTGGCTAAGGGAGGATACCGAGGAGACCTGCGCGCTGATGCCGTCGCCCGTGCCAGCGCCATCCGCAAGTCGCAGCGACCTGTCAAGGAATCTCCAGAGGTGAAGTTGCGTGGAGCAAAGGCCCGCAAGGCCGAGGCAGAGAAGGAGCAATAGACGTGGCATATCATGAGGATTGAGGATTTTGCTAGTTTTTCTCGCATAGGAGCCCAAATAAAGGAGTTATATCGAGAAAGCAGACTTGGCTGGTTTAGTGAAAACATTGCGTTTGGCATCTGTGATACCCATCCTGGTGGAAATTGTGGAATGGGTCTGGTTCGATGCTCGTATAACATATGGTAGCTCGAAAGGATTGGTGCCTCTAAATCTATCTCGTCAAAGTGTCTGGTCCCTTTTGAAAATGCCATACCCTGCTTGGAATGCAGGTACTAGCAGACATGTGATAGCCTCATTTTGGTACGGAATTATACTGAGCAGACAGCTCCCGACTCTCTCCGCAGCCGGATAGTTTCTTTCTTAGTGGGGTACCGGGTGCTGAGCTGTAGTTGGGCCTGAGCACGATATTTCTCAAATATATATATAAGAGACAAGTGCATCCCCATCCTCTTTTCTGCCATTTTCAAAACAAAGCATATCACATAAAAACCCGAAGCCCCCATTCAACCAGACTCAAGCATAAAGGTAACACAACCCCACTCGGGCCAATCATCTCTCTGTGCCGATGTCCGAGCTCAACCCCTCCATCTGCCAGTTTCAACCACAACTTTGCTTTGTTAATTTGACCTGATTTGCAATACATACGCCTCAAGACAAAATACATATCTAACTTTATTTTTCTCCAGCATACCTCCTCCAAAACCGCAATAAACAGGTATGTCAACCACCTGTTGACGCGATACTGAGGTGATCTTTGTATAAGTGCGGGGTACTGATCCCTTCCAAACAGAACAGAACATACATTTCACAATGGGAATCAAAGCTGGTAAGTATCTTTCTTTTGGCGGTGAAGAACAGGTATTGATCAGGTTATACAGTCGTCGCTGGAGCATCTGGAGGAATTGGTCAAGTAAATGCACCCATTCGAAGCTGTTGATCCATTGCTAAGATACCTCCCAACAGCCACTATCCCTCCTCCTCAAGACCTCGTCCCTCATCACCGAATTGGCCTTGTACGATGTTGTAAATACCCCGGGTGTTGCTGCTGACTTGTCACACATCTCCTCTCCAGCTGTACGTCTACCCGTCAAGTAATAACAAGATTACAAGTTGATGAAGGGTAGAAAATCTCTGGCTACCTCCCAAAAGACGATGGAGCCAAGCTCGCATTCAAGGATGCAAACATTATTGTCATCCCAGCTGGAATCCCCCGTATGTCTGAGAACTAAAACACGTACATCCATTGGCTAACAGCAGAACAGGCAAGCCTGGAATGACCCGCGACGACCTTTTCAACATCAACGCTGGCATCGTAAAGGGTCTCATCGAAGTCATCGCTGAGGTCGCACCCAAAGCATACATTCTCATCATCTCCAACCCAGTCAACTCCACCGTCCCCATTGCCGCCGAGGTCCTCAAGGCGAAAGGAGTCTTCGACCCCAAGCGCCTATTTGGTGTTACCACCCTCGATGTCGTCCGTGCTGAGACTTTTGTTGCTGAGATCACTGGCGAGGCCAACCCACAGAAGCTTACTATCCCAGTCATTGGAGGACACTCTGGCGAGACTATTGTTCCTCTTTTCAGCCAGGCGCAGCCAAGTGTCAAGATCCCAGATGAGAAGTTGGCTGATCTAGTCAAGCGTGTGCAATTTGGTGGTGATGAGGTTGTGAAGGCCAAGGATGGAGCTGGATCTGCCACCCTCTCCATGGCATATGCCGGATATCGGTAACTGTTTCTTTCCAGATTCTCAAATAGAAAACTGACAATATGCAGCTTCGCAGAGGCAGTCCTCAAGGGACTCAATGGAGAGACGGGTATCATCGAGCCCAGCTTTGTCTACCTCCCCGGTGTTCCAGGAGGCGAGGAGATTGCCAAGCAGACCGGTGTTGATTTCTTCTCTGTCCCCATCCAGCTAGGCGTACTTCTCCCTTCCGCTTCTTAATCCCTCAGCTAACCATATCCAGAAATCCGGAGTCGAGAAGGCTATTAACCCACTCACTAACATCAATGACAACGAGAAGACACTCCTAAAGGCTGCTGTTGAGGGTCTCAAAGGCAACATCGAGAAAGGTGTCTCATTCGCCCACAACCCACCTCAGAAGTAGTACTCCCTTTCTCCTATCAAATAAATATTCTCTCATTTCCTTTCAACTCTAAAAGCCATGTTTTGAGCTCTCATAGAGAAAGCAATCCATCAGCTTCTAGTGATGAGCCAGACAAGACTGGTTGGAACACAAACCGGCACCCATTGGACTAGTAACTGATCGTTGGCGTCTTGCTTAGATAGGCTGTAATGGCTGCACGTTTTGCCGAGCTTAGCGCTTGTTGTCCTTCTCATCCATTCTACAGGCTTATTCGGTTAGACTCAGGTGGAATGAGATGATGGGCAATGGACTAGACGAGCTCTCAGTTGGGGTTGGGAACAAGTAACAAAAATGAAAGCTTCACAAGAACTCGCATTGCTTTCCACAATTTTCGCATCTGTGCCATATGTGACTATGTGACCCCTCCCCTCCCTAGCACCCGGCTCAGAACAAGGCCACTTCATCATAAGCCTTTTGTTAATTTCATGCTCTATTGGAATCGCTTTCCTAGGCTGTGGCCATCCACTTATGATCTTATCTACACTGGGCATCGCTTTTTCATTTCTTTTGCAGACAACGGCCATTTCGTTATGTCATTGTTTGAATAGGACATAGGAGTTTTGTATGTCTTCTTTCCCAACGTACCTCCACACCACAATTCTCATCTGCTGACGAGCCCATCTATGCTTGAGATTCTTTTGCCCTTCTATACCGCTCAATTAGTGTCCATGTACTCATGCAATCCTCAGAAACGCCGTCCCATGCCGCTAAATCGCAACTGCAAGTCATTTCCCCCCAACGCCAACAATTCGGATCTCTGCAAATTGAAGACGGCTCAGGGCTTTGCAACTATAGATCTGATCTGGAATGTCGCGCCGGGTAACTCATTCGTGTCCGCCTCGACCGTTGCATTGATCCCCATACTAGCCAGCGCACCACGTATGATGCCGCATGGGAACCATAAGAACTGTGTTCCTGTTAGCCTCTTCCTTCTTTCGAGATACAACTTTTTTTTTTCTCATACGTACCGGCTGCGCTCTCGCAACAGCATTTCCCCCAACCTCGGTGCTCATCCTGCTAAACGGACGAAACGAATTATCCGTCAACACATACACACCCCTGTGATTCGTCTTCAGATTATCAATCTGTTTCCTGAAAACCAGCATCCAGAGGTCTTTGCAGAGAAACTTGATAACGTCGAGGGTATCCGTGAAGCGCGGCCTATCTCTCGAGAACCTGTTTTATTCCATATTAGCTTCTCCATTTGCTGCTGCCTTCATACCCTCCTATCCCCGTTGGAGTGCGAAACCTAGGAACGAATATAGGGCAAAGGGGGCGAACCGTTCTACGAGCCCCTGCCCAACACGATACCCCAAATTCTCCAATCTATAAAACGCAGCATCCCGGAGCTCATCCTCGTCCAATCCACCCTTCTTCTCTCCCTCGCTATTTCCTCCGTTGCGGGCACCTTTGGCCACAGCCCCCTTCACAGCCAGCTTTCCCTCCTTATCATCCTTGTCTCTTTCCGGACCGTCAACTTCGTCCGCGACGCGAAAGGACATAGGAACCAGCTCTATCATGAGGAGATCGAGACAGGAGGATGCGAGGAAGGTTGCGCTTGGGTCGGAGGCATTGTAGGGCGGAAGTGGGGAATCGAAGGACATCTTAGGTTGTGGCTTTGTGGACGGAGGTTGGGAGAAGTTGCAGATGCATTGATTGTGTTGTGTAGGGGATAAAGCTATGTTCGGCTGAGGACTAAGTTGATGATGATGGATATGCCAAGGCAAGGCTGAGTACTTTTTTGATAATGTGTAGTCACGTGGTTATCTCTTTACTATTTGGACTACCCAAATCTTAGTGACCCTGTTTCATCTTGCGAGGACGGGCGCACATCTTGCATAGTATGGGAATACAGTTGTGCCATATCGTGTGATATCTGTGGCAACGAATCATAATTCAGATGGCCTTCGACATGCTTTGGCCTGGATCCAAAATCCACGTTTAACAGCCCAGAAGCTTTGTTGACTGGTCTCTCTAATATTCAACACAATCCTAATGTAATTAGAGCTTTTGATTCCTCTACCATCTCAGCATGTCATATTAGCCTTTCCCATTGCCTAATTTTGTAGAGGTGGAATGCTCATTCCGTGCGAGCATTCATTAACAGCTATACATGTATCGCATAAACTCCTCGTTTCCCCTTATCATATAAAGCAACTTGGTATCATAATTACCGCCTGCCCTGCGCCGCCAATGTGAGCCTTGCCAATGCTGTCATGAACGCCTTCGAAAAACAAACTGTGGGAATCTTGAGATTATAGTACAGGTATGAAAGGAGGTATCTTCTCTGAACTCTTAAGAAGGACGAGGATATGCAAAGTTAGGACCTGATGTACCGTTGGGAAAGAAAGACGTGTTTGGGGCGGTTCTGAATGCGGAAGGTAGTGGAGGCAAAGTGACGAGCGGCTGCTGTCGCTTAGGTGGAGGAGGTGCGTCATCTTCATCTCCGCTGGAAGTAAGATCGATGACTGCTGCTATAGGCTACATGAAAGCTGGTTTTAGTGATTGTCCGATACCAGTAGAAGGACTTCATAGAGTCATATATGAACCATTTAGGGACGACTTACTCGCTTTGAACTTGTCGTTCCCAAGTCTCTTGGAGCTGAGCCTGGCTGAGACGACATCGATTGATCTCGGAAGCCAGGTGTTGCGGCAGTAGCACGAGGTGTGCTCATGCGTATGCTATCTCCAGCCTTTGTAACCTCGACTAGATCATCATCGTCATCGCTGGTGCTCGCGACTCCATTAGTTGATCCAGGCATAGGCTCCTTCCGAACATCCCATTTTCCGTTGGGCTGTACTGTCACCTGTTCCACTGATCTTGCTGTAGTATTCAAGATGTCCTTGACATATCTACGGGTATTTCATTAATAAAACTACACAGCCTAGCTAAGTTGAATACTCACTCATCAATGACTAGATTTTCAAATGGCGCCGAGTTATTACAGATAGGGCATAGCCAAGTAGGCCCTTGTTCTTGTAGCTGTAAATAAGAAGTTGCATCGAAGCATTGATTGTGTCGGCAAGCCATTCCTCTGCATGGTAATGACATCCGTAGGGTGGACAATGGGCACTTCAGAGACAAAACGGAGGCCGTGGCAACGATATCAGGGTCACGAGACTTACTGACCACTAGGCACAATTAGCATCACCAATTACACCACTGTAAAAATACTTGCTCTCAGCGATAACCGTCTCTTTTGAAATCCTTTTGCCAACTCTTAGTTTCTCTACCAGCTCCTCCACTTCGATCGTCTTGGCCACGTAGATAATTAGATAGAATTTCTGTATACACAATGAGTATGATGTATCTATAAAACGGCACAGAAAGGGAAAGGTGAGGGCATCAAAGGCTATCTACACAAGGTTCTGAAAGCTAACTTGACTAGAAGAACTCAGAGAACTCGCCTTGGTAGTCAGAGCATAAGTCATCTCAACTTTATTAGCATAATGTGGAATGTTCAGGCGCAAAGCTTTCGTAATATCTACGGGTCTTGTAGATCCTGGTTTGTTCTTGAGACCACGCAAGTTGGCTTTCACATCACCACCGTTGACCTTGATCTCTGACTGATGTGGGAAAGCGATATCTTGTCGGCCGCTGCTCTCCCCAGAGCAGAATACCATAACTTTCAATGATGGCTCCCTAGATACTCTTGCTAGTACTGGGTGATCGCTGACCCGTAACGTGATATCAACTGTGTGCCGGTGTGCTGCCATGACTAGGCGCCATCAGCCTTGTCCTCAATTGTGTGCACTTCCGTGATATTACTTACCTTGACATTCCTTGGTTGCACCGAGTTGCTGCTCGATTGTGTAGAAGGGACTTGGCTTGAACTCCAGTACTGTCGACCATCAGAACATCATTCAATTACTTTCAGATCCTTCGCGGCTCACCCTGTAAACCGCCATAGGGACGATATCCCCCATTCATCCCGCCTCCCATATTGTTGTAGACACCGCCTTGCGGTAGTAATGGAGCTCCTGGAGATGCCGAGCTTGTCATGCTACTGCCGGGCCGCGTCATTGAAGAAGGATCCTCTATCATATGCTTGAGCCGGTTGAACCTATTTAGATCGCCAATATGTGCATGATGCTTCAGCCCTATCAAAGAATCCAAGTTAGCCTTATCTTATGCCTTGATATTCGAGTGAATAGATTGGTAGGTAGGATGCCAAAAGTGAGAGTTCGCATTTGAACACTGTCACGCAATGACTTCACAGAAGCGCTTTCCTTCAGCTGCAATACTTACGATCTATGATTCGCATCTGCAGTTCCGCTTTAACTCCCTTTTTGGAGAGGCCCTCGTTGTCGCAGATTTGTTGGAGAAGCTTGTTAACCATGCCAGAACCCCTAACTCTTTTTTCGGCTGCCCTCCAGTCGAAGGGGCCAGAAGGAGCATTTGGACCACCTCCCATCGAGGCCATTCTCCCGCGAACCACAAGAAAATAGTTGGTACCCTTCAACTAGCAAATTGAAGTAGGGAAAGCTGTTGAATTTCAGATAAAGCGGAGCAGCAGTCAATGGCAAGGCAAATGCTAGCTATTGTCGCTTTGTATTTTAACGTGTTGTGGTGATATAGGCTTACCTAAATTTGTGAGTTTGAAAGCACTCGGTCTGAACCTTTTGTCGTCAGTAACGAACTCATGTTCACAAAAAGGGAAGGCGGTCGGGCAGAAAAGCATAATCGTATGCGCTAATACTGACACTAAAACGCGGCCGGGCAGATAATTTATTTCTCGCCCAAAAACCCCGCCTCCAGTCATGCTAGACTATTGATTCATTGTTCTTGACAGATACTGTTTTGAGTGCAACATTTCACCTCTTCGACCCTCTCCCGCACGCTCCGAACACTCCACAGGAAGCCACACTCAGGCTCCGACAACAATTGTAATGGCGAAAGGTGCACGAGCAAGCACAAAAAAGGCGAACAATGCCAGGTTAAAGAGCACGGTGTTTGGGCCCGTCGAGACAGCACGAGCAGAACGACTGAACGCCAAACTCATGGAGTTGGTCGCGCAGCCAAAGCCATCACAAAAAGATGTGGAAATGATAGCGCAAGATGGTATGTCACTCGCAGCTGCGGAGAAATGGTCTAATGGCAATTGCCTAGATGTTACAAATGTTGAAGCTGTCCCAGCTTCAGACAATAAGCAGACAGAGGGTATGCCAAAGATAGTATTCCATCTGGTAACAATGCTGACAATGCGGTAGCTATGGAAGTTGACCAAGATGCTTCAAAATCTGCCACCAAATCAAAGCGAAGTGGGCGCGTGGACAAGAGAAGAAGTAGTAGCCGAAAAGCATCAATCGTTTTCCCAAAATACAAATCTAGCAAGAAAGCCGGAAAGTCAAAGAAGTAGTGGGTTATGAATGGCACTTGAGGTTATGATTGTCTAAAGGCGTTCTGGTTGGCATTGCAGGAGTTTGACAACCTGGGAAAGGATTTCGCGCGCAGGCCAATATGCTGCAATTTTCCAGTTTCCAATAAGTGATACCATGGAGATACTGAAAGAGCACACTACGGGGGAGCATATACTGAGAAAATGCCTAGATGGTTTACTCATCAATTCTGCAAGCATGGCATCGAATACCTTCTCGTAGGTTTGGTTTCGCAAGGTATCTTTTCAATCGGACACAGACATTTAGTCAAAGCTTATTCACTTGGAAGAGGTGCTGTGCTCGATATGAGGTTAGAATTTCCAGAGATTATACCAAATGAAAGAATATACCAAACCACCTAAGATAATAGCAACTCGATTTGAAGCATATTTCGGTGCCAAGGCCAAGTGAACCCGATAAGTCCTTATCGGCGACCCCATTTCAAGTTAGGAGGAGCTGAAGACAGATCATTGTGCACTTCGTATTACACTTTTTCCTTCTTTTGTATGCAATGGGCATAGACGTAGGTCCAGCACTGCTAGCTTGGCGGTGTTTTTCATAGAAAGGTAATTGTGCCGTTGATCGGGCTCACAATATGGCTGTGAAAAGCTCCCTTACGCTTCTTGGAGCAAACGTCCTCATCCCAATCGCAATACTGGTCTTTGCCAGTGGATTCTTTCCTTATAAGCCTTTTCTATCCGGATTAGCTCAGTTTGACGGCAATGGATCTCCGCCAGAACCGCCCTTCGATAGGTTGGTGTTTATGGTAGTGGACGCTTTACGCAGCGATTTCGTGTATTCGGATGTGTCTGGGTTTCAATTCACGCAAAGGTATGAATTAGATATTTGGGACCGCAGCAAAAACTAATCTGAACATGTCAGTCTCATTTCAAGTGGTGCAGCTATGCCATACACTGCTCATGCGACGTCCCCTACCATTACCATGCCACGAATCAAAGCTATAACTACTGGTTCTACGCCTTCTTTTCTCGATGTGATTCTAAACTTTGCCGAGTCAGACACTACTTCAAGTTTGGCTACACAGGACACATGGTTGGCGCAAATGAAAGCAAAGAACGCGGGTAAAATGATTATGTACGGAGATGATACTTGGCTCAAGCTCTTTCCTGAGACATTTGATCGTTCTGAAGGAACCTCAAGCTTTTTTGTTTCGGTCAGTCACTCTAGGAGCAAGCCATACATAGCATATAGCTGAATAGAATTTGTTAGGATTTCACTGAGGTTGACAACAATGTCACCCGACATGTGCCAGACGAGCTGAAGCATGATGACTGGAATACTATGGTGTTACACTACCTAGGTCTCGACCATATTGGACATAAAACAGGACCGAGAGGGTATGTCTCAGTATCTGCCAGGGTTTATAGGTGGCTAATACTATGGAAGTCCTAATATGGTTCCTAAGCAGCAAGAGATGGATGGCATAGTCCGTCATATTTTTGAAGCCATTAAGACAGAAGAAGCCCTTCAGTCCACTCTTCTAGTCCTTTTAGGTGATCATGGAATGAATGATGCTGGTAATCATGGTGGCTCTAGTCCGGGAGAGACTTCCCCCGCTCTCGTCTTTATATCGCCGAAGCTCAAGAACATTACATCTGGATTTCAGTCACCTGCTCCTTTTGAAGAGGACTTCCAGTACTATACTACAATTGAGCAGTCTGATATAGCTCCTACACTAGGGGCATTGCTTGGTTTCCCTGTTCCTCGTAACAATCTTGGAGCTATCATACCGGACTTTCTCGCTTTCTGGCCCAATTGTAAGTGGAACAAATTGGAACCAAGTCTCCTAGCTGACTCTGACTAGACAAGGATAAAACACAAATTTTACTTGAAAACGCTAAACAGATAGTGAGCGTAGTATCTGCCACATTTCCATCATTTGAAAGTACTGGTTCTTCCAAAAATTGCCATGAAATCACGAATAGCGTCGGCGAGCTGGCATGTCAGTGGAGAGATCTCGCTGAAAGGTCAGGTAATCTAGTAAACGACGGTGAAGGAAAAGAGAAATGGTACAAGGATATGACGAAGGTAAAAACATCAATATTCCGTGCTAAATGTGCATCACTAACTCTAAGCAGTGGCTCAAAAGAGCTCAAGGATTAATGAGCAGCACTGCAAGCAATTATGATGTGTCAAAACTAATAGCCGGGCAAATTCTGACTGCATCCGCTCTTTTGTTGGGGATAGCTGCGGCTTGGGAAATGATAGCCGGCTCAATCACCGCCAGCGCTCCGTTCTTGATAACCACTTTGCTTTATGGCTTGATGATGTTTGCAAGTAGCTATGTTGAGGAAGAGCAGCACTTCTGGTATTGGGGCACTACTGCCTGGTTGGGCGTTCTCTGGCTTCAAAAGTAAGATACCCTTCGGCCACTTTTCTTCAGGCTGACAGTTCCAAGTTATCGAAAGACTGCGGCAAGGCGCTTGATTACTCTTACTTGTTTCGCCATCTTTAGTACCATGAGAGTCATTCGGCGTTGGAACCAGACTGGACAGAAATGGGCTGGTGAGCCAGATATTTCCGGGGCATTCTTTGATCACAAAATTGTGTTCTGGGCTCTGACTGGGGTCACTTATCTATGGAATCTACAGTGCCTATCAAGCCGCGGGTTCCCTAGATTCCCCAAGCTTGCAGGTGGTGCAATCGGAGCAGCTTTAGCTACAGCAGGCCTTACCTTCAAACTAGCCTTCATTAAAGAGGACTCTCCTGAGCTTCTCCTCTTCACCAGCTCGACGGCTGTCGATCCTAAGATGGAAGTCTCTTTGGTTACCCGTGCCCGGATTGCCTTTCTCGCGCTGGCAATGGCATTTCTATATGTCATAGTCTCCGGATTCAGTAAACCTAGACGTATAGATGGTATGTCGAGCTACAAATCCTTTCTTTTCATCTGAGGCGCCAAAAAGGGACACCTTGTGGGCTGACACTTCTCTAGCCACGATCCGCACAATTCACGATTTGCTCTTGCAGTTCCTCATAATACAGTCTCGTGCTACGAACATTCCTCTACTGCTCCTTTTCGAGGTCTTGTTCTACTTACTCAAGGATCTGGATCATGGCCTGGTCGAAATTACAACCACATCATTACTAATGCAGTATATGTCTTTCTTTGCATTTGGAGGCTCAAATGCCATATCGTCAATAGATTTATCAAGCGCGTATAATGGAGTCAGCGGATATAATGTCATTGCTGTCGGCATTCTAACTTTCATTAGTAACTGGGTTGGGCCAGTCTATTGGACTTCCGCTACCAACATCCTACTACTACGTCTGAGCAGAACTGGAGAGAAAAATGTGCTATATCGACACTTAGCACTGCTCACTGTATTTACGACGAGCAGTCTTTTCTTTGTCATGGCCGCATGTACACTACTCCGAGCGCATCTCTTCATATGGACTGTCTTTTCACCAAAATACCTGTATAGCATGGCGTGGAGCATCGGCCAGCATTTGTGTATCAATATGGGAGTGGGGAGTGCATTGTACTGGTTGGGGAAACAGTATGCATAGAATACCGATGTTTCAAGGTCTCTCGCACCTTGATATCACGAAATAGAAAGCCTAACATGTAGAGGGCCGTAGAATTGTTACTTGTATTCATGACTTTATTGGAAGATTTTTGTCCTTTTCCCGCTTCTTCCTCCTTTGTAAAGCTTCAGATTCGACGCCAATTGAAATGTCCTTCGGCCCATCTAGCCCTTTCGCCCGCTTCTTAGCTGGCGACGTTCGAACTGCTCCTCTCTCTTCTTCAGCCTCAGAATCATCCACTCCATAAGTTCTCACGTTGGCCTTTTCGATATCCTCCCTCCTGATCACCTCGCCAAAGTCAATTTCATGCAAGCCACTCGTATCGGCCTCGGTTGCCTGCTTCTCCACATCCTCGTCCTTATCTTCCTCTTCCTGACCTGTTCCCAATGGCAAGATAATCTTACGTATCCTTGCCAACATTCCTACCAGCATTAATCCCAGATTTGAGAACTGATTATCAGCCACCACAGCCGAGAACGCCCTACATCATCACATTAGCTCCTTTCCCTTCCAACCCTTCTTGAACTCCCTAGCAACAGAACTTACAGATAACACTTGGGCACCACCCACCTCACCACGAAATCCACCCTACCCTCTACAGCTTCACGTGATGCAATTGTATACTTATTCTGATCGCCGACAAGCTTCTGGTCTCGAATGTATTTCTCAAGCTCGGTGGTCAGCTTCGAGATATTGCGGCGGAGGACGGAGAAGGATTTCCACCATTTTGCGAGGCGGTGCTGGTTCTTATTACGGTGGTAGGTGGCGGACAGGATGAGGGTTATGGAGGAGAGCTCCTCTTGCGATCTATTCATTTCGCTGGCTGTGCCCATACCACCTATTTCCACCTCAAGAATTCAGGTGGGAGCTTTGAAGAGAATGGTTATTTGATATCTCGAGAATTCTTGTAGTACAGTTAGACATTGAACTCAGATTGGAGAGGGCCTTTTCACTAGAGAAGCAAGCCTCTTTAAGCGAGAAACCCCTGAGCATGCCAAGACCCGATCACGGAAGATCGTCTCCAGCTAAAAAGGGAAAAAGACGATCTAAACACTAACTGCCAAATACTTCATCCTTTGACTATAATCTGTATTTCGCCATCGAGTATTTTTAAATAAAGCGAAAAGCCAATTCACTCTTGTCAAGAGTAGGTTTATAAAATTATATCGGAAGCAATTAAATATTAACAAGCATACGATGAAGTGAGAAAGCAAATGTATAACATCGTCTCATACTTTAGTTAAGCATTGACATGTATATATTAGAGTGAAAAAAAAAGTTTATGACATTGTCTCACAATTAATTAAACATTGGTAAGCATACAATGAAGTGAAAAAGCGATAACCCGTGTAAAAATTGGCTCTCTACTTCTCAGCTGGTGAGACGGGTACCCCAGATTTTGTAAATATTTGAACCCCACTTTGACTCACTTCACCCCTCCATCAATCCTTTTTTCTCAATACATCATTCCTCTTTCTCATAACATCTTGAAATAAATCCCACGAAAATGGAACGAGAGGTAAGTCTGTTCTGTGCTTTGGTCTCCGTCCGTGATAGAAAGGTAATTGGCTGACAATGGCAACAGAATGTCACCTATTTCGGAGCAGGCCCCGCCGGCCTCCCAACCAGCGTCCTCGAAATCGTCTCCAAAGCCCTCGTAAACTATCAAGGCCTCGGAATTGGCCTAGCAGAAATCTCCCACCGCTCCTCGCAAGCTACCGAGATTCTGCAGAATACGAGGGACGACCTGCGCACCTACCTCTCCATCCCCGAGGACTTCGAGATCCTGTTCATGCAAGGTGGCGGGACCGGTCAGTTTTCTGCTACCGTATATGAGTTCGTGGGACTGTGGGTTGAGAGGCGGAGGAGGAAGATTGCTGAGCAAGGAGGTGACGAGGAGAGCGTCTTGAAGGAGCTGCAGAAGCAGGTGGATGAGGAGCTGAAGATTGACTATCTGGTCACCGGCGGTTGGAGCTTGAAGGCTAGTCAGGAGGGTGCGAGGTTGGTAGGAGAGGAACATGTGAACATCGTCACTGATGCGAGAAAAATCAATAATGGGAAGTTTGGCAAGATTCCTGAAGAGAAGGATTGGAAGTTGAGCAAGAACGCTGCAATGGTGTATTTCTGCGACAACGAGACTGTGGATGGTGTTGAATATCCGGCTTTCCCGAAAATATTGGAGAATAAGGGAGGTGAGGATGAGCTGCTTGTGGTCGCAGACATGTCATCCAATATCCTATCCCGGCCGATTCCGTTCCAGAACTTGTCGTTGGTGTTTTTTGGCGCGCAGAAGAATTTGGGATGTGCAGGTATCACGGTGGCTATTATTAAGAAGAACCTTCTTGCTCCTGTTTCTGGAAGGGCAGATCCTAAACTTCTGCGAAAACTCGGATTGCCGATCGGACCAATCGTCCTTTCATATGATACCATTTACAAGAACAACAGCTTGTATAATACTCTCAGCATCCCGGATGTTTTCCTCGCTGGTCAAGTTCTGAAGAAGGCTCTGAATACCTACCCGGACAAGGTGGATGGGCAAACATTGGTCTCTCAACAGAAAGCTGCTTTAATATATGGGGCTGTGGAGGTAAACCCAGACAGGTTTAAGGTAGGCTTGTCATTGCTATGAGGCTTGAGATATTGACAAAAGATAGGTTGTCCCAGATAAAACTGTAAGATCAAGAATGAATATCTGCTTCCGGATTATCAAGGACGGACAAGTCAGCGAAGACGAAGAGAAGCGGTTTGTCAAGGAAGCGGAGGCCAAGGGCTTAGTAGGTACGTATTCAATGCCAGATTTTTTTGACTTAAAATGAACTGTATCACTGACAATTCTTAGGTTTAAAAGGATACCGTACCGTAGGCGGTGTTCGTGCCAGCAATTACAACAGCGTCTCTCTCGATGGCGCGAAGAAACTTGCAGAATTCATCAACTCATTCTAGAAATGACCAAAGGATAAAAGAGGGACCTGCGGGAGTATAAAGGGATTGTATGGCTATGAAAAGTCGGTTCGACACCAGGTTCAACAACTAATAAAATACTTTTTTCAACAATTTTAGAAGGGTATTTATTGAAACAATGTCCTAACACCAAAGTTTATTATACAAAGTGTTTTGAACTGCCTGTAGAGTATCCCATATTTCAATTGAAATCCCATGTCTCCCCAGGTCATAAACATATGAAACTAATGGTGAAGGACTTTTTGCACCAACCTTTTGCTGCTTGCTAGAACATGTAAAATATGCATTCAGGAGGACCTCAACATTATCTTTAAGAAGCCATTTCTGTGCATATGCGCCTTGCTACAAGAAAGACTTGCACAATCTAAGGCAATAAAACAGAACATGCAAACAAAAAAGAGACCCCATCTTGTCTTCTGCGCTTTGGCGAAGCGGCGTAGGGCTACGATAGACGTGTTACCTGAATCTACATAAGAATTGCGATCTCTTAGGGAAAGTATTCGCAGATGTCAAGCCAGCGGCTTCGTTTTCGTAAAGGGCGTGGATGCCAAGGCTTTGATAACCGATAAGGACCCTCAAGCGTCATACAAAAGGATCTCAATTTCATATTTTATTTTTCATTTTCATCCCATTCTTTAGACTTTTACTTATTCAGGCCATACTCCTCCTCCCTCCCACCACCATGTCTCCTTCTGCCATTGGTAAGCGGAAGCCCAAGGTTTGCAGCTATAAAATTCTTGCTAATTCAAGACCCAGAAGATCAAACTAAAGCCCCCTCCATATCCATCAATGGCCTCTCCTACCGCTTCCCCGACCGTTCTCTCGGCCTAGAAGGCATCACCCTCTCCCTGCCGCCCGCCTCGCGCACGCTGCTCATCGGCGCAAACGGAGCCGGCAAGACGACTCTCCTACGTCTCCTCTCTGGCAAGCGTCTCGCGCCGTCGAACACTGTAAGCGTAGGAGGGCTTGACCCCTTCAAAGACGGACTCGAAGGCGTGACATACCTTGGTCTCGAATGGGTGCTCAATCCCATTGTGCGGACGGATATCGGGGTCAAGGAGCTGCTCAAGAGTGTGGGAGGCGACCATTTTCCCGAGCGGAGGGACGAGCTGGTCAGCGTGCTGGATATTGATCTGGAATGGCGCATGCACGCGGTCTCAGACGGAGAACGACGGAGGGTGCAGCTTGCCATGGGTCTGATCAGGCCATGGCGGATCTTGCTTCTGGACGAGATCACCGTGGATCTGGATCTGCTAAGCCGTTCGAATTTCCTGGCCTTCTTGAAGAAAGAGACGGAGACGAGACCCTGCACGATTGTCTACGCGACGCATATTCTGGATAATTTGGCGCAATGGCCTACGCACTTGGTACATATGAGCCTGGGGAAGGTCAAGGAATGTGGCGCCACGTCCGAGTTTGATTTGAGCACTCGGGGAACTACCGGAAATAGCCATCTTGGAGAATTGGTTCTAGCGTGGTTGAAAGACGATCTTGCGGAACGTGGACCAAGAAACCTGGGCCACGGGAACGCAGGAACGGCGTATATGCCCCCAGGAGTTGGAGGTTACGGAAGTGAGAGGAGACCTGAGTGATGCGTTCCACCATATTTCTTTTTGTTTATCACTTCAACATGTGTGATCGGCGAATCTCAATGGCGGTATGTATAGGACATGGAGTTCAACAGGATGGGTATTTTCAACATGCATTGGCGGCGCGATTTAACATTAGACTCTTCAACATACCCGAAGGAAATCCTTCAACATGCATTGGTGGCGCACATGATATAACATGTAGATATGATTCTTTTATGATACAAGCGGGATGATAGAATAGACTCTCAACGAGCTATCTTCACTAGCAATAGCAAGTTCCAGCCTCTTAATTCCTTGCTCAGTTCCTTGTGATGGCTTCCATGCCAGCTGTGTTATGGCTTTCGAGGGATACGGAGAGGAACTATAATCGTTAGACGTGCTTACAACAGAGTGCCCGAGAACAACTTACATAGGGTCAGATGCTTCAACTACTGTCACCGAGAAGCTGTCTTTCAGATCCACAACATATATCTTCAATACCCCCGACTCAAGGCCTACCGCGAGATAAGTCTTGTCTCCAACTAATAGAACATCTGGGAAGTCAATGGCCGTCACAGGACCTTCCTCCGGTATCGTTGCCTTATGCTTCCACTCACTTTCTCCCTCCCGTGCCCATATCTTAACCTGCTTATCTCTGCCTGCCGTCGCGAACAGCTGTGTGCTACCGGCAGCCCATGTAGCGTCAAGAATCATCCTCGTATGTCCTTTCGGGTCTGCTTTCATCAATTTATAGATGTTCTTTTCTGTCACATCCCTCTCGAAAATAGCCCACTGCCGGTCTCTTCCAACGCTCAATAAGTACCGGTCATCGGGCGAAAACCGCAATCGCGTCGCAGTTAAGCTGTGCACCGCAAGCGGCGGCTTAACTTCATGCCAGGACGTTGCCTCAAAGATTCTTATTACAGCATGATCAATCGAGCTGGCCTTACACGCTGTCGCGACCAGTGTTCCGTCATGACTTGTCGCCAGAGCAGAAATCTCATATCCGTGCCCATACAATTTCTCTGCTTCGGGCCATAGCGTATGACGACTAAGATGTTCCTCGAAAGGCGGATGATTAAAGTCGAGCGTTGATTTCCGCACAATGGATGCTGGATCAATGGCTTCACGGTCGGTGTGGTGGCTCGATGGCACGTCCTGGTCGTCGTCTACAGCTTCAATAGCTTTGTTGGAGAGGCCGAGGACTGGCATATTTGCGGCGTCGGGCATGTGGTCTAATTCTGAGCCTGCGAAACCGCAGAGTTGGCTGAGGAGTTTGGCGACGGCTTTAGGTTCGTTGAAGACACGAAGGAGTTTTTCGTCTGCGCCAGAGACAAATTGAGAGGTTCCGAGGGAGTCGATGCAATTCAGGTCATAGCCGTGTATTTGTGGTCGGGCCATCTCGTGCCACGATGTTTGGCTACAGCGCTTCCATTGCGCGTGCAGTCTTGTAGTTTGGTCGGAACTGGTCGAGAGTAAATAATTGCCGTCTTTTGACCATGCGATCCCGGTTATAGGTTGCGTGTGCCCACTGATTCCTATGCTCTGGACCCAGCGATCTTGCTCCTTGTTCTTATTCCATAATCTCCAACTTCCAGTTCTGCCCAAGGATACGAGTGTGGACCCCGACGGTGACCATAGTCCCGTCCAGAACCCCCCTGTACTTCCTGTAGCTGTAGTTGAACCTTTCTCCGAACTGATTTCTCCGAGTCTGGCTATTGTAACCCAGACACCCGTGCTGGCATCTGACTCCCAAATCGCTAAGGAGTTGTCTGCTGAAGCTGAAAGTAGCTGCAAATTTTTACCCTGAGAACACCATCTTGTGCTATAGATCCAGTCCTCATGCCCCAGCAACAGAGCCTCGAAGGTAGCAGAATAATCTAGTCCTTGAGCATTGAAGCGGTGAGCTTTGTTTGACAGTGATTTGCCAGGTAGGAATGCACCAAGAGAAGGGTCTGCAGTGGCAGCAGCAGCTGGTAGCTCTTTACCTTGATGTATTCGCCATAATCGAATATATTTGTCTTGGCTCGCTGAGGACAGAAGAAGGTCGCTATGAGGACTATCATTTTCTTGTGTGAATTCTAGAGAACGTATCCATCCTTCATGACCTGCCAATGTTGCCCGCAGCTTGAAGCCTGAACCTTCTTCGGCATCGAAGACGTAGATTTGGATGATATCTTTCGTGCCTGCTGCAGCGAGCACATACGAGTCTTTTGCGCCAGTAAGTGGACTTAAGGCCAATGCCAGCGGGAAGAAACGTGGCTTGATGTCGATAGACTGCTGCAGAGTAGCGAAATTTTCATTATCCAGGCTCCATATCTTGATCGTAGAATCGGCAGATCCGGTTGCAAATATACTTGCACCAGAAGCCACGGCTAAACAGTTTATGGAGCTACCATGATCTGATATCGTCTGTACACAAGAATATTTCTCCGAAGAACCTCTCTTCCATACCCTGACGGTTTTATCGACTGATCCACTCACTAAGACGCCACTTGAATTTGGAAGAAACTTCACAGTGTTCACGATATCTGTGTGACCGCCTAAGAAATCATGGATGCCTTGCGACTCTGAATTCTGAGGTCGCCATAATGCAATATTCCTATCGGCACCAAAGGCTAATATTCCTGATGCATCCCAGTCTGCCGTTGCAGGATGCCTATTAGCACCTGCCACGAGATAGTCGGCCTGCATCGGGAGTCCTTGATCCAGATTTCGTTCTTCTATCCCTCTGTAAACAACAATATCTCACGGTTTGCGGCACATTTGGCCATTAAACCACATGAAAATGATATAATTTTAGCCTAAAATTATGCCCGGTATTGCGATTGAGTTTATGAAAAGTTATGCTTGAGATGAGAATATTCTCGTGACTCTAAATTTGAACAAACTAGGAAATTTAGGCGAGAGGACAAAGATTTAATTCGACGACTTCTCATCCCACAACCACATACAAATCCAAACATATTATCTTGACGATACTCAGAAAGCTATCATGGCTTCCGAAGAAACCATTCCTCTGGTCATAGAGTTCCAGTAAGTTTTGTTCAGCTTCTGGCATGAACTAAACTCTAAAATGTGACAGGGGAGGCTTGGAAATACTATTTTCGGATCAGCGCAAGCACACGTTATCCGTGCCAGCAAAAGACGAAAAGGGAAAACCCGTCACCGTCGGGTGGTTGGTCAACCATCTTTGTGAAGAAGTGATGAAGGACTCGAGAAAGGACATGTTTGTTCTCGATGATCACGTGTAAGCGCCTGAGTCCGGCGACACGCCTACGACTTGCTCTCACCGCCAGTCGTTGGAAAAAGCTTCAACAAATCGGTGGTGCACACAAATATACTGCATATTTGCCTCTTGCCTTTCAGTCAGGTTGCTGTGCATCATCGACGTCTTGTGGTGGTTTACATATATCCCTCAGCAAGCATTTCCCAGTCAACATCGCCATGTCATATCCTACCATTCACCCGAATCGGCCTCATAGGCCTAGATTATTATATTGATTTGTACAGAACTGCTGCTAACGATAACCCATAGCCGCCCTGGGATCCTTGTTCTCATCAATGACGCCGACTGGGAGCTAGAAGGAGAGGCCTCTTATGCCCTGCAACCAAACGATAACATCCTCTTCGTATCAACTCTTCATGGAGGATGAGCAGCGATTGGAATCAGGCTCCATGTTGTTAGCTGCACATGACGAGAATAGCCACACAAAGTATATAATCTACCTACAGGCATTTGTTACACCCGCGCTACCCTTATTCCAGAAACCCCGAATCAAGGTTCAATAACGATCGATCTCCCTAGCAAGATCTCATTGTACATGACCATCTGCCCCCGGGCCATTACTTCCGGCAGACTTGTCATATTAGTCACAGTCCAGTAGCTCATCGGAAAGGCGGGGAATAGGTAGGCGTGCATAGCATGGTGGCACAATATCAGCTAGCGAAGAGCTTACCACTGGAAGCGCCGCGTGCAAGACATTTCAGACAGCTATGTAACATCCATCAATGACATCTTGCAACCCAAGGTCGCCAGCAAGTAATGCATGCACGTGATACCAGCATGATCCCTGGGATGATGTGCGTCAAGGGTATGGTTCCACCACCCAGATTGTGCAGATGCATCATCCATGCGCGAAACTTCTTGGCGATTGTGTCAGGGTAGTGTGGCCAATCATAAATTCGCATAATGCATTGTGGTAATATCTCGAAATATTACTTTGCGACGGGTTTTACGGACGATATTCTTGGACAGCTTCAATGGTAGTACGAAAGTAACAGACCCATGATGCCCTCCTCCATCTACCTGCGTGCAGCTGCCGTGCGACACCGCGAGGGTCGAACGTAGGCTCGTGCCGGGCTCCCGCAACGGAAGTCTGTGCCGTAGCAAACAAGCGGACGAGAGCGTGAACCACCTCTCGCAGAAAAGGTATCCGGCGTTAACGAGAAACTCATTCTCATTCATCGATAAGCCCCCTCACGTCGCCATCGCCCATAGCCGTCGCCCATCCCACCACGGTCGTTGCGCGGCGACCTCCCCGCTCCGGCATCCTCCTCCTTGGCATCAGAGTCGGGATCGGGTCAGCCGCCCCAAAATGCGAAAACTCCAGACCGGTCTTGCTGATCAACAATGTAGAAGCACTCCTTGCGTCTCAACAGAACCCCTCCGGAGGCGGTGACCGGTTCAGTGAGGCATTTTTTATCTCTAGCTAACGGCACAGGAACACACCGTGAAAAGAGATGAACCTGTGGGCAGCTAATGTTACGGGGTGCGTGGGATGAGCGGTAAGGCTCCTACCGCTAGCCCCTAGGCCTCTGTAAGGGGGACCCCAGCGACAAAAAATAGCCTGGCGCGTGGTCGTGATACCTGATCGCGTATCTTGCATCCCAAATTATGAATCACACAATTAAATGGGTATTAAGAACTAAAGAGGGAGGAAGAGGGGGGGGGGATGATTATCGGATAAGTAGAAACAGGATTTTCATGACAGCAAAGAATTTGAGGCGGAGATGTCGTGTTCCAACAGAGTGGGAGGAGGGGCGATCGGAGAGATAAGGCGAAAAACTGGTACGCACTTTGATTGGTCATGGAGCCGAATCCTCAACGACGTCTCTCGACCATCAGTCTGGGAAGGCTGAGCGAGAGGGGTCTGGACTGTGAATAGGGGCACAAATTTGTCATCGAACATAATTATGATTCTTGATGATCGCATGCTCGCGCTGAACGATGACAGGATAGAGGAGGCGTGGCCCATAGATACATGCGCAAAATTAGAGAGAAAAAGCCCCCCCAAAAGCTTGAACCACCAATGCAATGGGCATCTTTGCAGACGAGATAGTGAAGCGACTAACAAAATCTTTCAAGAAACCTCCTTTCCTCCGTACAGTATTTTTGGTATATGTTTTGTGCAAAGATTGGTAAAGAAATGTCGGGGAATGAAATATACATGATGCGACTCTTTGGACGCGGACCCCAAAGAGAGGGTATAAAGCAGTGCAAAGCGAAAAGAAAAAAAAAGGAATCGAATCAAAATGAGAAAAATCAAAGCATAGTCAGCGTAAATAATAGAGAGCCCTCCAAATGCGTTTCAGTCAGCCAGTCCCAGTCCCAGTCCCAGTCCCAGCCTCCCATTGTCCCAGTTTATCCAGTACCAGATCCTCCACTACCTGAAGATGCCCTACTCCGTGATAATAATGCTACATCCCTACGTGGTCGTTCATTAACAGTCGTGAAATCTTCGTGGTCTTCATCCTTTTCGTGCAGAGGGTTTTAGTAGAACCTATCGCCAAAGGCCTGGTCCCCACGGACATCGTCGTAGGTATCAGAGTGGGCCTCCTCGTACATGGTAACATCGGAACTGTTTCCGCTACTCTGGCTCTCGTTGTCCATGTCGAACATTTCATACTGCGGCTCCATCTTGAGCCCGTGGTTTCCCATCATCCCGGCGTGCATCATCGGTCCCCCATGCATGAGATGGTCATCTCCATTGAGGGTAACATCAAGGCGCCTCATCTGATTTGCCAGCGCTGCAGTTTGGCCAACCTTTCGATCCTTGCCCCTTCCTTTGATCCCTTTGTTGGAGTTCTTGTAGAGTTTCGAAAAGTAGCTCCACATCTTCTTATCCTCGTCGCTCATTTCTCTTTCCTCCTTGAATTTGGAAAAATACCTACGGAGCGCAGGTTGATGAAACCTGTTATGATGAGACTATTGAAAGACAGTCAGCTTTGCCTTGAACGGTAGGAAATTTGATGATTTCAATGAAATCCCAGCGTGTGGTAGTTGATGTCTGATGGTTGGTCCATAATTGAATAACTCATAACAACACTTAGCATACCTTCAGATTTCCAAGTTGCGTGAAACGCTTGTTACAGTTGTCAATTAAACATGTATATGGCTTCGCTTGCTCATGAGTAATTTTGTGAGCTCGTACATTGCCTCGCTGAGCAAAACGTTTGTTGCAAATGTCGCAAACGAAAGGCTTCTCGCCGGTGTGTCGGCGATGATGAGTCTATGTAACATTAATTAGCACTAGTGATGATGATTGTCAGGGCTCAGGAAGAAATTACCTTCAGATTCCCATGCTGGGAGAAACGGCGACCACAACCAGGCCACTTACAGAGCTATGGATATCAGTAAAATGAATATGTTACTGATAAATGGATTACCTACGTATGGCTTGTCACCTGTGTGCTTTCGCTCATGAATTTCCAGGTGTGTTTTCTGGGAGAATCTCTTGTTGCAGCCAGCTATTTCGCAGATATAGCGCTTCTTTTCATCAATGGGGCTCATGAGTGAGCTTTCATCCTAAGATACCGTACGCATAAGTTTGGATTCACTCTAGGAATGTAGCACATGGCTAGACACGCTGTGATTGCAGAGAGAGAGACGAGAAGCACTTACCACAGGGCCGTCATCATCTGTGGAGACCTCTTTGTTCTGAGAAGAGGCTTTAGCTTGAATTACTTCCATCAATACATCAACATGGGTCTCGAATTTAATGTCTGTAGAACCCGCCGAGCTTGGTGATGAAACATTGGGGCCATTGTCGGGTAGAGATCTTCGTGATGAAGTTGTGCAGTCCCATTGTTGTTCTATTTTGAGCGGTGGGCTCTGGCTGTGTATATCCTCCGCGTACGCTTGCCGAATTTCGCGGGTGTAGAGACCTTCATCGCACCGGACTACTTCCTGGTGACCGATGCGAGGAAGACCAAGAGGCCGTGGCTGGATAGAGTTGATTGGAAATGGTGGAACGGGACCTAGAGTGTTGATGTTCCCTACGGCGTAAGGGTTGAATGTGAAAGGATTTTGCTGTAACTGAGGCTGACTCGGCGCTGCTAAGCTGTTTGTTGCGGAAGATGTGTATTGAGTCTGATACTGGGGAGCCATCGTCGGCCGAATTTGTGGCGATGTAGAGATCATTCTGCTATCATAAGTCTCGATCATTGCACGGACGTCTATAGGATAATATGGGTCGATGGTGGAAGGATGAAGTGAGTCTTGATGTGGCCAGCGACCCCACGCCTGGCCTGGTGCTTGAGCCTTGATTGCCAGTGTGGCGGTGACGTCTTGCTACCGCAAGACCTCTTCTCTATGTCAGACAATCGACGAGATTGTCTTTTGAGTATTTGGTTATGTATATATGGATAGACAGAAATAATGGTGCTAGATAGAGTTATAATCCAGGGTAAAAGACTGGAAATGCGAGAGTGCTCGTCTCCTTGATCGGTTCCAGGTACCAGATTTCAGCTCCTCCGAGATGTTCTAAACGAAGTGTTTCTCTGTGAAGGTTGAGTAATATCGGTTGGGCGTGGATGAAAGATCGCAGGTATTGGTTCGTTCAGCGCAAACAGCACTTCAAGCTAGACATCCAAACTGGAAAGAGGTATCTTCATATATGGACTCTCAGCCCCCCCACATATCTTGGATTTCAAGTGATACAGAGAATCCCGCGCGGCCAGGTAGCCAATGGAAGGCTACAGGCTGCAAGACATGGTTTTGAAACGACATAATAGCAGTGGTAATTGCCCAATTCTCCAGCTTCACAGACGCATATTCTATACATCTCAACACGCAAAACTGAAGATGAAGTTCAACATGGCACTAAGTGGAAGATGTGCCAGTACTTACAAAAATGGACCAGGGTGCTTTTGCAGGGGGCTGTCAGGCTGGATGCTCTGGAGAGACGGTGTTTAGGGGAGACGGGCCAATAAAAGCGGGACTGGCGCCTTAAGGCTGCTTTATTCATGAAAGACTCTTGGACTTTTCTCTTAGATCGTCACAACCGAGCACCAGGGGATGAGAATCTTGGTAACATTGGTTAAGATTTAACTAGTGCGTAGCCTACGATCGGAACTGCTCCTCAGCATAAATGACTGGGGTGGGAAGTGGGTTCCGGGCGGGAGGAGAAAGGGGGGGGTGGAGGGGGGGGAAGGATGATTTGCAAATTCAGGCAAGTGATGAGGCTAGTGAAGGCTAGTGGAGTCTAGTGAAAAGTGAAATGATATCGATTATCTACGAATATGCAAAAGAGGTCATGGACATATGCAGCACATGGTCCAGGGCTCTTGCGAATCACCAAACAGGTCCTGCGGACGGGGGCCGGTTTCTGCACGGCGCCCCTCGCTGGACGATCCTGCGTCTGGCCTGTATCGCTAAAAGGACTGGCGGTGCAGGCCAGGCCATCAGGGCACAAGCACGCTTGTTCCTTTGTATCTTTGCCCAGGCGTGGGGGTTGCGGTAAGTAAGAAGAATAGTGACTGTATCCAGAGCCGAAGGGCTTCACAATTTGGTTGGACCGCAAGAGGCCACTTATTCAGCAACGCTCAGTCATAACAATGCTATAGTAATTTGACGCTATAATTATCTTCGGTTGACCAAAATGAAGACTAATCCAAGACGGCAGGACGGCTCATAAATGACAAGGAACGGGGGGACCGTGGGAGAGCGCTTGCCCCAGTCAACCCAACAGCTCGTCGTCCAATGGCATAGCAATATCTGCTTACGGCATGGGGTTACTCCATAATATTGAGATCTTGCATCAAGATTGAAGCGCACTTCCCGCCGAAATAATTGTGGATTCCGTGTATGGAACGGCAAGCATTATGACGGCAGTCGGCGACCAAGATATAACCAAGGCAGAGATGTGATCAGTTTTCTGCACCATCGTGTTGAGGATTTGGCCAGAACCAGAGTCTTCCACTCCTTGCTATCATTTTTCAAAGTTCCTAGGCCGTAGATATATGTATAGCACGTCTAGTCAAAGCCAGCGTAGAGCAATGACTCTCTGTATGATGCGATGCTCTACCTCTCATTCTTCAAGCCAAGAACATTCATGAGCATGCATGTATTTTGGGTGTGATGTGGCTTTACAATGGCAAAAATAAGCGACCGGGAGAGAGCACTCGTGCACCACCACAGCCTCCTGATTCCACGGAAATGGTACGGGGCTGGCCACCATCGCGGATATACTAATATAGGCTGCCACCATGTCCATAGTACAAAAGAAGGTTGGCTGCCTTTATCGAGGGTCTGTAGGCAACGAAACTTCACCGCGCTGTTTGCGGCAAATTTCTATGGCCCGATCGTCTGCAGATCTCTCAGAGCAAATGCACCTCTAAAGCCGTGTTATTAAGTGAGGGACTACCAGACTCGCCAGTCATAGTATATAACTCTGTCTGAGATCGATAAGGGCTAAAGTAGCTTGTTTTCTTTCAACTTGCGTAACTTACGAGCTCGATTCAATAACTTTATTGCTTTCTATGCACATGGAGCTTGAAATCCATCGCTCTGGGTAGGTGCTCCAAAAAATTCAAATGCCCTCTTTGTCGCCAATATTTTCCGCATCTGGGACTCAGAGCCGCGAACTATGCATATATGCTCAGGGTACAACACAAGTCCCGTACTCCCGGACGGCCCAATGATGGTACGCTGGCGTCCATTTTAGACGTCGGTGGCATCGCAGCGCAATGCTTTCATTGGAGGTCCCCCCACCGCCTCACTTCAACCCCAGTTGTTGGCAAGGATGCATGGCCCCTTGTCGAGATTGCAATAGACCCAAGAGACTGGTCGAGGCAGATTCTGCTACAGCATTGCAAGCCCAAACAAAACACGGCTCTTCACAGGTAAGCCGATGTCATGACGGGAATAGATGTTGGTGTGCGACGGGTAGGAGCTCGGATGGCTGAGGATCGGATTCCTTTGTTCCGAGAGACTGCCATGATCAGCTCAATCATTCGTCACAGCTGAAATCCAAAGACGAGCTAACAGAATATATCGTTACTTCAAAAGCGGCGATGGTACTGCACTGCATCGTCCTTCCTATGCAATGACTTCAACGCTGTTCTAGACGTAATCTTCTTAAAGTAAGAGGCAGTGTACTAGTAGACGGCAATGAGCAAGCAGGCAATGATCGACTAGAATAAAACAGAACCAAGTTTCGTTTACTGCGAATATGGAACGCCTTTTCGCTTAGTGGGAATGCGATAAGTCGTAATCTGGCGGTGCAACGATATTGAGGCTTCAAAAAGAACTGCGTTTCAGTCTCTGCTATGGCTAGTTCCGACGGGTACGTCACGGCAATGACGGCTGCGGGATCTGGGCTCGGATATGATCTAGTTGTCCCGACTTTCACTCACATATTTTGAGATGCCACCCCTAGGAGTGAGCCTCAACCTTACTTTCGGTACAGTCGTATCGTTCCCGCTACTATCTCGATACAACAAGCCATGAGACCCAAGCACAACCACCCTACTGCCATTATCTCGCTCACCTATGCCAAACTTGTCACTGATCAAAGGTTGTGATATACCTTTCGTGGGGGGCTGTTGATATCGCACCGACAGTTTTCAATACCTCAGGAGAACCCAGGAGAAAGAGTTTTCGGCCAAGCAGCCATGGGTGTCATCCTTGATAACACCTAACGCTTATCCCAGGCATAAAATTCGGCACTCTAGGCATTGCCAAACTTTCACGTTCTCGTGCAACGAGCTTCAAAGAAGCAATTATTCGGCAACCACCCCCAGACATTCAAACACCACACCCCGACCCAGCACCCCAGACCTGGGTCTTCTTAATGTCACACAGCCAATCCCGAGCCTATGATCACTGTTTACCAAGGCTGTCTAGTGGATCTTGCATCTGCGGGTAACAGGGTCTTCGAATCGTGGCGCACCATCACAAGCATTCGTCCTCCATCACACTGTATATATTGGCAATGTGGAGGATACCAAATGGCCGCACATCATCTCATCTATCCAGCAACACTTTGGAGCCGAGATCTGGGTGTGGTTGAATGGACTCGAGATCCCCCCCCCCAACGAATGGGGAGGCTCGGGCATTAAGATGGCCAAACCGGTTACGACATCCCAAACATAGAAATGAATATTGAAGAATCTGTGGTATTGTTCAGCAACGACTTTGGCGGTCGAAATTTGATTCAGTCCGTGAACTGGAAAACAAAAGATGCATAGCAGTAAAGTAGAAAGGAGTATATGTGGACAGTTTTCCCCTATGACATCTTTCCTTTGGGCAGAATAATATCAGCCTCTGGAAAAGTTTTCATTCTCGGATCGGAAGTCTATCATATTCGGATGAACTTTTGGGTTAGCGCATTCCGTATTGGAACATGTTTCACGTTGCCGCTGACCCTTGGCTGGCAGAGGCACAGTGCCGATTCGCAAACAAATTTACATCTACTTACATATGAGGTGCATTCGCAAGCTTCGCTCAATGCGGAACCTAGATTATCTTCCAGGGTGCAAAAACAACGTAACGCTGCACCTTTCGTCTCTATCAATACCAGCACATGATTGCGTAGTAGTATCCCTATTTGAGTGCCTCGACTGCATACATGGCCGTGCTGAGCGCCTATCTTACGAATCGAAGATGAGAGACATCTTGAAAGAAAATTTCCGCGGCAGTCTCTGTCCAGTCTTGTTTCTCCGTGTGATATCCGCCAGATCATTGGGTTCGTGTGGGAGATTTTGCCTCCTTGCCCAAATAGCTGGAACATGCAATTGCCGATGTCACCCGGCACTGAAGCAAGTTACGAGCTTTAATTGTGGGAGAATGCAGGATAGGCTTCCAGGGCAAGTTAATTCACTCACTTGGCGTGCACTTGTTTCTGCAACGGCGAGGGTTTGGTCAAAGAGTACACGCTCAGGGTAACATGGCACATGCAAGAGTGCAGAGGGAGAAAAAAGGAATAAAAGCGGGTGCTCAAACGGGTATTGTATTAACAATACATTTGATGTCCCTGCTTGATACTTCCTTGGAAATGTTTGAGAAATCCGCGCGTCCGGTAATTCCCTTATCTACAGCAGGCGAAACAATATTGACAAGTACTAATTGGGTTTACCATTTCGCTGCGATTGATTGAGAGGCTTAGAGTAGAGCTCCTGCAAAGGATTCAAGCTCTACCACGACCAGTTTAACTAGCCCCAGTTAATGGGGCTATATTATCGTTATTATAGAGTATAGAACTTCAAAACATACTCGGCTTTGTCTAACGACGTGTCCCATCTCGAAGCTTCAGACAAGTCAGACTTTGCAACTCAAGGCTCAAGAGCAATGAAACTTGACACAAGGGAAGCCTATGAGCCTAGAACAAACAGGAACCCTGCAATTACTCTATCATTCTCATTACGAAACCACACTTGGAGCGTTCTTCGACCTACCTTCGATCGCCTCCCATGGAGGGGTGGCCCAGCTGCAGTTCAAGATGGTGGATCAGTAGTCGTTGGTCCTCGGCTCTCATGAGAACGCTTCTCTCTTCCATTACCATTTTTTGGGGCGAGTTTTCTTGTCAAAAGGTCTCATGATAGCTCCTCTAGCCCACCTCGCCCCGGTGCATCGTCAGGCTCATATCAAAGGAGCTCACTGAGCTTAATTTCTCGCCTATAAGATTACAAAAGTCAAAGGCAGCAGTCGGAAATGAAGACTTGGATGGGGAGGTGGTGTTGTTATGTTGTTTGCGTCTGTTATCCTCTTTGCTATGTGCACACGAGATTTAGGCTTGCCGAACTCCTTTTGCATGTCTTCCTAGTAGCTGAATATATGTATAGAAGCCTATGATACATTGACAATTGGCATCAGGGTCTGGAACCAAAGCCATTCTCTCACTCTACAGAGCATAGCTGAATATCTCGGTCTTCGCAAGGCGTAGTAACATATTATACTAGTTTCCCCAAATTTTCATCGTAAAAGAACGAAGACGCAGGGAAATAACTTGGGGTGGCGATGTGATGCTCTTTTCGTCTTGTCACTTTTTGCCATGCTGGGAGAGATGTGTAGAGTGGCGAGCCCCTTTCTGCTCAGCTGTTCAGGGAATGCACACGACTCGAAAACATTATGATGGTAACAAAAGCCACGGGAAAACGGAGATCTAGACTGCTGGTGACAGGTTAGTATTTTCTTCCTGTCTCCATACATTTCGCTTCTTGGAGGATATTTCATTACTCAACATCCTCTCATAGCCCCTCTTGATATTTGATGTTTGGCCACACATATTATCCCGTTTTCCCGTTCCCTTGCCAGAACAACACAGGCGTCGAAGACTCCAATAACCACTCTCCAAACATGCCCAAAAAATAAAACTAAAAAACCAACCATCAACCTTAACGTGGCTTTCCCAGCCGCGTGACTGGTCTCCAGACATCTCTTCCCGCGTCCCCTATCCAAATATCATTCCTCAGTTCCCCCAGTTCGCACCCACCTGACCACTCTCCACCGGAAACGAGAAAAGGAAAGAAACAAAACCCACAAAAAACCCCCCCCCATCTAGATGGTCATGCCCGTCTCAGGCCAGACAGCTAATCGCCAAACGTCTCATCCCCCTTTTCGCACATCACCGTCAAATCATACACCCCGTCGCCCATCCTACCTACCTGAACAAAGCCGGATCCCGGACTTCTCGTTCCCCGCTTCCCTCCTAAACGCGATCTAAGCCCCGGGTATACGACCAAAAAGAAGCAATATGCGCTCAGACAGCAGCAGGAATTAGGTGCTGAAGGCTCGGGCGCCGGGGTGGCGGCGCTTCCTTTCGAAATCCCTTTGCGCTTCTGCTTGCGAGTCCCGTGTATGGGCTTCGTGGGTCCCTTTGTATCCTAACGCGGTTTGTTGGATATATATCTATAGCTTTTGTCAATGATGAATTTTGAAGATAGGTGAGATATAACGGGTTTTGAAGGATCGTCCGTTGGACGATCGCATGGCTTTGTGCTGCTGTCAAGAGCAGAAACATAGAAACAAGAGAAGCGGAATATATGATTTGGAATTATCAAGAGGTCTTGGGTATGGCTTTTTTCAATGAATTAGGAAGGTACTATCGTTCAACCCACTCTATTTATGGAGGCAAGAGCTCTCTTAATGTGGCCACGGACGGTATCATTATCTTCACAAAAACCACTTTTTGAAGTTTTTAAAAAACCTTTTATGCCGTACGCCTTACGAAAAAGTTCACCTATAAGACAATCAGGAGAAACGTATCTCTTACTCTCCGCCTATTCATCATTCATCATCCACAAGCTTCCCGGCATCCCACGCCTTCTTCGCTGCCTTCTGAAGTGTCTCCAACTCCCCACTCGTCTCACACATTCCTCTAAAGATTGCATCCTTGCCCTCCTTCTTTAAGAGCTCGTGCGGATGGCCATATTCCACCACGGAACCCTTGTCCAGCACGAGAACCTTGTCGTAATCAACGATGGTTTGTAGCCGATGCGCGATGGTGATGATGGTGCTTTTCAGTTCACGGATGGTGTCTTGGATCTTGGAGTCGGTATTGTAGTCGATGGACGCAGTGGCTTCATCCATCATCAAGACCTTCGGATTTTTCAAGAGTGCCCGTGCGAGACAGAGCAATTGCCGCTGTCCTTGAGATAGGTTGTTTCCCGACTCCGTGACTGTAGAGCTCAGGTTTAAGAATACGTTCTTGTTAGTAACTGGCGATGATGTGTCAATTGAGGAAGCAGCTGTAGCAACGTTAGGAGTGGCAGGCCGCGATTGATTTACCGGTGTCGATGGCCCTGTCGTAGACGTTGCTGCACCGATCAATTGAACACGGCGTAATGCCGTGAAGATATCCTCGTCGGTGAAGAGGTCAAAAGGGTCTAAATTACTTCTTATCGTTCCCGTGAATAGCGTCGGATCTTGAGGAACGATAGTGATGGACTCTCGAAGGTCTTGAAGTCCAATTAGCCCAATATCGACATCATCAATCAATATCTTTCCTGCTTCAGCTTCCAGACCTCGGAAAAGGGCAAGAGCCAGTGAACTCTTCCCAGCTCCGGTACGGCCCACGATGCCCACCTTCTCTAATGGCTTGATCTTGAATGTCACATCTCTCAGTACAGGCTCCAAATCTGGTCTATATCTGGTCGTATAGCCAATGAATTCAACGGAACCTTGACTTGGCCAGTTTGCTGCGGGTTGTGTCTCTTCGATCACAGCCGGAGCCTCCTGCTCCACATCGAGATATTCCTTGATTCGCTCAACGGAGTTCATGTTTTGCTCATTCATAGCATACAAACGCACGAGCCATAAAACATTCTCAGTAAAGCTGATTGCATAGCTTAAAGATAGACCTGCGGATCCTGAGTCAATTTTTCCTATGCTGAAGACAACGAAGGCGCCAGCAAAGAATGCGACTAGATCACCAATGACGTCGATTCTGAAGGCAAGCCACCTGTTAGCGGCCCACAGGAAAATGAAAGGTCGGTTGTGAGTATTGATCCTGGTCATATTGTCACGTATGAATCGTCGCTCGTCACCATAAGCACGGATTGTCGTGATGCCGCTAAGCGTCTCCCCAAACTGTTGAAAGAGCGGACTTCTCTGAACAGACTCTATCCGCTTCAGATCTCTTGAAGATCGGAGATAGAATTTGCCAACGAAGAAGTACATTGCGCTGATGACAACGCCGGCAATCAAGAATCCCGGGGTGATGGCAGTGATAAGCGCGATTGTAACACAAATAGCCAGTGCACAAGACATGACCCCTATAGCAATGGGTGCTACTTCTTGATCAACTGCCTCTAAATCCTTGCTGAATCGATTCATGAGCTGGCCCAAGGGAGTGACATCGAAAAACTTGAACTTTGCTCGAGTTACAGATCGGACTAGACGTTGGTGAATCTTCCAACTCGCTGTGAGTGAGCCAAAAAATAGCCAGAAATCTCTAAACAGAGCTACCAGCATGCAAGCAATACCGATTGAGGCATAAACAGCGAGGTAGTACCCAACATCAACATCTGGGGCGATCTTCGCCATTAGTGATGTTTTATTTGGATCAAAGTATGGCTGAAGTTTGGACAGGCGAGAGCTCGCCAATTGAACAGTCGACACAGTGCTTCCAATATAAGTCTGAGCTGAAACACCGTGATATGAGCTTGTTGTCTCAGTCGTGTATTGATTTGCCCACTGCCGTATCCAGATGTTGGCACCTAAAGTTCCAAGCTGCTGAACCCCAAATACCATGACTGCCAGAATCCAGAACCACCTATTTTGTTAGCGTTTGAAACTATGCTTGTAAGATTAGAGGCTTACCATGGTCCCATAGATCTGAGGTACAGCAGCATAACCTGCCACTTCACTCCACCTTCTGCTTTTGTTTCTTCCATAGCATCCTTCTTTCTTTCTGCTTTCTCTATGCTCTTAATCTTAGTTAACTTAGCGTCAAGTGCTCCATTGCCATTAGCTTCGTCGACAAGAGTGTCTCCACTCTCATCGCCAACACTAGATGGGACTCTGGAAGGAATTCTTGATATGGATGAAGAGCCTGGTCGGGATTTCTGAGTAACATCATCACCAATCTTCCCTGAAGCAATAACCTCCTCGGCTGAGCCTTGGATATCCACTTTTCCATTGTCAAGATAAACGACATATCTTGATTGCGGCACGCATAGCGCCAAATTATGTGTGACCAAGATGCATGTCCGGTCACGCATAAGAGGGCCTCGTATGCAATTGTCAAAGATCCATTTTGCTGTGTGGGAGTCGACTGCACTTAAGCAATCGTCGAGAAGCATATGCTTTGAGTTCGAGTATAGCGCTCTGGCAAGAGATATACGTTGTTTCTGCCCTCCTGATAGTGTGATACCCTTCTCACCAACCAAAGTCTCCTCGCCCGCATCTAAGATTTCCAGGTCACGCTCCAAGGCACAAGCAACAATGACGTCTTTGTATCTCTGTTCATCAAATGGTGCGGCAAACAGAATATTGTCTTTGATGCTCGCATTAACAAGCCAGGCTTGCTGGGCACAATATGCCACGGTTTCAGTTAAGCCAGTCTCAGGATCAGGTTGAACATCCTCACGACTGTACCCTCCAGGCAAGAATACTTGGCCTTTAATGATGGTCATTTCGCCGAGAAGAGCCATCAATAGAGAAGTCTTTCCAGATCCAGTAGGACCGGCGACAATATTCAGATGGCCGATCTCAAATTTGACATCAATATCCATCAGTCGGAAGGCATCAGAAACGTCTTCATCCGACTTCTCTTTCCCACCCCAAGAGAAAGTAGCATTCTTGAAACCAATGATCTTATTACCTTCTTCGTCAACATTGTCGTGCTTCAGTTGTGTATATTTTCCGGTCTCCTCTTCATTCAAAAATTCTTCAATACGATCAACAGAGACTTTAGACTCCTGTACATGGGCGATCATATCACCCAATTGATCAAGAGGAACCCGCAGAATATTGAACAGCGAAATGGCAGTGAATGCTGTTGAGGGGTACAATGGCTTTTTCTCAACCAGAGTATAGACAAGGAATGAGAAGAAGGTTATAATGACCGGTACAGTATTCCAGACTGCAACCGCGAATGCCCAAATAATATACTTGTGTCGGAGTGACTTGAGTTCATCTCTCCGCTTCTCATCAACAATTTTGCTGAAACGGTGTTCCCATGCAAAGTACTTGATGATTCGGATATTCTGAAGGATCTCATTCGTGGTGTGGATGCGTTTGTCAGTCGCAGCCATAATTTTCTTTTGAGCTCTGCCAAAGGCACGCGCAAATAGAATGTTAACCGGCAAGAGAACTAACATCACAACTAGTCCAGGAATGCTACTGAGCCCTAAGATTCGGTACAGCAGATAGATGGCCACAATGAGTTGTGTAGGAGCAGCGGCAAAGAGAAAGTGTAAGTAGGCAGTGATTTCGCTGAGCTTGAAGGAGTCGACAGACATGAGATTAATGATGGTTCCAACATTTACTTGCTCATCCGAGCCTCCCTTCTCCGTAGGGTCTGCTCCGGTGGGAGGAGGCGTCGACTCAGTTGGTTCGGCTGGCTCGGGTGAAGGTTTCTTCTCCTCCTTTTTAATGATTCCAGCAAGCTTCTTTATCAGGCTGGGCTTAGCAGCTTTGACATTAGCATCAGCAGCATCAGCCTTATCCTTCTTGTCGCCAAGCGTGGTGTCGCCTCCAGCAGCTGCTTTTCGTCGAAGTGCCTTTGCGTAAATCTCGCCAATGATGATCGCTCTCAACTTTATACAGATTTTACGTCCAATCCAAAGTGCTTGCCCATCTGCCAATGAGCGAAGAATATCCGTAAAGGAAAGTAAGATTACATAAAGCCAGATCACATTCCGTGGCGCCGTGTCTGGATCCTCAATATATTCTAGTATGGCCTTTAGGAGAAGTGTAGGAGCAAATGTGAAGAGCCCTGAGAAAACAGCGTAAGAGCATTGGACTATTAGCATTCCTTTGAAGTACCTCATAAGATGCCATGCTAAGGCGGTAGTCTTTTTCAGTTGGCGGTAGTCTGAGAGGACAGATGCTGCCTTATCCTTTGGCGCAAGGTTCCATACTTCTGCTAGCTCAAAGGTTTTCTTGTAGCCTTGCCAAACAATTGCATCCACCCAGCTGAATGTGGCGATAGAGAACAGACTTGCTAGTGGTTCTCTGGACGGCTCGATGTCTCCTTCCCATTCTAACACAACAAGCTTGTTCCCCTTTCTGGTTGAAATTGCGATTCCAAAGAGAAGGGAAATCAAGGCAAATTCAGTGATGACAAGGACTTGGGCAGTTCCAGAACGTGGATGAATTATCGCAGATCGGAAAATGACGAGGGAAGAGACCCAAAGAACAGTATATATAGTAGCCGTATGGTTCCATAGATGCGGAATCCTCCACCGTGTACTCGACAATGAAAGTCTTAGACTTGCGATCAGCAGCACGTATGTCCATGTTACTATGCCCGCAATTGTAGCAAGTGTTCCCTTGGACCCATATGAATGTAAAATCAGCGCGGCGATATTGATGGCAAGCACAGCAGCAATGGCAGAAATTTCAATAACCAGCAATGTGTATTGAGCACGTGGAGCATCGACGGCAGCAACGGATCCCTTTGTTGTTGTTTTTGCTAAAGCTAGCCTGCCGCCATTAAAGGTCAAGGCTTCATCATCTTCACCATCTGCCCCAGTGTCATGTTCTGCGCCATTGAACCAGGAACTGGCACCTGGCTCGATCGGAATGGGTTTGTATTTTGAGCTTCGTTTTAATTTGACTCTTCGTTGTATAGCTTGAGATATGAGAAGGGTTGAAGATATGCCAATGGCAATTAATGGAAATAATACTTTGAAGTAGCTATTAGAATTGTCAGCACGGTGTTTTATGTCAGCCCGAGGTCAATCTTACTCTCGTTGTACACAATTTGCTATGTCGTCAACAACCCATACAGGTCCGTCGCAGCGTCCCAGCATTGTGCAATGGAGGGGCAATTTGAGACAAACTTGGATCAAACTGAAATCAATGGCGCTCGCTTGATGAGTATGTGCACGGCCATACGATTATGAATTACCACACTCCAAGAGATGAGAACGGTTGTCCTGAAGGTAGAAGGAAGAGAGGCAAGATGGGACAAATGTTTTTTTTTAAGCTTAACAACGCGATAATAGAGTTCAGAGACTGCCAAGGAGGAGACTAGCTACTGAGGTTTTGATGGGGCTAATAGATTGCTGGCATGGGCCCTAAATACACACCTTACTTCGTACTTTGAGAGAAGTAGGGTTTCAATTTAGCTAGCTGTAATTGTACATTAACCCGCTGTAATGGAAAAGCTCCATGGTGGGGTCAATGCCAAGCCCACATACAGTACTTTTTGAGTCAGACCTAGAAAGCGGAAACATGATACTGATCAACCAGATTGGGAAGGAGATACCAGTGCTTGGCATGGGGAAAACGCTGGGACGGGAGGGTGAGAGAGAGAGAGTGTGTGTGTGAGTGAGAGAGTGTGAGAGAGCATTATAATTGCAAGCTAGAGAAACAACAACATTCAATCCATTCATCCTGATTTGTGCTTCCCCTAACAGTGGAGGGGAGAATTATATATCGCCCTTCTCGCAAGGGAGGCAGCAACTTCGAGGCTGTCCCGTTCGTTAAAAACTGTTGATCGTATTCTAAGTACAGGCTCGTGAACATCCCATACCCTTAGGCAATCAGAGCAACATAGGGAATCCCCCCCATGCAGGGGAACATTTGTCGCTCGGGCCAGAATACCTTTGTACAGTAATAACAACCAAAGGGCCTGCTGTCACGTTCAAAGGCTAATAAAAGGTTCAACATTTGAATCTTATCTGCTTCCGAGTGACGTTAAATCGTTGGCCCAAGCAGCAGCGCCTCAAAGCTTAGTACCGCAAGGCAACCAGGCGTTACCTACCTGAGTAACCGCGTGAAGCCCGTTGTATGACTCTTCATGCAATTTAAACAAAATCTCTTTTTTTATGGCGCACACCGCTTTTGAGTAAGCAGGTAGGTGAAAAATGGCCCATTGTTAGCATAAAGTACAAGGCACGCAATTCGTGCCGCTTGTGAGCATGCCGAGCTAGAAGCATTCGAAGGCAACCATCGCCCTGGTGCATGTCTCGCCAACGCCTCCATTGCTACCGATTGGATGAATATTGTCCAATCATGACGGGAATGACTTTCGAAGATGGGGTCACAAGATAGCCTTTTACCTAGGCAGAAAGAGCCATGCTTCAATGCTAACAAGTGATCTGCATCGTAATCACTAGACAGTAAGCAAATCATTTGTCGGAGGAATTGCTGGACGGGCCTGTGAGTCAGAACGAGATATACTAGCTCAAAAGCCGTCATAATAGACTAGCACATGAAAATAAGCTTGACCTCGACAAGCTTTGCAACCTGGGGCGAGGCTATCTGGACTTTTGCGAAAGGGAGAGTGTTCGGCTCTGAGCATTGTCACAATCACAAGTCACGACATAGTAGACGATGCGTGCGAAGCTTGAATAAATACATACGGATTTCTTCTATCTAAATTAATAGACAGCTCCGTCCTGGCACACAATGCACTTTTATTTTGTCCATCCTGCTCCCTGCTCCATGTGCCCTGGTGTTACAAGATCGAAAAACACGCTCCTCCTCGATCTGCTCCGCCCACGCTTTTCTTTTATGCATTCTATATGAGGAAGTATAAGGACTTTTGAGATTTCACCTTATCCCATAATCATACCCTTGCCCATTCCACCCATATCGCCCTCCTTCGCAGCAATTTCAAAGTATCCGTAGATGATGCTAGGGATTATTAGAGCTAGTATATTTACAGTTTTGAAGGATAACTTACGTGACTGCCAATAGAATACCAGTGCCTGATCCAAGCGCGCCGATCAAGTCGCTTGCAACAGAGAGAGCGCCAATGCATGCGCCACCGAAGGCAGCTGCGGTAGGAATGATGCGCTTGAGCTCCTTGTACATGCTCTGCTCTCTGTGACCGGCCATAACAAGACCTTGATCCTTAAGCTGCTTTGCGACATCTCTTGGGCTAGATCCAGAAACCTCGATCCAGGTCTTGGAGAAGACAGCGCATGCAACGAGCATGTAGGCAATGTAAACGGCAGTGTGGATGGGGTCCAGAACCGCATCAGTGAAGTTCAATGGTGGAGACATGTAGTATGCAAGACCAGAGACCGCGAAGAGTTGGGGAGATCCCTCCTTGGGCTCCCAAACGCCGAAGAGTTGAACCAGCAGGTTATCAGAGAAGCGCGAGTACAGCATTTGGCTGATAAGGAAGACATTTGAGGAAAGAGCTGACTGCAGCATGATAGGCATGTTGGAGGTGTAGAATAGACGGACGGGATAAGATCCACGAGCACCACGTTGGCGGGAGGACTTGACTGGGATCTCAACACGGAATCCTTGGAGGTAGATCACCGCGGCGAAGACAGCAAGAGTCGCAAGGAGGTTCATGATGTTGGGAAGGTTTTGTCTGTAGAAAGCTTCGTGGAGAGCACGTTGCTTGTTTGGCCATGTGAACAAGAGGTGGAAGAGCGCGATAACAGCACCTTCAAACTCTGGGCCACGACCAGTGTTGATGGTCGTTGGAGAAAACGCCTTCCAGACAATAGACTCGCAGATGTTGGTGGCGATGAAAAGCGAAATACCGCTTCCAAGACCATATCCCTTTTGAAGAAGCTCATCGAGGAGAATGACGATCAACCCTGCGACGACCAATTGAAGGATGAGGAGGAAGACAATACCCGCGCCAAGATCCGATGGTTGACCATAAAGCCCAGTGAAGACATAGACAGTAGCTTGTCCCATAGACAAGATAACAGCGAAGAGTTTTTGCGCAGTCTGGTAGAGCTCACGGTCCGATTTCAAGTCGAGGTTTACATCAATCAAGTGTGTACCAGCGAGAAGTTGAAAGACCATGCCGGAAGACACAATCGGAGTGATACCAAGTTCCATCAGAGTTCCCCTATTACTTGCCATCATCATACGCAGCCAGTAGACTGGATCTGAACTGTCTGATGACACAATGCCGTAGAGAGGCATTTGGCTCATAACCAAAAATATTAACAGTGTCAAGCCCGTCCACATCAATTTTTGATTGAAGGCCACCTTGCCCTCGGGTTGTTGGACCTCAGGAAGGATTGGGGAGAAGGGTTTGATGAGATCGAGGAATCGAACTGTGAACAATTCTATTAGCTATTTTGTCCATGCTGTCGCGACTGCAGACACTGTGGGCATCGAACTTACGGCCACTCATCTTGGCGGGTTGTCTTTGCTAACCTCACAGACGTGGAATTGAATTAGATGATGATAAGGAGCGACGGAAAGAAATTCTGAGGTGTTCGGGTTGATTTTGTGGTCGTGTGGTGATGTGTCCGAAGCAATTATAACGAACAGATCTCCTAGCTTGTGGTGGAGAAATCGCTTTAGATACTATGTGGCCTCAGCCTCATTGGCTCAGAGGTAGAGCCCCAGCCTAACTTGAACAGGCAAGCTAACAAACCTTATTGACTCCAGTTTGCGCGAGAAGTTAATTTCTTCAACGGTCTATCTAATTAGAATTCATCAGCTCATTCAGTTGGATTAATGTGCATCAGTCCTAACTTATTTCACTCATACGATTGTCCTTGCTGCTTTTTTTGTTGAATCGGATCGGATGAACTAAATTAAACTAAGCGAGTCTGGAAGACCAAATGCACAAAAACTACATGCTTTGCAGCGCGACAAGGTCAAGCTTGAAATATGATATTAATGGATCATGCTTCATAGGATATGGCAGTTCTATAGACAAGCAATCATGGCGGAACGATCGTTCCCCACCCAAAATCCGCTGATTGTAGTTCTAGGCGCAACAGGTACTGGCAAGTCACAGGTATATCAGCTCTCAGCCTTGCATTGCGTTGACTAATTCGCGTTATAGCTTGCCATAGATTTAGCAACCCGATTCAACGGCGAAGTCATTAATGGAGATGCTATGCAGATGTATGATGGTCTGCCTATAATCACCAATAAAGTTACTGTTCAAGAGCAGAATGGAATTCCCCACCACTTACTAGGGTTCATATCGCACGATGAGGAACCATGGAGGGTGGGCATTTTCAAGAGAAACGCTGGCAGGATAATAAAAGAGATACGCTCAAGGAATCGACTACCAATTCTCGTGGGAGGCACACATTACTATACCCAATCACTCTTGTTCGAGGATTCTCTTGTGGCCGAACAGGAAGCACAAATGGAAGCGGATGTTGCACCAGAACTATCAACCCAAGAGATCGAGAACAAGTTTCCCATACTCATTGGGTCGACTGATACAATGTTACAAAAATTGAAAGAAGTAGACCCTATAATGGCTGATCGATGGCATCCAAATGATAGAAGAAAGATACGACGGTCGCTAGAGATATTCCTCCTTACAGGACGAAAAGCATCTGAAGTCTATGGTTTACAGAAAGAAAACAGGTTCTTGCGCCAAAATACCACACTACTAGCAGACAAAGAGCTTTCGCCAGAGTCAAAACAACTCAAGTCTACACTATTGTTTTGGGTTTACTCTGAACCTGAGGTTCTCAAAAAGAGACTAGACAACCGGGTAGATAAAATGATGGACTCGGGTCTCCTAGCTGAAGTCAAGTCCATGAATGTATTTCTTCAAGCTAAGTTGAAGGATGAAGTTGAAGTTGACCAAGGACGAGGTATCTGGGTATCAATCGGGTGGAAAGAGTTTGTGCCATACCTTGCTGCTCTCGAAAGTGGATCCGAATCTCCAAATCATGTCGAGGAACTGTTAAGTCAGTCTATTGAACGAGTGAAATCTGCCACACGGCAATATGCTCAACGACAGAATCGATGGATTCGTCGCAAGCTGATCGCGGCTCTATCAGAGCAGAATTCCCTGAATAGCTTGTACCTCTTGGATGGTACTAACCAAGACGACTGGTCAGATTCAGTCTTGAAGCCTGCACTTGAATTGACCGAATCTTTCTTGACTGGCCAACAGCTTCAAAAGCCAAGTGAGATGTCAAATTCTGCTAAGCGGTTATTGAATCCAGAACTGCCAAACGAGAGTCCAGATCCATCCACTCGCCGGGAGTGCGATCTCTGTCATACAATTGTGGTGACAGAGGAACAATGGCAGAGTCATCTCAAAAGTCGTACCCATCGCCGCATAGTCAAGAAAGGGAAAATAGGAATGGCCCATGAAAGACCTGCTCCTGGTGACGGCAACGACTCTGCGACAGTGGGCTCAAACTGAGTTCATATGCGACGTTGCTTTATCTGATGGGAGGTCAGGCCACTTATCGAATTATGTACGAACTCCTTGGGTGACCTCTAATTTCCTTTTGAAGAATCATCCCTGTCTGCCCATCCAGTATCATGGTACTAGTAAAGTGCATATGCAAATTGTATGTTAGGCTCTTTTGCATAATGCATCGAACGAGGTGGGTTCCAATATCTTACCAGATCCCAGGTCATTGACTTCCCCCATGTTTGCATGCTTGGTACGCTACATGCCAATAGCTTCTTATCAGATATTCCGCAGAATCACAAGGCTTATCGACGTTGGGAACAATTCATGGGAAGGCAACTCCAGGAGAATATTTCAGCCTTTTCTGCAAGAGTACACGAAGTCTCCTACCAGAGGTAGCCAGACACGACATGCCAACGAGCTTGTGTTTTGGTTCTCCACTCCAAGTTAGGAATACTAACCACAAGTTTACAGTCCAAATATAAAACCACACAGTTTATATAGGTACAATTCTCATAAGCTAAATCGAAGCTTCTGCCTACTTTCAGCTCCTTCTCAAAATTTCTGTACCGGATAATTGTCCTGCAAGTGTAATTTAACGCGGCCATTCTTATATCTGACCAACTGTTCGTCCTCGCACCATGACCGCAAAAGCTCTTCAGAATCCACAATCCAGAGTTTATGGCAAGATCGTGCAATATGGAAAAGCCCGACTTATGTCATTATGTTCAATGTACCAAATTATTTTGATATATTCGTATAAATAGTCAAGAATAAAATCATATCAGCTTCGCTGTGCTGCCTTATTACCATGTTTCTATTCTATTCCGAACTAGCTTTACATAAGATTCCTTAGAGATAGAATGGTCCGGGGGGATTTTATTCTGTAGAAACTGGCTCTGCATATCAAGATTGTGCTCTAATCTTATGTTAGATTACTCAAGCTTATGCTTCTGAAGGTATCTTCTTAAGGTATCTCAAGTGGAAATGGATTATTTCATTGCAATTAATTGGCTGTCCAGTACAGATTTTGGAGTTCGGTCTCTGTTCGTTTCGATATGGATCCCTGGCTATTCCTTCAATTAGTGAACAGAAATGATAGTTTATTAAGATCTTGGACTATACTTTACAAGTGCAGCTGTACAACTTGCCTAGAACTCTTTTATATATACTCTATTGATCACTGATATTATAAAATCTATGATTGCAACCTTAGTGCAAAGTTATCTCGAACTCAGGTTAGTCAATATCAAGAATATTGGTCCTTGACTTGTACAGCACTTGAAGTTCCGCGAGCTATTGATGGACAGATATACTGAAAGGGTATCTGGTAGCACCACACCAAAACTGCAAAGGAGTTTGCTTTGAAATATTTGGAATTGAATGCGAAACCACCCGGAAAACTCCTCAATTAACGGTCTCTATAGCTGTGGCAGATCAAACTTGACAAAGCCATACTTCTTTAATGTCCGCTCAACATACATTGTCGTCAGAGCATCCATAGTTGGGAGTGTGCTTGGGAGGGCCCTTCATGAGAATAGTTATCCTGCTAGTGAGCTTTCCCGGTCCTAGAATAGGATCAGTCACAGTTCCCATTTCTCCTTCACCTTGGACCTTGGATTCGTACATACTCGACTTTATTGTGAGCTCTCGAGCCTGGCTATCTTATGAAATTGAGCCATATAGGTTGAAAACTTATGGCGTACAATTTATTACATATAATCTAGTGAAGAATCGCCCCTAAGAATAGGGAGTATTGTAATCAAAAGTATAGTATCACTTGTACGACATCCTTGCAGCCGAAAAGCAAGGCTGTAGAGGATGCCCAAGGCTACCACAAGGCTGAGTCTTGGCGTGGGATCGGCTTATATGAGCCAATGAAAGTGCATATTAACTTTTAGCTTCGGTAGCACTGAATCCACATGATGGGACAACAATAGGGACGGCTGAATTAACTGAAGAAGTAAGGTCCGTTGATGATTGTGACAGTAACAATACTTACCGCACCCGTAGCTTGTTGTTATGCTTCTGCCAGAACTGCAATACTGCTATTGTTTTAACACATGCCTATAGAATCAATATTTTCGTTCGTCCTTTTGGCCTTCTGACCCCTCTACATCAACTTTGACAATCTTCGAACCCCGACCAGTATTCAGAACTTCAATCCAATCCAACACAAGCGGAAAACATTACATATCCTCCTCACATTTGTGCGGACCATCAAAGTTGCGCACTAGTTATACAGTGCCCGCAATGGCAACCAGTCCGTCTCCTCCAAGATCCCCTACAATGGGCGGCTCGCACAGAGTCGATAGACACCATACCAATTCCCCTCCTCCCATCTCAAAGCGAGACAAACGTCGGACTATGCTCGCAGATCGTCTCGAAGAGCTCATAACAAGATTCTCGCAGAGCAAGGACATACATTACAGGGAACAGCTTCAGGCTATTCAGATTGATATGAATCTGATTATGGAAGCTGATGCCTATGGCCAACGGCCTTTGAAGGACCAGGGCGAGGACATCGATGATATGGTTTTAGACAGTATTAAGAACATGCGCACAGTCGTTGCGCCTCCATCTCGAGCGGGTAAACTGTACGCCGATTTTGCCAACCAAGTCAATGATGCGATGGAGGATCGAGACAGAGAATTGACTCTTCACAGGGTATGTCACAACTATTTCTTGTTATTTATCTAATCGTGTTTTGGCAGAGAGATTACGAAGTCAAAATGAGCGAGCTCAATGCCACACATGCCTATAGAATGCGACTTGCTGCGAACGAGCATAGCGCATTGTCGAGTACTCTGCGAGATCGCTTGATAAACAGTGTAATCAGCAAGAAGAACAGACTCTCCCGAGATAGAGAGACTGTCGAAATAGCCGATAGCAATGCTTTTCTTCTACATCCTAGCCAGTATGGTCTTGCTAATCCTGCTAGCCCGGGTGGTTTGCACGGGAAACGAGCAACACGACATCGCCGCGATGCAGAGGATCTGGCGACTTTAGCGGAGGGCGGAAAGCGAAAACGCAAAGCAGCAGATAGTGACGAATCTCCGGCCCCAACCCGCCAACGTCTTGACAATGGAGCCAGTACACCGCTATGGGCCCAGGAGAAACGCGACTTGACTTCGCAACAGGTTGACTCGAACCTTTATAGCATTGACAAGTTATTCACTGAGAAGGAGCTGGCTATGACGTACAACACAGCTGCTCTTGCAGCACATTCATACATTCAGCGCCATCAACCATACTCCGATAATGTCGATAGTCCACCTAATGGGAAGGCAGATTCGAGCAACGACGATATCGCCGCAAATGGCGACATGGACGATGATGAAGAGTCGGCCCCTGGTGGAGTTTCTATGGAACGACAGTACTCACATGCGACTCGCAGTACACGAGCCGTGGCTCCCAACTATGTTACAGGGCTTGGTATCGATGTCATCAGCGACCTCAATTATCCGGGAAATATGCTCTCTTTGAATAAACAACTTCCCAAGCTCCCTCCTCTTCTTGCCTCTGTAATGCAGAGGGGCTATATCAAAGGCGACTCGGCCAACCAGCCAAACGGTCTTACTCCCGAGGAATTGGCGTCCGAACTAGAGATCATCCGACAGGCAAGGAGATACAATGACCAACACGGCAAAGGGCAGAATCTTGAGCTGGAGAATGGAGGCCGAACTCTGCTGGAGGCTGTTGCCACGCCTCGTAGGTACCAGATTTATTACATGAAGTCTGAAAACAAAGGCTACATAGGAAGCAACGTTCGAGAAAGTAACCTCAGAGAAAGCAGCATACGGGGCAGTGTTCGAGATGGATTTGCTACGCCATTAGGCGGCGACGACATGTCGCGGGTTCCCAGTGAAGTTGGGGGAGGCATTCCTATGTCTCGTCAAGACACTGGAGAAGGCGCCACGAGTAGTCGTGGTCGAAAGTTACGCTGAAAAACGACTGATAAGGTCTGGCACACTGAAACTCAAGTCTTGCTTGCGAATATAGATGCTTTTGATAATTTCTTGGCTGGCATGTAACGAGCGGCATGAGGCGTTTTGGTGATAAACCCAGTGTATATTTAAAGATACTCGGATACCAATTTACATAGCTTTAGTATAGCTTCTCATATGATAAGCGTTTGTGTGGAAGCATTCTTCGTATTCCTCTTTACTGTCGTGGCTCTGTAGAAACGAGTATGCGGCACGGTGTCATGTGAAGATTAGTTTCTGACATTTTAGAGTAAACAGAAAATTTACTATAATAGCATCCTCCATAAGATGCAAGTGTTAGAGTAAGGGAAGGAGGATATAGCTCTTACCCACCATTTAGCTAATCAATCAGGTACTTGTTCAAAGAGTTTAGCTACTCAGTGATACTCTTATGCTGCACACTAATACTAGAGCACCTCTTGAGAGCATTTGTTGGTCGGATACACCAACTTGTCACGCCCTCGACCGACATTAGTCATTATGACTGTTCTGATTCTCAGCCTATCAGTCTCCAATATTGTTCCTTGTAACTGTAACTCTCATTTGGAAGTTCATTTCTTCACATGATGAGAACACGGAAGGGGAGTTGAGAGCAAGGAAGTCAGCAACATATGCCAATGAATTGCCTTCATCACAAATGAACCATGAGTTAGCATGTCTGTCTTGGTCAATCCATTCATCTTCCGAATAGCCAGATGGTAAGCTATATTAAGTACCTAGATGTGCGTTTTATTTGGAAGGCAAGTGTCAAGAGTATGAAAGAAAAAAAAAATGATATCATCTACCCATGAAACATGAATACTTGGTTATAGAGGCCCTTTCACCTTGGTCGGATGTGTTACCTAGAGCCGCATATGTAGATGGTTGACATTTAGCTAAGGAGAACAATGGCCTTGGGCTAATGCACTCACGAGATTAGAAGCTGATCTCACAGTGAGAAGTGCCTTACGATACCACAGGAAGTACTTTCCTGCCTTGGCCACATGCGATTTTCACGCAAATTTCTATTGGAATTGCTCCATACTTTTAGGTCGATGTCTTCCGTGCAAACTTGCTAATTCATGCGCCACCAGTTTGTGGGCAGTTGGAGCCCAGAACTCGTTCAAATTGGGTAGGGCATAATATCTTCTAATCCCTCAGACAGCTATTCGACATGACATAGGTTCGGCTGCTGAAATACACGCAATTAAGCTTCATCCGCTAGGTGATCGGAACAACAAGCTCAAGCTTCTTATCAGATGGCTTTAGACAATTAATTGACTCAAGCTCTTGAGAAGCGAGTCATGGTCAAGATGTGCATTCTCAATGATAGGGATATTGGGCTTGCGTAGTTGATGATGTGCCCAATGGTACTTGGATGTATTTGTAGCAGTTTCCGTCAAACACCGGCGGTTGCAAAGCCATGCGTTTTAAAGTGCCGAATCACAAAGCTAAGCGGTGTGCCCTTGCATATCCCCGCAATCTTATATTCACATTTTCCCCGTCCTGTGCCGTACTCATGGCGCCATCCACGACTCTTGTATTGCAAAAGCAAAACCCTCGAGCCGTCCCGGCTGCCCAGACGCGGTTTAGCGGCAGAAAAGATGCTAGGCGAGGATTTCTGTTCTTGGGTACTTGAGATGTCAACTCCACTTCTACTCCCACTTTTTGAACGACTTCCGCCATTCAATCCCCAACAGGCATATGCCAAAGCCAAATTGAGTCTAGATGAACGTAGGCGAGAATTGCTGCTATCATTTCTTCATGGGTCTGGCACACAAGCTGCTCGCTATGCAGTACCCCAGAATCCCCGGGCTGCGATCTTGGACAAATGACCCAGTAGGCGGGAATTTCCCGTTCAGGTAAATCATTGCAACGTCAGAACTCACTCCTCCATCCTTTTAACCTTGAGATACATCAAAAGACCCGTCACATGACCCTTTAGCTGCCTCGGAAGGCTACTAGCCAGTCAAAATGCGCTGCAATTCCCCGCAGCGAAAAGTCTATAAGTGGGGGATTAATCTCCTGCAAATCCTATCTTCTTTTTCTCTTCTCCTCAGTCAGGACGCTGTCGTGTGAATCTTGTTTTCCAAGCGACTTTGTGTAACTGAGCTTCCACTATGGCGACTTTCGACGAAAAGACGGGCGACAACATCGCCGCTCAGGACCATGACTTCAAGCACTCGAAAGCTATGGATGAGGTCATTCGAGGTGCCAAAAGTGCCACGGAAAAGGAGCACAAGATGACCCTGCTTCAGGGCATCAAGTTGTATCCTAAAGCCGTCGCCTGGAGCATCTTGATCTCGACTTGCATTGCAATGGAAGGCTATGATGTCTGTCTGCTCAGTAATTTCTATGGATTTCCCAAGTTCAACGAGAAGTACGGAGATCTCGTCCCTGGCAGTAACCCTCCGGAGCACCAGATATCAGCACCATGGCAAAGCGGTTTGAGTAATGGTTGTAACGTTGGTGAGATCATTGGCCTGTTTATCAATGGTTATGTATCCGAACGATTTGGATACCGCTACACTGTGATGACCTGCCTCACCTTGATTATTGCCTTCACCGCCATCTTCTTCACTGCTCAGAGTGTTGTCCACCTCTTAGTTGCTGAAATTCTCTGCGGTATTCCTTGGGGGATCTTCCAGACCTTGACAATCACATACGCTTCTGAGGTCTGCCCCGTCGCGCTACGTGGTTATCTAACTACCTATGTCAACTTCTGCTGGGGACTGGGTCAAGTCATCGGCATTGGAGTTATCAAGTCCATGTTACCACGGAACGATGAGTGGTCTTATCGAGTATGTACTAGCACCCGTATTTGTCGATCCGTTATACTGACATTTTCAGATTCCATACGCTCTCCAATGGATGTGGCCTGTCCCTCTCCTGATCGGCATTGCTCTCGCCCCAGAATCTCCATGGTGGCTGGTCCGCAAAGGTCGTACTGCAGAAGCCAAGAAAGCGCTCCTCCGCCTCACTAGTTTAGACAAGGAAACCGACTTTGACGCCGATGAGACAATTTCTATGATGGTTCACACTACTGCTCTCGAGGAGGAGATCACTTCTGGTGCTAGCTACTGGGACTGCTTCAAAGGCACAGATAGACGCCGTACAGAAATCGTGTGTATGGTATGGGCTATTCAGAACTTGAGTGGAAACTCTTTCTCTGGATACTCTGCATATTTCCTCCAACGCGCCGGTCTCGATCCTTCAACGTCGTATGATTTCGCTATGGGACAATACGGTATCAACATGGCCGGTGTCTTCGGTGCGTGGTGGCTCATGTCTTTCGGTATTGGTCGACGATCCCTCTATCTCTATGGTCTCTGCGGCCTCTGCACCATGCTTTTCCTCCTAGGCTTCCTCGGTTTGGTACCAGACAGGAAACAGGGGTCCCTCGCAACGGGCTCTATCATGCTGTGCTGGGCTGTCTGCTACCAGCTTTCCGTTGGAACAGTCTGCTACTCCTTGGTTGCTGAGCTATCAACCCGTCGCCTCCAAATCAAGACTGTCGTGCTCGGCCGTAACCTCTAGTAGGTCCTCTTCCAATCCTTAATTTTACTTCATCTAACAAAGAAAAAGCAACATTGTAGGCATAATTTGCAGCGTCCTCACGCCATACATGCTAAACCCTACGGCCTGGAACTGGGGCAACTACGCCGGCTTCTTCTGGGGCGGCTCTTGCTTCCTCTGCATCATATACGTTTATTTCCGTCTTCCTGAGCCTGCTGGAAGGAGTTTTGCAGAGCTAGATCTGCTGTTCGAGAGGGGAGTGAGCGCGAGAAAGTTCTCCAGCACAGAGGTGGATGTTTTTGATGTTGAGGTCAAGGAGAGTGTCGTGCAGCATTATGAGAATAAGCTAGATCATCATAAATCGAATGAAGGCGAGCGAATCAAGGTATGAGCGGCTGTTATGGATGAGAAATATATGGACGACTTAGGGAGAGAGCGGGTGTAAGCGCCGAGCCCTAAGACAGAGCGAAAGATGATAAGAGCAAGGATTGGTCGAGATTATTTCTTGGTCATAACCATGAAGTTAGCTACCGAGAAAATTTATGATATGAGATGAGAAATACTTCCATGAGACTTAGTATTACGATTGAGCGATGCGAGCATAGAGGTGATTGCACTATTGCACTACCCCCTTCGCAGACATTTCTATAGAATCTTAGCAGTTACAGATATCGAATATTTGATCAACAGTCTTGAATGGCATATCTCGTAGGCGAATATCTCGGGTAGTTGGCTCTGGGGCAACGTAGAGCTGCAATGGTGAGAACCCCTTGTCCTAAGGAGGGTAAAACATCTCAGAGTTGGAAAACCAAGTGATGGCCTCACGATGTAATGCAAGACATACAATTTCCCCGTCCGTGACCACCTCAGCTCACCATCTCAGGAGTGAGCCGGCCTTTCCGCACATAATCCGGCTTCACCGCCCGCAGGAGGGGCGTTACAGAATATGACGGCAACGACAGCGATTAGCACCCGATTGTAGGTTTGTCTATATTTCAACACACTCAAGCAGGCTCATTATGAGCAGGTCCAGACGTCCTTCAGGTTCGACAACTTAGGTCAGAATATTAGACGTTGCACGATAGCCCGCCTGAACTAGGCAGATATAGACTACACCAGCCGAGTAGATCTATTTGAGCCGAGACAAAATTTGTGGCAACGGCGTGTTCATTTATCGCCTTTTAGTGCTATTCCATTCGCATAGATATTGTGCGTTCTGCATAGGATACAAGAAAGAGCCATGAAATTCTGTAAGTTAGCAATGAAAATCAAACAGACAAAGGCAATACGGCCGTCATTTGCCATCCAGGTAAAAACAAGATGGAGCCAAAGTAGCCCGTCTTCTAAGGAAACAACCTCGAATGAAATATGCTATGGACCGATGTATTCACTCAAAGGGTTCCTGGGACTCTTTCAAAAACGCGCTAGACGGTGGGGCCAGCGCCCTGCGAGACCCTTTTTGATGTCTTGAACTTTTGGCACGGCGCTGAAGAAAGTTCAAGCATTTTTTTCATCTCATGGTATCACATGCATTTATTTGATTCGAAAATGTGCATATGAATTCCGAAAAGCTTAAAAATTTTTTTTGTGAATACAACATTTTCGGAAGTAAACCTGTGAAGGCTAGTAGTTTAATGCATGGGCGTGTTGTATGTTGATCAAAATGGCTGCTTTTCAATTCATATATATCAGTCTGATTCCATATAATCCCATGGTTTTTGAAGTATGGGAACTTTCTCTTGATTGGAACTGTGGAAATTAGGGTCTTATTAACACCCAAATGATCGGATCATATTCGATTGTGAAAGAAATCCTTAAGATAATTCTCTACATACTCCAAGTTGCGGCTTTGAAGAGTGGCGCCATCAAGAGTTTCTTTACTTAACCAGATCAGGAATCACACGAGACGAAATTGGCTTAGTCCTCATTCATGCACCCCCTGCTAAGCCTTCTAGATCCTCGATTCTAATTGGCTTCCAATACGAATTAGCTCAGGTCGGCATCATACATTTTCTGACCGGGCTAGATTTGACAGACATCGCAACGATGCAACCGTTTAAGTTGAATCTAAGGTTTTTTTTTTTTTGGTTGTGGGGATTGAAGAATACTTCCAACTAAAAGAGCCAGTGGCATCTGTGCCGAGTTCACATTGGCCCCTCTTTTCGTCAACGGGTTCGATATCTACCAGTGGAGGATTTTTCCACTACGTAAATTAGCGTCAGCACTAGATTTGTGGTGATGTATATAATTCTAGATAATAGAGAAGATAATTCCTTTCAGATAAGTACAATGATTGAGTCCGGATTTCTGTAAGGCAATAACTCTTTGAGGAAGGAAAAGAATCATAGCCGAGCAACATGCCCACGATGGTGCAACACAGTACAGATGCTGAATTTCTCTCTAAATTGCAACCGACAGAGAAGTCGATTGATGGCCCATACATGCTGTATAATGGATCATTCTCGATAGAGTTTTTCAGGCCAGACCCGAGGAGGAATGCATCGTGAGTATTTCTCCATGGCCACTTCTCGATGATTCGAGAATGCAGCTGATGCACCATGTCGGTAGGGTGCTTCTCAAAGCAACATATAAGCATGACCATCCTTTATGTAAAAATGGAAAAGGACATCCTCAAGTACGACATACAGACTCGCCCTCAATCCTCTCTAATCAGGGCTAACAACCGCAGTCCCCACCTCTCCATATCCACTTCACACAATCCGAGACCTTTGTAGTTCTTTCAGGCAAAATAGGGACAACATCATCTCCCACACCCGGTCAGATATCTAAAGTACGAGATCAGATCCATGTTCCTGGTGAGAAACCTCATGAAATGGTGCCATGGACGCCGCACACATTCTGGCCAGTTGCAGACGCCGAAGAAGACTCGACTATGATGATGTGGGCGACCCCAGATGGGAAATATCCTCCAATGATGGATGCTGCGTTCTTCACCACGATTTTATTGTATCTAAGTGATGTCAATGACAAGAAGGTGCCGATGGATATTGGGCAGGTTCTGCTGACTCAGTAAGTTTTTCATCCGGAATTCCTTCGAACGAATATTGCATGTTGTGGATTTGCCGGTAGATATGCTTACACTCGATCAGAACGGAATCTGATTCTGTCGGTGTGATGTTCCCCAGCGCATGGTGGCTTGGATCGTTGCGGTGGAGAGTTCCTTGGGCGATGCAGATTGCTTTTGGGTCCATTGCGCAGTGGCAAGGCAAGCATGGTATGATCGAAAGATATGTGTCAGCGGAAGACTGGAAGGCATACCTTGAGAGTAAGAAGGCTGTATCAAAGAAGTCCACCTGAATGCTCGAAGGCAAATGAATACGATGGAGAATAGCCACAGGAGAAATAAGCTCTCAAACTCATGATAAAGCCCCACTTCCACATATTGCCTTCCTTGGGGGAGGATTTCTAGCTTCTCCAATATCTAAGTCTGAGTATACATAAGCGTTTGCCAAGCAAGAACAACAACCCTCTGAATGTATAGTGCAAGCCCCTGAAAGATAACGCTAAATCCTCGCTTAAGATTGATGGTCTGACTCATAGATCAGCAACTGGCACTGACTTGAAGCCAACTTCTTAATCCATTCTACCAGGGAGAGATCAGAAACGCTGGGTGCTCCAAGATGGAACTAACGATGGCTCCATCTCAATGGCAGCGGGGCGAGTTTACTATATCCACCTCACATGCTCTGCTGCAGCCCGACGTTATCAACGAAGCATTCGGTTCTGACTACATGTATTGGACGAGAACCATGACCGAGGAAGGCATGAAGAAGATGCTGTCTCATTCTTTCTGCTTCGGCGTGTATCGCAATGTCTCTCAATCCTCCGTGAACACAGGTAAACCAAATGATGTGATCCAACTTGCGCAAAAACTTAAATGATACAGAAAGAAAGAAGCTAGAACAGATTGGCTTCGCACGTCTAGTCACAGATGAGACAACAATGGCCTACCTCACCGATGTCTTTATCCTACCTGACTACCGAGGACAGGGACTGGGTAAATGGCTAATCGGCTGTATCAACGAGACGGTCGATCAATGGTCGGATTTAAGGAGTACGATGCTATTTGCTGGTGGGAAGCAAGCAGAGAAATTCTATGAAAAGATGCTGGGAGCACAGATATTTGTACCTGAGCCTGGGAAGACCGAGATCATGCAAAAATTTGGGCCGGGAAATGTATTCACGAATTCCAAATAGATAGACGGCTATAAATGAGTGGTTGGCATTGTGTGGAGTATCGTAAAAAATCGAAACAAAGAATAAAGTGGCTTGAAGAAAAGAAGTGGTGATGAAAGAAGGCCGAAAGGTCGAAACCTGTTTTCAGCGCCATTTCCAACAGGTTGCGGGGTTCATTAGCCCTGTAGCAGATCGCTAAATCCTTGCTTCAATCCCCATATTGGAACTTGCTTGGATAGTCCCTTGGCTGATGCAACATAAAGAAGCTTGCTTATGAATCCAAAGTGTACAGCGATTTTCAATATGCCTCTTCAAAACATATCACTCGCACAAAATCACTTACTCCCCTGACAATATATCTGAGAATATGTCGCCTCTTAAGTCTGGTACCTGTGCAACGTGCTCCAAAGAGGATGTCAAGTTACGACCGAATCCCATCACTAAAGAGGAGGAATGCGAGGACTGTCGCAAGTCGGGGAAGGATGCTATTATCGGCATCACGGATGTCAAGAACCAGTTTGGTCTGAAAGAAGCAGATTTAGAAGGTCTGCAGATGGTGAAAGAAGCCAAACCAGCATTTGTTGGTGGTCCAGATTACCGCTGGTATAAGCTGAAAGACATTGAGGCGAGGGCTCCGGAAGCCAAGAAGAAGCATGAAGAGGAAGTTCGAGCCAAAGAAGCTGAGAAGAAAGAGAAAGAAGAAGCCAAGGAGGCAGCAAGGATAGCTAAGGAAGAGGATAAGAAGGCTAAAGCTGAGGAAAGGGAAAAGAAAGCTGCTACCAAAGAAGCAGAAAAGCAAGCCAAAGCAGAAGAAAGGAAGCGCAAGAGAGAGGAGAAGGAAGCTGCGAAGCCAAAGAAGGAGAAAGCTGTCCCTACGAGGTCGAATCCCAGCCGTGGTGCGGGAGCCAGGAAAAGCCTTGCCGAGGATGCGGATGAGGATGATGGCGAGAAACCTGTAAAGAAACGTGGATAGACAATGGATGAAGAAGTCAGGCGTAGTCTTCTGCCAACTTCGGTGGAATGAGACCACAAGTTTCAATGGCGGACCGTGCTTTATGAATTATGTCTTTGTGGGAGTTGCTTCCAAACCGCGTGGAGTTTGGCGTACAGTGTTATCGATGGCTGTTCTTCTCTTGGGCTTGAATTGATCCCACAGGTGTTGCCTAATCACCTCTACCCGACGCTAGGTCACCAATAGCCGATATGAAATCTATTGCCCTTGATCTCGTTCTGTTGATCGTTCAAATCTCTCAGTCAAGCAGCGGGTCGAATTCTTCCGCAATCCGTTTTTCTTTGGTGCAAGCACTCCGTCAAATATGATATGGATCGTCCTTGATTATTTACTTTGGCTGAGTGCCGATTTCAGAGCTATTGAGATGTTAGGCAGCCGCGTTGATGTAGAGGTAACTTTCTCTTCGTTGGATGTCTTACCATATCCTTGGTTCTAGGCAGAAAAAAGGATCTAGTCGTGGCACAAGTGCAAAGACTCCTTCTAAGCTGTCATGAAGCTGGGAAAAGATAGGAGAAAATGGCAGGAATAAATTGAGAGTGTGTAAGCAAAATCTTTGCTGACAGCGGTAAGGCTACTTTATGAAGGAGGCCACCGAAGCTCGATAGTTTCAGTAAAGTAACGGGGAGGCTTCCCTTATTAGTTGATTGCGTTAATTAATACTGGCCAAAGGATACAATATCAGATTAATTATCGAATATAGTAAATGCTTCGCATCGCTGTGAAACAATGCTTTGTCACATCCAAGTCCGTCAAAAAGTTCCCTGCATAGACTCCACACTCGCTTAATTAGGGAACTTTTGAACCATGGGCCGTCCCTCTGGTCTTGTCATTCCTAACCCTTGCTAGATCAGTACTTCATACACGGCTGATGGCGAAGTCGAGTCCATATCGTGACCACTCCCGATATTGTAGTTTTCTTTCTTTCATGAATCCCAGTACATAGATAAATGCTCGCTATGCTACTAATGACTAGTTTCTCTCCAACGCGGAAAGAAGTCCTTTTCGATGAATTAGATTTGGGGAAAGAGCAATTTACCACATTTCCCAAAAAAAGATAGAGCGAATCCTATTAGGCTTTTCGGTTCGCTCTAGCGCCTGTTGTCTTGCTCTATCCGAACTGACGCAGTGCCAGCGAATCGAAGTTGTCCTATACATGCAAGTGTACCAATCATTGAAGTCAAAAAGAAGGAAAACAGCCAGAATCTGTGTTGAAGCCAGATTTTGTCGCACGCCGCAGTGTTGGCGCAAAAAGTTCCTCGCATGGGTCGGCCACTCATTCTGCCGGTCCTCTATACGGCCAGCCCATAACTGTATCCCAAATAGGGATTATCCTACTGCGGGATATCCTCATCAAATGGCCACGAGGCGGTGGTCCACGCGTCACCTTTCTCCCATTTTCCAACCTGATCTGTCTCTTCTCTTCCAAGCTTCATCCCGTTACCATGGATGTGAGGAAAGTATCCTGCTTTCTCTTCGACATCCCAAGCTCCGCCCTCTTTATCAGGCTCTTTCCCTGATGCATCCTCCCATTTCACGAATTGGGCAACCTTCCATTAAACGATTAGTAATTCGGACCAACGATTGGGAAAGGCGACATTACCCGGTCATAGGGCACCCGTAGAATGAAGACGTGAGACTCGCGCGAGAAAAAATTCTGTAACGTCCCCAGAATCTGACGTGATGTCGACATATGGATGAACTTATCGCGTGCATCAAGTGCCGAGACGGGCAAGGCTTCTGGGAGAGGCAATGGCGGTGATGGTGTAGAAGGAAGGATTTTGTATATGTATTTCGGGGTCGTGATTGGTGTTGTCATGTTGCCGGAATATAACCAAAGGATATGAGATAGGTTCGATAGCTATAAAATTGGCCGTCACAGGTGAGATAACTGATAGTATACGGCAATGGTGGTGAGAGTACAAGAATACCGAGGGAGTGAAGAGGAAGATTTCAGTGGAGCAATTCACGTGACCAACACAGTTGCGTAACTCCGTTATTGTAAATACCCGGATGTGAAGTTTGCTCTGGACTCTATGATAATTAGACCGTTTCTTACTTAACGTTGAGTGGCAGACATACCGGGATAATTAAAGGGTAAAGATCAAAGTTGTAGTACTCGGATCACGGGACTTAATAAGCTACCAATATATCATTCCCGATTCTTTAACGGAGCAAGTCAGCATTGCATTACATGATAGTATATATGAAATAAGATAAAAGTCTCATTGGAAGTTACTTCTATCGTCATGGACATGATTCGGTAAATCCGGCTCCTGTCACTACTATCGTTCGATTCTCCCGCGTTCTTTCTCGTGATTGTGCATGCTCAGATCTAGCTTTGCTACTCAATTGTTCTTTGTTCTTTCTATCCCCTTCTAATCCCTTCCGTATTGCGCGTCTCTGTCTTACCAGTAAAATAGCTGGAATTCCATCAGCTCTTCTGAACGAGTGATATCCACCCACTTGCAAGTCTCTCACATCCTCTGTCCTGAATTGCTCAAGATTGACTGGTGTCCATTACTGCTCGATATGTTGGTTCAGCCAGGGAACCATCTATCTGAGCTAACCGTGGCTTAGACCATACCCTTAGTCTATCGCTAAAAATATGAGAGTGGTCTACCTTCATACTGATTATTTCTATGGAAAGTCGCTGACCTATAGTGACTAACTACATTTGAAGGTTGATTTGTGCTGTTATGAATGATTTAAGTCGTCCACCTTTCATCGGTCTATATCAGCCGGAACAGAAAATTTTTGCGCTAACCAGAATATCCTTCATCTCAAATGATTGTCACCATGCCTGTCCAGTGCCGCTCTCCTTGTTTTTACATCTTCAGAGAATGTTTCTACATCAATTTGGATACTACCAAGCGATGGAATGAAACATAGTCTGGAAAATCGATTAAGTCTCATAATGCCCAAGCTTTACAATTGGACCAGCCATTCCTATTCACACAGGCTATATGTGTCCAGGAGATATTCTCATAATTCATGAACCTGGACGATGTCTACGAGGTTTGTCACGAGAGTAATAATTTGATCCTCTTAAAGCCTCGCGGTAATGCGAAGATGTAGCATCGGACGATCGAGGGGCATAAGGGTCACTAATACATGCCCGATGATTAATTACCTCCACCGATTGACGAATAGTTGACTTGATATACTTGTTGCCTTGGATACAACATTAGAAAGATGTCAATTCACTTTGAAATATTAAAACTCACTATTATCAGGAACTCGATATTTTTGCTCCGTACGATCGCTTGTAGAGTATAATTGATCAGAGCCTCCGGAACTAGTATTGCCGCTCCTGCGCGAAAGAGAGGTACGAGAAAAAAGACGACCATCCATGCCAGAGTCCTGGGTGCGCAGGATGCAAGAATTTGAGCTAGCCAGACTAGAAGGACGGGAGATGTTCGGAAGTGAGAAAAGCGACGAATCGTAATCCCTACTGGATTTACTAGATGAACGGGTACTACTCCCTTCGTTGATAAGAGCAGTAACGTCGGAATCGCCAAAACTCGCAGGACGATTGTCATTCTTGATGATTTTTCCTTCGATACTAAGTCCTGCATCTAAACTATCAGAAGAAGCATTAACCGTGCTGAGTGTGATAGTGTCATGGGTTTGGATGCGTATTAGATCTTTAGAAGTGCTTTCGAACATTTTCCTGGAAGATTTCTCTGTCCTTGTCTGAGATCCCTTTCCAATTTTCTCAAGCGACTTCATTTGATCAGCAGGTCTTTTGTTGTAACTTGGCTTCGAAAGGATCTTGAGCGCTCTTCTCTCCTTACACAGATTGTGGCAAGTCCAATCTTTTCTTTCCTTTCTAAGGCTCATATGATTATTTTGAGCACCTAATGGTACTAGGTTGCCGCAACTCGGCCTTTCTGAGTATTCCATTGAAAATGAAAGATCTTCCGCTGATATGAGGTTGTTTTGTCCCATATATTCGATGACAAAAAAGTCGGGTCGTATCTCAAATTCAAGGTTCTTGTAATGTCCTTCGATGTGCATCATTCTATCCCGCCAAGCAGATATTGGATTGCCATGGCTTCTAAACATATCATCACAGACAATACAAATGCTTTCTTGTGGAGGAGGAAGTGTGCTAAAGTGAGAGAGTGAGTGCGCAATCCATTCTTCCAAACCTGTGGGATGGTGTTTTATTGAGCAGCCAAGAAAGGCAAATTCACAGGGAAGATCATAGCCATAATTGAATGGCATTGTGGAAAGCAAATGATTCAGCGTAACCTGTGCTGGCAGCTGCACGTTTTGCGATGCTGGTACACTTGGCGAGCTGGAGATATCGCTTGCAACAGAGCCAGCATAGCTCTGATTAAAAAAGCTTCTTTGAAAACTTGTAGATGAGTCTGCAGATATGACCGATGAGGGGTAAGTGAGAAATGACCCCATAGAGCGTCTGCAAGATAGCTGAGGCCTCTTATGGAATGATGAAAGTTCACCCATATTTTCTGGATTCGGCATCGTGTTCTTTGATTCATCCTCTGTTAAGGGCTCGCGCGCCTGTATCTCAAGAGGCTCTTCATCTGATTCTATTACTCTCGGTGGAGGTGTGACATCCGGGTATTGAGCTGGCTCTGCCAGCGACAAGCCAAGAAGTCCTTCTGTGAGGCACTTCTCGTCAACATGGAACATGGTGTGACAATCGTGGGTGGTATCATTAGATGTCCTAGCAGAGTTGCTTGCAGGTCGCTTATTCGATGTAACCTTTGTATGGTCCCTTTCGCCACTAGCTTTATGGTGGTCACCATTGCTATCGTCGCTATCACCATCATCGTCATCATCGTCATCATCGTTGTCGGACTCATCGTCCCTTGGCCGGATATCTGGTACTGCAGCTGCATCCTTTGGCCTAGGAAAAGGCATTCTCCACTGCGATATTTTAGACCCCTTGAGAAAATGGTGCCCTACATGACCTGCTCGAAGCTTCCATTCAGAAAATGATATGCCACAAAATCCGCATTCATTTGGCCAATCACTTTGAAGGTTGTACTTCCACTCTGAAGTTTGACTGCCAAACTGCTGCCAATCATCAGAGTGTTTTTTCCGTAGATGATCAATTAATTTGTCTTTTCGCGGCCACACCGGACGAGCCCTCCTTGCGTCCTCGCAATTCAAATAATGCGTTCGAAGGACGCCGATGTCTGGCATTATTGTCGAACAACAGAAACATCGCAAGTTCCCTTCAAGATCATTGATACCATCGTCGCATAGTAAACACATGTACATAGTCGTTTTCCAGTGAACTCCTTCTTCATGTCGCCTCCAATCAGTTGCGTCGTTGAACGCAGAAGAGCAATGCGCGTGAGTGCAGTGGTATATAGTATCATTGGCTTGCACTGTTTCAGAAAAGTTATACGTCCTTTCATTATGCACATCATTTTTGGGCGAGTCTAATAGCGAAATTATATTCTGACGGGGGCTGTGGAAGTCTATATCAAGGTTGCAATTTCCCCCAAATATCGAGGACAGCGGCTCCATGCTAATGTCTGATCTTCGGTCATAGCTAGTAAGGGTTGCAGGGCAGCACTTCAAGGATTTGCGTGGGCCTCCGTCATGTCCGTTTTGAATAAGCGACTCCAGGTCGAGTATAGTCTCTCTTAGTGCCTGAGATCTGGCCGCCGGATCCTGCTGAATCGTGTTTAAACGATAAATGGCGTTCCTGATATCCTCCACTGGGATTCCAGGACTTGAAGCCTTTCGTTTTCCTTTTTCATTCGAAGTGACTAGAACTGGGGTGGTATTGCCCATGTCGAGAAAGAACAAATTTTGTGAAGGCACGCCTGGAGATGGATGAACTTCACCGGGAATCATTTCAAAGGTAGGGAAAGAGTTTCTTGCGGTTTCAACACCGATATTTGTCGCTGACCTATAATCGAAAGTTGGCGCTGATCTTTCAAAGCATATATTGCATGGGCATGCTGGATTGAGCGTATCGTGGGCAGCAAATTGGTCTTCCTCCCGTGTTTGATCATCTATTGAGTAAATCAGCAACGCATAGCCACGTGACCATAATTGAAAGCAGGATGGGAAAGGATCGAAACAGACGTATGGTTCTTCAGAGGAGAGAATGATAACTTACTAATTGTAGAATATGGTCTGAGCTCGAGATTACTCAGACATAATTCTCCATGATCATAATCCAAACTGAGACGAGCCGGGTCAACAGTGTCGCTGGGATGATCCATCATCCCCAGAGCCTTAGGAGATTATCACTTCCCAGAGGCAGGGAAGGCTGCTCTTCGCATGAGGAAGTAGGCAAACATCTATAGATAAGCTAGGCATTATGTAGGCGGCGATTTAAAGATTTGGGGGGGAACTTTACTTTGGTGCTGGCAAAACGTGGCATTGAAGATTGGAGGGCGGATATCTGACCACTCATATACATGAGGGCGAGCGCGCTGACTTGAAACTGGTTTACAACACATCTTTCAGGCCTACAGTAGTCGGCCTACAAGATATGACTACTATGACCCTTCAAAAACAGTGTTGGCCATCATGTGCATACCATCTCGAAAACGAGAATCAGTATCCTGGACCATTTATGACTTGAAATGCTCTCTTTGCAAATCGTCCTCCATAGGAACTTAGTCGACAAGCAAGCACTTACAGCTTGCCCGGCTACTTTCAAGGTTTCGGCTGCCCTTAATCTTCGAAAGAAAGAACCTGGATGCGCTTAGTAGTTCGCACGATCGTGGACAGAAGGGCAGGAGGTATTTAAGGCCGTACTAGGTTGCCCTTGCCAATATATCATTATTGGCATGAGGCTCAAATCCCTATTCTCTTAACTAACTTGAAGCTGAAATATTGTGTCATGGTATTGGTTGCTTAAACTACACATGCTTAGTATCCTAATAAAAGATGCAAGAATATCAGTCATACTTCAGAAGCATTGGTATGGGGTCATGCGGTTGGAAAAGCAGAATTTATCTCGAGTAGATACCAAAAAAGATGACTATCAGATCCTGTTGAGCCGAGAGAATTTGGACAGAGCTGGGAAAAGAAACGGGGCGGCAAGAAAGCTTTATTTCGAACATCCCGAATGTACTGAGTGTACTAGTCGAAGATATATAAGGAAAGAATCGTGCGGTAAGTATGAATGTTATCTACTACATTTCCGTACACTGCTTCTACTGTCCCAGTTCACGATCACTGCTGACCAGATCTATTAGCAATCTTTCGAAAGGTTGTCAGGTTTCTCGGGGAATGGATCAGGAAGGAAACAGAAGCGAAGCGAAGGACCTACCCAAGGAAACGCATTAAAGACTGACTCGGCTAGAAGACTATGATGAGGCAACCCTTCAGTTTCTCTTGTATCAATTAACAGCCCATAGGCTTTCCAATATGGGTAGTTCTTATCAATGGCAGGTCGAAGATCTCTAGTGAATGATCCAGAATCCGCACCTCGAAGAGAGGAAAATTCCTGCTCAGTGAGGTTTTGCCTTTCTTGTTGGCTTTCTTGTGAATCCTGACATGGTGAAACATTCCTGTCCTGCTGTTTCATCAGCTCATAGATCAAAATTTACGGCTACACCCAAATACCAGATTTGTGAACTTAGAAGTGTTGACGCCGAAGATGCCTTGTGCTCGGTATTTCGCAGGAGCTCCCCGGCTGCTGAATAGAGATATCAGAAGTCGGTAGCCCTCGGGGCTCTTATTTAAATAGCTCGTCTTTGTTTAGTATGAATCGATATATCTTAGCTTACAATGCAACTCAAGTAAATACAGAAGCTAGTAATTCAGGTCTCTTTCTGAGAGATATCATTCTGCTCACGTTGTTTGGGTCAGACATATTTATTTGTCTGAGGACTACGCCCATCTCCATGAACAGCAGATACAAATTTGGTAGGACCCCGGTAAAAAAATAGGCTATAACCACATCAGAAGACTGCCGTGTGATTCGCGAGTAGATAATTACCACGTTCAGGACCAGTCAGGACAATTTGCTTCTTCAATATAGAGTTTGAATGCATAGCCAAGGAATGCTCAAGTGTTGTCTGGCATCCCTCTTTCCCCTCCCACAAGAGAAAATCGGCAAAGGAGTTTGGTTTTTTTCCCCAATTCGCATGAGGAAGGCAAAGCTGTTAACATCCGAAGTAATACCATTACCGGAGTATGGCAACTTTTAAGTCACTCGTCCATATATCTCACCGAAGGCATCATGTCGAAATAGAATCGTCTTCATTCATTGACAGCCTTGCAGTGCTCGGCTGTAAGTATGATATCTGTTGAAATATTTTGCACTTGTCAGCTACTTAGCTGCACATCAGCATACATCGTGATTGTGCCAATGTCGAACTGCCGACATGTCGGATTTGACACTATGAGTAAAGTATTGTCAACTTGGTAAATGCCCAATGGTTTATGCAGAGGCTGAGCTTCTCTAAACTAAAATATAGGTATTGTCTTGCATTCGTTGAGTTAGCAGGTATTTCTAGTGGGGAAGTCTGGTAAAAGAGAGAGCTAACCCCCCCCCTTTTTTTGCCTGCAAGTGGTGGAACATCAAATTCCTGTAGAATTGATCGCAATCGCAAACCACTACACCACTTAGTAATCTCCATCAACATATCAAAATGGCGCCGTCTCCATTACAACAAAGGAGGACACATAACACTCTTCTTTTTCAGAAGCTCTTGAACCTTCGCGACGGAGCGAGTCCCTTCACATTGGTTCTGGACTCATTAGACCAGAGTGGCGCTCCTGTCATTCAAGAGTTCGTGCGACGAGCGAAGGTATGAAATCGTCTTTCTCTCAATGTCCTCAAGAAGACGATGTCTATATTTAAGAGTCTCTAGTTTTGATGTTCTTCTTGGCTCGTGCTACTTATCAAAATTATTCATGCAGAATATTTTTTGGGGACTCGGTCACTATCACGTGATATAATGCTTTGCTTGAAAATGCCTTACTGACTGATCAATAGATTGGCAAAAGCAAGATAATACTCATCTCATTCTATACTCTTCGGAAGAAGCTTCCGTTTGAAATCGATTTCTTCGTGTCTGCACGCTCGAAGACCGTCTCACTTCTCCGCCAAGAAATCGTCTCCCATCTACAAGCACCATCAGTAAACTCTCAAGCTTCGATACAAAGCAAGTTTCCCTTCTACTATCCAATATATTAGTGCTAAAAGAAGACAGAGTTCCTTCTCATAATCGACACTCTAAACCCTCTCGTCTCATCCCAACCCCAACACCTCTCCACCTTCCTCTCCAGCCTAATCCTCGGCCCCAACATCTCCCTCCTGGCAACACACCACCTTGATATCCCGCTCCCCTCCCCCTTGAAACCACAAACCTACCAACCCGCCCCTCTGGCAACACTCACCTACCTAGCTACCGCCATACTCACCATCCACAACCTCTCACATGTCATCGCCAAGAAGCGAGCGCGAGATAAAAGTCTCCAAGAACCTGTCTTCGGCCTTGCTGAGCAGCGAGAGGGTATCCTTGTTGGCCTTTCGAGTGCGAATGGGGTGAAGGGAAGAGATGTAGTTGTCGAGATGGAGGTTCGGAGGAAGTCTGGACGGGGAGTGTGTGAAGTGTTCGTCTTATCGCAGGCTCCGGCGAGTTTGTCGATTGCGTCTAAGCCGTCGCTTGATAATATCACACTGCTAGATGATCATTCTCTGTATTCTACGCTTCCGTCTGTTAGCGGTGAGGTGGGAATCGTTGGCGCGGAAGAGGAAGTCGAGACGACGTTTAATCTTAGTTTGAGTGAGAAGCAGCGAAAAGATAGGGATGGAGTCATCCTGCCTTATTTCGATGCGCAGAAAGATGGTGGTGCTAGTGGCGCAGGTGAGGGAGGCAGGATTCTGTATGAGATGGGAGCGGAAGACAGAGAAGACTTTGATGATGAAGAGGATGAAATCTAGTCACCTGGCCCTCGGGACTTAGAAATATACTGCCTTATTTAAATAAGCACCCTAGTAACAGAAACAGTACGCTTTTGTACCTGCTTAAAGCTAAACCAAATTTTTGAGCACAAATCTTTCATGTTGCTACTTTAATAAATACAAGCATCCTTCTATAGATCCTACAGCTCATCATGGGTTGCTTTAACCTTTCCATCACTCAAATCTGGCATGGCCATGATTTTAACCACCAAGCTTGTCCATCCAGTGAAATGCTGAGTCCTCTGTCCCTTGCCAGTCTCTGGATTATACTGTTCCCAAGCGAAGCCAGTTTCCGTGTATGCATCAAATATCGTCTTTACAAGATTGAGCCGTAATTGAATGTAAAGCTCTTTAGCCTTCGCTTGATAGGGGCCATTAGTTTGGGCATATTTCTGTATGACAGGATTAATAAGGGGCCTCGGAGTCGGGAATAGCATAGCTATGACTTACGAGCAGTTCGGAAACAATGAGGTAGTTCATGTTTATCCAGATTGGGCCTCGCCAATAATTCTCACCAGTGCCATAAAATTCATTTTTCTTGCTCAAACTCCTGATGCCAAAATCGCTCCATAATTCATTCTCATCACCAATCAAGTTCAATATATGACCCAACTTCTCGCTCTTAGGATCGAGAAGGCCGACCATGAAGGGGAAAATGGATATGTAGCCCTTGTGGCACACTAATGAATTCTCTTCATAATCGTCGATGGTAGCATCACAATAGCACTTCTCCTTCTCGCTCCAATGGAGATCATCAATGTTGCGTAAGATGGCAGTTTCAATAGTGGTATACTCCGCAACATCATCTGTATATTGAAGAACAGTAGCAATGCTCTTGAGTGACCTGGTCATCTTGCCCACCCATGACATTAGGTCAATGTGTAGCTCCCCAGGGTGAGGTGGTTGTGGGCGAGGATAGTCATCAAGTCCTGAAGTCAAGATATGCTCGACTGTACGACCGCGCCATCTATAACCCTCTTTGGTGGAAAACGCTTCTCTGTCATAAGATTTGAGATCCCCGAATTGCGTCTTCTTAAACCAATGGAATTGTTTCCGGAGTTTTGGATAGAGTTCTTGCAGGTAGTGTACTGCGAGTTCAGGTGACTTCTGATAGACAGATGTCACACGAGACCCTGCTCCTAGCTCTTCAGGGGCAGGAGGTGTGGTTCCATTTAGAGCCCCAATTTTAATCAGGAGAGCATCCAGGATGAAGAATAGTGTTGGCGGGTTGGCATAGTGAGGGTATTGAGTCTGGAACTCTGCTGGCACCTTGCTTCGCGCTTCTGCACCAAGAATCTGCTCACGGCCAATCCATCCATCGTCATCTTGGAGGTTGTACCAACTGGTGACCACCTCAAGTGCTAAATCCAGATCGAAGTCTGCAACTGGTAAAAGATGAAACCCCTCGTCCCAAAGAAACCCTCTTGGGAAGAAAGGCCGGGAAGGGACCGTTGTGTAGAGCTCAAATGGGCCCTCCAGTTTTTCTCCCTTCCGTGCCCGAGCTGCGGCAGTTTCCTCCCAGAAACCCTCGCTCTCTTCATCATATTCCGGTGCATATGTCCTGTCCACAACTTCATCTCCATAGAAATATCCCAGACCACCAAGAAGGTTGGAGAACATTGCACTGGTGAATCGTTGAAGTGACTCAATGTCAAACGGGGGCTTAGGATCGAAGACCCCCACAAATTTTCCCCAGAACTCTAGAGATTTGTCCCCAATATGCCTAGAGACATCAGAGCTAAAGTATTCCTTCGGGCTGGAACCACTATTGAAAATGATATCAAATTCAAAGTTTCCCTCAAACACTTTCTGAATCATGTGCAAGTTACCGGCTCCAGGATCGTTCTTAACAGTATATACCTGCCATGGTGGTGGAGCATTCTCCTCTCCATATTTTGCGAGGTACTCATCAATCTGCTCCTTCAAGTTCTTGAACAGGATTGCCTTGGTCTGCCATAGGATCTCAGGTTGTATAGTCTCCGAATGCACAATGGTACGTTCCAATGGCTTGTCTTTGGCGGAGGGATGATCACTCTTGGGGTGAAATCCCCGGCCCGCAGTCACTACCACTTTATACTCTCCTAGCCCATCGCTATCTCCTTTCAGAATTACATCACCCTCATAGCCTAGTTCGTCATATTCGTTCTCGACTTCTAGGCTCCCAAGCCCTTCAAGGGTGGCATAGAACAGGATTGTAGTCTTGGTGTCCTTAGGAACATCTTTTCTTAAAGTGCCCCGCACTCTTGTAGCCCAGCTGCCACCGTGACTTCCCCCAGGGATCTTCACGAAGTAAGTCTTTATATCAATTCCATTGCCTTTATCATATATCGTTTGCTGGCCACCATTTCGTGCATCATATTCCTCCCAGCCATAACCGTGCATGTCATCGCCTTGTTCGCATGTATGTCTAAATCCTGAATACCTCAATTAGCCTCTCTTTCCAAGTCACATAGCAGGCGTGATATTACTATGCTGAACATCTTGAAATTGATCTACCCGCGCCCACATCAAACCGCCCATAAAACTTTTAGGTATTTTGGGGCGTACTCCAAAGTATAAATTGGGTCGATACGGTCCCCACAGTAGACTCTGGTTTTGTGCTCTCGCAATCTCTTTATAGAGAATTGAGGCATCCTCAGCTGCAGAAGTTGTAGTTGCGAATGCGCTCAGCACAGGCACCACCAGGCCACTTAGGAATTTCATTTTGATGGACCAATTGCTGAAACAAATTGGCTCTCTGAGCTCTAGTACAAGAAGGGGGGACTTTGTATGTTTCGTGGATCCCCCAGTTCTGATTTTTGTAAGAACACAGTTGCTGTTCGAATGTTCAATTCAGCCTGTACGCGAGGCTGCAGGGAAGGCTATCCCCACGTCACCCTGACCTAGATTTGGAGACATATCTGCACATCACGAGCTTCGATCGCATGTAAACACTAATGGGTATCATTTCTTCATTCATGGTATTCTGATTGGCTAAATATCCCTTTAGCACTTAAGCCTTCCCGCAAACATTTGTTTTCGCAGTCCTCAATCCCGGCTTGGACTGAGCGGCCTGTTGAATCCACCAACCCGATTCATGTATTGGCGATACTCTGTCTTCTTCTCCTTTCGTACTGCGGAGACATTATTTCCGGGAACTTTCTTGTTTTGCGTGGTTCCAAAGCCTCCGAAGCCCATCATCGCCTGCATAGCAGCCATACCATCGTCCTCAACCACAATATCTTCATCGTCCTCAACTGTTTCCTCAACTCTCCTTGGCTTCGTATTCTTTCCCTTCGCCGGCTTTGTGTCCTTGTCTGTATCCATCTTATCGTAGTCCTGCTGGCTATGGCTGGATGTTGGTCGAGCATTTTGTCCAACTTTGAACACCACAGGTGGCGTCGCAGTCCTGTCCCTCGTGAAAGCCTCCTCCACACTTAGCTTTGCCCTGTCCCTTTCTCTTTCTCTATGTCCTTCACGTGTCTCTTCTTTGCCATGCCATGGGCTACGACTTCGTCGCCTATCCCTCGAGCGCTCTCGCGGCCTATCTCTGGTATCTCGACCACTCCCTTGAACATTGTTAGACTTAAGTCTGTCGAAAAGTGCAAAGCTGTCTAGATCTGTCTCACCTCTGTAATCGCCCCTTCCACCACCGTTTCGTTCATCGTCTCTCCAGTCGTCTCTGCGCCTATCCCCTCGGTCATCACGTCCATTCCTACCACCTCTCGAATCTATATTATCCCGTCCATTTCGATCTCGATGGCTGCTACCCCTCGAGTCTCGATCCCCTCGTGGTGAGCGGCTCCGATACTTGCGATCTCGGTCTCTATCCCTATCCCTATCTCTGTCTCTGTCTCTATCATCATATCTGCTGCTTCTATTTGAATCCCGTTCTCTTGGGCGGCGATCGGACTCATCCCACATCTGTGAGCTATCCGTTCTGCGCGCGCGCTTATATGGTGGTTCTGCCATTTGAACGTCTTACTATACTGAAATCTCAATAGCAGAAGTGAAATCCCTGGCAGTTCGGCCGGGGAGTGGTTAATAGCGGAGTTTGGGTGCTGGACAACGCGAGGCAGGAAATCAGCATTTTGTCTTGGCACGAAATTGTGCCTGACACGTGATTCAGCCTGTAAATGTTCGCGTTCACCCAATGATTGAAGACTTGTGACCGCGAATGTAAGATTGAAAACTTATAATAGTGAGTTAGCGAGGACTCGGTGCTGGTGAGTGGTAACACATGTGATTAAATGTTTATAATACGATTGGAGACGGGTAGAGATGTTTACTTTAATTTAGAGCCTTACACGCCGTCATTAAAGAGTTCTGGTAAAATATATCAAAATATGTGAAATTGGAGCAAAAGGGACGCGGGCTTCTTTCATATATAGAAACAATAGTTCGTAAGAAGATATTCCTTCATTGGAGCAAGGATTTGTATAATGTGCTATGAATCTGAGTTCTTGTCCTTGGATCCAAATTTTAGTCTGATATACGGGTTTGTTATCCAGTTTCTTGCTCCCCAGTTTGATCTCGATACTGCCAGGTTAAATTTTAGAGGTGAAACAATTGAATAATATTTTGGTTGGTTGCGTATAACTTAAATCGTAATTGAAGTTTGTCGAATAGCCACATATACGTAATTATTGAGGCGATTTATATGAGGCAGAAGATACTCAGTTGTAGGCTGCGAGCCGTGAGTCAGATTGGTATTGTGGCACTACATGTTTAAGCTGTGGCAAGGTGAGATGTCGATGTGAAAGTGACTAGGCAGTTATCGATCAGCAGACAATCTGAAAACCATACCTGCAACCATTCATGGCTTCTAATATCAAGATCTATGCATCATTCGGTATATGTTCTCCTCCTTCGAGCCTGCAAAGTTTTACGCATTATTGACAAGCTGACATCGAGACAAATGTATGGAGAAATCGTAGACGATATTGGTCACAATGAACTGTTCATCCTTGGCATGAAGGTTGAGCTTCAAACCTCTAGATTGATGGTTTAAGCATCGGTAATGTCGAATTTGATTCTCCGCGTTCCAGATTTCTTGATTTTTAATAAGTCCAAAGTATACAGTCGAGCCTGATCATGGCATGTGGTTAGAATCGAGGCTGCTTTTCGTCTGGAGAGTTCCTTACTTCTAGAGCCAACTTGAAGTGTTATGGTGACAATGAGAAGTCGTGTTGGCGCGAAACTGTGAAAAACTCGATATGAGAGCTTAAGGCGAAGGTCTCTTAAATACTGTTGCAGAGATGAAAAGTGAAGAAGAATGGATGGAAGAAAGAGCACCAATGTATGCTTCTGAACTGCCTAGTGCTTGAATAACTTCCATCTGGGAAGAAAGGCATTCACATTGTCGTTGGAATAGAGTATGTAAACTTATTTATTACATCCTTCAAGAACGGGCTGAGGCTAAGGATTCCCTATGTTGTAGAGCGTCCTCAAGCCGAGTATCGATCCAGGTGCATTTGCTCAGCCTTAGGAGGATAAACTCCATCAGGACTCTCCTCGGCGGTATATGGTACCTTACCTTAAACAGTAAATGAATGATTGCCGCCCCAGATTCTAAGGATCCACCCACTAATCTTTGCTGGTACCTATTTAAGCTTCGTAAGATGTAGCTGGCTCAGGGGGGTTGCTCAGCCAACCTCATCGGCACACTATCCAGATAGCCAACAAAGTAACCCTGAAACCTCAAAGAGGATGCCGAGGCGGTAGGCTGGGGGTAGTAACAGGTACTTTCATCTGAAGTCGCAGTAGGATTTGATGAGGTTGGTGTTTAGATTGCCATGCTGCGGATCATCTACAAGTTCCCCGCCTCTATGTATAATTTAAGTTAGGCTGCGGCTGAAAATTGTAGTGCTTCGCTTAACTTTAGCCGAAGATAAAAATAGTCCGGCCAACAGTCAGCCTTGGCACGAACACCAACTGTCGACCTTAAATCGTAAGGATTGCAATGAGCCTCTATGGGACCATTGGCCAGGGCAAGGCTACCCAGTGTAAGCTTTGTGGAGCATCCAAGCACGGTAAGGGCTTACATATGGCGCAGGCACAGAGCAGAGGATTCCAATATGCTGAGCCTCTGTTGGTTGATGGTGGCAGACCACGATTAACCCTAAACAGGCCTTCCACTTCCCTCTGTGTTTTGGAAGGAGCCACACAACTACGGAATTGTAGCCAGGGCATTACCGGTTCGAGTTTTCTAGCCTAGATTGTACCTTTGTGCGAGGGCCAAGTATAGAGCAAAAGGAATTGCGCAGCTTGATTCCTCACATGTTACCTCATCCTACAACAAGTGTCGTGCCTGAGTATCGTGAGCTCTGCCGAGAGCCAAATAGTATATAGGACATTACTTTCTCTGTCCAAAATTTCTTTCATCATCATCAACATCTTCACAATAACAGCTACAACTCTCAACTACACTCTTCCACCTTTTCCAGCAATCACATCATCTTTGTATATCTTTTTAAGTTTCAATCAACAATCGCAAAAATGGTTTCATTCACCTCCACCGTTCTCGCTGCCTTTGCTGCTCTCGCCATCTCCCAAGCTGAGGCTGGCTTCATCGGTAAAATGCTCGGTGGCAAGAAGCGTGACATCTTGTCTGCTCGCGGCGCAGGCCACATCTGGTCTCGCGGTAAGTCCTTGCCCTTCTCATCGCATCCGATCTTCAACTAATACTTCATCAGCATCGTCCCTTGAGCAATCTTTCAACGACTGCATGAGCAAGGCCAGCGAGGTCCTTGTCGTCTCCAAGGTTGGCAATGACTTCAAACTCTCCGCTCAGGATGGGTCTTTCCCACAGTCCTGCATCGTCGTTGCCAACTCATACATCAGCACCTCCCAAACTGATGGTGCCCTTCGCAAAGACGGTAACTCATACATCCTCACTCCCAAGGCTAAGGATGTTGCCAGCCTCAACGCTCTTGTCGGCAAGAACTAAGTCTCCTATCGACATGTTTTGAGTGAACTTTTTTGATTTTTACGGCGCAATCGGCGTTTAAGGGTGAAAAGATTAGGGGGAAAAAAGGGGGCATTGCATTAGGTCATGGAGTGATTTTGTATTCTGATTTTATTCTGGGATGGATATCAAGAATAAGTCATCAAAAGTTCTCAGATGAGCACATTTGAGAGCAAATGCATATCTTTCTCATCGCTTCTCGTCATCTATACCTTTCTGTTTCTTCACTCATGACTTGACTCCGTCCCTGACCCGCTTAAGTAACCGAGTATTCTATTTCATGGGCACTCAGACCTAGGAATAACATCCTTCTGGTTTCATGGAGAAAGCACATTTTTGCAAATTCTCTAAGCATATTTAGAGCATATGATATGGGAGTAAAGACTAGGGCCCGTATAAATAGAGGCAGAATGAAGTGAAAGTGTTGCAGTTTTCTTGTTTATCAAAGTAGAGATGTATGACAATGAAGTTTTCATTCTTTGCGCTAATTCAGCCACGCTGTCCTTGGATCGCCTGTATATTCGAATTTCCTCACAAGCTAAACTCGTCGACGTGCTTGAATAGGGGGTAGTTTTGTCAGCGAAGCCATGCTCTTTAGAGACATAATTTACCTTGACATACAGTGCATCTCGGGATTATCCTACTCTACTCGGAATATAAAATCTACTCACAGCATTGACACTTGTGGACAATGCAGCTTAGCTCATGCTTCCAACATCAAATTTCAGGAAATGTACTCACAAAACTGGTTAAGCCTGGATATAATCAAGACTTAGCGTCGCTCGGTTGGGCTGTGTTTCGAATTGCGGATTGTTATATGCATATTATCTGACATTATGGTGAGCCATTCCGATCAAGGCATCCTTTGAAATCTCATCTTCCCAATTTATCGCCAAGTCTCCACTCTTCTGAACTACCAATAATCTATCACCTTTGAAGTATATGAAAACACCACCAGTTTTGCCATCGCCAGCAGCCGTGATGCGATATAGCGGGCCTTGCGGATGCATAACCTTTCTTTCTGGGACCATGAAAATGTCGTTCTCCTGACACCATTCGTGCACTCTGTCACGGAAAGTCAACTCGACCGGAGCTGGAACTGAGACAGTGGCTGCAGGAGAAGGAGATTTTGCCTTTTGAATAGATGTATATGATTGAGAATAATAGGGAGGGGGTAGATCTGTAGCCGCTTTAGAGCCGAGGTCGAGTGCATGATCTATCAATTCTGTTCCTTTCTGGAATTCTTGCTGTATCGAGTTGAGATTTTGTATCTCTTTTGGAAAGACGTTCTCACTCCACCACTCAAACCATTCTTCGATCTCACCATAGTTTTGATTCGTGCCAGTAAGCCACTGGTATAAAACACTATGCCACATAGGGAAAACGACTTCGACTATGACTTGCCCAATTGTTTTAGCTCCAAGTATTTCCTGCCAGGCAAAAATGCCTTGCAGAGACGCGAGATATGGTTCTTGATCTTGGGGATCGACAACAAAGTTTCTTGGATCTTTTAAATATTGCGCCATCCTAGGTAAGACATGATTCATTATCAACGGAGTCCACATGTCCTTCTTAGGGCTTGGGCGGAGTACTTCGCGCCACTGCTGAAGGCCTGGGATGACACCCTTACGGAAATCCCAGGAATCAATAAGCTGACGGAATTTACGTTTGACATCAGTGACGAGACCAGTTTTGCTTTCTGGATCGGCATGGTGAGGCGCCAGATATTGTAGCCACGGAAAGAGCCACAAGTGTGGCAACTCATGCGGACGACTCTTGCGCGGCTTCCAATTGGATACGGCGTCGTTAAGCTTCCCAACGACTGTCTGATCTATGATCTGGGAACGAACAAAAGCAGGAAGAAGGCCTTTCCAAGCGTCCAATAGAGCCAGCAGCGGAGTAGGATCGTGGAAATCCCAACTTCTGGTGATCGTGGAAGCGATTTTGGGGAAGATGACTTGGTGAATCATAGTTTCGTAGGGTGTCGTGGCTTTTGCACGAGTTCGAGGCTCATCGCAACCTAGCAGATGGCGGATTTTCGATAAGGACGGCACCAAACCTATTGGATCTTTCAATGGTTGCCAATCCTGGACAAAATCTTTAATGAATGGATGTACAGCGGCTATAGCAAGATTCGAAATAATATCGTGATGCTCTGATCTCACAATTGGAAGATTTGTGATCGCTGGCTGTTCCGCCTCCGCAATTGATAGAAGAGCTGCATAGACAGCGTCCCACTCGCCTTGTTGCGATTCGTTAACCAAATCAGCAAACACTTTTACTCGTTCATATTCTTGTCTTTCATGTAGAGCAGCCTCAATTTCCTGCCGTTGCTCAATCAGTTGCAATTCGTTGTAGGCTTTCCTCTCTTGAAGACTTTTCCACTCCTCCACAAAAGCGGATACATCCGATTGAGCACGCCGTGCTAATTTCCTTGACTCGGACTGTTCCAAAGTTTCAGACCCGGCTGTTGGTGTCATAAGTCCAGAGGTTGACGTCAACAGCTTCTTCCCTGGCCCTGTCAAGTCTAGTATGGTTGCAAAGGAGTCTGGTATTTCGAGTCCGGGTGCTTCTTTCTGGATCTCTTGCATAGTCCGGAACTTCGGTTTGACCCTTTTGGGCGTTGATATGCCGCTACTAGTTCTGGTTCCGCCAACTTTGGGTCTTCGTGCCTTTCTCTTGCGCTCTTCGTCCGAGTCTTCGTATTTATCGCCGCGTAATGTAGCTTGCCTTTTCTCCTCGTCTTTCTCTTGCTTAGACTTCTCTCGCACGGCACCTAATCCGACCCCTTGTGGTCGTAGTTGCGTCTCAATGATTCCTGTACGACCCTGTCCGTCTTTACCAAGGCCCGTGCCTTTCGTCCAACCCTGCTTTGCCATCATCTTTTCTCCAAATGACATGGGCTTCGAGCTCGACTTTCCTCTGCTACCTGAAGTAGGCGCGTCAAAGGCACTTCGCCATTTCTGGCGGGAAACCGCCTCATCCTCGATATCACTACGGAGAATAGGAGTTGCAGCCGATGTTGGCACAAATCCCTTCCCCAGCGGTGTATTTCGACTACTCCCTAATCCGGTCGGCTTCGTTGGTGTGGATTTTTGAAAACCTAGGCCCCTTGATGCACCGATACCCAGGCCAAATCCCGCTCTTGGAACACCATCCTCGTCATCGGGTCTCTGAGAGCCGAAACCCAATCCACCTTTTGGAGCATCTTCCTCATCCTCATCCTGCATATCTGCATCTTGGTTCGCGCCATCATCGTCGTCCTCATCATCTTCATCAAGTCTTTTCTTCCCAATACTAACAAATGACACTCCCTTTTCCCTCAAGGCCGTCCGTTTCTTCCATCGTTTCCCTGGCCCATCATCTTCGCTCTCTGAGCCGAATATCCCCAGCGCCGCGCTTTCTTTCGCATCTCGGCCGGTTCGTCGCCGTTTTCGTGGGTTGAAATCTCCAAAGTCTTCGTCTGCGTTGGGATCAGTCGATGGGAAGGCAAAATCACCTTCCTCACCCGAAGATTCGTCTGATGAGTCATGCGCAAAAGCGCGCATAGTTGACATTGTGAAAGGCGTTTCGTGTCAAAGGAAATGGCAGTCCGGTTGGGTGTGGTATAAAAAACATCAAAAAGCGTAATTTTGATGGGGACAAGGCTGGGACTAGCCTAATTAGGAAATTTGTTTTGTGCCGACCGTTGCCTTCCCATTAATATTTTAATAACAAAGGCATAGAGATGTGGCATGATAAGAATGTCAGTAAAACTGAACTATCTTCATGAGGTAGGACTATACAATATTTAATGGCACGAGGTTGTAAGTGTGTACATCGTTGTTGAATTTGCAATTCATAATGCAATCCTAGCTATCCTCTGTTCAAGGTCATCCCTAACTTACAATCCCATATTGAATAATCACTTGAGCCGTTGCTCAACAGCCTTCCAGTTAATTACATCCCAAACAGCACTAAAGTACTCAGCCTTGCGGTTCTGATATTGCAAGTAGTATGCATGCTCCCAAGCATCAATACCCAACAATGGCGTGTACTTGCCAACGACTGGATCTTGGTTGGCATATGTCCGAATTTGAACTTGACCAGTCTCGTTATCCTTTACAAGCCATGCCCAACCGCTGCCTTGGATACCTGCAAGAGCTGCATTGAATTTGGTCTTAAAGGATGAGAAGTCTCCATAAGAAGCTTGAATCGCTGACTGTTTGAAGCATATTTTAGAAGCTGAGCATACTAATGGATAACATCCTGATTCACATACCTTGACATTGCCTGTAGGTTCTCCTCCACCACCATTCTTAGCAGGTGCCAAATTCTCCCAAAACAAGCTATGGTTGACATGCCCACCACCATGGAAATTGATCAATGGCTGCAATGCAATCTGAGCCTGGATGTCTTGCTTCTGCTGTGCGACTTGCAATTGCTCTGTTGCAGCGTTGAAGCCATTGACGTAGGTTTGGTGGTGGTTCTTGTGGTGGAGCTCCATAATCTTGCCGGAAATAGCTGGTTCGAGCGCGCCATAATCATCTTTCAAAGGGCAGTTATCAGTATTTGAATATACCGAGGAGAGAAATTTACACACATGGGAGGTCTGGAAGAGTAGCTTTGCCTCGGACAAAACTTGTGCTTGCGATGGTAGCGGCTTTCTTCGTGGCTCCAGCTCTAAGAGCAGATCGAGCTGCAGCGGGTGTGCGGAATAGTGTTGCAGACATGATTATTGAGATCTGACTGGATTGATTCAGTACAGCTTTGATTTTATAGTTCAAAATGTTCAATGGAAATGGTTTGCATGATGGATAAGTAGGAGAGCTCGCCGAATTTCGCTCGCTATTCGGCAGTGACGTCGAGCGAGAAATAACAGGGATCAACTTTGGCGCGTCCATAGAAAGTTAGAATTTCCACGCATGAGTTCGATCACGTCAATCCAGTCTTATATTTGTCAGAGGTTTTCGAGTTAGCGAATCTGTGATTTTCAATAGGTATACGCTTCTCAGTAAAGACTACAATGTCCTATTATGATCTAGACGCAATTCTCACAGATGCTCAGGTGAAGTTGTTTGCATCACCCCTCATACAACCCCCGTTGACGGAGACCAGAAAGTCCCAACAACCTTTGAGCTCGACATTCCTGGCCTTGGACACCTGGACAATGCTCCTAGCCGGCCATTGAAGGCTGGCACGAAACTCGATCTTCCCCTATGGCTTAGTGAAATGCTAGCTGTAACGAATGCCACATCTAAATTACTCGTCACCATAGACCTACCTCCCTGTCTCGCACCACGCGTCATGAATGCTCTCAAGGCAGATCCCAAAAGTGTGGACTTGAGAGCCTTAGCACAAAACTTCTATGGGCTAGGAGCCAGGATACTGGAACTGTTTGAGGAGGAAGAGGTGGCTGAAGTGCTTATGAACAGCTGGAGAAAGCGTGCTGCCGAGATCAGCGATCATGCAAGTAATGCAGGCCACGGAAGTAGAGGTGGGAAAGGAGGAGGTGTAGGAAGCGCAGACGGGGTGGAGTTCTTGAGGGGCTTGGATGATAGGGAAAGAGATCTATTCAGGGCGGCCCATGATAGTTCTAAAGCAATGCGGAATTGGATGGGAGAGATGAAGAAAAATTGAGAGGCAGACAGTAGTGATGCTCATACACCTGGTCAGTCTTCGCAATTCAAGGAGGTGGCTACTTCAACTAGGAAGTGGCATTGGTAGACGATATGTTTTGGACTGTGGCGTTCAAGGGAAAGGGTTACGCATTGCATGATACCAGGAGTCAAGTGCAGGTACATATCAAATTTAGAAGATCTTGCATAGAAAGAGGCCATAATTTAGGTTTTTAAATATGGTTTAGCCAAAGTTAGTCTCTTTCAGTGTAAAGTCCTGCTAGTTTCGGAAGAAAAGGGCTAGCTTGTGTCTGTATGACTTTATTTGCTTGATTTTATTTCATTTTTCTAGCCAAGCGGCTGTGTAGCGGATATATTGAATATCTTATATGTTGAGAAATAGCAACGACAGATCCATTTTTATTGATTATGTGCATCTCTCTAACTAGAGTTTGTGCGGGGTCTGTAGTTTTTCTGACAACTTTTCTCCCATATTTTGCACCAAGCTCACATGCTTGATTAGGACAATCAACTCTCCTTTCTCATCCAGAACGGTCGGGTTTGTGTCAAATTGCCTGTTATGTATCTCTTTCGCAAGAATTCTTGAGAATAAGTACTGGTTATCCTTGGGATTGCGCTTGATCTCTGTCGTTATACTTAAAGTTTGATACACGATACCATTCTAGGTAGGCTAAATCGTCTAGAGAGTACGGCCCCCGCGAACTATTTTGGTGAGTTAACTGTTTTGCAGCAATCGGGTTACAGAAAATACCATACCAGTGAAATAGTCTAAAGATATATCATCAAAGCCTGCACCATCTCGTCTTCCATACCAGATCTCTCTGACACTGCGCCCTCTAATAGTTTGGCTCTTCTTGGACTATCTTTCCTGACTTGCCGTTCACGAAGCTTGAGGGCACCAGGCGCGATCTTTGAGATCTGCTCTGGTTGAATGAACTCTATGCAGCCGCTCTCGCGATATGTAATATCTTCTCTTCGTGAGCCAAATTCTGTAGGAAGATTAGGACCAGAGTCTGTTACGAGATTTCCTCGCGTAATCATAGATTGAACACAAGTGTGAAAGCTGTTGGATTTATTCTCTTAGTACTGGACATCTATCTGGATGATAGGTATCGTAATTCAGTATTAATGGATTTAACCAGTAGATAGGATAGTTCAGGACAAACGACCTTGAGAAATTGAAGATAAGATGTAACTACAGAGACGTCAGCAGGTCTCTTAATCCTGTAAAGTGAGAATGTTCTACTCTCTAATTATTACTTAATAGGATCCGGCTAATTCTTGGATGGGTGCTAGATCTAAAAATAAGTCCTGGCCGTGGACCATATAAGGGACTGACGGTATCCTCCATGTGCTGCACTATCACAGGCTCGGAATAGCGACGCCTGAGAGGACGTAGTTTGCCAAACTTAGTTCCACTCCAATCCTTATGAATATTTGCTCCGAACAAACTGTGTTTCCTGGGATATGCTTAACCGCCGCCACTTCAGAAAATGATGTTAGGTGTTTCTGAGAAGTAGCTGACATGGTTAAACTTTGAAGATGGGGCAAGAATAAGTTCTTTCAACAACCACAGTTCAGCATCAACTCTTTGGATGAATAAAGACTTTTAGCTTCAGCTTTCAATCGGCACCCATAGTATTTCAAAATTGTTTTTCAAAGATAACGGTTCATTCGCATCTTTATTTTGTGCAAACGTCCTGTTGGTTGTAGTAGGAATGCTGACCTTACGGCATAACTGCGGCTCGCTGAGGTCTTAACTCCCTACACACAAGGTAGACAATTTGTATTGTAAAGTACAAAATCTAGTTTTAAGGATTTCACTCATTAACAATTGACTAAAAGGCACTACAAATGGGATCACTGACCTTCATCTTAGCCTTGGCTGGTCATCAGTATGAACTAAAGTATGTCAATATAGTGCAGTTTACACTCCCAAGAATGAACCCAAAAAGACATCTCGTCTCATCGATGCATAGGCGAGATGGTATATGAGCTTAATCTTGAACTTTAAGGAACGAACACTATGGAACCAGACTATGAAAGTCTGGCATAGGTTTTTGAGGCGACTGCCTAAGACTCCATTTAACGACCACTGGGGTGTCTTTATCTGGGATCAACCTTTTGTGCTACTTAACCCCTCAAGTACATATTTGCAGTCCTCTTTATTGACCTATTGCAGGTCCTTCGGTGCAAGGAACTCAGGTGAGCCAAAAATATACACATGCAGCATTATGAAGTCCGTAACCATTCCCGAAGTATGTGAAAGAGTCCGAGCAGGCGCCAATGACACAGCGAACCCATATAACTTATCCTCAGACTACATTCAAGGTTTGCTGTTAGATTCTTGAGCAGTAATCAGATAAGCTCTCAATTGTTGAGTGAACTGAAGATCATCATATCCAAATTTCAAGCACGACTTCATAGAATTAAAGTTCCACCTCACTATTCCCTCTCTCAATCCAGCAAACATGTCCCTGAGCAGTATCACAAATCTTTTCAATGTAGATGGCCTTGTTGCTGTCATTACTGGCGGTGGAACTGGCATGTCGAGTATTCTTCAGAAATGAAATGGATTCTCTGACTTCATCATAGGTATTGGCCTCATGATGGCCAAAGCCCTCGAGGAGAATGGCGCAAAGGTCTACATCGTCGGTAGGAGACTCGATGTACTCGAAAATGCAGCCAAAGAAGCCGTGAGAGCAATGCAAGATGGTTGTCGATACTTGCTAATAAGACTTTAGAAACATGGCAACATCCTCCCGCTTCAAGGTGACGTGACAAGTAAAGAAGACCTTTCGCTCATCGTCGACAAGATCACAGCAGAGACAGGATACATAAATGTGTTGATCGCAAACTCAGGGATCGTTGGACCTGGTATTCCGCCCATAGAGCCTAACACAAAGGTCTCTGACCTCCGGGAATCACTTTGGAAGACGGATGCACAGGCATTCACAAACACTCTTGAAATCAACACGGGAGCCGTCTTTTTCTCGGTGGTAGCTTTTCTGTCGCTCTTGGAGGCTGGGAACGTGAAAGGAAATGTAGAGCAAAAGTCACAGGTGATAGCAACATCCAGCATTGGCGGATTCAATCGAGTACCCTTGGCTGGTTTTGCCTATGCAACAAGTAAAGCGGGAACTACGCATATGATGAAGCAATTCAGCACCATGCTGATCCCATTTGGAATCCGCAGCAACGTAATCGCTCCAGGCTGTAAGTGATAAGAAGGCCGATTTGCGAAATTGGTTTATTGAGCGCTGGTTAAACAAGGCTGACTATTCAAAACCAGTCTATCCATCCGAGATGACGAGCGAGGGGCTGAAAAAGTTCGCAGATGCAGATGGTTTGCTGCCTGAGAAGTTGGTTCCTTTGAGACGAGCAGGGGACATTAATGATATGGCTGGCACTATTCTTTATCTAACAAGCAGAGCCGGTGCATATCTTAATGGGAATGTTGTGGTTACCGACGGAGGAAGGCTAAGTAGTCTTCCCTCTACTTACTAGATGCAGCGCGCCGGTTGATTGGAAGCTTTACACACTATGTCTCGCTTTATTTTCGTTTCAGCCGGTCATTAGTCCTTCGGCACTTTGCTCTGTCAAGATGGAAGGTATGCACATTCAATATATCTATATTTGAAATTAAACCTGGAGAAACTCCTGTTCTAATGCTTCGCTACGCTCCAATCAATGTCGAAAAATTATCTGTTCCTTGTCAGATGAGTTACTCGAATTATTTTACTGCGTGTGATCACATACCGTCTTTGCATCCTGCACTGCCTTCTTACTGCGTTCAAACGATTGCTTCGTTACCTTGCGAGCTATGCCCGAAAGCTCCTCTCCTAACTCCGCGTACCTCATCTCGCTCTCGATGATCAGAGTGACCTGGTATTTCGAAACATTTAATGAATATATCGAATACGCTCCCCTTGCCACCTGGGCGCCAATCTCTGCTACAACCTCATTTACCGTACCAACTGCGGCAGCACGCAGTGAAAATTGCCCACTCTCCTCAGGGTGCGCGGCCAAGTTGTGAACGTATATGTCGATTGACGGTGGGCCAGAGATGATTTCGTTCGGGTTGGCGTGTTCGAGCAAGCCGGTATTTGGGTTCATGAAATTATGTCCGCGAGTTGTGACTGGTAGGTTGTACTTCTGGTGCCATAATACTGTATGCCTTTCGGACCCTAGTTTGAGACTTAGCACGCCATTTTCGAGTTCCGTAAGATTTTTTTCTTCGCACATTGTGACCACCCTTCGCCATGAATCTCGTCGGCCAAGTTCGACTCAACAGGTTGTGAAGGGGACTCCACCGGCCATTGCAATTTTTTGGCGGATGTGGAGCCCAACAGCGTCGCTAATGATATCAGAACACCGCACTTTGGTAACATCATATTCCTATCTCTTCGATGTATTTATGGCTGAAAAGTACGAGTGATGCTGGAGCAAGTGTCCGGCAACCACTACTCAGCATCCATCTTCTCCCCAAAACTGGGACGAGCGAGTTATATATGGGCAGGCCATATGCAACCAAAAGCATGACCGCGGCATGTTGCATCTCCCACGCAATATTTTTTGCACTTTATCTTTGATACCCATGTCCGCCTCGGGATTGGCTAATCATGGTACAGTACGACCGTTGTGTTCCGAAAGGGCAGCCGCCTATGCGGGGTTGATATAGCCGGCTCTGGATGCACATGCTAGACAGGCTGAGCAATACTCGCAAGCTGGACTCGATGTAACGGTGACAAGAATGAATTGCGTCTAAGCGAGCCTCTCAACCGAGTGAGCCTATGAGATAAACATGTGGTGGACTGTTGCAATTTCCAACCAATATTGTTTCTGATTGGATACCAAGAGTTCAGGGTTGTTCCGTGCTACTGTCCTGTACAGCTGTACCAGAAACATCAGATCTGAACTTTGAAACCACATGTGTCAGCTGCGTCCTCATATACACGTACGATCTGGAGCTATCTTACGTATGAAAAGAGAGCCTGCACAAGGAATCATGAAACCTCTACAGTACGTACTTGTTCGCTTAAGATAGGAGGCAATGGCCCACTTTGGCTGCCATGGTCATTCATGGGACATGGGCCATGTCTCCCATGGGCACCCATGGGAGATTAAAGTAAAACGCCGCAATTCGCGACAAGGGGATCACTTAACGCGTTTATCGCTAAGAGCGCGTCCGCAATCGAAGGGTTTTCTTGAGCTTCATACAGGTTCCTTATCTCAATATTGACCTTACCTACCAGTTTTCACAATGGACTCATTCCAGGAGCGTGCTCGGGAATGGAAGCTCAAGCTTGACGAGCGGAGTAAGTTTAGTATTTCAGCTCAGTATAGATTAGGGGAAGCATAAATAGAAAGCCTACTGATACCTGGGACCAACAGAACGAGAAGATGAGCGATTGGCGACTGCAGATGCTGCAGAATGTGCAGCGTTCGCTCAGGAGCACGAGCGAAAAGCCAATGAATGGTTGAGACAGGAAAACGAGTGGAGGAGTACCTGGGAGGCACAGCGGGAGAGGAAGCTGCGTTTCGTCAAGGCCAAACATGCTGCTGAGCATGCTGCGCTTCAAGAAGCGCACGCCAAATACATTAGGCGTCTACAACGGCGGACTGAGAACATCGCCGATATAGAGCAGGAGATGATGGAAGAGCGTCTGCAGCAATTCCGAGATGAGATGCATGCCACACACGATCAGACGCATGCTCGAAGGGAACAGCGAGATAGGAGAATACAGAAAGCAAGGGCTGGGGAGGATCTCGCGATGAAGGAGCAAATATTCGTGATGCTGAGCGAAACGGCTGAGCGACCTAAATCCAACACAGCTGTCCGAAGATCTGAATCAAGGCCGTCCAGAAGCAGGAAGAGCGGTGCTTCAAAACGCACGAGAAAAGATAACCTAAGCCCGGAGCCTGCTCGTAAGCGAATCGCATCGGATGGGTCTGTTTGTTGGGGCAGTCCAGAAGACTGGACAGAAGCAGCGTCAAAATATCAAGCCAGGTCAGCCAGTAGTAATCAGGCATCAAGCGACTCTGAGGAGTCAAGCACTTCTCTCGATTTAGAGATCACAGGTGCAGACTCCCTTGAACACCAGGAACAAGACCAAGAGCAGATAGCATTTCGTATCAAGCGCATGGCATGTCACCATACCGATGACGCACAGCCAGCAGCATGGATACATTCTCCAATTATCGAAGCCTTACTAGTGACCTCTCGTGGATTTCTACCAGTTGTCAGCGATAAGTTCATTGAGGAAGGACATTCTATGTTCGACTATGTTATCCCCAACACGGAGATGTCTGTATTCTGGTATAGCTTCAAAGACGGCAAAAGCATGCTTCATATCGGAGACGCAATCGAGAACGACAGGGTCATCGAGTTTACGAGTCAAGTAGAGCTCAAAGCCTTTCTTCGGTGCGGCGCTGATCGTTTTTCATGGGGCACTGCTACTGAAAAGGATGAATGGCAGGACTCGTACATATTTGAATGGTTCGTTGGCCTGTTACCCCTGGAACGTCTTGCTAATCTCTGTTTAGGAATGAATATGATTATGAGAAAATCTGCCAAAAGGACTATCGCGATATGTGGGACATTCCATTTTCAAGATGGGAGCGCATGTGACTGCCAAATTGTATGCGCTTACAGCTGATCCTACGCAGGAGGTCTAGATACTTCATAACTTTCAACCAAAGTCAATGATTCATTAGACACATATTGTATAACATATCCACGAAGCTTGGAATCAAAGAGGAACCATCCTCATTGCGTATACCTCTCTCTTTTGCTCTGCCTAGACAACAAGAGGCTTTTAACCTCGATTGAGTAATCAAATACTATTAGAACTATGCAACGCCTTCTCTGCGATAACCCAATCATCATTACAACTCCATCGCGAAGCATTAATCAATACGCAAGACGACGCCCAAAAACTCTTCACTCATTATAAAATGTTGATCATCACTCAAATTGCGCTTTATAGTCACGATGAGAGAGCATCTGGGCATGTCTGCGAATAACGGCAGCTTCCGTAACAAAAAGAGATAATTAAGCCCTACCAGCCCTACCAACCAGGACCAGGTCCTCCCACACCTGACGGGACGGCAGCACGGTCTCGACCCCCATGAAAGAGGCCTCCAGAGCATGGGTGCCGGAGTACCGGAGTCGTGTTTGGTCAAAGCATCAATACTCCGAGATGCATAACATTCCTTTGCGGAACGACAGCACGAAAGTGGAATGCAGAGAGGGGGATTATTGAAAGTCTAATTTGATGATGTAGAAGGTCTAGCCGAGGCGGGCGAGGGCCTTCGTCATGACCCGTAGCTGGCCGCAAGGAGCTGAGGGGTGCTGCCCCGCTATGGAGATATAAAATGTGGTTGCATCACAACATAGCTTCCATGCGACCCAATCCAGTTTGGCATACAGGCAAGAACATATCTACCGACCAGAGATCAATATTTGCACAATGGCACCAAAAGTCCTCTTCGTCCTCACCTCGCACGAGGATTTGGGAACCACGGGAAAGAAGACGGGATGGTACCTGGTACTTTCTCCCCCCCTCCTTCATATTTCCCCTTCCACGGCACCAGCTAACAATTGGGTCAGCCCGAGCTCGCACATCCGTATGATGTTTTAAAGGACCACGCCGAGATCACTCTCGCGTCGCCAAAGGGCGGAGAAGCCCCGCTCGACCCCTCCTCCATCGAAGCATTCAAGAACGAACCCATATCCGCCAAGTTCCTCTCCACGAAGGAACCGCTATGGAAGAACACCGAGAGGCTCGATACGTTCCTCGGAAGAGCCAAGGAGTTCGAGGCGATTTTCTTCGTGGGGGGCCACGGTCGTATGTTTCCCTCCTCCCATGTATATATACGTGTATATTTTTGTTTTGGCAAACGATTATAGCAGGCGGGCGCTGACACGCCCAAACAGCAATGTTCGACCTAGCGACCGACGAAGCGAGCCACAAGCTCATCACCGAGTTCTACGAGCACAACAAGGTCCTCGCCGCGGTGTGCCACGGCCCCGCGGCGTTCGCGAAGGTCAAGCTGAGCTCGGGCGAGTACCTGATCGCGGGGCAGCCCGTGACGGGGTTTTCGAACAGCGAAGAGGATGCCATGGGGTTGACGAGCCAGATGCCGTTTAAGCTGGAGGATGCGCTGGGCGAGGCCAGTGGCGGCAAGTTCGTGAAGTCGAGCGAGGATTGGGGCAAGAAGGTTGTTGTTGGACGGGGGGGCTTGCTGATCACGGGCCAGAACCCGGCGAGCGCGACGGGTGTTGGGCAGGCGATATATGATGCTATTTTTGGGGAGCTGACCACCAAGGATGAGGTCTAAAGGACATTGAGGAGATGGGTATGGCTGGCGTATGCAGAAAAAGTTCTGTTTGATTTTTTTTTCAACAGTTTTCCAAGCCGTTAAAGCGAACAAATAGCAGGATGATAAATTTCTGCTAGGCCAAAGCCTTTGGGAGTGACGGTGAGCTCATATAGCCTCGGTCTGTATATCGCGTCTTAAGGTGAGAGGCCATTCCTGATAGGAAATCGTGAAGATGGCGCCTAAAACCAACAAAAAAGAACGGGAAACCCACGCCCCCAAGCTGGAAATCTAGGGCTATTGCTCGGTCTCTAGCTCTACAGATCGCGAAGAGGTAATTTGATCGATAGCATTCACGACGCCTGACTAGCTTGGTAACCCTTTTTTTTCTCATCTCAGCTGCAGACAAGGGCCAATGCGCGGTTTCAGCTGTAGAAGTTCCAGTTATTGCCATGTGCATCGTGCTACTATTTCAGCTGTCCATAGGTGAAAGAGATCAAGCTTCACTATTTGACGGTATTACACAATCCAATGCAGACGTCGGGGAGCATACGTGCTCCCACATAAGAAAGCAGGGGCGGTTGGACATCGATAAGAATATGGCACTGCAAAAAGTTTTTGTTAATAAATAAGGAGGCATCTGCGATAGAAAATATTTTTCTTCTAGACTTGTGTTGATAACACTATTTCTATGCTAATTGCAAAAAAAGACCTGCGTCTTCACATCGACAGATATGAGTTTAATAGCAGAGCATATAAGTCTCTCCTACCTGATGATCATGTCCTCGCGTCTTGGTCCTGAATAGCCTGTTAGCAGTAGCTTTGAATGGTGAGCCTAGGACTTGACTTACCAATACCTATATAGGAAACTACCAGATGTGAGTCAGCATTTCGGCGATGACAGCAAGATTGGAAAGGGGACATATGACACGAAAGTCGAGATAAGACAAGAGCTTCAAAATGTACTCCAGAGGCATCATTTCGACAAAAGCCTCGACTTAAAAAGCAATGCTGAAGCAAAGGGAGTACTCACTCTTCACACCAACCTCCTTCTCTATGAACTCTATATACGCTCTGCACTACAAGATAGAGTCAGCAAATCAGTTGTGACACCACATGAGACAACACTTACAGCTTCCGGCAAATCAGAGAACGACTTGCACGCCCCGATTGGAGTCATCCAACCTTTCATGGTTACATATTCCACCCCCAGCTGCTCAACTACAGATAGATCTGCTGGGAAGCCATGAATGACTTCCTTGGTCTGTGGATCTTTGTAGTTCACAGCGATCTTGATCTCAGGGAAGGTGTCGAGGATATCAAGTTTCGTAAGATTGATCTCAGTATAACTGTTCACGGCTGCCGAGTATCGTACCACTGGAATATCGAGCCATCCACAACGTCGTTTACGACCGGTTGTGACCTAGTTAACATCTCAAAATTAGCAAAAAATATTTTTGTGATTCTTCAGAACTACGTTGCAACACAGTGCAAAGAGATAGAATGCATACGCCAAACTCTCTTCCGATCTGTTGTAATTTGTCCCCATCTTCGTTGAGTGCTTCGGTTGGGAAAGGGCCACTGCAGGTTATTAGTGCAAGCCTTGCCAGCTTGAGAGGGATAGGGAATAGCATAAGCAGTGATAGAGGCTAGACAAAAATGGAAGATCCTATGTGTGCGTCTTCATCATAACTGAGACTAGTATCTTCGATCTTATCCAGACACTACAAGAGAGCACTTACCCTCCAACCCTTGTAGTATAGGCCTTCACAACTCCAATGACGGACTTCACGTTCCTTGGGTTTAGTCCTCCTAGGCCAGTGAATGCTCCTCCTAGGCCGGCTACCCATCGTTGGTGTTAGTTTTGCCATTTTAGAGAATAGTGGAGAGAGCTCGAGGTGAGAGGGCAGGTCGCAGCTGTAATTCTATGCAATACTACGACTAAAACTCTTCACTGCTCCCCTTTTAGTCTAAATAAATGGAGCACTTACTGTTGCTTGATGTGACAAATGGGTATGTTCCAGCATCGATGTCAAGCATGATAGCATTTGCTCCTTCTATCAGAATTGGCGTCTTCGCGTCCTGGGCGCTTATAAGGAGCGGAAGCTGGTCAATAACGAGGGGCGCCAGTTGCTCTCTATAGGTCTTGAATCGAGCAATCTCCTCTTCTGGATCATATTGCAGCAGGTCGCCAAATCGCTGCTTGAACCCAGCAGCGAGAGTTCTAACCTTCTTCTCAAAAAGCTCTTCATTGAACACGTCAGCAATTCTGATGCCACTCCTCGAAGCCTTTGTACTGTAGCATGGCCCAATTCCTTTGCCTGTTGTACCAATTTTTCCGCCTTTGAGCTCTGTCTCTTCTATGCCATCTAGCTTTTGGTGAAGATCTAATACGACGTGAGCTCTATCGCTGATGAACAACCGGTCTCTCGCATTGGGCAAACCCTTGGCCTCGAGGTCGGAAAGCTCTTTAAATAGCGCCGGAACATGAACCACGCAGCCTGAACCTACCAGGTTTGTCGCGTCCGGGTTCAGCAGTCCTGAAGGCAAGATATGGAAATCGTAGGACTGTCCTCCTGCCACGATTGTATGTCCAGCATTGTTTCCACCTTGGGCACGGCACACAAGTTTCATCTGAGGGCACAGGATATCCACCAGCTTTCCCTTGCCCTCATCTCCCCATTGCGCTCCTAACACCACGGTTGCCATCCTGACTTGGAAGTGGGGTGGCCGTTTGCGATGCGCGTGGGCCAAAAATCTATAGCAACTACTTGGAGAAAAAGTTGAAGTGATCTATATTTGCGGACAGGTATGCCTGTGGTTTGTTAGAAATCAATTGACTCAATTGGAGGTAGAGTGGAATTTAGCAACGCACCTTAACAAGAAGAGAAGAAAGACTGGAACCACCCCGCCATAAATAAAAAGAGTCGGTTTGCGATGCGAAATTTGCTACCCGATAGCGGCGGAGGCCGGCGCATCTAGGCACTGTCCTTGAAACTAGCTTGGATCATATAAGGGGCGGTTTAAAGGTTATTATGAAGCATCCATTGCCTATCGGACTTTTTATAGTTCAGCGTGGCTATTATTATTTATATTTTCCCGGTAGTTTTCAAGTGTGTGAGGAGAATTTTTCGTAGTTAATTTTTTGAACATAAGCATACGTCATTTTTAACATTAATCTGCAATACAACATTACAATACAACATTAAAATAGTCTTAAGATAATAGTCAGTAAAGAGTAACTATAAAGCTTTATTATAAGTATTTTCGCTCATCACCGTGAGCGAAACATGTAACAAGGACTCTAAAACAGCGTGAAAAGGCCCCGCATCGCTTATATAGGAATAAGTGTCATAATGAATGACAATCCTGAGTGCGTTAGCTCTTTCGATCAGAATATCTATACATGTTTTTGCCTTTTGAGCATCCTAGATAAGTGAACTGGTGTCAATGACACATAAATTATAGCAATTGATTCAAACCAGCCACCAAAAACCTTAAAAACAAAGCAAGTGTCAACCGATGTTTCTTACCAGCTCGAATCTTCTTTCCCACACTATACCCTAGAGGTTCCTTAATGGTAATCTTGTACAGCCTCACCGGCTCTCTTATTTCCTGCTCGACTGCTCATCGAGAATGCTAACTCGAAGTCGGCTTCGTGCCGTAACTTGGTCCTGCCTCATCCTCGTTACGCCAAACATTCAGTCTGCATCCATTGTAAAAGGCATCTTGTGGTATAATAATGACCTAAGAAGTTCCACTCCCTGACATTATCCAATCCTTATTTCTAGGCCACCCAGCCCTTTGAAGGACGCAGAACGATTGGCAACAACACCACTAGAGATCAGATCCGTGCGTGCTTGGTTCGTGAATGAGAGAGGAAGGATATGGAAGTCGAACGTGACGCCATTGACAACAATTCAATAGCCTGCAGTTGAGTTAGCTAACTCACTGAAATGGTCGAAAAGAAAATGGCATACCAGCTTTATTCCGAGTAGGATGCTTCAACGCAAAGCATTGTCTTAATCCGCAAGGATACGCGTCGATTCGCCCTTTTCTTGCACAATCATATCAGGCGCATTTCCCCTATCCCGTCCCTCAATTGCAAAACACGACCCATTTTCAGTCACAGATCCAGACAACACCACCATCTTCGAAACCAAGAAAACTAGCCCTCAACACCCCATTGACGACCAAGAATGATAGCAGCCATTGCTTCGATACCGGATCCTCCAATTGGCCCATTCTTTCCACCCCCAAATTGGTGGGAGAAGAGATATCAAAAGCACACACTTCCTGCTCCATGCATGCATGCATGCATCCCTTACGACATTGCTGCATGGAGGGGGGAGGTGGGTGACCTTTCTACCCCACCACTAATCCGATCTCGGCTAATCACGGGAGCGGTGATTGGGGGCCGCGGAACTAGTCGGGCGTGGGGACAGCGGGAAATTGTCAAATGGGGGTTCTGCAAAGGGATGGAATGACTTTAACTACCGTACACATGGGGGAGCTGATCCAGTTGCTTCTTATAGAGCGTGTTAATATTATTCTTTGATTTTGTTTTGTTTACGTACAGGAGCGCCTTCATGTTAAAACTGATATGCAAGCGAGCAATTACCCCTTGTTACGCATTCCTGAATAAGTCCGCGGGAGACCGCCGGTCTCTGTTTCCTGTGGTGAATTCCCTTATTCTAGTAATCAAAATCCCTATCTCAGAGGGCATATCTGTCCCCCGTCTTATGATGACGTCCTTTTATTCTTTTTTTTTAATTAGCAGTAGATGTACCGTACAATCCACTAAGGCGTCTCTTGTCACGGCAGGATTTAATGCCAAGATTCCACACCAACCCATCCTCACCGTATAGATGATTTAAGGGCAAATCCGATGGTAAAAGTAGAAATGAAAAAAGAGATCAACTCTGCAAGTGGAAGGCCTGTAAGAATTTCATTTGGCAGATAGTGCAAAATGCATGCTCCCTCCCGTTGCCCGTTCGACTATATCAGGGCATTGATGCAACAAGACACCCCTCCCAAAAGGGAAGCGCTGGTCACAAATCAAGTATAAGGGAAAAAAGAGTTACTGAACACAAGTTCTTTGACTCATTGGGAAAGCAAACTCCAGACATGCAGAGCGGGTATATGATGATGCAAACTATCCACCTCAAACAACAACAGCCATAGCAAAACAACTTCTTCCCACTAGTAATTCATCTCATACCTCAGATAATTTACCGCCCTTTGAATGTAACCCCATTGGCCATATCACACTCCTTAGAATATGAACCATTCATCATCGAACACAGAGCCGCCAAACATAAACGAAAACTCGTATATGGTACAAACATGGGCCATTTTGCGGAAAGATTTGCCGCATGGTTTATTACATAGCGCAGTGTTAAGCATTGGATCCCTTAAAGCTTCATATTTTAGTTGGCTCAGTGCCCTCATCCTGCTTTGCTGGCTTATCATCCTTTTCAGAATTAGAGATCTCGTCTGGGTGAGGTGCAGAATCTTGCTTTCCAACCCTCTTGTCGTTTACAGGCGAAGAAGCTCCAATCTCAGTGTACTTGCCGTTGCTGATGGTTGACGCAACCTCCGTCTCCGAATCGAGAGTAGTGTCCTGGGCAGAATTCCCCAGACCTCGTTCAACATCAGGCTCAATAACATCGCGATCGGATATCTCGATTCGAACAGTCGTTCTCTTCTTGATACTATTTGGCTGAACCTCCAGATTGTCACCGGTCTCAGTACTATAATTTCTTGTGTGCAAGGCCTGGTCCAGTTCAGTCTCGGAAGGGGTTCTCCTTAGTAGTTCGTTCTCGATCTCCCGATGTGCGCGAATTCGATGCTGTACCGCAAGTGAAATCCCTCCTTGAACAACCGTAGGCGATCCTCTAATATTTTCTAGCATGAGTGATTGGCTATAACGCTCGGGACCACAACTTGTTCGCCGGCTCGAGGACGTCCTTCCTAGACTATCGTAACCTACTCCTTGGATATCAGGAAACATTCTTTGGAGACAAGGAATCCATCTCTTCAACTCAGGCCAAATCCATGGCATATTTGACATGTAGATTGCAACCGAGCTTTCCCGAGTATACCAACGCATATAATTTGGACTGTAAACGTCTGTGAGGTTAAAGACTTTTGTGAGTAAGGCAGCAATGATGACAAAAATACCCAGGCCGAACAATCCCAGGCAAACCGACTTTTGAGGAGCAGCTAATTTGGTGCTCCAGAGAATAGGAAGAACCCAGCAGAGCATCATGATGTCCGATGAGATATTGAATACAGCCTGTACAATGGCGTAGTTTTCCAGGGTTGTACATTGGGGATCTGGTGGTGGCATTGCCCAATACCCACGAAATGGACGGCAAGCCGTAAAGAACGTACCCTCGGTAGCGATGAAGCCAGCAACAATGTATCCCCCTAAGTATTTCAGGTGCTCGGTAGTCGGAAGGATTGTAGTCATCTTTGAGTACATAAATAGGATGCTGCCTTTGACTAAATAGATTGTAAGTAGCATTGCCTGCGCAGACTTAGTGTGTAACCTTGATATGCGATAGAAATACGTACCTGCTCTGATGCAACTACAATCTTGGAACCAAACACACGGGCCTCAATTTCTTTTGTACTGAAGCTTTCAAAATATTCAGGCTCGTACAAATTGCTACCACCTCCCGCAGCAATTATGTTCAGGCATACAACGAGAATCGTATACGCGATCTAAGTTACATTAGTTTTGTTCTCTCAGCGGAGAGAAGACGCTTACCAAAGCCCCAAACATCAACCAATCACCAGTATTAAGGCCTCGGACGCTTTCCTTTCGAGTTCTTGCATAGCTAGAGAATACGTTAGGTAGCTAATCTATTGCAGAGAATAGAAGGACATACATGCGTAGTAGGATGGTAATTATACCGAAAGCGAACTCAATCCATGACTCGACGGCCAGGTCGCGGACGAATCCAGGGTCAAAATCTGTCATAGTGACTAGGTACATCTACAGACGGCAATACCTATTCGGATTAGATATTCTTGCAAAGAACCATGTTGTAGTGAGACTTGAAAAATGCATGGTGAGGGGCAGCACAAAGGCATTCGGCCCAAGAGGGAGAGAGCACAGGCAGTAAATTCTTACCGTGTCAAGTGAATACTTGTATAAACTCAAAGGCACTGAAACGGAACGTGTGTGGACCAAAGGAAGATCAAGGAGGCATGTACTAGTTGTAGAGACGCTATAATATCCAGTGGCTGTTGACCAAGGCGCGGTCTCTCTCGAGCTGTAAGAAGATGAGAGGAAGACTTGCTTGCCAAACAGGAATTGCCCTTAGTAAGGGTCTCCGTACACTTTAATTCGCGTTGAGAAATGCGGTGACGAACGATAATGGTGTCAAACTGATCTCAGTCTGAGGTTACTCTAGGGCTAGAACCATACTGACAAGGAGGCGGCTGCAGATGGAAAGAAGGACGAACTAGTAAGGAGAGAAAGAGTTGCAGTAAGAATACCCAACTGGACAGAGAGAGTTGTAGATCAAATTGTCGGTATTTCTGCTTCATGTAAAGGAAAGACAATGGAAAGAGTACCTTTTGGAAATGGTATTCAAGCTCAGCAGCCTCTGGAGTGAGGTTCTAGTTCTGATCCCTCTTGAGGGAAGGCGCTCCCTCCCTCTTCCTCCTCACTGGGTAGAAATGCGGCCGCACCCGCACCAGTCGTCGTTCCTGCCATGTATAGGTTTAATAATTATCAGATCGCAATCTAGACATAGGAAGTCTCGTCAGGTTCACTTGAAACATACGGTTTCGATTTGTTGTAACAACAGAGTACCCCTACTGGAACTCTAAAACCTAAAGAACAACTGAACTTTCAGTTCTATAATATCTCTTGCCTCTAACAATAGATCGTCGTTGCCCCCATCTTCTGCTAGAGTGCATTGGAGTGTTGCAGCTATCAACCCGGCTAGCATTACAAATCCGACATTGTGCAACAACTGAAATCAGATCAACAAAACATTGCATTAGATGCCTAGATCCTTCAAAGAACTTGTATATACCGGCCATAAATGTATCAAACATGCGTATCCAACTTGCAACATGGTAGAAAAGAGCCACACAAAAGCTGTATGTTGACAAAGAAATTAGGCTTCTTCGTTGAGAAACCTTCCGCCTAGAGATAGAAGCGATGGACCAAGAGTCCATAGATACTTTATCTTTTGTGAAGCAAGAGAACACGACTGTTTATTAAAAGGGGCCTTGACCCACAGTCTACATTCACTATGAGGTTTGTGGTCCTTTGGTGACACAGTGAGTTCTCTCCACGAACAAGCATGTGGATATCAACCAAGCATATCCAGAACAGAGGGTGACGTTGAGATAAGGTTCCGTAGCTTCCTGGCGATGCAGGATCGTCAGTTGCAGATGCGGCACACGCTCCACATTCCCCATAACAACATGCGACAGGTTGAATCGGAGTCTTGGACTAAGAAGCAACGCCAATGCGAAGTTACCTTACCAAAGCCTTACCGTAACGATCCTACTGTTCCGGCGGAAAATAAAACCGGGCACTCCAACGCGCTTCGGCTGAATCATTGCTCGCAGTCAAGAACGAGTTCCTACTAGCGGAAAGGAATTTTAAAGTCGGCCGACGTTGAGATCCCGATATAATCTTCTAGACGACTTGGTAGTGATGCGATGAGGGGGGAGATGCCCAGACCGGCTTATCCACGCCTAAAACTCTTCCCAAGCAAAATGCACCTGCGCAAGCTGGTGCATCAAGAGCCAGATAGTCAATGGAAGGACTATCTGCTTGGTTGGATAGTGGAATATGTGTGTCTTGTGATGTGGCAGGTTGACCTTGCCTTGCAAAATTAAACAGAATCCTACCGCTTTCCACTTAAAGCATCGCTTATTGGATATCACTACCCTAGAAATGTGTGCTCGTACAATAAGGTAAATCACTTCAGTCTGGATACGCTACACGTCTGGGTTGGTACTTGTTCTGACGTGAAATAATACAGGTTGGTAAAATGAACGAAGCATACCTTTCTCTCTCTAATGCATCTATGGCTACCTAGGCAAGTGCTTGTTGTGGCTGGGGTGAAATTTATGTTTGTTTGCCTCACAATTTGGTTGGTACTTGAGCGCGCCGTGTATGAATTGTTGCATTTGAAAAGGTCAGTGAGAGCTGGCTGGGGTTGCCGTAACTGATGGACCAAAGGTGCCATTTAATTTTCATATGAAGTACACAATATTATCAACCACCCATAAAGGTTTAAGGTGCGGATTTGAAGGATTTCGCTCGCTGTTGCTGGGATGCGCTAGTTGTCCAGTTTGGCTAGTGCTGGCAACAGATTTTAAGAATGAAAAGGTCTAATAGGGAGAAATAGGCGTCTGAGATAGATTTTACATTTATTACTACTATTGTAATAACCCATCAATCCACTTGACTGTACAAGTGATACCTGTCTTCAAACGCCACTGGTATTCATTGCTCATGACATCGTGATAGACCGAACCTTTGCCATCCTCTAGTGATATCGGCACCTGAAACGCCAAAGTGTAAAACATCAAGGTATAAAAAGAATAGCACAGAGAAAGAAATATGTCAACAGCTTACTCGAAACATACCCTAAAATGGTGATGAACATGAAGAGAAATTATGAGTAAGAAAAATTTACAGAGTTGATTCCCATAAGTTGGTCATGAGGCAAAGAGATGGGTGAGGTACTGAAGCCCAATTGGTCATGCGGGAAGTTGGGGAAGCTGTCAAATGTAGCTTGCGCACATATTGAAGGGTCGGTGTTGCTTTGTGATGCGAGGGAGAGCTGATATTGCATAGTTTCGATGCTAAACAAATCGTTGTTGTTTGACGACGGGTAAATGGCGTACATGGGATCGGACATCAGGTATTGGTTGTCGAAATTGGTTTGTGTTGTACTACGGGTGGATGTGGGGTTGTCGACCGTCTCATTCTCGTCATCAGAAGCCTCAATATCGTCTTGTTGAGAAAGTAACAAAGAGGATTCGGTTGCCAATTCTTCCACCTCTTCCATCCAAGGCTTCAGCTCATCCATTGTTGGCCAGTTCCCGCCAGCCTTGCCACCTCGCTTGTTTCCATCATCGGCTTTACCAATACTTTTTGACCTGCCTTTTGCTCGAGGTCGGAAATGTGCACGACGAAGATGGGCCGCAGCATTATAGTACGCACCATACTTCTTCTTCTGTTGATGACATGCCTTACACCTGGTGAGAGGCACTGTAGGCTGTAGGCTGTCTGGGCTGTTTGGTGGAGTCTTGCAAACCCATTTCTTTACTATTCGTTTATGTTGGCGATCTTCATGTCTCCGCAATTCATGTTCACCACGAAACCCCTCAGGGTGATCATCGCACTTTCTGCAGAAGACACGATCATGCTTAGGTCGTTGGTAAGCTGGTTTCGTTATAGCAATCTTGTCTGATGATCCGTCTTTTGACTCAAGACGGGCCATTGATTGAGATGAGTTCTCTCGTGACATCGCAATGCCTTCGCCACCTTTGGGCATGATTGGACGTGCGCTAGCAACTGCAATTTGATCTTGAAGGCGTTGCTTGCTTCGAGATGATGTCGATGACAACGTCGAAGAAGTACTTTCATTCGATTGTGATTTTTCCATTTGCACGCCAAGAGAGCAGGTAAAAGGGCTAGAAGACTGGAGATGAGCTTCTGAAGAAGCAAGAGCATATGGAAAAGGAGAAGAATGACTAGAACCACTGGCACCACCGGCACCAATAAGGAGCTGAGACTGCTCCTCTGGAGAAGAACGATGATTATGACTAGAGGATATACAATGAGGGCTGATTTGATCATACAGAGTATGATCAAGACCACTGATGTCTGTAGAAAAAGAAGTACTCGAATTGAAACTCATCATTTGGATACTTTCAAGCACAGGCTCACTGTAGACACTGTTTTGTCGACTCATATTGTTGCTTGTGAAAGTTGTCCCGGTAGTGAGGGACTGCGAGTCGGTCGGCGTTTCAGGGATTGGCATATTGTACAGTGAGGCGCTGAGTCTAGTGGGGGTGTTCACAGATGATATCGAGGTAGATGATGGCGTTATAGATAGGGAGGGTAGTCCAGCAAGTCCATTTCGAGAAAGAAAGGAGGCTGGATCCTCACCAACATTCTCTAAATGAGAGACTTGTTCTTGGACGAGCTTTCTCCGCGATGACAAGCGTTGCTGAGATTGATTCGGCTGGTGGGGGAAGGCGAATAGGCTCAGAGGTTGCTCTGTTTGATTTTGATTTGCCCACGCTTCGATAATGGGGTTGTCTTGTCGCAGAGTCGAGAGCGGCGGTGGTGCCTGTGTTCCGGTAAATGGCATGTTTCCGCCTCTGTGTGCCGATGTTGAGTCGTGTGAGTTAGTCCTGGCCATGCTTGGTGCCGACTGCTGAGAAAGAGATCTACGTGTTTGAGATGGGATTTCATTACGATCCTACTTGCTGTTAGAGCAGGGTAGGGGAGGAAAACCAAAGATGTCCTACAGAAGAGAAGTGTCGGGACATGGAACTTCCGGGTATAGTTCGAGGGACATGATTCCGGCGTTGCTGCTGCTTATGTATAGGAGAGCGTTGTTGATATGAGGGAGAAGGGGTTGAAGGGAGGAGCGAAGCTATCTGTGCCTCAATATCTGCCTGTTGAGCGTATAGTGCTTGAAGTGCCCGTTCTTTATCGGTAGAGGTCACCGTCCTTGGTCTCGGGTCCATCATAGAGCACTGTTGTTGAAACGAAGTCAAGACAAAGTACTATTGCAGCGCTTTGCTCGAGATGCTCGTCGACGCTGTAGCGTCTGCAGCCTTGCGTCATTAGCGGATCTGTTTCAAAAGAAGGAAAGTTACTGTGATCTTCACATACAGCTATGCTTTCGACAAAGGACAGTGATAGTTCGCGGTGTCGTGGAGAAAGAGACGATCGAGAGGGCTGTTGGCATAAAGTAAGGCGACAAGAGGAAGGATGATGGATGGGCATGGCCAGAGGAGAGACAAACTAATGTACTTGGTTGGAGCGGGATCAGGTCGAGTACCACAAAATTGGGGCTCTTCTACTTCCTGCAAGCCATTCGTGGCCGAGAAGGTGCAGAAAGGTAGTTTAGAAGCGGCCTGGACAAGATGACGATACGATGAGTGATTGCGGTTTTTGGAGTAGGCTTTTGCTGGGGGGGTGCACAACGGTGGGGATCAATCACTGCGTGTTCGAGATGCGGGATATGCAAGTCCATGCATGGGATAGGTCCTACAGTCGAAGATACAGTGATGTTAGTGGTTCATAACAGTGTTAGTCAGGCCCCGACGTCGCCATCAGTGGTCATTTTTTTCCAGCAACCTTGCAGGGCCATAGCACATTGACCGGGGCCTATTAGTGGTTCAAATTCATCACCAAAAGCAACGAAAACAGTACCCTATGTTTCTTGGTGGTGGTGGTGGATGCTCGCTCACCGATCGGGCGTGTGGAAACATGCCTGTACCAATGCCTGTACCAAGATGGGAAACACCGCTCACCCCAATCCCTCCCCCATGTCCCCTGCAGAAAGAACCAGCCTTTACAGGCTTGAGAAAAAAGTGAAGCAACGAATCAACACTGCTTGAGGAGGTGGTTTTGCTTCCGGTTCGTTCCTTTACAAACAATAAAAAAAGTGAGGCAAACGGCGCTTGTTCGCCTTACTACTTGGCTGGGCTCGAGACCATCGAGGCTCTCGCATTCGATAGACGACATCATTGGGCTGTCGGCTCTTTGATCCTTTAGATACCTTGTTGACCACGTCGTTCCGCAAACCACGTTCCCCCTCGAAAGTGGTTCGCCCGACGGTATGACCACAAGATGTCGATTTATATGGCTCAACTGTGAGGCAGACCAACTTCCGTGGTGTGACCAACCATAGCAGAATGGCCTACACCATGTTGTGCGAAAGCTGACTGACTGCGAGAAGGGGAAATGGGGAAAAGGCTTTCTCTGCTATCGGGCGACATCGTGATGCATAAGACGGGATTCCACGCGAACCGTTTCCAACAAATGAAAATTATTGGAGATACCGAAGTACATATGATACAGTAGTAAGAGAGCATGCGAGCCATTCTCCAAGGCAGCCTCTTTGCGCAGTCCTTCCGCTTCTTTATGGTCAAAGGCTGTCAGAAGACAGCCCACACTCCTTCATGTTGTGCTGCCCAATCTCTGCGCTGGCATTCTTGGATACTAGTCGCGATGGGCGGCTTTTGAAATCAGATTCAGGCTGTATGTTGACCGAACACTTCAAACAGATTCAAGATACTTTCGAGCACGTAGGATGGGAGTTTAAGATTGCCTTGCCTTCTTGCTCGGTATCTATATCACGTGACCATTGAACTGCTCGTCTGGTATTGCAAAAAGAGAAAAATTCAAGGTAAAATTCTCCAATGCAGTGACAGATTAAGCATTGCAGAGCATTCTCCTAATTTCCAGCTTCACCGTATTATTATCATGGGCTCGCTACATGATAAGGTATGTAATACCATGATCATGTGTTACTTCGGATAAATGTTCCTGCCTTGCCGCTTGAACATACTGCCAGATTGCATCACGGGTGATCAACGTGCGCTCCTTGAACGTTTTATTTCCCATGAATCCTTAACATTAAACCATTGCCATATGGCATAATGCGCCGACTGATTGGAGCCTTGCTCGCTACAGCTTCCATAGCTTTAGCAAGTCAAAATGTCTTCAGTGTCCACGATGACCTGCTGGCTTTCCCTCAGGTAAGCCCAGCGTTTTAGATGGGAATCTGCCAAACTAACAGGCACTAGTATGAGGTAGTCTTCTCTGAAGATATCATATCAGATGTCGAAGCAAGATACATTATCGCCAGCGCCATCTCAACGACTCAGACTCCTCGTGAAAGCTCCATCACAAAGAATGTGGATTCGCGCAATCCGCAAATTCCGCATGGTAATGATAATTCAGATGGATCTTTCTGGGACCCTGCCCACCAAAAGTATGAGATGATGACCTCGAAGGGCGAGGATTATTTGTGCACCATTCCGATCGTTGAGACGCCTGTCAAGAACGAAACTTCGGAAGCTGAAGCACGAGCCGCTGAACAAAAGGAACTGGCACGAGCTACTGATCGTGGTTGGGAGCTTCTCCAGGATTTGGAAGGCAACTGTCTTTACTTCGTATCCGGGTGGTGGTCATACTCATTCTGCTACAACTCCGAAATCGTGCAATTCCATCAGATTACTCCTCAACCTGGCAAGGCAATATCCCCTCCACAGCCAGATCCTGACATGAAACAATATGTATTGGGCAAAGTCAAGACAACAAAGAGGAATAAGGAAGATGAACGGGGCAATCAGATCGAAGCCAAGAAAGGGCAAAAACGAAGTGAACCTCCGAAGACCGAATTACAAGTGAAAGGAGATACGAGATATCTGGTACAAAAAATGGAGGGCGGCACAACATGCGATCTGACCGGGAAACCTAGGCGGATAGAGGTGCAATATCACTGCAATCCTCATGTTAATGACCGAATTGGGTATATCAAGGAAGTGACAACATGTTCGTACTTAATGGTTGTCTATACACCAAGGCTCTGTAACGATGTGGCTTTTCTGCCACCTAAGGAGACGAAAGCGAATAAAATCGTTTGCAGGATCGTTGTATCAGAGGACGAGGTTGCTTATCACAAGTCGCTCAAGACCCTAGAATCGAACCTTGAAGCCACAGCCAACAAAATCGAGAAGCCCATCAATATTGGAGGAGTGATAGTAGGTGCTGGCAAATGGGCCAATAAAGAAGGCGCTAGGATGCCAGTTCCTCAAAATTTCGGTCAAGAAGATCAAGGCCGGAAGACTACTATCATTGCAAGCGCAAAGAGCAAAGCAGAGGGAGGAAAGGTTGAAGTCGTAAGCGATATAGACCTACAGAAAATGGATGTGAAACCAGAACTCGTGGAAGAGCTGAAAGCAGAGGTTCAAAAGCTTGCAAAAGATAGGGGTTGGAAGATCGAGGTCGTTGATGCGCCAGGTGCAGTGAGAGAGATCCTTGGAAGTGTCGTGGACGATGACGAAAAGGAAGCAGAAAGTGAGGAGGGGAGCGAGGAGATCTTCAAAGATGAGCTTTAGCTCTCCTTGTATTGCATAACAATAAGATACTAGGCGCTGGTTTTCTGCATCGTCTATGTTTTGTTCCTCCTGATTTGACTTGTTTCCACCCTTACAAATTAAGTCCATACTCTCCAGCCAGCGGTCAGCGGCACTGTTTTAGCTTCCATAAATGCCAGGCTATCTATATTATTATGTACCATACCTACTTGTATTACATCTTCAGGACGACTACAAAACCTCCTTAGAGAAGGGAGTGCAAGGCTTGATTGCAGCATGGGTACTCCAGACTCCAGACTCACGACCCCCAGTTGATCCATTTCTTTCAAGCTACTCTCAACCTCAACAGCCGCAAGCGGCGCTTTCAAGCTAACTGCCCAGATATTCCAAATTTGTACATGAGTGCTCACGAGATCACAAAATAGCGCTCCGCTATATCGATAAGTATGAAACCAATCATGAGTTCGTGGTCCCGTCTACAACCAAGGAGAATTTGACTACGAGAGGCTTTGTCACAGTGCCTCTTCCTAGCGTGAAATCAATATGAAGGAGCAAGCAGTTCCAATTAGAGGTGGTCTTGAAACAAACGCGGGGTTGGACCAGATATGGGCCAGAGGAAGAGCGTGGCCAATGTCGCATCACCAAGACGGAGATATTTTAGGCCTCTTCCTCTTCCGCAGCAGATATTTTGGATCTTGTGGCACGTGTGGCCGACAATAACTACAGCCAGTGGAATCCATCCTTTTCTCCAGATCTGCGCAAGCTTATGTATCTGCCAAGTCTCTAAGCCTCATGCTGTGAGGTCATGATTGGTCCAACGGTGGAGGTAACCTTACATAAGGCGTGGCTGGTCGGTTCCTTCACTTCACCCCATCAGCCTCAAACAACACCGAGATATATTTGGGACAACAGCAATACACCACCACCACCGCTACCCTATCTCTTATGAAGGATTCGCATGTGTGCAAGATGGCGAATGGCAGACTACTGCGCAAATGAGAGTGGTCTTAGCATAGAGCTTATTTTCCAATCCTGCCCTCTGCTGGCCAATGAACCTTAGCGACATGCATGTCAACATGTGTAAAACCTCCGTCCCTCTCGTGAAAATTGCCCAATCTTACACTCTGGCTAAGAGCAGACACTCTTTCATTTATACAGCTTGGCGATCTCACCTGCATCGGAGCCTCAAATGTATGGGGTGAAGCTGTGTGATCCCATAGGATCACTGCGCAAATAGGATGAGGTTATGCTTAATTTCCAGACAGAGCCTCAGTTGCATCTCCTACGGCTAGTTCTAACCCAAAACAATGCAGCTTGGCAGTAGTTGGTTCCAGTACATAAGTTGTGGAATATCTCCTCCACAACAGAGCTTCATTCCACATCCACATCCATCTCCACAACAATATCATCAAATCTTTTTCCTATCTATCATTTCCTTTGTCTCTTTCCTTCTTCTCTTCTTTATACATACAACTTCTTCATTATGCGTTTTTCAAGGGCCTCGGCATTAGCCGTAGTGGCCCTCTCAGCTACTGCAGCAAACGCGGCAATCGTCAACGCTGCTCCCATCGATATCGAGGCCCGTGAGGCCAGGAATGGCCGGAATACAGCAAAGCTAGAAAGCCTCAGCGGCATAGTCAGCGCAGGAACAGGCATCGTCGATGGAGTCCGCAGTTTGTGGCAGAGTATTACCTCACGCGATCTCGACGAAGCTTTCTTGGCGATTGAGGCCCGTGACGTTGAACTCGCGGCCCGTGGTGAAGGGATCTGGGCTCGTGAAGCCGACAAGGACGTTGACCAGCTCTTGAAAGGTCTAGAGACCCGTGAAGCCGACAAGGATGTTGACCAGCTCTTGAAAGGTCTAGAGACCCGTGACCCCAGAGGTGGCAGGAATACCGCCAAACTTGAAGGCTTCAGCAACATTCTCAACATCGGAACAGGAATCGTCGATGGAGTCCGGGGTTTGTGGTCCACTCTTACCTCGCGAGATCTCGACGATGCCTTCCTGGCTATTGAGGCTCGCGACGCAGATGAAGACTTCGTCAACTCTCTTGGACGCCGTGGAGCTGATAAGAAGGTTGAGGACTTCATCAACTCCCTCGAGACCCGCGATGTTGATTCTGACTTTGTCAACTCCCTCGGACGCCGTGAAGCAGATAAAAAGGTCGAAGACTTCATCAACTCTCTCGAGACCCGTGATGCCGACGATGCATTCGTCAACTCCCTCGGACGTCGTGAAGCAGATAAAAAGGTCGAAGACTTCATCAACTCCCTCGAGACCCGTGATGCCGACGATGCATTTGTCAACGGCCTTACTGCTCGTGATCTTGATGCCGATCTCAACACCCGTGACGTAGAGGATATCTCTGCCCGTGAGGCATCCCCAGAGCCACTTTTCGGCAAGAAGAAGAAGCCACAGAACAACAGGGATCCCAACGCACCTTCCAGGCTTGAGACCTTCGGTAATGCTGGGAACGCTATTGGTGGTGGTCTCAGCGCTGTCAATGGTGTTATTGATACTTTCAAGCCTGCTCCAGCTCGCCGTGATATCGAGGAGGCTGAGATCGAAGCCCGTGAAGCATCCCCAGAGCCACTTTTCGGCAAGAAGAAGAAGCAAGACAACAAGCCAAAGAACAGGGACCCCAACGCACCTTCCAGGCTTGAGACTTTCGGTAATGCTGGGAACGCTATTGGCGGTGGTCTCAGCGCTGTCAATGGTGTTATTGATACTTTCAAGCCTGCTCCAGCTCGCCGTGATATTGAGGAGGCTGAGATCGAAGCCCGTGAAGCATCCCCAGAGCCACTTTTCAGCAAGAAGAAGAAGCCAGAGGGCAAGCCAAACAACAAGCCAAAGAACAGGGACCCCAACGCACCTTCCAGGCTTGAGACCTTCGGTAATGCTGGGAACGCTATTGGTGGTGGTCTTAGCGCTGTCAATGGCGTTATTGATACTTTCAAGCCTGCTCCAGCTCGCCGTGATATCGAGGAGGCTGAGATCGAAGCCCGCGAAGCATCCCCAGAGCCACTTTTCGGCAAGAAGAAGAAGCCACAGAGCAACAGGGACCCCAACGCACCCTCCAGGCTTGAAACCGCAGGCAACGTCGGCGGCGCTATTAGCAACGTCGTCTCAAGCGTCCAAGGTATCTGGGACACCATCAGAGGCCAGTAAGCGAAGTCTCAGCTTCGAGACGTCTGTAGTATATCGGGATACTGTTTGGGTTTTTGTTCATATATATAAAAAAAGGGTGGTGGCGTTTGGACATATCTTTCATACGAAAGGGTGCGGTTTCTTTTGATCTATCGATCCATCGATCTAGCGGAATTTGGGTTTGGAGGAACAACAAAAAAACAAAAATGGGATTGTCTTTCCCAACAACAAAAGTGGTTTCGGCGTTTTTAGCATTGGGAGCATGGCGTTTTGGGGGTCTTTTTGTAGCGTTTTTGATAAATAGACATAACAATGTTCTATCATCTTTTCAAGAATTTTCCGTCTTCTCCCTCTTTTTCCTCTCGCATCTTGGTGATTTCGTTCGTTCGTTCGTTCATTTACTTGCTTGTCTGTTGGTTGGTTGACTGGTTGGCCAGTTTTTTTTCCTCACCAGCTGGCCTATTAGATAGATCTATGTGGAGAGAGGTAAGCATTTCGTAAAGTCGGACAAAGTGTCGGAACGCCTCACTCTTGCGGAAAGGAAAACGGATGGAAATGATGGATGCTGCTGGGTGGCCGTTAGAGTGTGCCTGAGATTTGGAGCTGGACAGGATGCGGCTGGTATGGGGAGGGGAGGGAGAAACGACGATCGGGTATACTCTGGACGACGATAGTAACGAGGATTCCGAGGAAATGACGCATCCAAAATATGTTTTCTATTAATCGGTATCTGGTCGCCTTTTTTCTATCTAGGGATCATGTACCTTGGCACCACTGGCTATATACCGGGTCCGTTCTAGCAATGCAGTCATAAATCTCGTTATCGGCATGCTCCCCAAAACCCCCATATTTTTTTCCCCGTCATATGCACAAGCCATTGATCTGCCTGTGGCCGATTTTTTGTGGCCGATTTTTCGCATCCTGCGAATAAAATATACAAGAATCCACGACACGACAGCCGCTGGGAGGATAACCTTCCAAACAAACCATCGGTGTAGGCGCTGTAAATGCCCAATATAACCGAACCCCAACGCCATGCTTCCTGTTTCCTTTCCCTCCTGCAAATGCTGATGGCGTAAGATATCACGTGATTATCTAAATCGCCCAACTGCCTCGTCTCTCCGTGACACCCCAGGCAGGTGCTTCCTTTGACAAGCTAGGATGCTGTCTCGCCCACTCGAAGATGTAGAGCCTCAATGCCTTCCACCGAGCACAATGCCCTTCATGCTTATCTCCACTTTCCGTCGGCTGTCCGTCTCCGGGATTCACAGGGTCTTTAATCCTGATGTATCCTTTCGCATTCTTCTTTGCATCATCGCTCCGTAGTTCTTCTTCCGAGATCTGGCTGATCTTGGCCAGCTCCTCGTCGAACCCTCTTGCAAGCGCAGGGTAGCCGAGTGACAGATAATTATATACTTGTGTCACAAATGTATCATCAAACTCTTTGAGCAATGCCTCTTGAGCTTTGCTCTTCTCAATTTCAGCTCTCAGCCTTTCGTCAAGTCCTTTAAGCATCCTGACGCCGGAGTCCCTGCTCCTCGGTGATTTTGTTCCCGTGGGAGATTTTGCTCCAGTTGGTGACTTGGCACCGTTGGGTAGCTCAGATGAGAAGGCGAGAGAAAACGGATCCTCTCTCTCCACGTTGGGAGTGTGGATTAATTGTGCACCCTTGATTGCGGGACTCAAATACTCTCCGTCCTCCTCGGCAACACAATATCCACCCCAAAGACCACCCCCAGTCTCAGATCGGTTGAGTTGCACATCAACCTTTTGATCTGATTCGAATTTGGTAGCCTTTGGAGAGGGACACATGCGGAATTTCAAATCAGAGCCTAGCATTGGAGGTGATGCTGCATTGCGCATGCTTCGAAGCTCAGCTTCTTTCTTGGGGTCTTTAGGGGCCGCGATGTGACCGAATGGGGAGGACTTGTCAGTCTTGCCATTCGTCCAAAATGGATCATTAAAACTTGGGGCTGTTGCTTCAGCAGCCAGCTTCTTATTAGTTTCCTCCTCGCGCTGGCGGTTGAGTTTCTCTTGGTGTGCCTGCATCTCCTTGAAAGCCCAGCCGACCTCTGTGGATTGCCGCCGAAGCGTATCCGGCCGTACTGGGTCGTCAAGCAACATTCCCGTTCCTTCGACAGATTCGTTATCAGAATGGCCCTCTACCTCTCTATCGTAAAAGTGTTCTACAAGCTGATGCAGGGACTCATTTGGAAATGCAGCCAAAGCTTGTTCCCTTAATTGTTTCTCTGCAGCTTTTGCGGCCAACTCTAGCAGATATCCAGAAAACCGATCATCACAGCTTTCTCGTGTACGTGCGAGTTGCAGCCGATTTAGAGACTCCTCTTGGGATTCAATTGAGTTAGTTAGTGATGGCGGTGACTCTCCACCATTATCGTCGTCGTCTTCATCCGACTGCTCCTGTGAGCTGGCCGACGCAATCGCTTCGAGCTCGGGCTGGAATGAATTGGAACGTGTGCTACTTCTTGTATTGAGATGAGGGCGCATGGACCCTTGTCTTCGTGGCGCTTGTATATTTATGTAAGTGTGTAGGACATTCGACTTAGGCACACCTTCCGGCAGCACAGCAGCGGGCTTTCTTTTGGGTCGTGCAGTGTAGATATTTGGCACGCCCGGAGTTAGATCCGTCTATGATCAAAAAAGTTAGCATTTCTATGCAGATTTAAATAAAAGATGTGATGTAATATACTTTATCAGTGGGTAAAGTAGCAGGACCCGCCTGTCCTGCTTTCTTGGACCGCTTCGTGGTTTCGATCAATTCGGGTGCAAACCGTCTCCTAGGTTTTGGAGCCTCCTCTGGCAGAGAGGGTTCGGGTGTTGCTGTGGGAGTAGGTTCGGGTGTAGGGAGAGGTGATCCCGCTGGCCTCTTGCTACTCTTGTAGCTGGTTTCGATGGGTGTGGGAGCGAAGCGTCTTTTGGGCGCAAAATCCCTCTTCTCTGTAGAAGCATCATTGGCCGTCTCTGTGCTGGCGGCACCTGTGCCATTGTCTTGTTTCTTGCTACTGCGAGTCGTCGTTTCTACCGGCTCCGGAGCAAACCGTCGAACTTTTTTGGTTGTCTCCTCAAATGGGACGGCCTGGAAGCGTCTCGCAGGTGGGGCAGATGTCGTTCCCTCCTCCATGATGTGCGATTGTCCCTGTTGAAGGAAATAATGGCTATGCCTGGTTCCTCTCTCGAACTTCCGGACGCGGATTTCTGTTTATAATGCGTATGCCATACACCAGGTCTGTTCCTGACTTGTGATCAAAGAACGGTGTGCTCGTCCGCACTTGTCGGGATCTGGGGGAAGCTTGGGCCGTCACGGTAGGAGTCGTAGCGATGACGCAGTGCCGGTGATTGGATGCTTATGCGGGATGGCGTTTGGGCGTCTGGCGGTTGGGAGGGGGCCTGGTTAGGGGGAGGTGGTGTGAAAAAGCTGAAACCACATGTCAACATTTTTTCGTCTTTGGATTTCCGAGTCCAGGGGGGGGAGAAGGAGGGCTTGAGGAGAGGCTTGGAAGGGAGGGGGAAGGCAATGCGGGGGATTTGATTACACACAGGTACTGTATTGTACAGTAGGCGGAGGCAGGGTACCTAGGTTCGGGTTACGTTATAGAAGCATGCTGAGTTGTTGAGAAAAAAAGATTCTGACCATCACGAGGAGGGAGAACGATGAATGGTGACATATAAAAATAAAATTACGGTATCGGTATAGACGATGATACGATAACCCAGGCTAGAAGTTAGAGATAATGAATGGACTTCACTTGTTTACTTACTTGATTTGGAGGGAGACTACTGTACAGTAACTACAGTAGTGTGAGCTGTGACAGGGGTTTATGGCTGTCCATTTGGAAGCATTCCCATTGGAAGCTGGCTGTTTAGTTTGAGCTAGCTTCAAGTGTGGTGGAGTGAGGACGGTGTGCAATTTGATGTTTTGCTCTTTGAACATAGTTTTCTTTTCTTTTCTTTTTTGGGGGGCTTTTCCTCTCCATCTTTTTTTTGGGGTTGGTAGTGTTGGTGAGAACCTTATCTTTCCTCGTGGTACTCTACGCCTATCTTCCTCTAGCTACAACACTATCGACTCGCCTATCCCTTTTCTGTCTCTGTCTCCATTCTTCTTCTATCTTTATATACTCCTATATTACCCCCGCCCCAAGACGTCTCCATTCTTAGTTCAAAGTCTAGACTCCAATATGGAAGACCCATATTCCATGGCCTGTTCTGGTTCATCATACGGCTGATGAGGCTGAAACCATCAATCTAGGGTTTATACTGGGCTGAAATCCTTGTGGTTTCTGAAGAGCCGCAAGCTCATGTGATGACGGGGTGAACATTCATGTGGCTTCATTAGCGATTAGCAAATATTCAGATTCTCAGCTATGATAGCTATTACATGGTGATATAGTATAATCGATCAGGCGAGTCACCTTAATCATTTTCTAGGAAGCTTCATAAAATTACTATTATTATGTATCAACGTGACTTAGGTCATCCAAACGATCATCGCATTGCGAAACCTGATATCCCATTTGCGCCGGCCGTCTAAAACCATGTTCAACCAAAACGGCCGTAAAAGATGTATAAAAGCGAAGCAGACGGTCATCCACGCTTAAAAAGTCATAAAAGTACAATGAGTGCGACGACACACCCCATCCCTAGAACGTCATACACAAATCAGTGACCTAACAGTTCTACCCCTTGCGTTTGTCAGAGATCCTATCAGTATATACCCTGTAATTGTTCCTATGCTTAATCATGTTACTTTAGCCTTCCGAGGAAGGCCGGCCGCTTTCCTTATTTCTACATCACCTTCCGCTAGCCATCGACTAGCCTTAACTAATTGTACGACATTGATGACTTGCTTGAGAAGCATGACTGGCAAGCTGATGCCAGCAATTACCCACGGTCCGAAAGAATCCATCTTATTTGCTCTTGCCAACTCCAGTGCGCCAGCGCTATGTGGGTTAAAAAGGACAGATACTGGACTAGCTGCTGGGCTTCCTGGTTGTAATGTGCTTGCAGCATCACCTGCGGCAGCGACTTGAAGCAATGATGGAGAGAGCAGGGGCGAGGAGAATGAGAGCAGGTATAAGGCGATGAAGAACACTTCGTTGAACATGCAGCATAGGAAGAGTACCGTCTATACTTGTTAGCGTGACCAAGGCATTTGGAGAGTCTTCGTACCTTGTTTGTGTAGTACAAGTTGAGAATATAGCTCCGAGATGCATCAACCTTTTTGTGGCTCTGATCCGAGCCCCCCATGATAAGAGTCGCATACATGTGGATGTAGTGGCTAGCAAGATCCAAAGAAATCAGACCTTGGAAGACAAGTGACCAGCGGGGCCATGCTGATGCAAGAAAAACGAGCAAGCACGAAGTTGTACATCGATCCGTCACCATGTCCAACACGGCACCAAACCTGGTCGATTGCTCAAAGTAGCGGGCTGCATATCCATCTAGAGCATCGAGAAGACAAGACACGCTGTACAAAATGGAGCAAGTTCGTGGGTGAAGCGGCATGTAGTATAGAGAAGCGAACGCGAGGACAATTCTGAAGTAGCCTGCCACCCATTAGCTTGAGAAGTTTGGATTGCTGAAGATTATAACGAGCCTATGACGTTGGGCCAAAAGAGGAAGATGTTCTCCTTTGCTTGAGCTTGCTTCGCAGCTCCATGAGCTGTGCCATTACCGTTCATGATGGCTTGTTCTGATCGAGGAGCTGGTGAGGGGGTTGATGGTGTTGTCTGTGCTGCAGCCTGTCTTCGTGTCTTTACGCCCGACATGATCTCTTATCGCGTTCTATTTCCTTGATTTACACTCGTAGCTGTCGCGTGTCCACCTTTGAAGTATTCAATTTCTTGAGATTTTAAAAATTGTTTGCTCACGGAACGCGCGGACGAGTTCGAGGTTCAGCGGGATGATAACAAATGTGCGGGATATGTCAGAAAGAAGGGAAGCAGTAGTCAGGTGAAGATTACCGTAGGGCCAAAAGAGGATAGGAAGAAGGAAAGTGATGAAGTTTGCTTGTAGGAGTTGTCAAAAAGCCTTATCGCAATTGATGACAAGAAGGGGCGCGGCCGCCAAGCCTTGACCAAGAAACTTCAGCCGAATCACCCGCGTCTGATAGACAATTGGATAGACTTGCACATTTTAGTAGAGCAACCACTTGATTCAAAGATTGATTGCATAGCCAAACACGCGTCTTCGGGCTACATAACAAGATGCTGATTCAAGAAACTTACCATGACGTCCCGACAAAGGCTGATGGCAAGGATGGTTCCATGAGTAAATTTTATGCCCCACCGTGTTATCGCACAAGGCTGATGAAATGCCAGGGATCTTCCTCTTCCATCCCACTATTCCAAACTATCCAAATGCGTGAGTACCTGTAACGCCTTTTGTAAAATATAGAGATAGGATAGTTAATTTTTCGATAGTCGGTTTCCAGGTGTAGTGCTTTTCAGCGAGATTTATCAAGGTATGTACCATTGAAGTAGAATATCTACTCTATAACCTCTGGCGCTAGTTTACATATAGATATATAAAAACATTCTTCCCGATCTGTATGTAATCACTTGCTTATATTTCATAGTTACTGGTCCTGTAGCACGCTTTGCCAGACAGATTGCCGGCCAGGGATATATTGTTGCAGCACCTTCATCATACCATGAGTTTGTCGGCCCAGAGCCACTTGCCTATGATGTTCCTGGAACAGATGCCGGTAACGAATACAAAATTACAAAGGTACAGCTTTTCTGAGGAAGCTTCTAAAAGTCATATTCATCTTATGTTATCCTCTGCCAAGTTCAAGGGTCCAAGAGTTCAGGTTTATAAGTATTGTTTCTGACTCCTATCCCAGACCTTAGCAGCCTATGATGAAGACTCAACTCTCTCTATCTCCTATCTCCTATCTCTCAAGACCTGCAACGGCAGAATAGGAACCACAGGAATGTGTCTCGGCGGCCATCTCGCCTATCGTTGTGCACTTGACCCTCGAGTCTCCGCAGGCGTAACATACTTCGCTACTGATCTCCACAGCGCAACTCTAGGCCTAGGCAAGAAAGACGACAGCTTAGCCAGGGCAGGCGAGATCAAAGCTGAACTAGCCATCATCCATGGTGTAAAAGATAACCATGTGCCCCCTGAAGGTAGAGACCTTATTAGGAAGACTTTGAGGGAGAAAGGTGTGGTGTTTAGCTTTTATGAGGTGGCTTGGGCTCAACGTGAGTAGATGACAGTTATGTATAGGCTTTGGCTGACATTCAGAAGATGCATTTATCCGAGATGAGTTATCGAAAGGCAGATATGATCCAGCTATCTCAAAAATATGTTTTGAGATTTTGCTTGAGTTGTTCGGGCGTACTTTAAAGCTCGACCTTGGTCCTCATGATGGCCTTGAGCAGAAAATTGAGGACATCTGTTAAAGTAGATATTTTTGGATAGTGGCTTCATATGGCACCCTACAACAAGACCAGTATTGAATATAAACTGTCCATAAGTTGTGATATCTTAAATATTGCTTAAATAAGGGGTTTTTGAGCATCACTGAGAGAGTCTGGTTGTTGTTTACTTCCTGCTGGGCAGACTTCCCACAGTTCTATGCCTCTACCACCTTTAAACATCGAATAACAGAAAGACCTCTTCGTAGAGAGACTTCGTGGATAGATGATATCTAAATTAAGACAAACAACAGCAGTGTCGTATATAATTATGAATAACTGCAGCTTGCCCTGCATATGAATTGTGAAGTTTCATCCATGCACCTGCCCACAATGTGTCAAACTATGCAGGATGCCAATGATAATAAAACAACGTTGGCCTTGCAAAACCAGCACAAAATGCCTCCAAGGTTCTGTATCTAAGAATTCTCAGCTCACTTTGCCTTTTTAAATCGCACAACCACTCTCAGACAGAGCTTCTAAACCTCGCAATCGTTCTTGAGACATCGGCAACGTTGACTCACAAAGCAGCATCCGCCAGACCAGGTAATCTCATTCACCAGACAACTATACCGCCTGCCTTCCAACTTCGGCAGGTTTGAAGGTATAAAAGCACAGCCAACAACACTCCCACAGGTTTGAAATTACCACCACAAGGCGACCTTGCAACTTCGCAATTCTGCAATTTTGAAACTACATAACTTACACAATCTAAATAAGCTCAGTTCGACAATCGCAAAAATGCGATTCCAAACCCTCCTTACCACCGCCCTTACGGTCGTCGGCATCGCAACCGCGCACGGTGGTCACGAGCATATCGGTCCTTACGATACCTACCCCATCGCAGGATCTACCAACTCCCTCATCACCATCAGCGGCAGCAGCATCACCACCGTCATCCCCATCCCTATCGTCACCGGCCCCGGTTTCCCTAGCCCCGGTTTCCCCATCCCCATCCCCATCCCCATCTCCAGCTGGAGCGGTGTCTGGAGCTCGGCCACCGCATCCGCTTCCCACTACACCACCGCCGTCTCCGTGGACAATTCATCTGCGACTTTGGTCAGCAGCTTGATCGAGCACTCCCACAAGACTACCTCCACCTCCACCTCTGTTTCGGTCACGGGTACGGCGACTACGGCTGCTACCGAGTCGACTTCTACGGGTGTTGGCACTTCGACTGAGATAGAGACTTCTACTTCTTCGCGCAAGACCACCGCTACATCTACCGCTACGGCAACTCGGACCACGGCCACGACAAGCGATACACCTGGTGCCGCGGGGGTTGTTGGTGCTCCTGGTATGTTCCTCTTCCCTACGAAAGTGAGCGAGAACCAAAAACTAAACCTCTCTAGGCCTATCCAGCTTCTTCGGCATGTTCATTTTTGGTGCGGCGGGCCTGTTGGTTTAAGAATAGAGAAAGAAGAGAATCATGGGAGCGATGTTTAGTATACTGGGGATGATTGGCTGGGGCGGAGAATGTCAGTTCTGAATAGAATGAATCATTGATCTCCGACTACTTGTGGCTGAATAAGAGAATTGGGAAGTGAGCCTTGACAACCATCTGCCTGAAAAGGTATCAAAAACGAGCGCTCTTTCGTCTCGGTGTGCTCCATGAATTCAAAAGTGAAGACCTAGGATGTTCTACTTGATGACCTCTCCTTTACGTAAGCGAGTTAATCTACGGAATGGAAGCAAGGGAATGAATGGAATGGATGGAGGCTGAAGCGATTCTCAAGGAATATTTTCTTCTTCATCAACTTGTTTTCTTCAGCTTTCTCGGATCCAAAATTTCTAGTTCAATCCTCTAATTTTTGCCTTGAAAATTCGTGTTCCTTTTCCAATGGCTTTCTTGTCTCTGGCTGAAGTGGTGCTGCACGCATGTGGTGTCAACGTCAGCACGAGATCAGGGCTGGTTGAAGTTAGCCTCCTCGTATTATTCTCGTTGCCAATGCTTCCTTTCTGCGTCACGGTTTTTACGATCGTGTTGAGAACAATATTTGTTTTGCTTTTTTTGGTCAACCTTTTTTATTTTATTATTTTAAATTTGATGACTGTTAATGATGATCGCGTGTAGAGTTTCCCAGCGGCATATCTCTTTTGTTGTAAGTGGCTTGGCTGTGGATGATAAGCTTTCGTCCGGAATGGGTGTGGTGTTGCTGTTCTGTACGGTACAGTATCTTACTGACGGTATACAGTAATCAGCCCTGAGATAACGGTGCTTGGCAACGAGACGCGCATCTCGTTTTGCATCACCGCAAACGGGGTGTTGTATCACAAATGTGAAAATTGCATCTGATCAAACATGTCGTGCAAAGAGCCGTTTTCTCGGTGTCCTTTCCTGACAATGCGTGCAGATTGAACGTCGGCAGTGCGGCAGCTAGCAATGTGTCATGACGATATAAGAAAGCGAAAACCACGTCCTAGCGGACCATGTACGGGGCTACTCTGCCCTGATATTTCAGAAACCTTCTTGAGTCGTGCCCTGTCTTCTTCCCAGGCACCAACCAGTTTCCGGCAGGCATACGATATGCTGTGCTTAATCGGATTCTTCCTAATGCAGGCGACGGACGCCTTATGGATAAAAGCCTAAAGTTGAAATTAGTACCAATTTCAATTTGCAGTTCTATATTGCATATTGCCATGCCTTGATTGGCACCCACCCTGATTCAGGGCCAGAACTGAAAAGTATGGGAGGGCGGGCTTCCCGGGATGCTGATACTGTACCGATAGTTACTGTACTTAGTGGATGATAGTGGATGGAGGAGGTGTTGTGGCGTTGTTAATCTTTTCCTCTACAGCGTGTGGCCAAACTGGGTTGTAGGGGTCGGTAGAGGGCCTTGCATGGGCCTTGACAGCTTGTGTGCCCAATTACTGCGCATTGATCGGAAGGTCCAGAATTGGAGCTGTGGAAGAGCCAGCAATAACCAAGTACATAGATAAAACCCCATGTCTTGTTTCTGTTTCTCTCCGCCCCTAACACACAGAAAAAAAAACACATCAACAAACAAACAATTGTCGTCGCCGTCGCCGTCGCGTTGGCCCCAAGATGGGTTACGATGCGTTGCAGCAATCCGATAATCATGATCACCATTCGACATCGTCTTCGCCAGTTGGCCATTTAGCCTCTCCAGGTTTGGCGCCCCTGTCACTATATTTAGACAATCACAAAGCGGACGATGGCATCTCAAGCTCGGATCACGAGAATTTCAATTCTCCAAGCTCTGGCGCCTTAAGTCAGATGTTTGAGAATTTGACGACCACCACCAAGTCAAGCTATGATATAGTAGAAGACGACGACTACGAGGAAGTAGAAGTCGAACCAAGGCCGTTCACAAAAGCGCGGTCGCAAAATCAAAAACCGTCCTCTCCACCATCATTTTATTCTCCAACCGTGCCTGTCAATATCGCGCGGCCGCGAGCAGCACGGCCACGTCTGAACGAGCAAGCCACAGCAGCAAAATCTGAGACTACGAGCACCACCTCGCCCCCAGTGCCCGCACCCCATCCTCTTCTGCGAACTGCATCTGGTCGAAGTGCAGCACTGAGACATCCCACACCCGATCTACAGGCTCTTCAGGGGGCGTACGTTGGCAATATTGAGCATCTGGAAAGAACAGCAGAGCGGCTCAGCATGACGTCCTCAATTGACGATGCAATCCGCGAACTGCACATGGAGCAGAAGCGCAATGACAGCCGTAGATCGTCATTACTGTCTTCCCCAGTTGGCGAACCGCCGAATATATCAAGGCAACTCTCTAATGGCAGCTCAATATTGGATACGAACAACCTAGCACGAGCGGGAGGCTACTCGCCCGCCGGGTTCACAATGTCTCCCAAAGGGTCGATGATAGGGAGTGGCAGAGGACGATCTGCGTCCAAGAGCTCAAGATACGGGACGAGACCTGAACCTGAATTGGAGGGTCGGCCGCTTGACTCCTTCGTCAGCACACCGGCGAGATCGCTGGCACACTCGATTTTAGAACAAGACGAAGACTCGGGTACCCTCACACGACCAGTGGTGGATTTGCTCAGCATGGACGGCGAGAAACCCAGATATCAACAGGAGGAGGACCGACCTATGACGTCTGCATCCACAACTACATTTGATCAAGCACAAAAGGCATTTGCAGATTTTGATGGTGTTCATTCTGAATTTCCACTGGAGCCGGTCGCTGAGAATGATTCAGATAATGGCAGTCTCCTACGGCGGACATCTAGAGATCGACTATCAATGTCGGGAAGCAATTATGGCGAGCTGAATGACGTTCCAAGGAGGCACGCTTCAAAAGATAGGCTCTCAATGGCGGGAAGCAACTATGGGGAATTAAATGATGTACCAAAGATGGACTCATCAAAAGATCGACTTTCATTGATGGGTGTTGACGCTGAAAAGAGACAAAGGAGGGCTTCTGCAGCAGATCGACTCGAACGACCACAAACATATATAGATCCCGATTCGAACCAGCAGATGGTTTATTATCCAGCACCCGTCCCAATGATGCTCAACCTGCCACAAAGGCTGTCTAAAGCACCTTCGTCAATGGCCAGGAATAAGAGGAGAAGTCAAGTTTTGAGCAGTATTCCCCCTGCTGCTCGTCAGTCCGCAATTTGGCTTCCAGATGTCCTAGAGACCGAAGATCAGCCTTTGGCCGATGACGATGGGATTCAGAATATGGAATACATGGCTCAACATCAAAGGGCTACCATGGGTGGCCGGCGTACTACAACAGATATGCAACACGTACCTCCTCAGTTGAGAGCAACAGCATTTTTCGATCTCCCATCGATGAACGAGACTGTCGAAGTCAAGGAAAACTCTGCTGTAGCTACGCTTGACAGTATTCTCGATGCATCAGCTCATGCTCCTGTTAGTGCATTTACAGACCATGCCTTCGCTGGTCATCTTGGTGCAGAGGTTTACGGAAGGGCCAGGGATCGAAAGAGCAAGAGTAGCACTCATCTACTGGTCGTTGATGACAAGGCAAAGAGACGCACAAGCTCATTTAACAACTTGCTTGGTTTTAGGCGGGTGAGCAGCAGTAATTTTTCTAAGCCTGAGGAGCCTCGCCGGAATACCATTGCTGCCACCGATCCAGCAAATGAGGATGAGCAACCCGATGAACAAGCAGCAGTATCTGGAGATAGTGAAGATTCTGAACAGGAGAGGGAGGAAGTCTACTATGGTGCGCCAACGACACTCCTTGCTGAGCTGCAACTTCGGAAGCAACAGCAGAAACAACGAACTCGACCTATCGGTAGTGCATATCCCAATGGGCTCCACTCCACACTTCTCGAACTGGATGCCGTAGCACAGGTTGAGAAGAAGACACGGAACAAGAGGCGTGTCGCTCTGGCATGGGAGGATCCATCTCAAGAACCGGAAGATGCTGGAGATGACGACGATGATGTTCCGTTGGCTATGCTGTACAATAATAAATCTCGGGTCCAAGAACTGAACAGGCCATTAGGCTTGATGGAGCGGCGCGAGATGGAGGACAATGAACCATTGAGTCGACGACGAGATCGTCTATTAGGAAGACCAGCCCAGCCTCCACGGGCGGCTACCATGATGAATCTATCAACACAGCAGCCGCAGGATGAGGAAGAGACGCTTGCTGAACGCATCCGACGCATCAAAGGCGAAGAACCTGATGAGAACAAACTTCCAAAGGCGCGACCTGTAAGTGGCGATTTTGCCAGTGAGATGATGAGTCAATTCGGAGGCGATTTAATGGGCGTTAAAGACTCAAAAGGGAAGGGCAAGGAAATAATCCCTCCTTCACCGGGTCTTGAAGAAGAGGAAACTTTGGGCCAGCGACGGAAACGTCTGCAAGCCGAGAAAGAGGCGAGAGCAAAGGAAGTCGTAGCTGCGGATGCCGGGCCACCAGATCTGAACAAACGCCACAGCATGGCAGATATTCTACAAGCCCACCCTACAGGCGCTAGTCGTGTAACCTCCAATAGCAAGCGATTGAGCGGTCTTCTTGCTATGCAGGAGAAAGCAGATGCTCACAAAGCAAGCAGCATGCTCAATCTCAATGCACCTCGTGTCCAAGGACCGAAAGCATTTGCCGACCCCCATGCTGCCATGCGCAACAACGGCTATCAGAATAAATGGCCACAGCCACAGCAGCACTTTTCGGGCCACATGGGCAATATGTATAATAACCAACAGATGTTTCCACAACCTACCCTGCCCTATGGCTATGGTAACCAGATGATGCCGCAATATGCAAACCCCTATGCGATGCAATATGGGAACGGCATGCAGATGGGTTATAACATGCCGCATATGATGATGCAGAACCAATATCCGAACCAGATGAGCATGATGGATTTTCAGCCTCTGAATCAAGGACAGCTCGATATGGTGGAACGATGGAGACAAAGCGTCATGCACTAACTAGACTGGCATATAAGGAAGAGGGTTTCTTTGCAAATCGAGTATTGAGAAGCAGTATACATACATGGGTGGGTGTTTATATAACGGGAAATGACGGCGGTGTAATAGAGGGAAACATGCATCGTACGGCGTTGGGATTGAGCAAGCATGAGTTCTCCTTCACATGTACTGTACTTTATATCAACATTTTGCTTGGTCTAATATATTATGAAACAAGGTATGTAGGAATAGTACGGGAGGAAGGGGACTTTTAGTCAATACGTTTAATACGGAAAATTAAAGCAAGCATTTACTTTCTCCCTATCACCAACCAATCAATCCTCAGTCTTAAATCACCCCAAGGTGGAAACGAAAAATCAAAATTTGTCTATAAATGTCATAAGAATTATAAGTAATAAAATGAAGAAGGGATACCCTTATCCGGCCACGCTATGCGCAAATATCATATCCATCCTGCCGCGCCTCGACCCGGCCTATTCTATAAGCCATCACCCGCCGCCCCTCCCGGACCTCCCAACTGCCCACCGCCACACCCTCCTCACGCCGCTCGGATCGGCAGCCGCGACGCAAAGCACCGTGAGCGGCACCGCCACCGCGAAATACACGCCGACGGTGTCGCGGATCGCGGACAGGTCTGGCGTCATGCTCAAGAAGGAGGAGACGAACGCCATGGGCACGAATATGACCGCGAGGTAGGTCACGCGCACCAGGTTGACGTTCATCTTCATTGCGCGCTGGTTTTCTTCGATTGAGATTACTGTTTTTGCATCGGGGTTAGTTGGCTGCCTTGCCCGGTTTTGGGAGAGGGGTGGGAAGGGGCTTGGGAGAGTTGAGAGGGAAGGGGAAGACGAACTTGTGGTGGCGAGGGAAATGATGTTTTGTGTTCGGGTTTGCAGGGCGTCGAGCGAGGCGAGGATGTTGTTGAAGTCATTGTGCAGATTTTTTAGCATTCTCTTTCCGTTGTCGTTGGGGGTTTGATCCCTGGTTGGGAAATGTGACGAGGGTGCGGAAGGTGGAGGCAAATCGGGATTCAAGAGCGTGGACAGGACTTCCACCACCATGCTCCGATAAACGGGCATCAGACGACGGAGAGGGTGAAGCCTGTCTAGGGAACCCGTGAGCCCGGTCGATGATTCACGGTATTGAACGTCTTCAAGCTCGTACTCGATTTTCGTGAGGGTTGTGGTTATATATGTTACTACGGAGAGCCATTCTCCGGCGATGAGAGAGAGGATTGGAATGGTAAGCGTTAGAGGCTGGGACGGGAGGTGGGTAAGGAGAGGGGAAGGAAGGGAAAGAGTGGAGGAGATGAGGCGCTCGAAGTTGGATGTTGGTGAGGGCCGAGGCGGAGGTAGGGGCGAATGCATGGATGGTGTTGCGGCAATGGCACGCGGTCCGCCTGGATAATAATTTGTTAGATGGTAGGTCCAGGGAAAAGGTAATTGAGAGAAACGAATGTTGACGTACCCCAAAGCGGAAAGCCTTCTCTGAGAGTTGGGTCCATGACCAGGATCGCTACAAGTAAAGTGTAAGCTAAAGTGCGGGAAGGAATAAGCCAGGAGCTTACCTAGAAGACCTGATTCGCCCTCTTTATTTCTCCTTATCCATAACGATGCCTTACTCCGTATAACACCTACAGTCGAGTCTTTAATCTTCCTCCTCAGCCAAATCTTCCAACTCAGCTCTTGCTCGATCCGGCGGATGACGTTCCAGCCACCAAGCTGTTCGATGGCTCGATCAATCGAGTCCTGCGATTGAAAGTACTTGGGAATCATATAGCGGATGTTGAAGAAATTTCTCCTACATTAGGTAATTAGTATCAGACACTTGCTCAACCACCACTATTAAACGTCTCTGAACAGCAAGAGCGTGACTAAAAGTAAGATAAGCGTACCCTTGAACAACACCCTCCAGATCTGGTAACTCAACCCACGGATCCCGAATATTATACCATAGGTAATCTAGCAAATGGCCCCTAAAAAACAAGGGATCGATATCATAAGCGGCCCCAAACACCTCAACCATGTCCCTGCTCAGATCCTCTAGAATGAATATCCGTGCGTGCTCAGGATTGTGGTTGAAATTTGGGTCGGAGATGAGTTGATTAAGTTTTTCAGAGCTCTGAATGTCGAGACGGGTGGACGAGGAAGGAGAGAGATCGAGCATGGCGACGCGGGTACGTTTTGACCGATCTGAGATTTGAGAGGAGGTCAGGAATTTCCACTTGCTAGGCATGGTTGAGACTTCCATGAAATCAGCTAGCCACTGTAGGATGTTAGTATATGTTTGCATGTGGAAGCACTAAACATTTGGTTCAAAGCGTATAGGAAAAGACCGACATATACGACTATTAAACCCCGATCATGTGTCTCGACATGAGATATGTCTTACAGGTAATAATTCGCTTAGGTGGAGGTTATAGAAACTGCTTGGAAAAGGAAATCCATCAAAAGCTCTCACTCACCCTCAAGTGCGGAAACCCCTCCGAGATTCTCTTCACATATCTTAGATATGGCTTGGCATCCTCACTTGTCAAATTAGCTTTTATCCCTCTCTCATTCTATCTTGTCGAATTCGCTCCTTCTACGACCTCCTTCCACCCTATTTCTCAACACCAGATAAGGAAAAAAAATACATACTCCGGAATCGCCCACACTTTTCGCCTCTCCCACCCTTCATACGCATCCCCAATCTCATACTGATCCCCATACGCGCTATTATTCGGCAGTATATTCGGTTTCGGCGGCACCACCTTCTCAACACTCCTCGACTCCTTCCCCAGATCAAGAGGGACGTCACTGGAGCTCAACCGCTCATCAGCACGTGAGCTCTCCATCTCGTGCCCAACCTTGAAATGCATCCCCGTCATTCTATCACCATTTGATCTCTAGGCACGTAGCTGAGGGCTATCAGTGATTTAAAGGAGATCCCCTGCGTTTGTACATGGTTGAACGTTGTACAAAGCTCGGTGATTTGATGTTGTGCTGCCGATAGTCGAGGCGATCCCGTTGGCGTTTTTTATATCGCTTCTGCGCTAAACTCCTTTTGGAACTTTGTTGGCCAAGGGGCTGGAATGGCCCCCAAACGATAGTCTGTTGGTCTCACATTTTGAAACCGGTAGTTGAGCATTTTAGATAACATGGAAGCGCGTGAAGGCAAGGGCGGTATTCCGATTGGTCAATTGTGGTCACCGTCTGTATTCGCGGTTACATGTTTAGTCTCGGGGGTTATAAATGGCTGGTAGCAGGGGCTTCCAATGCTTTTGAACGTTTGGGAAATTGGATTGAAAACTCATAGATTCAAGTGGTGCTATATGTACATTCTAGTGAAATTATGCTAGCACTTGCTCTCTGAGAGCAATTTCTTCGCTGCCAACCAGGTGATAGATCTTATAAATGATATCGTATCCAAGGAATCTTTTCGAATCAAAGTAATCCTCCACCTAAGGCCAACATTTTCTGATCCCGTCATCACAGCGAAATATGTAGCTTTGCTCAGCAAAAGCGCACAAGCTGGTTGGGCTTCTAGAAAAGTTGGGGATTGAATAGATTAGATTCCCATTCATTGCGAAATTTTATATGTCTGTTCAATATTAGTATCGGCACATCAAATTCAAAAAAATCTGCACCTTTTGAAGGCCAGCACTTCGTAGTTGGTTAATCTTGACATCTTCTATGCGCGCATCTTAAATATAATCAGGATCCCATCTCTACGGAAGATTTCCTTCGCGATTGGCTATCGAGGAGTGAGCCTTTTAGAAGTGCCGATAAAGCAGTCGCCATCCGCTTTGGATGTATACCAGTATCTGGGGGAGGCCCTGCAAAGCCAACGATACGATGTATTTTAGATGGCTGACTATTACCATCTGTGAGAACCTGTAATTCGTCTAATGCATCTGTACCAGCTGTTCCCAGTGCCGCCAAAGCATCGTAAACCACAACCTTGTCGAGATATGGGATGACAGCTCTCAGCTCAGGAAATGGAGCATCTGGTGCATGATATAGTGGGTGATCAGATGGTAGATATGATGGGCTGTCTGGATCCAGGTTATCAAACCACGAAGTCTTGAACTTCAAAAACCACTCCTGATCCATGTAATCTGCAAATCGCTTCTTGGGGTCCTTCTCACAGGCAGCGATGTAGAAAGCGAGATCTTGCTCTACCTGGACCATTCTCAAGTGTTTACCTAATGGATGACCTGTTTTCTCCAGTTCAATGAAAAGATCCGTATACAAAGGGGTAGCGAAAGCGGCTATTTTCGTATAAACTGCAGAAGGGATTTGGTTCTCTTTCATCCATGCATGAAATTTTTCCGCAGCCTTCATATCATAGCGATTATTATTGGCGTCCGAAGCTGGGATAAGTTTGTCATCTTTAATGCTATAGCCGCCCTGCAAAACAATATTTTTGACGCCACCCTTCAAAATATCTGGTTCGCTTCTCAAAAAAGTGTAGATATCCTCAAGAGATGAAATAAGGAGTAATGTGAGCTTTCTTCCACTATCGGCAGCTTCGCAAAATAACTTCTTGAGAAGGTCTTCGCCTGCTCCTTCCTTTGTAAGGATATCGTCATTCACATTATCAACCGGAAACTCCTCCATTCCTCTGCTATCGTCGTACCCTTTGAACTCGTGCTCGAGTTCTTTATGCTGTTTGGTTCCGGCCCTGCCTTTGATATCGGGTCCTTGATAAGCAGTCTTCGTATATCCAGTGGTACCTCTTGCGATAGGTACACCTAGAAGTTGCAGTGAATTTAATGCGCCCCTCCCGAATATCGCACGCTTTTGGGAAGGGTTTAGATTTGCCACAAGTCCGACAAGCCTGATAACCCCTATGCGGTGTAATTCCTTCAGAACTACCAACGCTGCTAGATCATCATAGTCCTTTGCCAGATCCGTTATCGCGACGACGCTTGGAGTGTCTTTACCATCATAGTCCATATGGTCCTCACGGTCCTTAACGACCTTCAGAAGGCTCTTATAGATGAGTTTTTCATCCGCTGAAAGTCCCTCCGGAATCAAACCAGGCTTTCCGAGATCAAAGCTATGAGATGTCTCCGTCGGCGATGCTTGAATATCATTTACGCCGTTACCAACTGATGGTACACCATGAGTCGCCCCCATTGCCAGCCGTTGACTTCGACGCGGCATCCAGGACCTGACCTTCTCGCCGAGCTTGTTTGAGATATCAGTGAGCGAGTACTGTCGCTTCGCAGGCGCTTTATCAATGCGAGCTCCGCGCACTTGTTCTGATCGCACCTTGCGTGGCGAGATGTCTTTCCTACTCGGCGTCGATGGACTAGATGGACCAGTCGCCGCTTCCATATCAGAAAATGACAACGGACTTCAGAAGCGCGTTGGAGATGACCACTTTGATGACTGTTCAGCCCCTTATCAGGTTGTTGGTGCTGAGGCAGGTTCAATTGCTACCTAAGAGCCTCGTGCGCGCTTTCTCGGCCTGACCAAGTCACCCCTGCCCAAACAGCCCTGTGAGCACAATAAGATGCGAGTTTCTATTTCCTCTTCGCGATTCAGCGACTTCTTCGGCTTCTTATGATAGCCTCTCCTGATCATCCAAGGTGCTTCTGGGCAGATTCGATGATACTTAGACTGAGTGGGGATGTCGAATTAAGGCAACCAGCTGCAAGCATAAAGGCGAGGCTGGAGGCTAAGCCACGTTGTGGCCTGAAATCTAGCTGCCTTATATTCTGCGTCAAGCAAAGAGTACCCATTGGATCGGTTAATCTTGTACTCATTTTTGTTGGAAAGATTTATCGAATAGTCAATTGCAAAATCATACTTCAATTCAGTAAGAAGAGATTCAGACCGAAAGTGACAAATTTTGTGGAGCTCTCAAGACTTAAGTTGCGCCAGCCTTGGGGGCCAAATTATCACGTGCCAGAGCCTCTCGCTTCTTAACTTGAGCACAACAATGCAGCGTAACCCTGATATAGCGACATGTCTTTCCAACAGAGGTTTCTGCAAAGGTTTTGCTTTTATATAAACATTCGTTACCCCTAGAAGGTATTTCTAGTGACCTAGATGCTTCAAAACAACCTATAACTCCTTCAGGTTGATAATCACGTGTCACACCCCCTATTCCAACCCAAGTCCGCAAACAGTTCGCCATCGCAGAGATTTTAACAAGGATTCCATGAAACGCTTAAATCCACGAACTATTCGCATTGGTAATGTACCACCCGTTTGATCAAATCCAGCACGCTAGCAACTATTAGAATCTTGGCTTCGTTCTCAGGGATCCGGTGAGTTCAAATGGTAAAGCGAGATGAAGACATCCGGCATAGCTATTCCGAAGATCTGGTTAAGCTTCAATGGCGCACAAAGCTTGAAATTCGGCTATCGAAGGCAATAGTTTCCCTGAGGTTCTTTTTCCTTTCTGCAATGAGATCTCAAACATCACTAAAGTTTGGGACTGCATTGTTGGTTGACGAACTTATAATTAACTGCACAGTATTATAGAGTAACCCTTACAAACGATCTTCCTCCTATTCCGTGAGCTTATGCCCTTGACCGAAGGATATGATAACCTCCTATACTCTTATAGCCTGTCGTTTTATCAGTGAGAAATTATAGGTGGATGGCTATTGTCGGCGGTTCAGCGCTGCGACCTGAATATCTCATTAAAGTCCCACCACAGCTCGAAAAACTTATGGGTCGCATTCTAGCCGCCTATTTATCAAACTTCCTCATTCGTACTCTCCGATCATTTTTTCTGTTTCAAGAATACGAACAACAGGTTTCGTCAAGCCCATAAGCTTGTGCATGAACTATTGATGATCGTAAACGGATACCCCAGGCTGGCGTTCTGCGGTGAGACCTATGGCGTTCATCAAAGTTTCGCTATGCCTCGGTGGGACCATAGTTTGAATTCTGGCGGACCGCTTGTTGAAAATTCTTTCTTCGCGATGATCCTTCACCATCTAAATGTTCTGATGACTAGCTCCGAATCCGTCCTTTGTAAGCATACTTTCGTTTAGTGTACTAACCAATCATTCTATTCATCCCACAAACCTAACGATAAACCATCATGGAAGTTGACTAGTATTATCCAGTTACTCTCACATTATCTACGACAATGTTCCGGTGCAGAAGAATGACCAGCAAGTATGCTTCTTGTCTACAAGATTGTGCCAATCCCTCATACTGAGATCTACAAGATAAGCGATGAAAGGCTGCTAGGTATCAATTGCTGCCTGAAAGTAGTCAATAGGATAAATTTGAGGCTACTCATCTATTGCACCGCAGTGGGAAGATCCACTACAACGCACAGAGTTACAGTGGACTCGATATACATCGAGATTGGAAATAATTGCTCAATGAGGTAAACGATCCGTCGACGGAGGGACACACTAGAACTCTGCTACAACTTCAGTCGCGCCATAGTCTTGGATCTGCGTTCTAAAATAGTAACAAGTGATGAAGTTATTACAGAAACTTCAGTTCCAGCGCATATTCCACCTCGAGTAACCAACATAAAGTAGTTAGGATCTCTCGGTGTCCGAATATGTGACGCCTATAGCTATCGCATGTGTCATGCGAAGATGTAGAAACTCCAGGTTTGAGCCATGGAGGAAGAGAATGGACTCCGACGTGAATCAGGGTGGAACAAAACACCGAGGCTAACTCAATGTCCACAATGATACTGGCTGTTCCCTTGGTCCATCGTTATCCTTTCAAGCCCCATGAAATATATTCTCTCTTCCTACAAACTCGCACGCTGCACGTAGGCTTGTGCTTTTTTATTATAGTAATAGATTTTGCCAAAGCGCTACGACCAGGCTGCAATCATGCGATTAATTTCCATTCAGCCACACTCCTATTCAGCACTGTGATCGGCTGTGACCTCTTTTCCTTGGAAGTAGACTCAACGATACTACCAACTTGTGTGGTAGGCGCAAATTTCTGGTTCTCTCGTAGGCTTCCGCCAAGCATCCACTCTTTCCCTCGCAATACCGTTTGACCCTCATCTAAACGTTTTTAGAACCATCCCCTGCTTCCCAACCTCTTCAAGGCAGGTAACTAGTCTAGAATTTTACCGCCATAGCCTACCTGATGCTCTTGCAAATTTGCAATCCACTTAATTCGCTGCCACCTATCAATCATTTGTTCGCTGTCTAAGCTATTCAAAAATCTGCCTAAGCGTAGTGTTAAGATGACTCAGCATTTAATCAATACCGATATTTACTATTTCCAACCTTCCATCTGGCCTACCGAATTGCGCCCGATGCTTATTCAATCTAGCAGATTCTGGTATGTGCTGGCCAACCGTGCTAGGTTGGGGTGCATTGGCTGGCTGACCGCGGAGTGGCTCTATTCACCGGATTGTGCTCAGTGGGGCTTTAAAGTGACGTGTTTGCCTAGTGTAATCTCAACAATCTTGCTTGAAATCATGAAATAACGTACGGAGAACCCTTTTTTTGGTGGCATGGTCGCAGAAACTCCTTCCATGTTCTAGGTCAGAGTGAGTTTGCTGGTGAGCAGACTCGATTGTAGTTCAGAAACTGTTAGGCCATTATCGATTAGTATGGTATTGAGTCATAACCGGCCTTATCATCGGTTGGTCAAGAGCAAGTTTTATCTTTTCATAGCCACCAAGACCGCTCGAAGGACGGACATATCCCCCCCCTTCCCTTCCCCCGGGGCCAAGAAGCGCACCGCAGATTGATCCCACGTCGTTATATACAGACTCAAGCTGGTCGGCATCGAGCTATATAGCCCTGGAGTATTAACAAAATAACACCTTGCGCTGCTAGCTATGCAAGACTTGAGATCAACATCCAACATCGAATAAACCATAACATTTGACGAAGGATGGTCCATGGCCGTCAAGAGAACTACTTAGTTCTTAACCTAAATTTGCCAGCATCTTTGCCAATCGTCCAATAATGCACAGAAAATACACATTGTTGCACATTTAGGGAGAATCCAACAGGTATTGGATAGCTGCCATCGACATCGAAGTTGAGTGGCTTAGGTGCCACAAGAGCCAGGCGGCATGGCGCAATTCGACTTCGGGTAATGGGGTATGAAGCGTTTATGGCTATGCTAGGGGAAGACTTTGGATAAGAATGTATGTTCGTCGTCTCTAGTAGACGATGCATTGCCTCATCTCCAATACCTGAGGGAGATGTTAGATTTCTCTTGCTAAAGCATAATGACTGAGCACTGCGCTGATAGGAGTCTTATTTTTTGTTTCCCATGGAAAATCCAAAGTTCTGAAGTCAATACGGAGTCACATCTTTTGAAACTGCGATTGTGGCTTCAGACTCTCAGACGTTGTCCTCTAAATGGCCTGCTGTTAAAACGAGTTTCTATGGCCCATCTCCTGGCATTGTAATTACTCACAGCTATTTCGGGCAATAAATTGACTGGAACTATGAACCTCGCTTGTCAGTTGCCCTCTGGTGTTGAATTTGTTTGCGTAAGGTGCTCCAAAAGTTCAAAAACCCAGCAGATTGCTATTTTCTATTCTCTGTCCCCACGCTTCGACCTCAGCTGTCACTCCTTATGCGTAAGCCATATTGGTTTCAGGAGTACCGTTCTTAGTGTGGAACCTTCCACTGACTAGACTAAATTACATATTGCAGCATATGGGTAATTTTGTGAGTTCGGCTTGTAGGTCTATATTTTTTGGAGGAGAAATCGCGGTCCAGTCTGGGCCACTCTAGCCTCGCTCTTTTCCACTCACTGTGCCATATTAACAATGCTGTTGGCACTGCGTAGGGCAGAGAAGGTCTTGAAATAGAGGTTAAACCTACATACCAGCCGTCTCCCCGTAAGTTATGCCCCGAATTACTTCGTGGATGCCAGCCAACAAAGTAGATCACCTGCATTCGTCAAAGTTGCATACGGAACCAACATGCTCTAGACGATACGGTCTGTATGTATGATAATTCGCACTTATAGCTCGGTAGACTTATTGTCGGGCATGCGCAGGCTGACAGTCTAGAAGTGAAATGGACTGGTTCGAAATGATTCATCGGGGTCGATTGTCCGCTGAGCTTTTGTCGCTCGGATTGACGAGGTTTGGAGTTTTTGCTTCAGTTCATATTTAACACATTATTCTAAGCTTTAGAGCAGCGGCCTCGTATTAGCATTGTTCAATAATTTATCAACGCTGGTGAAGCATCTTCCTTGCACTAACGTCCCTGTGAACTTTCACATTGTACGATTTCTGTCCAACTACTTGCAACATATGGAGAGGAGCAGGGAAACACCCACCAAAGTTTTCATTACTTGATAGACGTATAGAGTGTACTTCTTAATACGACTATGGTCTCAATCTGAGAAACTCGGTCGAGGCAGACATCCCTGCTGGTTTCCTTTTCCAGTTTTAGGGAAGTTGAAGGTGTCATGGTGTCCCAATATCCCTGATGTCGCATTACGTGCTTGTTTTAATCAATAGAAAGTGCGTCATTTGAAGCAGAACAGAGTATTCATGTGCAAGCCGTGTCAAACCTGAGGGCATGTCCACTCATCAAGGTATCGCCTCCTCAGCCAGGCAGGCACTGTCTGGATGTAGCGGTATATTCCTAATCATATAATGACCTATCTAGCTACTGTTTTAGCTAAGAAACGTTGTATAACAGGCATGCCGTGGCCTTATGGGTTTCTGGATTGCTTTCCGTGATGCCCATCGACACTCGAGGCGATGCGATAAAATTCGAACAAGCCTAGAAGCCTCCTGAGCCGCCCACATATCAGAACTACCCGCAGGAAATAACACAACAGATTCAAAACCAAGATCTAAAGCTGATTGCGTAATTCGATTTTTTAACGATTCGCATCCTTCTTGCACGAGAACTTTGCATCATAGGAAGGCATGTTATACTACCAGGGAACAGTGTCAATACACCCACAAAATTGAAAGCATTCCTTCGCGGACAGGTCAAACGAAGGACCGAAAAGAGATTGGCCTCACCGCTCATTTTATGTCCAATACTGAAGGCTTTTTGCCACAATGGAAAATTTATCCATGATATTGCTTGCATTTGCAACATATTTGAATCCAGGTGTCATATATTCATTTTGAGATCATGTACAGGCTAGCATAGCAGTTGTGGTGATTTGGGTACTGCTGGGCGAATCACGTGCGGGTAATGGGTGGCTTGCCAACAAGGGAATGGAGAGCGATGCCAGTATAACAAACCCTGTTCTACCGTTATTATGATGGGGGATGGCAAATAAATTAGGGACACTGTTAACTTCAGGCCCTTCATCCAATTTGTGGCATTATAGTCGGATCCAAATCGCGAAGAGTTTCAGAGGCTGAATTTGACTTCTCCTTGGTGGAGACAATATTACTCGGCAACACCCCAGGATTTTGACAAACAAATGGGTCTAGATATAGTGCAACCATAACGTGAGCGTTAGCATTTAATATTAACCTTTGTGATAATAAATTTGGACAACTACGAGGATATTCCATTCCCCTTGGTGTATAGAAAGCGATTAGGGAGGTGAGTGGTGTTGGCGGGTTAGCTTCTTCGAGCTTCCCATCTGAACCAGTGCCAAGCTCATGCACCTACGCCCCTTCTTATTAAGGCAATATCTATAGTATCGTTGCTGAGACTCGCTATATATTATATTCCTTAATTATAGTCAGCCATAATTGTTATGTGCGTGACCAATCTAATCTTGCCAACATTTGGTTGTCCTACGCGACGCGAGTGTTCAGTTCAGGATATAGTTCTGCCTCAGTGAAGTTTGGAAAAATTTTGACTTGATACCGGCCCCTCAGCAGACCACACGATCCTCAGACTGCCGAGAGAACTGAAAGTCGGGCTTACACGTGGGAGCACGAGCACAGACATATATATGAGTGACAGTCGTTCGGGAGACCGCGTGGAATCAGCGTGGCTGGGAACAAGCCTCGGCTGCTTGCCTTGGACGATGACGGTAGTATGACATGTTCTGCGAAGTTTCTCTATGTTCGTCAGAATTATCATCAGTCATACAGAGAGCCTGCTGTAGTCAAAGAAATTTAGAGTATTCCGTTTCACTTCGCTGCTATCGGAACTGACTCATCAGTGGAAAAGGAAAAAAGTGTGCCGAAATGTTGAGAAGATGAGACAGTCAATCAAGGCAGATCCCGTTTTTCGGTACGGAGGCGGAGATGAAGAAGAGCGCCCCAAGAGCCGGAATCATGGGAAGTGGAGCGAAACACATGCGAAGTAAAGGCGTTGTTAAGGTGGAGAAGGGAGGATGAGGCTGCTGCTTGAATTTGATGATACGAGCCCCTGATGGGACGAACGCTGGATTGAGGCTCCCCTAAAATGGGTAAGGCCAAGAGGGGGGATGTTTTTCAGCTTATCGGGACTGGATTCTTCAGCAATACGGCGCTCCACTTGCATAGAAATTCTCCTTCTAGCGTCGCTTCTAGAAAATCGCTAGAACAGTGTTCTTACGTTTCAATTTTGGATCGCCAGGAGCAACAGACATGGCACAGGGGGAGCGAGATGATGCGACAAGGTTTACGGAAGTGTCTACAGTCCCCGGCCCGTTTCATGGCTTTTTCCAAATTTGTCCAACTGCATCGCTGATGCCCTTGAAATGACCCAGAAAACGGTCGCTTCCAATTCTTCCACGCGACCGTAGGGATTCTTGTTCAGGGACCAGGGGACGCTGCTGTTGCAGCGCTGTTCCCCGTACACTCACGGAGAGTCAGTGCCAGACAAAGAAGTAATTATGAGTCTTTTCACATATAGCAGTTAACTCGGTAACCGACGAAACATTTTTGCTTTTTTGAACAAAATTAACTCACTTTGGGAAGCCGAGTTATGCGGCTAAACGTGATGTTTTCGCATGCACGGAAGTACTGTATGACAACTTTGACTCAGTAGAAGACAGTAGTGATGAAGGCAACACCTCCTAGCAGCCACCGCCTCACTCACAGGTTGTCTGACAGCTGACGCTGAACCATATATGGAAATAGGACCGAATTTGGTCATTTCCAGACTTTCAAGTGTGGGCGACACGTTATAATTAATTTGCACGAATTTCAGGCCCAAAGCGTAATGGATAGCATCATCATCATCATGTAGAGATGACTGAAGAACTAGGCGACGCAATGCCGATGACCAAAACAGGAATATCTATCCAAGGGCTAGATGTACGATGATCAGACATCATTAGACTTTACGATAAGGTATGGGGAGCAATTCCGGGTTGATTGCGAGGAAGCGAATTTAAACTTCGCTGTCTTGCACTTTTGTCGCAGACCAGAAGTTACTTTCTAGCAACAACTCTTGTAAGTGTAGTACAGTATTTTCATTGTGGGTGTAGCTGAATGATATGTTGTTGGTTACTCCATGGTTATTTTTGTTTGGAAACACGTTGGCTTACGCAGATTGGCCATTCATGGTGGGCATGTATTACTATTACAGTCAGCCAAGGTACACCCTACCACGGTTTCGAATGCACCTCCCCGTCTTCCACGTTGCTCACTGTCTGCGCCGCAACATCAACTTGAGATTCCATTATTGGACGAAGCAAGACCTTGGGCGGTATTTTGGTATCTTCTGTACCATGAAGTACTCTTGCGACAGCGGCTCCCACAATTATCCATGATCATCTTGAGTGATGATGCTACTGCCGGTCCGCCGGAACGCTAATGTCAGGCACAAGAGGCTGTTGTGAACTCCTGCAACCAAAAACAAGGGTGTGCTCAACCGGGTCGACTCTCACGAGCCGGAACAGGGGGCTGCCAACCGGAAGGTTGGAAAGTTTGGTAACACCTCGTCGCGGTCGGATTTTGCTGCAGAATGCCATTGAAAAGGGCCTGAAATTGAGTACCCCCGTTGGTCTGAATTGACCTTCATGCCATCTCTCCACCCAGTCTAAGATTTACTGGGTTGTACAGTAGGAAGGTTTACGGAGAGTCAGCTTGGCTGTTCAAAGCGCTCCGAAAAGCTGTAGGGAGATTCTAAACTGCCGAATCCACGCTGATCAACGAGTCATCGAGATTGTCATCAAACACCAGCCACTGGGCTTTTGTGAGATATCAGCGATCATGTTACCTGGTTATCAGCGCTTGGGTAGTGATCTCTCATTCCTCAGATTATCCTACACGAATTGACTCTGATACACAGTCCTTCGGCATCGAGTATGACTCGTCCTTCGAAACTCTGATTTAGCCAATAGCAATTAGCTCACCCAGGCAAAGCATGAACAGCTGATCCGCTCCTTCAGACTACACGAAGTCAAACACAATGCGAAGCGTCATCTCAGGCCACAAAGCTGAAGCTTCACTTCAGAGGGTTGATTACACTGGTAGCAGGCACAGTCATAATTTGAGCCATATCTATTTTTGAGCCCGAATGGTCGCCTATTGCAGGTTCCAACGAGTTTGTGAGGGCTTGTACAACGTTGCTTCGGATGATTATTGCACCCCAATCCAAGGCACGGCGCGATGCGATATGTGCGGCTAGATCTGACTGAAAGCCACGTTGTCCATGGTTTTATCTGATGCTCCTCGTCCTCAGGCTCAACTTCGCCTACACCCTTCAGCTGGTGGACGAGTTTGACTTTCGCGCTGTCTATCCACCAGCCCGGAAGCTGTCTGAAACATTTACAAACCGGGGAATTGCAAGGTACAGCCGGTAAACTTAATGGACACTGAGCATTTCTTTTTACTGTACTTAGTTTCAACTTTTGTGATCCACCATGTCCCCCTCTTTGGTGGTTCCTCCAAGAGCAGCCCAAACCCAGCAGTTTGTTACCACCATGGCGACCCTTGCAAGCCTAGAAAGATCCCTGAAGGCATCCACAGAAGCCCGCGACATGCTTCTAAACCGTGTTCCCGAAGTGTTCTATGCCTAATCCATCTCAAGCGTGTGCCATAGTTCAGGTACCGAAATTGGGGCCATGGATTAGAGTTTTCTGAACTCTGTTCCCAAACTTGCAATTTGGAGGCTGTATAGGTGGTCGAGTTTAGGCGTCACCAGCGACATTTGACTGGTACCAACGTCGCTGAGGTGTCTTCAGGCACGTCGTAATGGTACAGGCTGTGTCTGCAGAGATGAGTGAGAGTCTCTCTCCAGGCCGCAGCTGCAGCCTCATCGTCATTCAAACCTCATCAATCCTGAGTCGCGGTGTGGTGGGATGCATGTACATGGGAGCTCGCAGAATCTGATTTCTGCACTCATTCATTATATCAGACGGTCGATCTGTATTCCGTAATCTCTCACACACTCTCTCTATCTCTCACGTTCTCACGCACACGCATGCACACGCGCGCACACACACTAAACAGAATATAAGCCGCATGGCAAGGGCACCCAGGACGACTTATGGTCTAAATCGGCGTCATTTCAAGTTAATATCATGAGTCGTTGACCGGCTTGCCCCCTAGTTGCAAATTCCTTTTTGCTGGTAGTATCCCCGATGCCCTCCTCGTACAGTGGTTGGGCTGCTCCCGTGCCTCATTTCAACAGACAACGCGTTTCCGCCCCCTTTTGGATCCATGATCGAACCCTACTTGTTCGCGTGTGCCTGATTACTTGTGCCACACACCCTTCCCTACGGTACCTTGCCTTATAGCCTACCCGCGCCGTTGCTTGGGCCTGTCATCAAAGTTCCGAGCCAGGCACCAAGTAAGCCTCAGCAATACTTTGCGGCAACTAGCTATAATTATCAATTTTGGGGTCAAACCACCCCCCCTTCATGGCCATAATTTTGTAATTTATGATTATTTTCCAGGGTATGGAAATGTGCACAGTCTGCTCATTTCGATTTGTCCTTTTTACTCTTTTTTGCTTCTTCCGTCTTCCCCTATACCCAGGCCCTGGGTTCCACAACTGACAGGGTTTGGCTTCGTCAACCCAGGGAGGAAGTCGATCGCTCCCTTGTCTCCCTTTTTTTGTGAGCAACTGGCATGCGGCCCTTTCCATGCTATAAGACGCAGCAAGCCCCCAAAATGAACTCACTCTCCTTCCTCGTAAAAGCCTCCGTCCCTTCCTTCGCCGTGGAATACTGTCTGTTCCTGCTGCTGCTGCTCACTCCCTCTACACATCCTGAAACTCACTCTACCACCAAAGAATCACTCCCAATATTACCGCCCCGGTATATATATATACACTAATCCACGCATACCATCGCCAGCAAAATTATCCACCCTGTATCGACCCAGCAGCAGTTCACGCAGATATCCTGTCTCTAAAACAGAATTTCTCGGCTACCTACAGTGCTTTGTGTGTGCTTTGAAGCCCAGCTCCTTGTCCTAGTCACAGAATTCGCCAACCCTTTTAACACAACCGTGCCGTCGCAGACTTTCGCGAAAAGTCTCAGGTTTTGAAGCAAGCAATCTTCGCTGGATTCGCATTAATACGCTCTTGTGCCGACTTTTCCTCAAGTTCTTGAAACCAAACACTCCTTCTAGAAGTCCGCTACTCCTGTCATCGTTCGCGCATTCTATTTCCGTTGCATCAAAAACTTGGGTTCTTGGGAACCAACCATCTACAACCCCTTTTCAGGAGGTCGCCTTGCACATCACAGTGAGTCAGAACTTCCTTTCAGTCCTGTCATCAGGAATGACAACGTGGACATTCCAAGAAGGTGGCGAGCAATTACAAATGATTTGTTGCAACCTTCCCGAAGCATCATCTCCGAGAACATAAGCTAACGTTTCGAGGATAGTCCAACTTCACAATGACTATCACTCGGGATATTCCAGCATTCAACATGGGAAGAGGAGCATATGATACAACCGGCATCCAGAAGCCGCCCAAGCCAAAGCCAGGCACCAAATAAGTTCGGGACTCAATTCTCTTCAAGGGTGTCACAATAATGTTAAGACCGGCCGTAAGCTTTCACGAGCATGCCACGTCAACCACCACCGCAGAACTTCCAACAACCTCCATCTGATTCTACTCGTACAATTATTTTTCTCGCGAAAAGACCTTCTAATCTCGCCATCGGCACAATCCTGTACAAACATAAACCACGACTTTCGACGATTTTTCTTCCGCAGTTCATTCTTTCATCCGCATTCCAGCGTCTCGTCAATCGGTCTCAAAGCATCCCTCATAGATTTTAATCTGCCGCGTACCACCACCTCCTTGCGTCGCCCGTCTCGGACCACAGCACAGACGCCACTCCAAGGTCATTCAACACGCATATAAAGGGAGGCAGGCGTTGCATTAAATCGCACCTTGCGAGCATTGGGGTACACACGATTCATCTCGTCGATCTGGGCCGGGAACTGTCCGTGGCTCGATTCTCACATTTGTCTCATTATTCGTCATATCTGTTCTTTTCTTGGGGGTACTACTTCGGCTACACAAAATGGGATTCGGGGAACTAAAAAATCGGCTGGGAAAATTTGCTTGTTTGCGACGCATATAGACATCTTTGCTTTTTATTGCTTTTTCTTGTTGGAAATATTGCATTACACCTGGTTGGAAGCTTGCCACTACAATCCTCACGGATATCGGCTCGCACATTATTGTATATCAGATTTGCCCCCCTTTGCGCTTGGAATATCGTTGGATTTGAGGCATGTTTTCTTGTATTCTATGTTTCCTGCTGCGAATTTTCCAGCGAGACAGGGTTGCTTGAATTCGATGCTGCTTGGGCTGGACCTGTATGTCGGGAGCATTGTTTAAAGCAGGGTTGGAAAGATGTCATATATACCCCATTTAGAATTTGTATGAAGACTTCTGCAGAGAAGGAAGAGATGGGATTGTTATCATGAGCGCGAGAAGGTTATCGCGCCATATAGATATAATAATACGATGAATTACCTTTACTTCAAAACGCACACATCATCCTTGATGTCAACTTTCCTCGCCTTCACCGGAAGCTCGCGATAATTGGGCGCTTTCTACATTTTCATCTTATCAGATTTATCGAATGCTCAAAATATGACGAGCTGCATTTGGCAACATCAAAGCACATTCCTTGCTTCTGCCCAGAAAAGTCTACGAGACAGAAATTTCTAATGTGCCACAAATTGCTGCCACAAACGGACAGAGAAGCCATCGCGGCCATATCTCTGTCACATCTCTGAAAATGGCCCGTCTAGCTAGATCAGAATCAAATTACTCACCGGAAGTACTTCCTCCCTCTAAACACAAAAAAGTAATTTCTCGATTTTCAACCCCCCGAATTCTCGTTCCTACGCACCAAACGCCAGATATCGGGGGAAAAGCAAACAGCGAGCCGGTTGGGTTGCGGTGCTAAGGCAGGTAGAGACGTGGAGAGGGGGTATATACTCTAGTGTATGCTGGGAGAAGGTCGAGCAGGAGTGTCCCGTTTGGCATCCCGACGAAGAAAAGGAAGTCCCTACGAGACCATCCGCACGCCCTGCGGCGGCGTAGATGTGATGGATGGGGGGGTTTTGGGCTGGGGATGGAAAGAAGCAAAGTCTTGTGAACATCCTCTATCCCACTGGCTCTCCTTCCCTTGACCTTGCTAGATGATGATACGACGGTATGCGAGTGGATGGGGGCATTTTACATCCCTCCACTATCACCCGACCTGTGTTTTGTTTTGTTTTGTTTTTTGAGCTCTCACACCCTTTCAATGGAGGGGATATATGATGGGGGGAGATGGGATGGGATGGGATGGATTGTGAGTAGTTCATCCGTGGAATTTTTATTTTTATTGTGGAGAGCGGATAGGAGGACCGAAGGTACAGTACAGTAGGGCAAAATGGGGAGCTGCATGGCTTCCAGAAAGACGCTGGAACGGCCATGCGGAGATGTGCAGGTGCAGGTGTCGGAACCCGCTGTCCAGCTTGTCGGGATTCGACCTTTTGGGGCTGCAGGTGGGCCTATTTTTCTGCGCGAACGGTGAGAAGAGGAGAGAGCCTCTTTGGGCGTGGACCTTGTTTTGCTTGGATTGGGGAGATTTGGGGGAGGATGTTTCATGGTTGGAGTAGTGGGGGGTGGTGTGGGTTTAGAGTAACATTATAGGGGCAGATAGGGGCGAGGTGCTTGTTTAGGGAATTGATAGAGAGAACAAGAGTAAGCGAGTATGGCTTTGGCGAGCAGGCTTAAAGGTCGAAAGTACATATTGACCTCACTTTGCTCGTGACAACATAGAGCTTGAGCACGGAGATACCAGCGCCTGCACATGAGAAGGTAGCTGGCAGAAGGCACGCAAGAAAACTGCACTGCATTACGATATCTAATTACTGGCATACGAACTTGTGCGAGGCAACACGGGCTGCTCTGCCTCAATCAAACACCCCACCACCACCCCTCTTCACAACGAGACTTCACACACGTCTGCCTCCTAACATCCGCCAAACCTCAATCCTCTCGCCACAATGTCCATAATCCAGCAAAACTCCAATGCCACCCTCGGCGACAACTGGCGTACCATCAACATCGACGACCTAGACCCCGAGTCCTCCGCTAACTTCGACACTACCACGCTGCATCCGGCTTTTGCACCCGTCTCTGAGGCCGAGATCCGCACCCTCGGCACGCAGGTGCGTCAGCTTCTACGCGCGGGCGATGCCGAGGGGGCCTTAAGGGGCGCGTTGGAAAATGCGCCGTATGGTGCCGATGAGACGGGCAAGGACGAGCATTTGAAGACCGTCATGGAGGTTCTGGGCGGAATTCGGGCGAGTGAGATTCCTGGGGTGCTGGGCCGGATTTATGGGAGCGAGGGGGGCGGGGAGGTTGTTGATGTGTTAATGAAGTATTTGTGAGTGATATTATTCTTGTTTTGGTTGGTACGAGGGAGGGAATGGGAAGAATGGGAAGGGGAGAAGAGGCTAGAGGGCATGGTAATGGACAATATGGGGATAGAGGTGCAGTAAAGTGAGAAAATGGAACAAGATATAAAGATGGAGCGGAAGAGAATGTTTGAGCTGTAAGCTAATGGTTGGTGCAGGTATAAAGGTATGGCAGCATCTTCAGTGGGTTCTGCACGCACACCAACTCGCGGTTCGACTCTTACCCCACAAAGCACTGGCGCAGGCTTTTCTCAGGTGGGAGGTAGACCAGCTGCTGCCGCTGAGAGCAGTGGTTCGGCGATGAGTATATTGCTGAGTTGGCATGAGAAGGTTGTTGAGGTAGCAGGTTTGGGAAGTGTTGGACGATGCATGACGGACTGGAGAAAGGTCTAAGTGTTGGGAATGGGAATAGCTGGACGACAGCCTGCGCAAAAAATGTGACGGGAAGGGGAGCTGAGTGGAGAGTAGTTCAGGGGAAAGACAAAGAAAGCATTAGGATGAGAAGATAGATGCTTTTCAAACGAAACCCATGAATGTAGACAAAATCCGCAATGAAGACAGTGCTTTCCGGGTTTGTATGGAAGTTTCCATGAAAATTTCTGGGCCAGTCATGTTACTAGCTGTGCTGGAGAGGTGCACGTCATCTTTTCCCTTTTTTTTAAGGCTTCTTGAGATGTGCCAAACACTTGAAATACTTGGTATGATTCTGCAATTGCCAGTTGTCTGTCCCTCACATCTTGATATGTTGGGGCTTTTCGAATTAACGTTCTACGCTAAAGCGGAGCAGTCTCCGTATCCTTTTCGCGAAGCTTACAACCAACGATCTTGCTTGAACGTTTGTTCTGTTCAATAGATTAGATTCTCTTCACCGACCTCTTGATCCCCCTTCTTTAATATATGCCAAGGTTTGTAAGATACCTACTATTGGAGCCAGCATTGAATTGACTTCGAGAGCCTCTGGTAGCGAAGTGGATCTCGGAAGAGCGGCAAGCTGCCGGCTTTTGCTATGATCTTGACGACTTGAGCACGGTTCAGTACCCGATAGCCACTCATATCCCCGTACTCGAAATAAACTGGTTCTGTATGTTGGGGTCTACTCCGGTTTCGCTACTCTTTGCATATTATTGCAAACGCTCCTAATAGTATAGCAAGTTCTGGCCAATCAGATGTCAGCACATGCCTCGAGTGGAGGCATTCTGCAGAATTTGGAAAGTTTCTCCCACTACAGCAACGATGAACTCATCTTTCGTGTGACCTTTCTTACGTAACCCACTTTTAGGGAGCTCATCGGTCTCTGACGGTGAGCCTCTGTTGTGACAATTGCAGAAATCTCGTACTTATACCAGCAGCACTCCCCACTTTCGCTGTTGTACTTATTTCATTGTCTATGTCAAGGTCAAATATATTACCATAATAGCACCCTTTTCCCTCTCCAGACTTGTCTGCCTGTATACTTTGGTGTAATGGAATCAGAAAGCATACTTGACCTAAGATCTCACGCTTATATGTGGTCAATTTCATATCAACATTCATTTTTTGTTTTGCATGACTTGATCTCAAATTATATCTACAACCTACCTAGACATAATTAAACTTTCAAATCCTCATCATGCCTTTCGGAAGAGCTCGTGAAGAAAGGCCAACACCTAAGGAAGTTTACAACTATCGTGTATACTGGCTTGCATCATTGGCTTGCCTCGGGAGCTGGGTGTTTGGCTACAATAACGGAGTTATACCCGGTGTCCTTGTACTTCCCGCTTTCTACGAGGATTTCCAATTGCCTCCTGTAGGATCATCTTCATACAATACTATAACTTCCAATATCGTCGCTTTGGTGCAGATTGGTGGTCTTGCTGGCAGCGTAGGCACGTTTCCGCTGATGAAGTTCTGGGGCCGGAAAATTGCCTTGAGTGTCGCTGCAGGGGTATTTACCATCGGTGCTGCTCTGCAGGTATGGTTCATCCTCGTTGAACAAGAGGAACACTTACAGCTATCTAGACATTTGCATATGGGCAACTTAGTATTATGTACGCCGGACGTTTCCTTGCGGGGCTCGGAGCTGGTAGCGCAACCGTTATCGTGCCTCTTGTGAGCACACCTCACATAAAGCATCTCACTGAGACATTGCTAATTTCAATGTATAGTATATCTCCGAACTCAGTCCTCCCGCCATACGTGGCTCTTTAATCGGATTCTACGAGATCAACAATCAGATTTCCTCACTGACAGCATACTGGTGCAACTACGCTGTCAGCGAATACATTCCCTCCACCCAAGCTCGACAATGGCAAATTCCACTTGGTCTACAGCTCATTTTTTCTATACTGTTATTCTTGGCCGCTATATTTATTCTACCAGAGTCTCCTCGCTTTCTAATCTTGAATGGAAGTACACTCAAGGCGAGATATGTGCTCTCGTATGTAAGGCGTTTGAGTGTGGAGCATGAGTATATCAACGCAGAGATGGCAGAGATCGAGGAGGCAATAGAAAGACAGCAAAGATCTGGCCCACAACGCTCTGCAGGTAAATTTGGTCTGTTCCGGGAGCTGTTTTGGAAGGGGAACCGGAATCGGGTGATGATTGGGTAAGCCTTCAGGTCTCTCCTACCTCATCAAAGCGGACCTTGTGGCCGTATCCGGGGATGTCATTTTGTCCCAAGCGCACATTAACTTACTCTTCAGTCTTGGTCTTATGATGGGGCAGAATATCACAGGTATTGCTGTAAGAAAACGTATATAGATGCAAAATGCAGCTACTAATAAATTCAGGGAATGAACTTCTACACCCCAACAATTTTCCGAACCATCGGCTTCGATGGCACGAAAGTCTTACTCATTGCTTCAGGTTAGCCTCAACATAAACACATATCCTTCCTATACTTCACTGACATCTTGCAGGCATGTACGCTCTCGTGAAATCCCTCGTGGCCATCTTCTCCCTCACTCTCTTCGTTGACCGTCTCGGTCGCAAAAAGCTGCTACTGGGCTCTTCCATCGGCATCACTCTATCGATGTGGTATATCGGTGCCTTCATCACCGCCACGAATCTTGACCCCTCTGTTTCACATGCCCGTTCGGCATGGGGCTGGGTGGCTATCATCTGCGTCTACATCTTTGCCGTACGTCCTTTCCTTTTCTCTACCTATCAACTACCGTCCATCACCGCTAATAAAGCTCCCAGGGTTCCTTTGGCTTCGCCTGGAATGGTGTGCCCTGGATCTACTGCGCTGAGATATTCCCTACCCGCATCAAGGAGCTCGCCGTTTGTATCACGACAGCCACGCAGTGGCTGGTGGGATTCGCGGTCGCTCGTGCGTCCCCGGCGATGATTAGTGGGTGGAGGGGAGGATTCTTCTTTTTCTTTGCAGGCTGTTCGACTGTCATGGGTGTGTTAATCTGGGTTGGGTTGCCGGAAACAAAGGGGAGGAGCCTGGAGAGAATGGATGAGCTCTTTGGGACTGCGTATGGGGTTGGAGGTGGTGATGAAGGGGCAGTGGTGGGTGGGGACGACGGGAAGAAAGGAATTGAGGGGATGGAGATGCAGGATGTAATAGTAAATCAAGTGGGGAAGGCTGTGGTATAGGTGATTCTGAGAACCATGGTTGAGGAAGAAAGAGACAAATGGGAAGGAGGGGATATATGGTGCCTGGGACGTAACAAGATTGCAGAAATTGGTATAGGGATGGCATAATAATTCGGATAGCATTAATATGAGTGATTTAAATGAACGGCCGGACGGCCCGAAGCGCTATCTCAAGAACCATTGCTTCCTCGTTAAAGGCGCATCTCATTTGCGTATATAGCTATATCTTAAGCCTCCTATCAATCGCTTACTTGTTCTATTGACTAATGTATTGGCCAACCCAGAAATTCATTTGAGCATGGAATACACACGAGCCAATGTAAACCTCGCTCTTCATTCTTCTTTCAATGAGCGGAGAGGAAAGACAAAATGTACTGATTTCTGACTGCTCAATAATTTTGAAGTTAACATAACCAGGTCTTAAACTCTTTACCAAATTCCCCTTAAGAGACCATATATGCTCTTCCTCATGAATATATCGTCTGTCTTGCAATTCAAGTTGCCTCTGGACCACTCAACATAACCACAACGCTAGCGACACCCCCCGAAAAGCATGCCTATTGAAAGAAAACGTGGAGCCTACACGCTCACCGACTTCTTCGAATTAGAGATTCTCGCCGCTAGCAATATCGTACTTGGCCGTCTCGACTGACATGCTTGACTTCACCACCCCGGCAGCGATAATGATCCAAGTGTCGTCCTTGACACCAATGTGCCGTGCACGATACTTGGCAGTACCTTGAACGACAGCTATTGAGTGGTCAAAGCTTCTAGAGAATAGACTTGCAGTCTGAGAACTTTGCAGAAGGTTTCCTCTACATCTCACGACGAAAAAAGTCTGCATAATGTTTCAGCGGGTCCCAAAACCTCACTGAGATAATTCTCCGAAGTAAGATGGCACTGGAGCTTGTCCCCTTCAATGTTCGTCCCACAATTCGGCATAACGTATGCATTTTGGTCGACCCCGTGACTAAATACTGATCGGCTAAAATTTTGGTCAAACGAAGACCACAGTTACTGTAATCAGCTAGTTGGCAGCATGAACTGGCTATATTTAGTGACTATATACATATAATGCAATCCACTGAATTGTTCACGAATGTAGCTCGGATCATGTTGAGGCTGTCCGTGATACGGTCACGTGCATGCTCGTCGACCCTTCTCAAAACCTCATAAAAATACTGACTAATTCTTGGATGAAAAGAAGCTCACGGCTCGATCTAGTTCCCTCATTTCTACACTAGTCATACAGAAGGTGAAGGGCTTGATACTCACGAGACAGCCCTTACCACACTTTCGGCCGCCCTTATTTTCAATCTTCACCTTTTTCTGTCAAGACATGCTTCCGTCCGCAAGCCCAAATTGCAAACTAAGTTACTGGTCGTTCAGCTAGCTAAATTGCTCAGATTGAACGGAATAGAGAGAGAGAGAGAGAGAGAGAGAGAGAGAGAGTCACAAAGCGGTGGATCTAAAAGTCGTCCAGGTCCATCCGTCTTATTTGTTCTAGATCATGCCACAAAAGCCGTTAACAAAAAGAAGCCCAATGATTAGGTCTATTTTACGAAAGCTGATTATTGTATGGATGAGGAAGCAAACCCCGCCAAAGGAGGAGGCACGCCACGGCTGTTCACATATCAAAGCCCTGGCTAAAAAATATGCTCAAAACCCCTCGTTGATATTCCCCATGCACCACCTCGCCAATCAAGCGGAGGCAGAACACTGTGAGATAGGAGAATTGCTAGCTCTTCAGATCGTCGATATATTGTTGACCTTTGGTCTCCGTGAGAAAAGATGGCAGCGCTCAGCGTTCCTTCTTTTCCATTCAGCGGAAATCAGTCTCACATCCTCGACTGGCTAGAATCTAGCTGATACAATGACATTTGCTTCGGCCATATGGTCAGCGCTTTTGCTGGCAACTTTCGTCTTAGGGACTGGCGAGCTCAATGGCTTTCCAGCAAATCCATATGATCCCTTCTGCGCCATGTCCTGCCTGCGGTCGCTGTCCTCCCTGATGCTAGACTGCTCCGACATGGGCGAGACCGTGGGCATGATGTCCATGATGACATCTACGGAGTGCTGGGCCAGCAACACGCCGTACCTTACCAGTCTGGCCTGGTGCATGCATGTTAAGTGTGCCGAGTTTGACGTTCCAAACTCGAAGCTCGAGGCTTTTTGGGATAATGAAGCCACCGGGCAGAAGTCTGCCGGCGTTAGAGCCGTGCCTGCGAAATGGTCATATGCGGAGGCTCTTGCCAACGTGACCAGCCCGCCGACAGCGCAGCTCACGGCAGATGATACCCATCTCAATACGACATCGCTTGTCTCGCCAGACGTCTATTTGGCTCAGTGGAACGTCTTGACAAGTGTCCAGCGTGAAACTGCTCTAGAGAATGGTTACGGGTAAGCTTGTAATAAATTTACACCATGCATATACAGATGCTAACTGCTTCGTGAAAAAGTATTGCGATGTTGGTTACTGGTTTTGGGACACCCATACTATTTACCGTGCTCGGATACGTTCCATTTGTCTCCAGGTTCTTCAAGAAACTAAAGCCTTTTGTTGTCTGGCCAAGCACAATTGGCACGTATCACGTCAGGCCGCTTCCTTATCTCCTTGGTAATGCTCCTACCATCGGGCAAAGTCTCTACATTATCATGTTCATCGTGCTCAATATCATACTCACCTCAGTCGGATATCGGTCCCGACAACCCAACGCATGGTATCCGACCAAATGGGGCGAGGTCATGGCCTATGTCCTTTGGCGCACTGGAGTCTATGCTTACATCATGGGCCCCCTTATTTTTCTCTTTGGCGGGAGGAATAACATCCTGCTCTGGCTGACGAATTGGTCGCACTCCACGTTCCTCGTGCTGCATCGCTGGGTAGCCCGGGTGTTCGCCTTGCAGGCTATCCTCCACTCCATAGTCGCCGTCGTCCTCTATAAGCGCAACGGTATGTATGACCACATGGTCAGCGAACCGTATTGGATCTGGGGAATCGTCGCCACCATCTGCGCCGTCATTCTTGCATTTGGAAGCGGGCTCTACGTGCGAAGTTTAGCATACGAGTTTTTTTTACTTACGCATATCGTGCTATCCGTTATCCTGGTCGTGGGCTGCTGGTACCACGCCTATGACCTTTACAGGTTCCTTGGGGGATACCAAACCTGGCTCTATGCCATATCAGCAATTTGGTTCTTCGATAGGCTGGCGCGCGTTGCCCGCGTGGTTGTAGCAGGCCCTCGCCAGGCCAAAATTACAGAGCTCAGCGAGGACTAGTTCGGATTGACGTCCCTGGCATCCGGTGGGGCTCTGATCCGGGCAAGCACGTCTACGTATACTTTCCAACGCTCAATCCGCTACGGCCCTGGGAGAACCACCCATTTTCGGTCCTGCCAGCCGTTTTGCTGCCACCCTCTGTCCCTCGTGGTGGGTCTGTAAGCCAGAGCTCGACAGGACGGCCAGAAGTACACTCAAGCGAAGAGAAGGGTGAAAATTCTAAGCCTGATGTAAGAGAAATGCACCACAGCCGTCCTACCGTGGGCCTTACTCTCTATGTTCGAAAGTCGAAAGGCGCAACGAAGCTACTTCGCTCAAACAACAACCTGCTAGCGTTGGTGGAGGGCCCGTATCCCAACAACTCGGTCCGGGAGGTCCTCCGCTGTGACCGGCTGCTGCTTATCGGTGGAGGTATAGGCATCACAAGTCTCCTCCCTTTCGCCAATAACCACTGGAACGTCAAATTGGCCTGGAGCATCAAGGAGTCAGCCCGGAGTTTGGCTGATGACCTGAATGGAGCACTGAGCGGGATCCTCGACAAGGATGTGAGAATAGGCAGTAGGCTTGATGTTGCACAGCTGCTAGCAGACGAGACAGATGCGGGATGGGAAAAGGTGGGCGTGGTGGTATCAGGACCAGGCGGGCTTTGCGATGATGTCAGGGCAGCAGTTGTAGCGGCTGGCAAGCGCGGAAAGACAGAATTTGAGCTCGGGGTGGAGGCATATTCTTGGTAAAATAACAGTTCATTAGGCACTACTTTATCCCAATTCAAACTAGATACCCCCCCGAAGAACGAGGGAAAAAAAAACGCGCGTCAGGCACTCCCCGCTTACAAAAGCGTGATATCACCAACCACGCTCCGATGATCGCTGATATAAACCCCCTCATCCGCATTCCCCAGAAACTCAATCTTCCGCCCCTCGTACAACCCCGAGCTCAGCGGGCCCAGGAAGATGAAATCAATCCTGCTGATGCCGTTAGGCGTGAAGCCCGTGTACGTCAACTGGTTCGTGCCCGCATGGGGCGCGATGTTCCAGATATCCTCCGCATAGCCCAGCCCCACCAGCGTCGTATAGGCGTCGCCGCTGGGGCTGGAGTTGAAGTCGCCGGTTATCACGACGGGCAGGACGCCGTAGACGGCCTGGGCGGCCTGGACGCGCGCGACGACGACCTTGATGCCCTCGGAGCGGGCCTGCGACGACACGTTGTCCATGTGGGTGTTGGCGTGGATGAAGCGCTTTCCCGTCGCCACGTGCTGGAAGACCGCCAGCGTCACGATGCGGCGCGACCCGGCCCCCCACCCGTACGACACCACGTCCGGCGTCGTCGACAGCCACTTCGTCTCGCTGAACACGACGCTGAACACCGCCGGCTTGTAGATGATGGGCGAGTACTCGCCGCTCGTGGCGCCGTCGTCGCGCCCCACGCCGATGTGCGACCACTCCGAGCCCAGGCCGGACAGGATGTCGGTGAGCTGGTTGTTCAGCACCTCCTGCAGGCCGAAGATGGTCGGCGTGCCGTACAAGGTGGTCGCGTTGGCGGCGATCTGCGCGAGGTGCTTGGTCGAGTGCGGGAGCCGGCACAGGGACGTCCAGATCGGGCAGAGCAGCGTCCACCACGGCAGCTCGTTCGTCTCCAGCGACGTCGCCGCGTACCGGATGTTGAAGCTGGTGATGCGCAGCGGGAGGCTGGCGCTCGATGCCAGCTGCGCCGTCAGGAGGAGCGGCGCGATGAGCGTGCTGAGATGCATCGCGGCGATGGGGGGGTTTCTTGACTTCGTCTGTCTGCCGGTGCCTGGGGGCGTTTGAACGAGCGGATTGACGCGTGCGGAGACGGGGGAGGAGAGCGCAGTGCGGAAGGAGGGGAGGTGTCTACGGGCAAAGCCCCGTATCTATACCCGTTCCCCCATCTCCACGAGCGCTCGGGGAACGCGCGGCATGGCCATCGTGGAAGCTTTCTTTCAGCACGTGGCGATTGTGCGACCCGTGTTGGGACACCGTTACCACCTTTATTTGCATATTGAATTGTAGATCCGGGATGGGTTCCTCATTGGGAACGAACGGTAGTTTTGGGCTTCGGCTTCTGTGTGAAAAGTGTGGGGTTACCCGGCTGCCGAGCCGGTGGCCTGTGCTTTCGTTAATGATTTAAGATTACGAATTCAAGCGTGATGAAATTGGATTTTTCTGCAAAGTGTACGTTGCATGATCTGTTGGGTATCCTAGGCAGTTTTCATCCTCTTATCCCCCCCATGTGTTCATGTCGATGCATTAAAGACCCTCGCTGTCTGGCCCGTTCTCCCTCCATCGTACCCTGGTATGCTTGTTCGCCCACTCAAGCAGCCCTTGATAATCAACACACTCATGCTTTGCGCCCCATCCTGCTTCAATTTCCTCCCCCTCTTCACTGACAACACGGCCCTCTAAGCTCGTGTCACCAGCGCAAATTATCGCTTGCCGCAGGTAATCAAAGCAGTGCGCGCTGTGATGGGCGACTTCTTGTTCAAGTTTTGTTCCTGCATATCCTGCGGAGAATTTTTGTGTGAGGTATGACTACGTGCTAGTTAGTTTGGATCAGGGGATTTCCTCTTGCGATATAGGTGAGAGGGATGTCGCAAGGAGAGGAGGGATGAGGGGCGGAGATGAGAGAGCAAAAAAGCTTACTAAACAGTGTAGCTGGTGGAAAACACTCATCATATACACTGGCGTAGTATGCGTTGCATTCTCATACAATTCATATGCTTCCCCCAGATCGAAATCCTTCGCGTTACCAATACTCACATATCCTCTTCCACCTATCACAGATACCTCATTAGCTAACTGATAGACTTGAAGGGCAAAAGGCAGAAAGAAAAAGAGAAACAGAGGAAAGCCATACTGGAAGATAATTCGACCCAATTATGCAGCGTCTTCCCTGTCTCCTGAGGAGAAGAAAACATATCTTCATTCAGATATCTTTTGTTTTCGAGAAAGGTATAGATTTTCCTTGGGACTGTGCAGTATATCCATGTCAGCGACTTGAGTGATTGGTTTGTGGCGCTTGAGGGTTGGAAAATCAAGAGGAACCTACAAATCGGTACTGGACCTTTACTTCCACTCACTTTGAGAGGAAGAGGCCGTACGAGCAGCAGGATTATCGTTACCGCCATAAAGATCTCGAGGATTATCCGTAAATGTGCTCTCCACGTCCACGCCGGCTTCGGCGACTTCCCTCCTGGATAGGCGATATCACCGTCGGTGCCGCGCAGGAGCGCTTCCTGGTCCTCATCTTTCTCGCTTTTGTTGTTGAGATCCATGGTGAGTCGCATTAGAGCAAGAAGGAAGTTTAAGACGCATGCTCGCTTCTTTGTTGGGTGTTGTCGAGATGGAGGTGGCGTTTAATGTGGTTTAGGCTATATCTGGTACGGCTGTTGAGTATTTGCCTAATCTTCCACGATGCGCAACGTTCCTCGGATTTTCGAGGACGGATTATACAGGGGTGCTGGATTTGAAAGTGGTTTGGGTGCATCAATTAAGAGGGATATGCTGAAGGAATGCTACATGAAAATAAACTAATGCAATGGTTGGAAGTCAATTCGAGTACAAAATATAGATGCTCAGAAAGCGATAAGTGCCGAAATTCCTATATTTCTATTATAGAAAAAAAGGATTCTTGTTTTAAATTCCCTTAAATAAGTGAGATACCATGTAGAAAGAACAAACGCGGGATAAACCTGATGTATTGTCCGAAGATCCTGCCCCCTTCCCGAAATGGCCTTCATGAAGATATAGGCATGCAAGGCGAGCAAGTGAGTCTGCCACTGACCCATCTCCTCAATTAGAGGCTTGTAAGCGCTGCTGGTGGTGCACTAATGAATCCATGGGGTTTTGAGAAATAAACGGAATTCGCTGTTACATCGTTTGGATATGTCTGGCGGGACTTCAAACCACAGTGGTGCCAGTCGCTCTGGTTGGCGTCATGGACAAGGAAATATCTATGGAAAGACATATTAGATGTACGGGACACATCGCGGCACCGCTCCCTGACTTTTGGTAACTTGGATTCATTAAGACTAGCTGCGTAGACCTGCTATTGTCGTAGAAAATGGGGTCCTCGACTAGCACAAAGAAGTGCTCTTTCCATCAATTTCCAGGATGGTGTTCGTTACTTTGTAGGAAAGAATATTACCCATGAGTTTATGGGAGAGGTTCGCAATGAATATCTCGCAGACTGGCACGACATTGCGATGGATGCTGAGGAGGTGATGTAGGCGCAAAACCAGGGCATGTGCCGACTGATAAGGCCATTGGGACTCGGGTTCACATGAGAGCACTCTGCAAATTCGATCTTGGGTTTGAATGGCCAATTGTGTTTATACGCATAACTGGATCCGTGGCTGTAATTGCTATTAGGTACGTGTAGTCAATCGGTGAGAGTTTGTGTCCCGCTCTGATTTGTGCTGTATTGGCTCGAGGTGTAGCTTGTAGGTTTGAAAGAAAGTATTAATGTAGATATTCTTCTCATGCATTAGTGGGATGAGTCTTGGTTAAAACAGGTTAAACATCGTGGTTGTATATTCCAAATCTCCATCGACGTGTGGGGTGTGGTTGACCAGAAGGATGCTCAGGCTGGGTGTCGGTTTGAACGTAGTGCTGTGCTGTCTAGCTTCTTACACAAGCTTGTCATGCTGAAGTATACGTGTACCGCCGTGATATGCATGAGCCGAAGGTGATAAAAACTACGCTGGTTGGTTGAAATGGAAGCCAAAGAATTGTGCACAGCTGGAGACTTGCTCGTGGTTCACATGCATCTTCGATGCTGTGCACGAAAGGAATACGTTGGTTCATACTGAGCAAAGATCTTTCGATTTAACAAAGAATGGAAAAAATAGTGCCTAAAGGATGCAGGTACTGAATGTTAAGGATGAAACACCGAATCTGGCTGTGACTTCTTTGTAGGCTTTGGTATTGACAACGCAGGATACAACACCGGAGCTATGCCTTCGCGTCGTTGCTCTTGCATTGGAAACCTGCCGTGGAGTAGCGCTCCATAATTTGAGTCCATTTTTGCAAAACTTACTATTGATCTTATGTTTCCAAGGAGCTTTTGCTGAGTATGGAAGCCTTACGACGATCATCGAAACAGGGTTAATATCTTCCACAGCCCCGATTGGGAACAGAACTTGAAAGCCAAACAGACTCGGAAATTACCACGGCAATACGGAATTCCAAATAAACTCCAAGATGATCAAAGGCGCTAAAAGAGCTCAACTGGGCGCCAACCATATTGGATTGGCAAGGCCAACTCGATAACAAACTTGATCCAAGGATTTCCATCATTCCAGGTACTCGGACATGAAGGGAGCCAGATTAACATGCATGATTATGTAGAAGAGCATAATGGTAAGTCGAGTATGGTCTCTCTCTGGACTGGAAATGCAAGTGATGCCTCCTGGCTGGCATACGGGCAGGAGATGGCCGAGTTCAACATCAGGAGTACTTTAGAGGGCTGCTTGCACGGCTCACTTAAATCCGAGATTTGTTGGGTATCCCGCAAACAGCATTGGATGATTGGTGGTTTCGAATGAGGGGTTTACATTATACCATTTACTGGGCCGACTGCGCCTCCACGAGGTGTCCATGAATGTAGGGTATGTTGGCAATCTGGCATACTGCAGAAGTTTCGGGATTTCAGAGGCTCACAGCAAAGTGTAGTAGTTTCCGTGTGGCCAGTTGATGCTGGATCTGGAGATCTTTCCGAAATGTAAGAAATTACGTAGATGTGGAATGCATGTGGGAAATGCGGTTGAGGCTCAGAGTCACTGCCACATGATTTTCATACTGAATGGGTATGTAGCCGAGGCTTGGCAGGGCTGGATCTGACGGCAACGGCAAGTCACGTGTCTCGCATATCCACACTTCCACTCCACTTCTGTAAGCAACCAGAACAAAAAGACATCTGAGGGGGGCATCAGCTGAGACAGATTCGATCGTATGACCCGAAGTTTGCCACCGTCGCACTGCGTTTAGCTGAGGGGGGAGCACCAAAGAAGAAGGCTTCTGGAAAAGGAAAAGAATAGATCGCTTCCGTGCTGGTGTCGATCAACGGGGTTTCTTGCCAAGAGGGTACAGCATGGTGTTTGGGTGGTCCACGGCCGGGCGTGGTTCTCACCCGAAAAGAGGGTTTGCGTGCTGGGCGATTGATTGGAGAGGATTATTTGATCTGGTACAGTGCAGTATGCGAGTGCAAATAAATGGTCCTCCAAGTATTGTCTGTACGGCTTCCTGCGGATTTTGGGGAGGAGATGAGGGAATTCTGCCTCTCCAGTTGCCGGCCCCGCACCGAGTTTTATTGACCATCATAATTCTGGATTGATGGGTGACTCAGCGGATATTATACCAAGCAGAGAAGTGTTGTAAGTGTGTTGTTGTTGGTGTTGTGGTCAGGCATCAGCGGCAATGGCCGAGCATTGGCACAGCTTCGTATATTCTGTCTGTCCTGTCCTTTCGAATCAACCGTTGACATACAAAGTACACAGGATGTCATGATGTGTTCCAGGGCCTGATGGTGGCCCAATGACGGCAGTCTGCGTGCTGGGTACAGGGCTGCTTACTGGATGCTAAGCTTTTCTGAAGCGCATCCCCCCCCATGTAGACTACAAAGCGGGGGGGGACACAAGGCAAGTGAGGCATTTTGGCTTGGCTTTCCCCGATAAACTGCCCGTCCACGCATAAACTTTAATGGTAACAAATATGAGACTATTTGACATTTGATAACTACGATATGACCTGCTTCAAGAATGATGTTGTCGGCCAAGACTGAGCTATCTTACGATCCCAACGTTGAATGTTTATCGTCAGTGATCTCATGTTTGTGAGCTCGTTATCAGGTGGTGTTGGCACTACCAGGGTGCTTCATGACCTTTTTGGGGACAGGAAAACTCGCGCGCCCAGCGAGAGAGCGTATGAAGCGGGATAAGCCCGCCGTGTCATCGTGAATCATTCGGTACAATATCATAATTCGGATTATTTGTGCAGACCTCTTTGTTTTCTTTAAATGCCTCTCTCTTGCTCGTAAGATCTGCGGTTCTGCCTTACACGTGCCGAGTGATATTGGTATCTGTTTAGTGGCTTGTGCTTTTTCCCCCGCATAGCTGCATAGCCTCCCTGGTCCGCCCCTCTTGAGCTCCCCCTGCTCCTCGGGGATCATGATACATAAGAAACCACTTCCCCTCTCCCAAACTGTTTCACCCCCCTTCACACCATCAAACATTTTCTCTCCCATCTTTCTTCTTTGCGACTTCTTTCCTCTTCTCTTAATCTCTTAATCCTCTTGGCTCACATACTATATAAAATGGCTTCTTTCGATTCAGCAGGAGATGATATCCACAAGAACGGTGGTCCAGCAAACCCTACTGGCTTCCGTCCTTCCGGCAAAAACACCCCAGGTCGCAATGACAATGCCATCATAACCGTCCAGCCGCCTAAGAGAGAGGATTTGCAGCCTAGCTATGCCCAGACTCTCTCTGGAGACAACGACGCTGGTGCGCATGGCTGGTATGGAAGCATGAGTAAGTGTCCCCTTCTCCAAATTGCGCCACTCCCGCCCGTCCTGACGTCTGGCAGTCACTGGTCTTGGATCAGTAATCGGTACACTGGGTGCAATTCCTTGTTGCATCATCTGCCCTAATCCGTACAAACCTGTCTCGCAGGGTAAGGTCGGCCTGGTTACAAAATTCGGCAGATTCTATCGTGCTGTTGATCCTGGTCTCGTCAAGATCAACCCGCTCAGTGAACGCCTGATTCAAGTGGATGTCAAGATTCAGATCGTTGGTATGTACATCTGCGAAGCCTCTACGAGACGATTATTCTGATTCAATGTGCAGAGGTACCCAAGCAAGTTTGTATGACCAAAGACAATGTTACCCTCCATCTTACTTCGGTTATTTATTACCACATCACATCTCCACACAAGGCTGCTTTTGGTATTTCCGATGTCCGACAAGCTCTGGTCGAGCGCACACAGACAACACTGCGCCACGTCGTTGGTGCTCGCGTTCTGCAGGATGTGATCGAGCGTCGTGAGGAAATTGCGCAGTCCATAGGAGAGATCATTGAGGATGTCGCATCAGGATGGGGTGTACAAGTGGAGAGCATGCTCATCAAAGATATCATCTTCAGCAACGAGCTCCAAGATTCGCTCTCCATGGCCGCTCAATCCAAGCGTATCGGAGAATCTAAAGTCATCGCTGCTCGCGCCGAAGTCGAGTCCGCCAAGCTCATGCGACAGGCAGCAGATATCCTCTCCAGTGCACCAGCCATGCAAATCAGATACCTCGAGGCAATGCAGGCCATGGCAAAGTCTGCAAACAGCAAGGTCATCTTCCTTCCAGGCGCATCTTCAGTTGGCGCTTCTATGCAGTTAGCGAGCTCGTTCGGAGAAGGGCCGGCGCAACATGGCGCCTCATCTTCAAATCCTAATGGGCAAGATTTCGGAGGTCAGGACCCCGGTTTCCAACGGGCGCTCAACGCCCGCGTTGTCGAAAGTATCTAAAGCATAGATGAAAGCTGACGATATGGGTATTGTAGCATGGTCTACCTAAGCTGTATTGTCAGCTTCGCCTACCTTGACTTTATCCCAGCGAGCACCGTTTATGTTTATCGATACCTTGTACTTTTATATCCTGCCTTTCCTTATATAGTCTAGTTATGACGGAGGACTGAAATTGAGTTGTGGGCACGACGAGATGCGGCTAATGGTAATGCGGACGTTGGCAGGATACCCGGTCGTTTACGTTAATACGTTAGCTTTGAGTTATATTAGGCAGGAAGGAAATGATACCACTTTCGTGATCGCATACATCTTATCTCAGTTTCATCTATGCCTATGCAGGGTTCTCAACTTATTTTCTATACAGCCGAATATACTGTCTAGCGGGACGAGGCTTAGATTCACAATTCTCAAAAAAGCCACAAGATATGAAAACGAAAGATAGTCCCATAAAAACAACGAAAAACAACCATTCGCAGAGGAGGGGCACATTGAAATATGCTACCCACTTGAGTCCGGCTTCTTTCCCGTATCATCTTCCACCCCTCCGATCTTAAAGGTTGGATCTTGGTATCGATAGGAAGACAGCACATTAGGACCACATAACACACGAGACAGGTTTTTTGCACATCTACATTGCAAGGGATGGTGAAGCTCTTTTGGACTTGAGGAGGTTGCTGGTGAGGTGACATTTGTGTATTTCTTTTCCTATATCTTTTTTGAGCTTAGAATATCGTAGGTGCTGGACCTTGCGGGAGGGTGGTTAGTGTGTGATACTGATCTGTAAGTGTCCTTCTGTTGTGCTTTATTCGAGGCTAAGAATTACTCTATATTCTTCTAGGTAGTTCAAGTCACATGGCCTTGTGTGACCTGAGACGGCTAAGCGGGTATTGCCGAGTTTGTCGCCTCTAACCTAGTCATCTTTCTCTTCAAGGACATTATGTCTATTGCTCTTAGGCCTCGCAATTCGCCACGAAACCATCTGCACGCAGCAATATGCTTACTTGGTATAATTACAGCGCGTCCAGCGAACCTGGATGAGCTACTTGTCGAGGCTGAGGAGTCCATTAGGAAGGAAACCTCCTCCGATGATGATGCAGAAGATGACATTGAAGATCTGGAATTTCTTGAGATCACCAGCACAGATAATGAAAAGATGCGCGATCTCGATGCATTGCGGAACAAAACCCTTGATAGATTAGCTGAAACACTGGCAAGATATAAGTCGGACCCCAAAGGGGGCAAAGGCTCCATCCTCGATCCCAAACATGTCTCCAGTGCTATGATGATCATGTACGACGACAAGAATAAAGTCAAGATTCTTTGTGCGAAGAATGAAGGACTGGCTCAGGGAAACTCAACTGTCGACATGGACTTTCTCAATTCTTGGAAAGCATGTATGGAACGTATATCACGCGCAGGTAAACGAATTTGTGTTTTGGACTTGTCACATCCTAACAGCCTCTAGGAGCAGCAACAGAAGAAGACAATGTCTATATGTTCGACCTTGTTTTGAAATACCAACAACCTAGGATTGGCTACTATATCGAGAAGTTAAGGCACGCATTTCGATTCGAAAAGCCTGCAGACCGTCTAGACTTTGGCAAGCGACCAGTATTATCTGACATATGGCTTCAAAGGCTGCCAAACGTCAGAAGCCGCATCTGGATCGATGACAGTGGAAATGAATTTAACTTCCTATCGGCCTCATCAGATGAAGCCGACAACGATTCCAGAGTTGCTTTGTCTGGCCAAAGCCTAAGGAACGTTGAGGATGAAACCGGCGCTATCTTATGTGTTGTTGACAGACTCACCACCTTAGATATTGGGATGAGGAATGGCCCTCATGAGGAAGCTTTACTTAAAGAGCTCTTGCCATCTTTGTTTGCTGTCTGGAAGTCGGCTCGATTTCAAGCATCGATGAAGGCACAACTGCACACACGCTTCCAGCAATTACAACATCCACAAAGGAGACATAATGAGGTCATGATAGCGTTTAAATTCCTTTGTCGATGTTACTACGCAGTTGTAACATTCATCCAGGCTGCAGAAAACATGCAAATATTCCAGAACATTGAGTGCATCCCAGTCCCTGCTCCTCCCAAGCCACCCAAAGTAGCGCGGCCGAAAGCTGCCCGAGCAGACGAAACCCCAACGGAGATTGCCCAAAGCCTCGGACTTTCATTGCGCGATACTAGCTGGATTGACCATTTGGAAAAGCAGACGACCAAAGCAGCGTTCAAGAAGCTTCGAGGTGAAACATGTCATTTCCACGCCGAGATCCAAATATTACTTTATCAGAATGGCTTTTCTAGGTTTCCACATGAACAAGGCAAGGTGCATCACTACATTGGATGCAGTAAGCGCTGCTGTTTACTTTGCTGGCTGTTCATTCGGATCCATGGCGCTTTCAATGTTAGAGGAACTCACGAAACCGTCGTACACAGATGGGATATTCCGATAACTTCATTTACAGAGCCTGCCACTTCCGAATTTCAGTCAGTCTCTGACGATCTTTTAAGTATTATCAAGATTATCCTTCAGAACATGCTCGACCAATCTTTTCCTTTTAGACATCCGAAGCTCCTCGCCCAATCTTCAGCCGCACTGTCTACAACGAAGACCGTACTCGATCGTGAAAAAGCTGAAATGGAGAGATCACAACTCAAGATGAGGTGAGAATATCAGCCATTGAAACTTTACTTAGTAACAAACATTGCAGGCAAAGGATGATGGGGCAATTCGTGGTGGACGATAGCCTTCTTGTTCTGGAGAACTATGAGAGGCCGGGATATGTCTCTGTCGTTGGAGGATTGCTCACTAAACCAATGGATATGACATGTGAGGAAGCAGAAATCTACAAGGGGAACCATATCCGTGGCAAATTTGGATTGGAGAAAATTGACCAAATGCCTCCAAAACAATCACTAGGCAGGGGAAACACCTGCCATCGTTGTCACTCCCCCTCAAACCTCCATTGTCTAGCATGCAAAACGAAGTACTGCTCCAAATCTTGCCAGAAAAAGGACTGGAGACGGCACATCTTCACCTGCACGATCAAGAACCGACCGAATAATGTTGACTATCTGAGGATTATTACCACACGATGGTCTCGTTCAGCGAAAAACGAGTTGGGACAAGCACAGATTCTGTTAGATCTGTATTCTGACAATGATCTATGCAAGACATTCGGATTTAATTATTGCTCCAATCGTTGCGAGGTTGCCAATCTTCTTTGCTTTTATGGTCATATGGCTTCCAAGCTAAGCACCAATGGTGTTCAACCGGGAGTTAACGAGGGAAATCTTGGTGACTACATGGAATTTTTTGCGAAGTTAACTCAGCAATACCGGAAAGATAGCTATTATAACTGCCCCTGCTTGACATGGTTTCTTGGTCGACGGTCTACTGGCTTTGAAATTCCAAACTGGGAGGCTTCTTACGCGTACCAGATATTTGGCTTGCGCCGGGCCGAACATGTCCTTTCACTCGAGACGCGAGACGATGAAGTGGATCCTCTTACAGCAGCCGAAAAGGAAATATTGGCTCTATATTCGATGTTGTTCAGAGACTTCAACAACATTCCAGGCCCCCTCGATTCAAAATGGTTTGATTTTGGTTTCTGTTTTTGTACAAATCATGAGCAACGCATGAAGCTTGCAAAGCTATACCTTCAACTCGTTGAGAGCGCGGTATCGATTGATAACATTGCTCGCGCTTATGAATCAGAGTCACTCTCCGCGCTAATGAAAAGCAGAGGCTTGGATCTTTCATACTTTGAGGCAAACGACATTCTTTTTCACCTGCCTGGACTCGAGGATCGCGGTATTTATCGCCTCATAGCTGAGATTAACCACACGCTCTCAGGTCGGTTCTGCTATTGCTTCATGTCAAAACCAAACTGTCACCCCAAATTTGAAACTCACTTGAGTCGCGAAAGCGATGGTGATTATGGATTCCATGGAACCAATACGTGGGAGCGTTGGCAACTCCTCAATTTCTACAAACACGTCCTCGACAATCAAAATTTCAATGCCCGGAAGATGCAAGAGGCAAAGCGACATGTGGACCGTGACAAGCTTAGCCAGTACCTGGACTCACTTGTCCCTGATTTCCAGAAAAATATTCGTAATAGAGTGCTTGGAGATTTTATGTTCCCAAAATTAAAGGCATGTGTTAGATTCCCGCACGGTCGACCAGAATGCTGTTGCGTTATGCATGACACCTTTGCTCCTGAAGGCTTGAATTGGGCCACACCATTGGTTCTATCACAATTTAAAAAAAATTATTTTGAAGCTAGGGAGGCGGAGTCTGAGGTCATTAACTAGAGCCATTCATAGTATCGTATGTTGGTATTGAGGTCTTATTTAAATGAGCAAGAGCCATGCGCATACAACCAATGACGAACTGGTTGTTTGTGGCCATAGTTACTTATTAGCTAGTATCATTTTCATATTTCCTATTTTCAAGCCCATGAAAAATGGGCTCCCCATTTAATCATTAACAGTACAAATTTTACGTTGATAGGGGGGAAGGCATTGGGTGCTTGCGAGGTTCAACGCTCCACTCAGGTCCGAATGCGGAATGAGAAATGCTCATATCAATATTATAATGTGAGATTGGATGTTATGCTCGTTCCATGTTCTTTTTTGCGTCAGCGTATCATGCTACATCTGGCAGATTCAGATTGCATATGCTTCTAAGGAAGAATGGGACTATGCCGTCGTGGAGGTGGTTTCACATCAGCGTGAATACAGAAGTGAAGCATAGAGTGAGGAGGGTGAATGCAGATGACGAAAATATGAGAACAAATATCAGTATTCTCGTAGCATAGAAAAACCCCGTTAAGTATTTAAAGGTGTTGCAAAGGGGGCTTAAGTTCTATATAAGACCGAGCCTTTATCCGATACGGTCGGGTGTTGAGCCGGCGGCGGTGTTAACTCCTCAACGGCGATTAGCGAAGGGCACTTCGTAAACCGGTGCTTTTGCTTCCATGGTGTAGTTATCCTGTGTAGCATTCTCCGGACCCGTGGTAACAAAATATGCCCTTGCGATGCTGATGTGCGCTTGTCTGTGTCCTACCAGCTACTCCCCCGCCAAGTGGTTGATCGCTGTGTTGAACGCAATAATCTTCCCGTCTTACTAACCCCGATTCTTAACCTCATTAACCTTCACAACACCCTCGATATCTTGGACCGCCTCGACCGCAGAGCTGTAAACCTGCCCCCACACATTTCCGTAACCGTGTTTTGCTGCAGGCGTGGGGATCTTGAGGCAACTCCCTGGCCCGAAAGCGGCGTTGCACCACCACCACCTCCTCCTCCGATCCGTCGTCCTGGTCGCCGGTATCAGGGAGGACATCGCAGCCCATCATGATGAAGTAGAACGTCGAACCCGGGGCAAAAAGATCCGTCTGGATGTTGGCTTCGTCAGCCTCGCCTCAAGGGCACGGGGACTTGGCATGGTTCCCTGGAAAAGCCATCGAGCAGCACCTCCCCATCTGCAGACATGTGCTTCCTCTGAAAGTCTGCGGGCTTTACATCGAGGCTCTCACGAAGGCTCTCATAAAGGCTCTCATCGAGGAGGAGATGGCGCGGGGGCGGATATCGCAGTGGAGGACCCACATAGTGCGCAACCGCTGCTGGAGTAAGATGACGGGACTACGTTTGAGATACCCGTCCATAGACACCGCGGTGTGTCACGTGAAATAACTACAATGGTTTATCGGCCACCAAGTCAATTTAACTTTCACAACTGGTCACATCTCAAGTATACTTGACTTCGGCTTAAGTTAAAATAACAGCTGCTTACATCTGAAGGGTAAACTGAAACTAGAGAGAAACTAGAATCAATCCTCGGCTTGTCGAGATTTAGATTCAGTTGCCTCTGTCATTATCATATGGTAGTGTTTTATGTAAGCATAAACACAGAAAAAGAGAAAAGGGAATAGAGATTACGTGAACAAGTAGGTGAATCTACATCTCGGTTTCTAGTTAAGCCCCAAAGCGGAACCCTAAAGCGAGGCGACAAAACTATATAAGGGCATGAGATTCTTCTTTTGTCTGGCCTTCATGGAAAAAAGATGCCATAATGGCTAAGATGAGGAGAAGTTTTGTCAGCACCCGAGGGCTTGACCTTTGAGCCTTTTACGGCTCTATGAGCGGGAGAGCGGCTGTTGCGATTGCGTGGCGTTGGAGAGAAAAACTCGATTTGGAAAGCTCATGAGGATGAGCTTTGGCTTGGCGAAATTATGGATTAGAGCAACGGTCGTGCGTATGGCAACATAGCAAGAACGGGGAGCAACAGCTGGTTGTAGCTTTTGAGATGCATGTCCAAGGTGCAATTGTACATGGAGCAAATCTAATTCTCAGGTATATTCTAAATTCCCAACGAATATGCAGCGCCTCTCTTTATAGGGTTCTTAAAGTTTGGGTATTTCTTGAGAAGAAATGGAAAAACAAAGCATCAATCCTCATATGCTTGGAAATTCGAGAGTTTTTAGAAATGAGAATCCTTAGTACGGGTAAGAATTGAGCGGGCATGGCAAAGCTTTCAGTATTGACCGTAGGTTTGGCACAAGCCGGCTAAGAGAATGAAGGTCACGTGTAAAGAGCAGAATATTAAACCCAGAATATGCTCACGAGAGTTTGGACAAATCATCATATGGCCAGCTTCAATCATATCAGTACTTAATTTACTCTTACTAGCCATTCCAGGATTTAACAAAACATATCACAATGTTGATAGAAGTGGCTCGGTTAGCTGTTTAAGGGGTTAGGTACTGGTTAAACTTCGGTAAAGTGGACTTTCAATGTCCACATCAAGTACCCCACAACTCCCCGCATTACATTTTGCGGAGACGACGGCAATTGATTTGTCCCCAAAGGCTAAATTGTCTACTAACAAGCTCTTTATTTTACTAACACTTGGGATCAATCCCAGGCGTCCTATCCGCTTGTCTCAGCCTCCTCAGGCGATGTATCAATGTCCACTTTATAGTGCGCTCCCGCTAAGCTCTATTCTCCACTGTTTCGTGCTTCGTATCTCGCACTCCTAGATGTGGACACGTTCAAATCATCCCGTAGATATGGCATGCATATTCAAACCTCTCGCTACAATGCTGTTGTTGCTAGCCAGCTGTCGAACAACAGCTGGTTCTTCTCCGCATCTCCACATTTCTCTCATCTTGGCTTTCAACCCAAGCTTCTATCTGGAGTCGGAGATATATATCAAATGAAACATCCAGTGTTCTCGAGTTGGCCGGATCTAGCAATCCCCCTTCAATATAATCAATACTGTCTTCCATAGTAATTCTTTCCTTTAAACATGGATGCGGACAAAGTCCCAGCAGCGATCGAGGTGGAGAATAGCATTACCTACGATACGGATGAGGCAGCGATAGGCCACCAGCTCGTGGAGGAGGAACGAGCGTTGGGTCTATTCGCATCACTGAAGCTTCACAAAAAAATCGTGCTCATATGCAAGCATGCTTTGCCTCACTTGTGAGATATTTCACTAATATTCCCATTAGGTATGGCCTCCTTCTCAGCAGGCATGGCTTTCGGTTACGACACAGTCGTCAACTCAGCATCGATGTCAATGCCAGCATTCCTCATCTACTTTGGAGACATGACCCAAACTGGACCCTACTTACCATCAATCTGGACTTCCCTCTGGACGGCCATGTCATCGCTCACTCAGATTCTCGGTAGTTTCCTCGTTGGTCCTATTTCTGATCGGTATGGTCGGAAGTGGCCTACCGTTGTAGCAGCTGCGATTACAATGGCCGGGACAGCTATGCAATATGAAGCAACTAGCAGAGGATTACTCCTTGGAGGGAAGATGGTCAGCGGATTGGGAATCGGTGCAGTGCTGCCGACTGCAACGAGCTATGCATCCGAGGTAAGCCACCACATGGCTCTCGCTCACCACGTCCAAAAATCCTGACAGCACCCAGATTTCCCCGCTCAGAATCCGCGGCGTCGTCCAATCCTCCCTCGTCCTCTTCACGGTGCTCATGCAAGGCACGGCCCTAGGCGTAATCCGCGCCTTCGTCCCCAACATCGCCGAGTCCTCCTTCCGAATCGTATTTGCCCTCCAGTGGGCGGTAGGGGGGATCCTCATGCTTGCCTTCGCCCTCGTCCCCGAATCCCCCGTCTACCTCATTAACCGCGGCCAAATACCGCAAGCGCGTGCCGTCCTCGCCACGCTCTACGGGCCTGCTAACGCCATCGACACTCGTCTCGCCTATCTCGTTAAGGAGATCCGCGAGGAGAGCTCCCGTGCTGCTCTTGAGCCGGGCAGCTACCCAGAGTGCTTCCGAGGCTCGAACCTGAAACGCACGCTCACCGTGATCTTCGTTTTTTCCACCCCAGGCGTCTGCGGGGCCTCGTTCCTCGCACAATCGATATACTTCCTCATCACAGTCGGATTAAAGCCAATTCACTGCTTCGACGTGGCCATCGGCGGCTTTGGATTCGCTGCCGTGCTTATCGTAGGCAGCTGGTTCACGGTAGGCAAGATCGGACGACGCACGAATTTCATCGTCGGGGCGGCGGTTAACGGGATCGGAATGCTGATCATCGGCGCTCTAGCCTATGCACCAGGCCAGGGCGCTCTCCTAGGAATCGCGGTACTCATGAACGTCCTCATCTCCTGGCAGATCGTCACCATGCTTTCAACATCCTTCATCGTCTCCGCCGAGCTCTCCAGTTATCGCCTTAGAGGCAAGACCCAGGCCATAGGCATGATGTCCTATGCCTTCTTCACCTGGCTTTTCAACTTCATCGTCCCGTACATGTATAATGTTGATAGCGGGAACTTGGGCGCGAAGACGGGCTTTGTGTTTATGGGCTTGTGTGTGGGTGTGGCGGTGATGTGTTGGTGGCTTATTCCTGATACGACGGGCATGACGACTGAGGAGGTTGATTGGCTTTATAGTAGGAATGTGACTGTAAGGAGGTTTGCGGAGAAGAAGGAAGAGATGAGTGCGCACTTTTCGCAGATTGAGAGTGGGAAGGCCAGTCAGGCATAGGTAGTATTTACGTGTATACATATTGTCACATGTCATTGATGAGTGCGAGAAGAGTCATAAAGTCACAGCTCTTACGTCAAATCAATGTTCTATGATATATAATAATTCACTTGAATTCTCATCTATGTGCGTGATAAAAATTCGATCTTCTCATAAGCCCAACTCAATATTCCACAAGTCATGATACGTTTGCTCTGATAAATAAATGCATAGCTAGTTTTTGGCCGGTTTGCTTCATTTCTATGCTTTCTCACTTAACCGCTCAACTTTCGCAACCAATCCGCAACCTCAACTCCCCAACTTTCCGCCTTCTTATCGCCGCTCATCAACGTAATTGGGGGCGAAAAGTGATTATGCCCATCTATCCACTTTACCTCCGGTTCCTGCCCGGTAAACACAGTCTTCCATGCCGCAATAAATCGTTTATTCGGATTCACTATCTCATCGGAGGGATCGAATTCTCCAAGTACGATTAATGTTTCCGGTATTCCGAGAGTGGATGGGGCTGTAGGTGAGGTAGTGGCTAGACGGCGGAGAAGGCCGACACCACAGAATTCATTGTGTGAAGACTTCCCTCTAGAGGATGTGGTAGACAGAGAGACAGGGTAGTAGGCCTGTAGAACTTCGTCGCGTCCCACGCTCTCCTCGAAGTCGAGGGGGACCGAGAGTAGCACTGCGCCTTTGAATTTCAAACCAGCGTTGCCGGCAATGCTCAATCGCTGCGACCTGAATCGCTCATCTAGAAGGAATGTACAGAGATGCACGCCACCTGCCGAGTTACCCATGATGAAGAGATCTCGTTTTGCTCCGCTACTACCTTTGAGATAAGATTCTAACCACGTGATTAGAGCAGCGATATCCTCGCCACCAGAGGGAAAGACAGCATCTTCACCGGTGCCTAGTGTAGAATCATTCACGCGTCTGTAGTCTGCAACGATGGTAGTGAAGCCTTGACGTGCAAAGAAAGTCCCGAGATTGTGGTACACGATGCCACCTGGGAAGAATGGAACCGTCTTGTCACCACGGATGAGGCCGCCGCCATAGAGAAACACTAGGATTGGAGATGCTGAAGAGATGTCGGTAGGGATATACAGATCTAGCTGTTGGCGTGAATGGCTTCCATACCTGTGCGTGGTACGGGGAATGGAGGTTATGGCATCTGAGTTGGCGATGAGGAGTGGCGCAACGATGCCGACTGTGCTTTTCAGAACATCTGGGTTAGCTTTGTGGGGGAGAGTTGCGAGCTGGTTCATGATGACTGGAATCAAATTGAGCGAAGCTCCTTCAATCTCTTGAAGACGTTGAAGTTAGTGTCAGCGTGTTGTAGGGTCGGTAGGATGAACGGTTAATAAGCCTCGGTACCCGTTCATCCAGTGACTGGAGATGTGCATCTACCGTTGTAATACCCGAACTTGCTGGAGCTAGCCCTTTTTGCCCCTTGGTGCTCGGCATAACGATACGCGAAAGCCGATGGGTGATACAAAGTGGACATTGAGGACAATACATTGCAGGACCCTTGAGCTGGGGAAACGCGAGTGACGCGTTCCCCCTCAATTGCAACCCTTCTTATCCATGACAAGAAAGATTCTCTTCCTCTGTGCTTTCCTTCCTCGGCCACATCTTGTCTCCTTTCACCTTTTAAGACTTGAATTTACTAAAGATACACGTAATGACATCTCTAAAACCACTTTCTACACCACCAGGACAAAGCTCAGAGCCCTACGTCTTGAAATGTTTTGAGGGTGAACTATGGACGATACCAACTTCGAATAGTGTGATGCGTCTTTTGGTGACGGGAAAAGAGACAAATAATGCATTTGCAGTTGTTGGCACAGGAGGAACTTTCGACAAGCCTATCGGATTTCACTATCATAAAGAAGCACACGATGTATTCTTATGCTTGAAAGGCAGACTTAACATTTGGGCGGACGACAGTGCAAGAACACTTGAGCCTGGAGACTTTGCGAGTGTACCTCCGGTAAGCTTCATCTCGCGCAGCTTCTCCCTGAGAGTCGTTCTGATAAGCTCAGGGAACGATTCATCAATACCAAATCGCCAGTGCACACACTGAGTTCATCGGGCTCATCATTCCTGGCGGCTGGGAAGAATTCTTCCGCTTCATTGGAGAACCCTTCTCTGGACCACTCTTTCCAACCCACGACCGGCGGAATCCATTCGAAGTACTGATCCCTAGACTCGTCGCTGCCACCGAGAAGTTCGACATGATTCCCGTGCGTGAAAAGCAAACCTTCGATCCGCAACCCTGGATCGGCATCGAAAATACACTTCCGGGAAGGTGTGAGCGTGGCGGGTACTTCCTGAAAGCGGACACTGGTCCGAGGTGGCAATTAGGCGGAACGGTGATCAAGCCACTCGCGACAAGGAAAGAAACTGACGGAAGATTCTCAATCTATTCTTGGGAGAGTTCTGTGAATTATGCGAGCAACGGCTTGAATAAGAGTTTGAGCTTTAGCGAGACGCATCACGCCATACAAGTTGTCGAGGGCGTGGTGGCTGTGGCAATTTCTGGCGAAGAATCTAGGATTCTGCCAGGGGAGACGGTATTTGTGCCTTCGGGGACGGGGTGGAAGATGAATTTGAAGTTCACTGTGGCTGCCTAACCCTACATAGAAATTAAAATTCTCGAACCAAATGAACCATCACAAGGAGAAAAATATTACCTATAAGGCAACACGAAAATTTCTTTCCGTGAAGAAGGCATATCGAAAATTCTGGTGTATGAATGTATGTTGAAATGTGTCGAAACTACTTGCAACTTTGAACCAGCCGCTGATTCTCCCATTCAATAGGCAGATTTTGTCGAAAACTAACATTGTATAACGATAGACGAGTGCTCGTCCCGCATTTAACCGTCCTTGCAATTCGACAAGTTTATAAAACATATGGAGGCCTTACGCTTATGCTAAGGGTCTTGGTGTCGGTTGGTAGTCGGATTCACAGCTTTGACCTCTCGTATAAAAGCAATGCGAGGTTCAAGGAGCAGCCCCACGTTCCCATCCGAGTTAATACATCTGCCGCACTTCTAAAAATCACCTTCTGGCCCCCATTTTGACCTAAGTTGACTTCAGGCAGCCCTCTCTCAGCAGAAGTTGCAGTATTCAGCGCTCGATGGAGAACAGCCGAAAATGGTCCATCGAGATGCCTTTTATCATGTTGTATGCGTTCTATCAACTGCTGCCTCTGCATACTACCAGCTACCTGAACGAAAGCCCATAGCACTACGTGACTGATAAAGCATGGGATAATGCTCCAAGGCCCCATATTTGATAGTTGTTGGCTCAAGACGTGATTGTTTACCGGCGCCATAGATGTGATCGTCTCAAAGGAAATGACCGTAGATTGGCGCAGCTGCTGAGATGTGTTGGCCCAAAGAGAAAGATTACGCATTGCTTCTGGTATATGAGATGGGCCCGCTTTGCCAATGGCATCTTGAAGTTGTGTTAATGGAGCGTCAAGGAGGATCAGACCTAATTGATGTAATGGTTTCGAACAGGAATGGAAGAATACTGATGTTGCGGATTCTTGTGGATGACCCTGAGGTATTTGACCATAGGTACTTGCCCACGACGTAAGTGCGGCTACATATGTCAGCAAATTAATTTCTAGATAGTAGTACTAAGACCATTACATAAAAGTTGATGCTTTGTATTGGCAAGTACATGCCATACAGTCCATTCAGAGGTTTCTGCAGAACCTCCCAGCGTAATCCGTATCTCCTCCGCAACAGATTCATTTTCAGCAGCACTGATTCTATAATTAGCAGCATAAGAATATCCAGAATTCTCATCTCCACAAATCCTGCTTATCAAAGTCATTTCCTGGGAGAAATTGTAAATTTGTGCATGAATGGCCAAAAGGACGAGAAAGCGGCTCCATGGATTGAGATTCAGTACTGGAGGGTCTTCAGCTCCAGAAATTGATTGTGTAGTGCTGCCGTTTCCAACATGAGGCACTATGAATGGCCCTAAAGCGGCTGCAAACCATTTTGAGGGAGGAACTGAGGCTGATCCGAGTAGGCGCTTCCAATGCCGCGCATTTGGAGCGACCCAAAATTCTTCATCACATGGGCACTCCTGGTAAGATAGCTCACCGAGAGAGATTGTGGCGGGAAGGTTGAGCAGACTGGGGAATTGATAATCGAGGGTGTATACAACCCAGGATAGCCGCTTCAAAGACTCTTCTGAAGCCCACTTTCTCCATCCAGTTTCTGTATCAGGCGGCTCTGGATTACCCGTGGCCCCTCCATGGAATATGTTTCCAAAGCCCTTACGCCGACAAAAGCTCACCACGAAGCCTCTTATAGCCTCAGCCAGTTCGAAAGAACGCTTATTTCCGCACCAGAGTCCAGTATAACATACCAAACATAGTGCGTAGATAATCATTGGTTCTCTAATGAGACTATTATTTAGCTCGATGCTTGAAAGTAAGCTTCTCCTCGTAAGATCAAGCAGGAGAATCGCAAATCGTCTTGTGTGCTTCTCTCTACTGTAGATAGCTCCAATAACAATCATTGCAGCTAAAAGAGATGGTGGAAGGTCCTTATCAACATTCACTGTTGGCAGGTGAATAACCGGCATCTGTGGAAGGAAGTATTCGAAGAACAGACCCACAAACACATTTGAAACGGACAATGTGGGCATAGAAATTTGTACTCTCTGATCAGAGGAGTAATGGAAGTTGTTGATCGAGGTCACACACCTCATTACCTAGGCATGGAATCATCGGAGTTAATTTCCTTGTATTGGTGACCTCTTGAAGAGACAGTGTCTAAGGGCCATGAAACCCCGAGGACAACGGGCTTTGCTCTGCGAATCTCACATACCTTTTCATATGTCGAAGCAGACATATCATACTTCAGATTGTGTGACTTCAGAAGTGGATGGTCGTCAGGCCAGATGATCGGGTTGCAGCTCAACAATGGCCGTGAGCGGGGATTCCAGGCGAATGGCCACTTATCCTCCTCGGATGCGTCGTTTGGTGGAGATGATACTCGGCTTAGCCTGGATATACCTGATGTGTCATGGTTCTGATCCTGCTGAGAATGCTCGGCTCCTTGAGTCGCAAAATTCGTAAGACGGCTGTCAAGATACACTGAAGCTTGAGCAGGATCTTCAAAGCCAGCTATATTAATGTGAGGCTCTGGTAGGGCCATAGTAGGAAGTCCTCCAATGTGGTCCCAACCGTTGTCGGTCTCTTGTAACGCAGCATAGAATTCGCCAGGGAACCATTCAGAGCTAACTATTCATTACAGCCTCGAAGTCAGCGATTTCATGATCAATGCAGATGCCTCATAATGCGACTTGCATTCAAGGGAGCCAGATTGAACACGACTATTTCATGCTCAATAAACGATGAAACAAATATAGGGGACTTCGATGCTTTAAAAGGTATCGCCTATTTGAATGTACCCAGTTTTGTCCAAGAGATATGTTTACAATAAGGTTGGAGGCTTTCAGAGTACGCCACTCGTCTTCAAAAGTTTGTATATAGCTAATGAAATATTCAAACAAGTGTATTTTCTTGGAGTTCAAGGATTGACTTGCCTGCATCTAACCCAGAACCGCTTGGAGAGTTCAACGAAGAGAAGTCTAATGGTATATCTGCGACATGTCGCCATAGTGTATCGACTCCAGAAGTGGCACCTCCAGGAAGGTCGATTCCAGAAATGAAATATGGCGCCTCCGGGTTTACAGATGGGTGCTCAGACCGAGACGTTGAGTCTTCCGAGGGTGACTGGGCGATCACTGATCCACGTTTCCGCTTTCGACCGGTATCCTCTTTCCTGGCCTGATTTTGACCTGTAGCAGGAGCATTGAGTTAGCATAACGGTGTACCTAAGTTAATACCTAAGTCCAAATTGTTATCCTAGACAAATTTTAATGTATCGACATTTGTGCGATATCACAATCGTCTAGGTGTTGCCCACTCTGGAACTTCCGGAATAAAAAAAAGTCTCTGGGTGGCCGACTAACCCTGAATCTGAGCTGGTGATGCTTTATGAATGCCTTCATGTCTTTTGCACAAATCACTTCGTGTAAATTCCTTGCCACAAATTAAGCATTGATGCGTTTTGGTGGTCTGATCTTGAACACGTCATGGTCAGTATGTTTGAAAGTAATTGACATAGTCTATCGAAGAGCCCGGCTCTGATATATAGCACTAATGCGGTACATTCAAGTTTTGAGCTGCACAACACTCTGAGAGTTCAGGTGTCATGGAAAGAAACAGTCTCAAGCTTTATTGCAGTGTATTTGGTCTTCTGTGTTCCGATTTTCAAGAGGCTCGGAGACAATTAAACAGTGCTTGTAGTTCAGAGGTTCCTGTCTGCTTTAGGCTACTTACGAGTTTTCAGGTGCCTTGAGAGATTTTCCCGCCGGTTGAAGGCTTTATCACATTGGGTGCATGGGAACGACGATACTGTTACATTGCTCTGATTCGACGGCGCTGATGGAATCGGAGAGTTCTCTACTGGAGCCATGATACTGCAATTGTATGAGTCTCATTGTGGACACAGAACGAAAGGGAGACGTGTGGAATGAAAGTGGAAAGTGGAAAGTGGAAAGACAAAATGAGGAGACGGGCAAACGGAATGTGTCCGCGCCAAGATGTCAAGCTTACCATTAGTGCGTCTCTACGTAGTTAGGTACCTGTATGGTGTCCGAGATCTACCCCCAAAGACATATCATTATTCCGCACTCACCACAACATAAAACAGAAGTTGTCAGCAGGGTTATTTGGAGCTCCGTAATCTGGCGGACATGTGGAGAGTATTGAAAACATGCAATAATTGTAGTGGACATTTGAAGCTGAACGCCAGCCTCTGGCCTAGTGCATTAACTTCCAAAGGGATTTGATACAGGAAACCTTACCTAAGTAAGGACCTAAGCATAACTGGTCCCAAAATGAGAATTCTTCGAATTTTCAAAGTGTTCCACCATGGGTTCTTGGTCAGAGTCTACCTTCGTTGGTGATCTAGTTCTCCCGTTTTCTGTTCAACATGAAGCAAAGCGCGGCGCCTTTGAGCCTCTAGCGGACCTCACGATATTAACAAATCACAAATCACCTTCAGCAATAGTCTTAGATTATGGCAGATGCGAGGGAGGGTTACCTGAATTTCGCATTTTGAGCGCGAGAGCTGATGGGGATCTGATCGAATTTGATGTGGTATACAGTGAAGGGGAAGATGGCGTGCATCATGAAAATGGTGCGTAAATTCCAAGTCCAAGTACTTCAATTATTAACATCTATAGGCGACGGTCCATTCTTTTTATTCTCAAATGCGATGAATACATATCGCCGCGAGAACCATAGCTTCAAAGCTACGCAAGCGCCAATCACTTTACTCTCCCGTTATACCCAGCAATCTCAGCGATTCCAGAAGATCATTCTAAAGTCTCCAAATGCCTCGATCACTTTTTCTGCTATTGGTCTGCGTCCTTCCCGTAAAAGCGTATCAGTGAAATGCAGTTTCAGCTGCTCCGATCCGCTGCTAAATAAGATCTATAGCGAAGGGGTGAGGACAGTGGAGATGTGCACATTGACAGCAAAGGAGACTCCAGAAGTATGGGAAGTGACCAGGGAGGGCACGAGGGTCTTCGGTCAGCACTGGGCTCCATGCCGACAGGGTACTCGCTGGGAAGATGTCGTTGTTCAGTTCGAGGTCCGCATTGAGCAGGGTGGTGCAAGTTGGGGCGTACGCATGGTGGCCAATGGCATCATCTTTTGCCTGGATGCCGAGAAGCGGTCGATTGACATCTTCGAGGGCTTGTCGCATGTTAACACCGTATTTCCAACCAAATCACATGCATGTTGGACTCTACCTGAAGAAATTCAGTTGAATGAGTGGATTACCGTTGAGGTTGAGGCTATTGGTGGATCATTGGCCCTGCGAATCAATGGTAGTAACGCTGGGAAACTTCATGAGTTGAATCTCCATCCTCTGCTTGGGGGCGCTGCGAACAATCAGGGCTCCGTTGCGTTTGGTGGACCTAATCATTTCATAGCTCTCTATCGGAACTTGCTTGTCACTAGTTCGAGCGGCAGGACCCTCTACGAGAATGATTTCCTCCTTGGTAACAAGGAGCGAACACTGACTGATTTTCAAGTTGGTACTAACAACCTAGCGTGCACGATCGATGGCGCAAAGAGGGATCGCGCGGTATTCGGCGGAGACCTCTATGTTATGGGTCGGTCAACTTACTACTCTACTTTGAACATCGAAGCTATCGCCGGGAGTTTAACGCTTCTCACTAGCCACCAGACCCCAGATGGCTACCTAGGAAATCTTTGCCCGGTTCAGGCACCATGCCATACAGGCTCCGATGATCCTCCAACGTATGCATTCTATTCTCTGAGCTATGCCTTATTGCTATTAGTGGCGATCAAGGACTATTGGCTACATACTGGCGACGAATATTTGGTATCATGTCTCTGGGAGAAGTTGGACAAGCTTATTGGCTTCGCGGAGCATTGGATTGACGCCCGAGGACTGGTTGTGGCACCACCACCGTTCCAAAGTATGTTCTGTCCCTTGTGATACAGCGATATGCTGACAATATCAGTGGATTGGTTTCCCCTTGGCGGCCCAGTGTTCGGCGCTTCGACCAAAATTAATTTAGCATACTATGAAGCCTTGACGTCTCTCGCACAATTAGCGAATGCTCTAGGTAAGGACAATACTTACACAATACGAGCGTCAAGGCTCAAAGATAGTATAATCAGTAATCTCTGGGACTCGGAAACTAGAATAATGAAAATGGGTGACATGCTCCCTCCAACAGGAATATCTCAAGATATAAACAGCTACGCCACCACCCTCGGAATAGCTGCCCCGCGTCTGTCTTCAGACTATAATTCTGGCGACGGCCTTCCCGTAGCGTATATAAACGTTCCGGACTTCGACCGAGTTCCGGTTGTTAGTCCCTATGCTAGCGGGTTCGCAGCTGAAGCTTCATTCTCCCAAAATAATGGTCCCGCGGCCCTCTCCCTCATCCGAAAGGTGTGGGGTGGGATGGCAGATTCCTCGAGTGGCAATTACTCCGGCGCACATTGGGAAGCAATGAAGCCCGACGGGACGCCCTGGGGTCACGATACATCGCTTGTGCATGGCTGGTCTACATGGCCAGTGTTCCTGTTGCCGCGATATCTGGCTGGTATCGCTCCGCTGGAGGCGAGTTGGAAGAGGTGGGCTGTTAAGCCTGTTCTTGCGGCGCTGAGTGCGGTGGATGCAGAGTTGGAGACTGTGAGGGGAAAGCTGGGTGTAAAGCTTAGGATCGAGAATGAGGCACGTAAAGGCTGCATAACGGTAAATGTGCCGGCGGGGACAAGGTGTGAGGTCAGTCCGCCTGCTGGATGGAAGATTGAGCAAACTGATGTCGTGAATAACTTGATCATCATTAAAGGGAATGATTTAAGTGTTGATATCGTGATAGCTAAGATATAGATGGAGAGAAATGTTTGATCTTACTTCAACAATGAAAATTCGAAGTCATGTAATAAATTTCGATCCCGCTCTTTTGTAAAGCACATTGGCTTCACAAATATCACTGCTCATCCATGCATGTTTATTACGGCATCTCCTAATAGCTTTCTAATAATTAGCATTAGTATCCATATCCTGCGGGACTAAAATGGCTCGTTTAATCTCGCCACCCATATTTCACTCAAATATACTGGATGCGTCGTGGTTCAAGGTAGCTTTTATTGCCGCTGTTCTTTTGGTGTCATTTCATACTCTGTTTTCCTTCTGGCTTTCCTTCTGTTTCGCTTGAAAAGACATCATTCCGTAATCGTTAGCTGCAAAACCTAACAATTCCGGCACCCAGAAGTCAAACTAGTAGAGCATTGCCATGCGTTGGTGTAAAGCACGATTAAGAAATGGGATTTCATCATTAAACAATAACTTTTGTACTGACCCTACTGCATCCGATTCCATTCATTCTTAGACTAACAAATCATGAAGCTGACCAGTATTTATATTCTATGAAAAGAGAGCCATTCGTATTTTAGTTGAGTTGTTTGAATGGAACCTTCAAGGGTCAGTCTTTGCGAGTCGGGTCTGCTTTACTACGAATATCGAAGATCTTGTTTGTTCTTCATGGATGATAAAAGGTTCGACAAGGATGCAATCCATGATAGTGCAAGAATGCCCTGCGATAGGACGTTAATTTCCACTGCATGAATGAGTAGTTTCTGGCCATAGAAGTATGAATGGATAGAGAAATCTTAGCATTTATCCAACGCCGTTGCCATCAGCCGCGACTTTGATACGGAAAGATTACCACCAAAAAAGTGACTAGCAGCGATAGGTTTCCATCTGCGCCAGAAGCTGCTAAGAGGAGTTCCACGAATAGGTGCTGGTTCTAGATATATCCATAGAGGTGATCTCCAATCAGGCTTGGAATGGAAGTTATTAAGCTGAATCTTGCAGTCGTTACAGGTAGGGCAGACCACTCGAGGCTTAACGAAAAACGCAAACGTCCCATTAATTAATGAGGAAGCAGCTGGTGTCACAAACATAAAGACGAAAACAGGTTGGATCCTATAAATGCATATGGTAGGGGCTTATTGGCCTTATATCTCTTCATTTTTTATGCGGCTATTAGTCATAATGCTGCCGTTTGTGAAGGCCAAGTCCCTGGGTGGTTCGTTCCACAATATGATTATAATCAAAGTCTTGGTCCGAGTCACCCCCACTTCTTTCGTGCCCCTCGTTTCGGATCAATGGTCGTGCCTCGGAAAACCAAGATTATAATCAATGCTCAGATTGAGAGGTGCATTTAATGATATACACCTAGCAGTTGCTTAAAAACATGTATTTTGGTTATCTGTTCAAAACATGAATTGATCTATAGCGGAGGGAGACTATAAAAACTCTGGCTCTATTGACATTCTTGCACTTGCCAAGCTCCGCCACTCTCCTCGAGAAACAGCACTGTTGGTTCTAGATCATTTTGTAATGGAAACTGCTAAAATGGAGTTTATATGAACCAGTCCGTGTCACGCCATGTACGGTAATACGTGATCTACACGCTTACCAACTTATCTTCAGTATCGATCTTTCACTCCTCAGGGTAAGGCTTCAATGGCTATTGAATTGCAAACGTTGAGCCCCAGCCTAAGCCGAGGTCAACCAAAGTCCCGTGGCGTTAGATGCACAGGCCATCGCACTCAACCTGAGTTTAACAATATGATTTCAACAGTTTCGGTCACCTCACGTTCCTGTTGTGTTACAGTGGCAATGATTTGAATAATAAAAGTGGTCCTTGTTTCACGAAGCGGTACCTTTTGCTGTCTGAGAAATCGTGAGCGGAACAGAACGGATAGCATTGGAAGACGACTGAGGGAATTCAGTGACTCGGGACTGAACCAGATATGATTGAACCAGGTGGCAGATCAATGCAGCATCCTATGGAATCCCCTCCCACGGAGAGAAAGGAACCGCAATTGCCTCATCCGGAACCTCCTAAACGTCGCGGTCGTCCAAGGGTGATGACCTCTGATATAGACCCACTCCAGGTAAGTTGACGACTTGATATCAGAAGTAAACTGAAATATTTGGCAGAAGCGAAGAGACCAGGTTCGGCAGGCACAAAACAGGTATCGCTCCAAGCAGGACAGTACCATTCTTGAACTTCAAAAACGTATCGATCAACTCAAGCAAGATTTGCGAAGGCAATCGGAAGTTTTCTCTACATTCTACGCCGCTGCTAGAAAATCAAATTTGTCTAAAAGCGAACCAGAGCTTTTATCATCATTAAATGAGGCGGCTGCACAATTTACATTCGAAGGATGCGCAGATGCCTCAATATTAATAGCTCAAGATGCTGTCGAGAACCCGTCTGACTTTACGTCAAATTCACAGCTCCAAAATGAGATTATAGTGACTATTGACAGCTCACCAGTATCAAATGCAACAGTTGACTGTCACTCTGAAGCCCATGTTTACCAGGAGAATGATAATATGCCTCAGAACTCTCTGTGGCCCAGTGGAGGCTGTTCTAAAATGCTCCCTTCACCGTACCAAGAATTGGAGCTGGGTAAGACATATCACTCACTGAGTTTCCATGAAAGTAGTATTTCCAGGCAGGTTCACCGGTACTGCTTAGAATATGCCTTCCAGCTATTTACGGATCCGGCAACCAACCCCCAGGTCTTCTACCGCGTTTTCCGGCTTGTGCCTTGTATTGCAGATAGAAGCAAAATGCAGCCTTATTTTAAAAACCTCCTTTCCAAAGGGGCAGGTGAGTCGCTGGAGATATCACGTCTCCCGTTTTACATGATCGGCGGCGCCGGGAGACACTATACAAGGAAGGATGGCTCTGGCCGGGCTATATTTCCAGCGAACACGCGACTTCCAAAACGTATCCTGGGTTTTAATCGATTGTCTGGAACTGACCATTCAGAAAATGAGAAGGCCTATACGAAGTTCCTTGAGATGAGAGGTTATGACGGAATTTGGTTTAATAGTTATGAGGTTGAAAGATATCTTAGGCAGAAAGTGGTTTCATTGGACACATCTTACGCTGGATATGGTATTCGAAGTAACGTTCCATACCCTGCACCAACCCCTCCACCAGATCAGTTGTCGGATTACACGACTATATCATATGCGTCCTCGTCAGGAACCACAGCACAGTCTCAGACTCATAAAGAGGACTCTATAGGATATGGTCACGATGAGCCCAATTGGAGCCCTGGCACTGCTCAGCTGGAAGAGGATAATAATGAATGCGATGGGTTTATTTCAAGTAGAACATCGTCATTCTTTGATGTTCAGCGGTTTTTGGATCGTAAGGTTAACTCAAATGCAAGATTTCAAATAGGCAGACTAACAAATGTCAAGATCTTATCCTACACGTGGTCATCCTTGGACGTGCGCCTGGCTTCAAGAAGTCTGCAGTAGATGCAGCTATTGATTATGCGCTATGCTTAAACAGTGCCTAACAAACTTCTTTAAAATTCTGTTATACACATACCATGTTCATTCTACCTGGATGTAGCACTCGTCTGACTGTGTTCGCGCTTGCGTTTGTTCATAATTCCCAACTTGCATATGTGTTATGTCTGCGATTGTGTACTATATCAACAGTTCATTTGCTAAAACCGATATCTGTATAAATAGCTAGGAAGTGTACCCCGACTAAGTAGAGTCAGAATAGAGCCGCAAGTACTTAAAGTTCCTTGCGTGATCTTTCCTGTCGGTTTTCCCTAGATTTTTATAATTTGGCTCAGAACTCGGCTTCCCAGTCTCGTCCTTTTTGTGGTATCAGCCCCACAACTGAGACTAGAGATTAAGTCTCAAACCTAAGATCTTTTGCTATCACGAGATCAGGAGACCAGGGATTCAATGTCCGAGGCAAACTGCGCTTCGTAAAGTTGCCTAGGTAGCATCATAAGTGCCGAAACGTCATGTCTGTTTATGTTTTGGGCCTTCGGCCCTATATTAAGTCTTTAGAATCTTGCTTTTATTGTTAACAAATTTTGCTATCAGCCAGTCATTTACCACGGAACGACAGAAACATGGATCAAAACCTGTCTTCAAGTCGCGCAATTGCCCATTTCAAGTCAATCCCATGGTGCAGCGCTCTTCTCGAACGGCCTGGCGCAGTTATATTCACACCTACCGCTCGCCTTCAAGAAGATGCATTCGGAAATTCTCCAACTCAAGATCAATTGTTCAGGAAGACTCTGAAGAACCATGAGACAGTGCCTCACTGTATCGGCCTTTACCAAGACCCAGCGCTCTCTGACTCTCAACTTGACAGGAGAGCTCCGTCAGTCGCTCTCTCGCAGCTTGGGCCAACCCTGTTAATTAAGTCAAGCTCTCTGATGTTCGACCTACGCCCGGGAGTGAACGGCTATAATGGGTCAGCTCACGGCGGGTTCATTGCCTCCATGATGGACGAGGCGATGGGGAGTCTGATCTTTGTCAACCATGAGTTCCAAAAACAGAACGAGGCGCGAGGGCATTATCCGCAAGATATCTTGGATTTGAATAACATTCGGTTTTTCACTGCAAGCATGACGGTACGGCTTCGGAAGCCTTTACCCACCCCACAAAGCGTCATTGTGACAGCAAGCCTTGGCAGGATAGATGGGCGGAAAATGTTTCTGGAGGTAACGGTTAAGGGTGAGCGTGGAGAGGAGTTTGCGAATTGCGATGGGCTGTGGATATCGCTGCAAAAAGAGAAGTTGTGATAAAGGATCAAGTGAAGATGGAGCTGCCTCATTGAAGGGAGTAGATAGAAGAACAAAGAGGAATATAGAGGCTTTTTACTCGTTATAGATTGTTACTACAGCTGCGATATATTATATTTGTGTATAAATATAATCTAGAAGGGTATATACCCATTAATTTGTTAAGGATAGATTATTGCGGGACTTTCTTTGGTTAATTGCAATATCTTTAGGTCTTTTATTTATCGGCAAATATCTCAAATACCATCAAAAAGTCGATAAATATCTGAAATACCACCACTGAATTTGGAGGCTTTCTCATATACCACAAATGATGGTATTTCAGAAAGCCACCAAATAATTGATGGTATTTGAGAAAGCCTCCAACACTCTTAAATTTTTAATGGTATTTCAGAAAGCCACCAAATAATTGATGGTATTTGAGAAAGCCTTCAACACTCGCTGTAAGCACGTTGTAGGTACGCTGTAAGTAGAATATTGGCCAGAAATCAATGTACTTTTATTGTTGTATTCCTAAAATCAATTATATTCCATACGCTTTCCCAGACCTTGTAGAAAATCGTAAAGCTAGATCTGTAGGTTGAATAGAATCTTGATCGAAAATATCGCTGTCGACTTCTGAAAAGTTATAGCTGCTATCACTTGTATCCAGCTCAATAGCCTGATCAACCTCTTCAATTTGTATGCCTAACTCTTGATCGAGGCGTGATTCCTCTTCTTCGTCGGTACTCAATTGATCCTCTTCTTCCTCTCTACTATCCTCATTCTCAGATTCCGATTGTAGCCATTCGTAAGCTCGTTCTCGACGTCCATTTGAAACAGGCTGATTTGTACAACGACGGCGATTATGACCCCATTCAAGGCAATTCCCACAGCGTGTTTGTTTTCTGCTCCACTGGCCTTTGCGTACGCGTTTTGTTCGAGGTCGGCCAGCTGCTTTGCGCAAAATCGGTGGCTTAATTGAATCGTCACGAGGAAGGTTTTCGATTGAAACTGGTAGTACTGTATGGCGGTAAGTCGACTCGTAAGCCTGCGTAGTGAAATACTGATCAAAAAGCTCAATTGAATCGATTCGCAGAAATTTTGCAGCGGCAATTGCGTGAGAACAAGGCGATTGATACTCATTGAAATCTGTACAGTCGCAATACTTTTGATTCAAAACAACTACCCACTTCCGGCCTGATTCAGGATCCTCGACTTGCGCAATATTTTGATCTGAAAGATAAACTCGATATCGACGAGAAGCTTGTATTCGGCTTTTGAATTTGGCCATTGGCACGTTAGCAAGATCATTAGATTTGCTAGTTTCTGAACGCCTTTTGAACCACGTTTCAGTCGCTGCCAAATAAATACCGTCTAGTAATCGAAGAGGAGGCAAACGTCGATAATCACTCCAAACTGAATTCAACGATTCGACAATATTAGAAGTATTATGGCCAAATCGAGGATATTTAGAATATGCTCTAGTCCAAAGCTCTTTGTCGATATTGCAAAGGTAATCGAAAGCAGGCGTACTTAGTTCTTTCAACTTCATCATTTCGGCTTTGAACAACAATGGCGTTTTAGCTTTACATGCTCTCCAGAAAAGTGGCTTCACTTTGTTACCGAATCTTTGCTGTAAGTTATCTGCAATATGCTGACAACAGTGAAGATGAATTGCTGCAGGATACTCCTCTACTATAGCTTTCGCCATACCCTTTTCACGATCAGAAATAAAAGTATGGCGACGTTGCAAAGTTACTGGAAAAGCAATCTTTAAATGACGTAAAAACCAGCTCCACCAATACTCTTCTTCAATAGGTACTAATGCCCAGGCTAAAGGCACTACTTTGTCGTTGGCGTCGATTCCACAACAAATCAACAATATCATACGATATCGCGACTTTGTATGAGTTCCATCAAGAGCAAAGAACTGACGAAGCTGTTTTGCAGCTAAACGAAGAGGGCCTGGAGCAAAAAAAGCTGCTTGGAATACGTTATCAGCCTGCGTTTGAAGTACAGCGTAATTGTTTTCATCGATTTCTTTGAACCTTTCGATATAGCTAGGAAATAGCGCAAACGATTCAGTTTCATCACCATACATCTCGTCGAGAACAGCCTGCTTTACACGATACGCTTGAAGGTACGGAATTTTGTTATAAAATTGCAAGCGTTCAGTTGATTGAATTTGCTTTGGAGTAATTCTAGGATTCTCGATAATCGAAGAACGGTGATGAGGTATTATATACTCCAAACTGTTTGTATTTGAAGCTTGAAAGTGACTTGCAGGAGAGCAAGTATGGGGTTCCAGATGAGTTATAACAACTCCTTTTCTTTTAGAATTACAAGCTCTAATTTTGAACTTGCAGTTACGCGGCGTTCGACATACAATATTGAATCGTTTTTTATCTGAATGAGTAGCTTTCCATGATTCAGAAGCGTTTGCAACAAAGCTTTTGATAGCTAACTTAGCTGAAGAAATATCAGGAAACGTAGAGCCTATTTCGAGAGCCATGATACGATATCGATAAAATTACAATTGAAAGGAATAAAAGGATTTCAAGTTACAATAGTATTAAGGTTTGTGGGTCATGTGTTTTAGTCTCTTGGCGGCAAATGGTGGTACGTCAGATATCTGCCAACAAAATGATGGTATTTCAGAAAGATTACCTGTAACTACTAGAATATCTGAAATACCATCATTTGGTTGGCAGATATCTGACGTACCACTGTTTCAAAACGGTGGTACGCCCAGAAAGCCTCCAAATTTAGTGGTGGTATTTGAGATATTTACTGACTTTTCGATGGTATTTCAGATATTTGCCGTTTATTTATTTACGGATCATAAATTAGTTCTAATATTCGTTATCTCGCTTTTATTTCCAGAGCTTAGAACAATTTCGCGTATATTGAATGCTCGGGGCTTAGAACTAGAGCTGAAGAAGGCTAAAATTTTGAGGATCATTATTGCGAAACTAGTGTTTGTCTTAAGACATCCAAACCCCCCCCCCCCCCCTCCCCGCTGAGAATCAGTGGAAAAGGACCAAAGAGTTGCACGTGCCCTTGCAGTGTTTATTAATTTCTCAAGATTATAATCAAGCGAAGCATAATGTTGAGGTACAACCGAAATGCTCCACGGGTTCCACCAAACCGAAAAAAAAAATAACCCGATCTCTTTGAATACTTAAATTCTTGCATGTTTAAACTTGGGTGAGATATTACTATTCGTGCATACACAAAAAGTCGAATATATTTGGCATTAGAAATATTCGAGCGTACGAAAATTTTGACATTTACGTTGACAATTCTAAAGTCTTGTTCGATATGTCTTTACATTACAATATTGCCACGGCCATCGATTCCATATGGAACATTCGTCTGCATTTGGCCATCCTACTTTCCGCATATCTCCTCTTAGTTCGGTTTCTTCGGTTCCAGCGCGCGGACCATATCAGTTCTGGTTTTACCAATGGGCAAAGGCCACTATCAACAATGACTACAAAAGAAGCTTACGACATTATGACCCAGCTTCAAGAGCTTGAATTTCCTTACGCGTTCAACAAAGCCCGAACTATCGCCTTGCTCAAGGTTCGTCTCATTCCTTTGGAGTTTTAGCCACATTTTGCTAACAAATCACAATTAGGCTGGCGGAATCCCTACTATGTCGAAGCTTTTCGCAGTCACTGGACAAAATAACAGAAGGAATGCGGCGAAGCGCGCTATTGATACAGAGATTCTGTTACGGGAGGTGCAATCGAAAGAACGAGATTCAATACGCTACTTGCAGGCGGTAGCTCGAATGAACTTTTTACATGCGCGATATCGTAAGGCTGGCAAGATTCTAGATGAGGATTTGTTGCACACTTTGGGCTCTGGACTTGTTGAGTCGCTCCGTATTGTGGATGAGGGCGAGTGGCGAGAGCTCACCGACGTGGAGATTTGCGCAATTGGAATATTTCATCGAAACCTCGGTGAAGACATGGAAATTCCGTTCACGCCTCTACCGTCAAGTCCCGGGGGCTGGAGAAGTGGTCTTCATTTCGCAATTGAGCTTCGAGATTGGACTATTCAGTATGAAACTGCTGTTGCTAAACCAGTAGCTACGAACGATCAGTATGTTAGAGTTTACGTGGATTCCGCGACTTCTGCCATGCCTAGGGCCATAACGACATTTTTGCGAAAAGTAATTGCTTTTGAATTGGACGACACGATGAGGATCAGTCTTAAGTAGGCGTTCTTTTTAACTCTTTGAATTGAAAGACGAATGGTGTAGCTAACGATACTTTCTAAAGTCTGGAAGCCCCCGGGCCACTCTTGAGGCCAGCTTTGATAGCATTTTTGAGCGTTCGAAAGTTTGCGTTACGGCATATATATCTCCCAAGGCCTCACTTCCTTGCTGTGAAGGCTGTCGATGATAACCCAAACCCAGTGTCAGGATTGTACAACTTTAGTCACTCTGGATTCAGGCCGTGGTACATTAGACCCACGTTCTGGACTAGATGGGGTCCGGTGCCACTTTTGTTGAGAGTGCTTGGTGGTAGAGCCCCAGATCTAAGCAGTAACAAGTATCAACCTCTTGGATACAGTCTGGAGACTATCGGCCCGAATCCTCAGGAAGGAAAAGGACTCGATGAAATGAGAACAACGATTGAGTTCTTGAGGATGCGTGGTTCAACTGAGTGCCCCTTTTCTTATGGAAGGAGGGACCAAATGTAACATGTAGAATTTTTCGCCTCAAGTCATTCGCGTCGGAATATTGGATGGTGGTTGGTGCCTTGTGAGGATTTTGTCTTTTACAGTTGTACCTTAAAAGCATGCAACATATATAATTCTAAGAATGCAAACTTGTATATTCAGAGACAGCCTTTGATATTGAAGTCACACAACTATTAGTGACTCAAATTAATGTAAAAGAACTATATGGCAAGTCAAATGAAAGACAATATTAGTAGTGTGCAAGGTCGAGACGACTCTATAATGTCCAAAGTACCCATATCCAAGTCATAAAAGCTGCTGCGAGTATGCCTAGAGTTGCGACAAAGATGGGGCTGAGTTGCCTCCAAGTATCAAGCTCCTGTGCTTCTGGACCTTTCAAGCTCTGAGATAGTTCGTCCAACTTTTTCTCCCGATGATCTATATCAATCAGCCTTTCCCGCATCTCGTGAGACTGACTTGATTCTGGCCCCAAGTTCTGATCAGATATTTTCAGCCACTCATGGTAGTGCTTTCGAGCCTCGCGGTACTTGAATTGGTCGCGCATGGCCTGGCCTTTGTTGATCGCACTCTCGTAAAGTCGTCGTGACTTTTTACCATTTAGAGCCATGAAACCATCAATAACACGTTGGTGGAGAATCTCAGACCTGCGATCCTCATTCCTAGCCCCCAACACAGCGGCTAAGATAGATAGGGCGTGAAGGGTGTATGGAGACACGCTCGTAATGTCAATTTCTAACTGCTCAGCAGCAGCCTTCAAAAGCCCAGGGAAGCTGGTATAGAGAATTAATTCCGCATATCCATATTCCTTTTGCATATTTGCACACGCTGCTAGATTGGTTGCTATTGACTGGGTTACTCGTGAGGTGTAGCCTAAAGCTTCAACTCTTCTTCGATATAGAACTTCCAAACGCTTTCGAGCTTGAGTGAATTCTCGTCGTATAAGATGGACCAAACCAAGATCATATTGACAGCCAAGGGTTTCGATATGATCAACTCCAAATACCTTAATGTGGTTTTCCACCAAGATAACGAAGTCTGGAACAACATTATAGGAGTCCAAAGCAGAAGACTTGTGTTGGATTCGGGTTTGGATATAGAGCTTCATACGTTGTAGCTGGAGGGTTAAAGGCTGCATACGCCCGAACGTTTCTTCTGCAATTTTCAAGGCTTCAGAAGCAACCTCTTTTGCGGCTTCTAATTCGTTGAGAACACAACAACATTTCGCAAATCGTAAACTCTTCCTCAGAGTGACTTTGGCCGCTGGGCCCGAATGGAATTTTTCCATAAGTAAAGAGTTACGAGTTGATTCTAGCAAAAGCCGGCTGCACTTTTCAATGCAGCGATTAGAGAGCACTAGGTCATCATTTCTAGAGATTCTCAATTTCCTCTCTAAATTTGTGAGGATTGAATGTTGTATTGTCAGAGTCGTCTCAATTGTTTCACCGTGCCTGATAGAGAAATGTGGATAAAGCACTGTGGTCCAAATGGCACTACACTGGCAATTCAAAAATTTATCTAAGAGAGTCAGTTGCAAAGTGGTAATCTTTTCGGAGCGCAAGAAATGCTCCGGCCCTAAGAAGTTTGAGTCAGCTCTTCCTCTTTGCAGTACCTATGATTTAGTCTAAGTAGAGCTAAGGCTAACTCTTTGGGATATGTTGGTGGGAAAGAGCTGTCTAAATAATAAACCAACACAAGAGTACAAAGTGAGTTTCTAAGAGGAATCTGATAACCTACAAAATTGCGACGCGTATTCTAGCATTGGGTATTTCTGACTGAGGCTGTCGATATCTAGCTTTATGTCTTCTCTTGTTCGTCCAAAATTAGTGAAACTCAGATAAGTGAGGCAAAGGCATGTCATCTCTATTTCAGCTGATCCGCCTATAAGATGTTCCTGAGTTAAGGATCTAGCCCACGGGTGAGTGACTAAGAACTCCTTTGCAGAGACGTGAATGAGTTCTACTGTACTCAGCTCATTGATCTGAAGAAATGGTCCGCATGCTCGAGATAAAGTACTCCAACCACCCAGTATCCTGTTCCCCGGCTCAACGAGTCCTTTCGAGACTTCCACAGCAAGTAACTCTAGTATCTCCTCAAGCCGAAAGGGGCGGTACGCAATGGACACTAGTGGTAGAGTTCTGGCTCGGATCCGACATAATCCTTTTGACGATGTATCTAGCTGTTTGATGACAGTAGCATAAATGGCGTCCAGTCCACAATTACCATTTTCCAGTAGAGCCTGCACCTCATTCCAGGTTCGCAAGTGGTCAATCTCACTCGCAGCAAGATCTGCCCAAAGAAAAAGTCCTTTCGAACCATCAACAAGCCTCTCGATGACTTCATCCCGACGATCGCCTAAGTGTAGTATATATCGGAGCCTTCCATGTAAATGTATGGAAATATCGCGAAGAGAGTCTACAGAAGATATAGCCATCATCTGCCAGCCGGCAAGTAGCCTTTCCAAGGTAGAAGTATTGCGACTCACAAGTAGTATTTTGCACAAACCCGCTGATTGTGAAATGGTGTGTATTTTGTCCAAAAAATATTCTAGATTTGCTGCTTCCTGTTCGATCTCATCAATGCCATCGATAATGAGGACAAGTTTCGAGGTGCTGTAGATCATCCTGTCGACAATTTCAAGTAGTGTATCAAAGGAGATGTCCGATAAGGCACTGGTTTGTGATTCAAGGTCCAATAGTCGTTGTTTGACTATAGTAGAAAGGAAGGGGAGCTGTAACGCTTGCAGCAGAATGTCGCGAACAAGAGCATACAAAGGTTCGTTCAAGGATCGGTATAAGTGGCAGTACAATGTAATGACAAGATTGCCATCCTCAGATCTCAATGACTGCGAAACATAGCTTGATAACACGGTTTTACCAACTCCTAAGTTGAGACATAACCGTTAATATCATTCCCAAAAGGATAACTTAGTATGTTCAAGGATGCTAAAATACCTGGTTTCCCATATATCCAAAGTCCTGCGGAACGTTTCGAACCTCTCCAGTTTTGGAACTTTGGCTTTTCAAAGATCCACTTACACGTTCCCTCAGCACATTCCTTCTGTAAAGCAGGTCCAGATTGACAGCGAAGGCCGCCCAACCATAAAAGGATTTGTTTCCATTTCATATCCTTGGAAAGAAATTCTAAATTTACTGTTAGATTTCGCATTCAAATTTATTCTACCGAAGGAGCAAGATTTGTTGACGGTCATAATTATTCCAGAGCCTTGAACGCAAACAACATTACAGTGTCCTGCAAAGCCCTTACCATTAGTTTGTGCCATTTTGGCACAGGACGATGACGCGAATATGATATTTGATCTAAAAACTTCATATTGTTTCGAGCCCCTCCCCGTAAACTGTGCGATTTGGCGATGGTCTGCGTCAACTGGGATGATGGTTTCTAGAGGAGGACCTAAGCCTAACTTAGCAGACCCTTTAGGCACAACCTATGTAATCAAAGGTTAGCTCATTGAAAGGTGAGTTGATGAGAGATTCAGTCATCTCACTATGGCTTCTACGATCCCGGCAATTTTTGTTGGTCTCAATTCATAGAAGGTCAACACTTTAATATTCTCCATTTGTAAGAGAGACCCAAACTGAGACCCTAATTCGTCAAGGGTATCCGAATCCAGCTTGAGATGATGAAGATTTGCGGTGTTTGCCTTGAAGCCTGCTGTTTTGATACATGTGACTGCTATTTCTGCGTAAGATGCAAGCTGTGAGCCTCTGTGTGGCGTACCCATAAAAGTCACCAATATTGTCGATTTCCTGATAGGAGCTGCGTCATGCGCTTCTTGGGCCAAAGTAAGTGCCTATAAACGGATAGTACTTGGTTAGTTAGTAATGGAGATGTTGACACGTACTTTTTTCACCACAAGACCACCTAGACTATGGCATAAGAAAATGATTGGTCGGTCCTTGTTCATTTCTTTAGCTGAGATTCAGCTCTAAAAAATCAAAATAATGCCAGGACTATCTTACAATGCTATCTGTTAATCTTCTTACGCTCATTAGGTGCTGCAACAACTGTTCCGCAAAATCTGTCACAAACCCTTTGCTTGAGGTAAAAATCTGAGAATTATATCCAAAGGTCATGACTCGGGCATTCGGTATATCTTCTGGGAGATACTCTTCTAGCCATTTCGCGCCGTTTGGATTGGTCCATGTATGGTACGGGTGACCGTTAATGCCATGAACAGCGATCAGGCTGTGGTCATTAGTATTAGGCGTTAAGTTAGGGGATGGCCAGCATCAGGTGCACTTGCTCAAAGTTTGCCTGGTTTCCGGGGTCCTGAATAATCGAGATTCCAAGGATATCCTCCATCACAGTGGCAGTTCAGGACAGATTGAGGAGTATCGATCTCAAGCGAGCTGCTGGCGAATGCCCTTAGGTGCTGGTGCTTAGCTACAAGTTACCGTAGCGTCACAGTTCTTAAAAACTTAAAAATAAAGGAATGGGTGGTACCGCGGGGAGGGGACTGCAAGTGAAAGTCTTAAGTAGTATTACCTTCGGAAGACTTAACACGCTTTGTTGTCTGTAGAGGCGTGGTCATAATTCGGATTTGGAGGGAAAAGTAGGAAATTACATCAGGGCCCAGAGTGGCTGCTGCAGGGTAAGCATAGCCACCTTACATTACATTCATGCTAACCTATCATCTCTCCCACCTACGTGCACGGTACCACAACGCCCTTACGGGTGCCTAATATATACAATTTAAAGGTAATCACAAATTCAGATCATAGTTATAACAAGCCTAGTAAGTGAAATTCAAGAAACATATTTGTATTCCATGACATATAGCGGCAAGTGATAGTCAATCGGTGATCCAAGAATTAAATTACAGAATGTTTGTGACCCAGGAGGAGATGTCTTGTCGTAGGTATTTTACCGAGCTTGGGGGGAGCCAAATCTTCTAGTAACGACGATCCTCCGGATCCCCATCGTTTGAACTGGTGACCTGAGGGTCTGCAATTTTTGTTAGCGTCTTTTGGGAGTCAACACAAAATCTGTGACTCACCCTTGCGTTTTGAATTCAGGCCATCAAGTTGATCACAGATAGCTCTGTTAAAGTAGCCAAGTTGTGAAGATCTCGGCTTTACATTAAATCAGTTCACTGTTAATTTCTAGGATTGGGAAACAATTACAAAATATACCCCCATTCTGAACCATATGAAACTGTCGAGCTACGTATTGCGGAGCAAGTGTTGAGATTTCTTCTCGGTAGACGAAGAGCGCAAGTTTCGCTATGTATCACTGTCTCCAAATTTAAATGACCACTTGTCTGATTCTACGCATAGGGTTTGAGCCACCCTTATATGTCTAAGAACCCCTAGGCACTTTGGGACGGCCTGCAAAGGCATCATTAACCCGCTGTACCATGCAGTAAGCCCCGCCTTGCATTGCCTTGTTTCTGTGAGGCTGTGGGCTTTTACACGTGGCCCCAAAAGAACCCTTGGCTTAGATTATGCGGTTCATATCGCGAGACAATAATTATTCCCTAGCTAAATGCATATTTAATGAGTTCTTATATAACGCTGTATAGTCCATGCCTGATTTCCAATAATCGGACATAAACGGACTTTATTACGTAGTTTGACACACTATTGAATTCTGTAGTTGGTATATTGGGGGTTTATCTTATGAGTAGTTTGTTATGAAGCGATTATTACTTTCAAGTAACCAGGCTTCACATTATAAGATCCAAATCAAGAATTGGTGCAATCTGTTGCTAACAATATTTTATATTATATAATATTGCTCTTGTGTAAGACGTTACAGAACGATCACCCTAAATCTTTCTTACAGGCGCAATAATTTGCTAAGTCAGCCCCGAAAACAGCCTTGGTTTATTTTGAGTAGCTATAGCCGAAGGGGGAAACGGGTTGCCTTGAGCATTAACCTCTAGGCTGATTTACCTAGGATAACCCATGCTACAGCAGCAACAGATGGAAAGAGAAAAAGATAATGTTAAATTTCGATAAAGGACGCCATTATAGGCAGCATATACACCTTAGTTTTAAGCCATCTCTAGGAAGCTCAATGCCAAAGACAAGACATACTCATACTTCGATATAATGAATTGAAACATTTGATTAAGATCATAAACGATAGGAATATCTATATGTTTATAATCAAAACAGAAACATGAGCAGATACCACAGGCAAAGAATATTGGGCCGAACTTTATGAATAACTACTTTATTGCTCCTCCTTACGCCTTCAGATCCAAGACCAGCCTCGCTCTTTAGAGAATACACTTCCATGCCTCTTGGGGACTGGGCCATTCGACCAAGAATATACGAGTCCGGAATCATTTTACGATTCTCTTGGTAGATCCACTTCGATTAACAGGTCTTACTTCAAGGCGTTCCTTCGCCTACGGCACCTATTCAAACTGGCTAGCTTGAATGACAGGGGATAGATTCATGTCCGAATAGGTAACCAAGTCAAGCGACTCTTGCTAGCCATCTTGAGTCATCAAGGCGCATGTATCGTCCATGGCAGACTCAATCGATGCCTGAGTAGCCACAACGTCCTTCTCGCCGGCAAGTACCAATAATGGACCAGCAAGCCTCTCTCGGCCGGTCTCTGCAAGCCAAGCAAAACTTTGAGCGGCAATGTCGTTTGTCTAACTAGGGCGAGCTAGGTCGTCGCCAGTAACGTTTCCGGACACCACACTATCTGTTGGCAGGCAGCCTTACGGTGGCTTCAGGACGTTGAATCACAGGTCGGGTGATACCGGCGTCAGGCCTGAGCAGTTGTACGATGGAAACAACGCTATCACGGCCAAGATGAGCTTCGGCTGTCCGCTAATAATGACCGGCGCCCATGGCTCCGAAGGATTTGCCAGCGCTTTCTCCAGATGCTTGAAGATGCGCTCCGGCAGATCGATGGCAACGGCCCCTTTATATCCAGCAATCGGCTTGTTCACCTGTCGTTCTGCAAAAGACCACGACGCTCCGCCGCCTTTAGAGTGACCTACGGCAACAAAACGCCACTCGGGATGTAGTAAATTTGTAAATGCGGTTCGAGCAGCAATGGTGGCGTTCCCGAGATCGTTTGCTTGTGCAGGTCCTGTGAGCCAGGGATGGTTGATGGGTTCGTCGGATGGCAGGAAGTCAAAACCGAGCCCAACATAGTCTGGCACGACCACAGCCATGCCCCGAAGTGCAAGAAAGAATGGAGCCATGAAATGCTACTGTAGGTTACAATAATTGCTAGGTGCGGAGGCCCTAACAAGCCAGAAGTTCCGTGAGCCCAAGCAACCAGAGGGTAGCCTTGTGTTGTAGAATTGAAAAATGGAAGCGATGTGCAGGTTCAGAGAATGTAGGCGGAAGCAGGCAAGATGGACCCTTTCAGGTTTGTGGTAGTATAGGTGATTCGAGACATGGAGAGCCGGCTGGGTACAAAATATTCTGACAAATCTGTAGCTTCCTCGACCTATTGTAGTCTCAGGGTCAGATTCTGCCTTCTGTGGTCGAATACTGCACAAAGCAGAGCTTGGGCATACTAGAGCACGCCCTAAGTCAGCCGGCATGCCATAATGTGGAACCCATTTTGGCCTCCTACTTTGACTGGGAATCCGTTTCTGCCCCTTACACCTGTAGGAGCTGATTTTGGGTCCACTTGTTAAAGAATACGCGACTAGTAGTTCAGCATCACCGAACCATACCAATTCAATGCCATCGGATTCAAACATATGACCTCTATTCGCAGTTTCCTTTATTTCTATGTGGGCCAAACAATAAACAGGACTGTCTGTTCTGCCTTATTTATGACCGTAACTTTACAAGCTGCTTACAGCAATAACACTACACAAATGTTACAGCCAGACCGTCGGGTATATTCCTCGCTTTCTTGAGTTTTGAGTAGCATTCGTTCCCAATGTCTTCTGACTAACTATCAACGTGTAGGGGGTTGCCCAAAGTGAGAGATTAATGACTGGGCCTGCTGATGTAGCCAGGTTGATTCATCAAATAGAGTCGGTCTTCGGGAGTCAGCAGTACCAGATGGGTCGTTGGGCAATGTGGCTCCGGCTTTAAGCAGTCGCCGAACGACGGCGTCATGTCGTCTATATGATGCAGCCCGCAACGCGTTACCAAAATACCCACCTGTCAAGTCGACATTGGCGCCCCACTTTAGGAGCAGTTGCACGATGCTATCGTGCCCTTCGAAAGATGCCGCATATAATGCGTTGTTGAACCACCCACCTTGGGCGTGGACGTCAGCCCTTGCCTCGAGGAGTCGCTGAACTATTGAGTAGTACCCTCGCCTGGAAGCCGATTGCAATGCATTGCCATACTCCCCAGTCTGCGCGTTAACATCTGCCCCTGAGTCGAGCAACAGCAGGACAATCACCTCATGTCCTCGGTCTGAAGCGGCTTGCAACGCATTCCCGTACTCCCCACTATACGTATCGACATCAGCCCCAGACTTCAGTAATGCCTTGACAATGTCGACGTGCCCTCGGTAAGACGCCGCTTGTAGCGCACAACCATAAACACCGCACTGCATATTGACATCGGCTCCCAAGTCGATCAGCTGCAGGACTGACTCAAGAAGGCCAGTAAGTGATGCATAATATAGTGGAGGTATAATGCCCTCGAACGCCATCATCATGTCAGTGCCCCGCCCTGGCTTATCGGGAGTGAAAAGTCGAACACAATTGAGATAAGAATATCTCTCGGACAAGAACAGTTCCATGCTTAATTGCTGGATTAAGATCGAGTCTTTCGTCTTCTCCGCTGTTTGAGCATGCTTAGTCCAGTACTGCGCTGCATAGCTAGCCAGCGGGAAACCATCAACGTCGTCTGGGGTCAGCATGGTGGGGCCACGGAAGTATAGAAGGTAGATAAGACATATCTGAGCGATATACTTATCAGCCGCGGTATCTATTCTATACCTTGAAGCCGCCCATTTTTGAACACGGCTCGAAACTAGGTATTCTTTGATGGAAAAGTGCGCCAGTTTGATCTCCTCAATCTCTCGGATTTCAGGAACACCGTTTTGGTAGACTCTAATGGATGAAGTTACTGTAGTGACCAAGCTTGAGCATATTGTCAATATATCTCGCAGTTCTGGAAGTCGGTTTTCAGGATTAAACTGAGGATCGCCTTCCACATTGATCGCAATCACTTCAGCGGCCTCCTCAATCCGTACTGGACGCGCGGCGTAAGCCAGCCAGCTTAAAACTTTGAGGGCATCTTGAGCGTATTCTTCGTCAATACTGTGCAAGATTCGGTCGTAAGTTGCGTCCAACGTCTTGGGTAATGATTTCAGCCGTTTGTGGAGGGTGTCGAGCTTCAGGCATGTTCGCAGCTCATCTAGTTGGCACACAACCCATCGAAACCTTGCAAGTCAACTTCAGTGGTTATTCCCCGTCGTAAGCTTTAAGAAAGGTTTTATTACTTACATGCCGTGAGCTTGCCCTGTTAGCGTTGCCTCGATCTCCTGTTGTACCTTCGTTGGCCACTTTCTCAATTTTGGGTCGCTCTGAAGCCTTTCATGTACGTAGACTTGAATGTCAGCAGTGACAAGTGTACTTTGGATATCAATCTGACCGGTAATTAAGGGGCTGAGAGTCTCTTCGATGTCTTTCTCTCTCCTGCTTGTAGCAAGAATGTGCAGCCTCTCAGACTTCCAACCTATAATAGTATCAATCAACCTCAGAAGTTCTTCTCTCTCGGTACATTCATCTAGAGCATCGACTATGATGAATATTTCCTTGAAATCTTCGAGCATCCGCCGTAGAGTAAGCAAAAGAGCATCCACCGTTGGCTGCTGGGTTCCGTCTTGGCAGCGCGAATAGACCATGCCTAGCGCTTCCGGTAGGGTTACAGATTGCACGGAGAGCTGCATAATTAGGGAACGGACCAAGCTCTCATGGAGTTGCTTCTCAAGGTTACTGAAATCGAAATAGAAGTATATAATCGCGAGTCCTTGGTCTGACTGGCAATGGAGTATAACATCTTGGATTATTGTGGAGCTGCAGACGGTTATTAAAGACATCCTTATAAAGCCTTGAGCGCAAGATGCCCCACCATAATACGGTTTTACCACACCCAGCTGTGATTCACTAATTAGTTACGAGCACATCAGAGCACCATCCGAGAGAAAAGCAGACTTACGAATTCCATGCAGCCAGAGAAATGACTTAGGAGTGATTTTCCAATTGGCAAATAAGTGACTTCTAATGAACCACGCTCCTGTTGTTTGCTGTTGCTTTTTGCACGCAGCATTGTGGTTTGAAGACGGGTCTGGCGATGATAGCCATCGACAGATCTTCTGACGGCGCTCATCGGCAAGGAACACGCTCTGTCCAATCTGCATCTCTGTGATACCATCTTGTAAACTAGAAATCTCATCCTGGATCTTACGAGATAGGGAACTAAAAGTCATCAGTCAGTTGGCAAGGACAAATCTGGATCGAGACCTTACATATGATCTGCAGTCAACGCTAAGTTGAATATCTGTTTGTACCGTTCGATGGTTGTGATAGCTTTATCAACAGCTTTGCTATTAAAAGGCCACAGCAACGCTCTCGACCCAAATTGCTTCATTTTATCATTTTCCTGCCCTGGGTTCAGGTTCGCAACTAACTCTTCCAAGTCCATCTGGCACCGCTGCAGTGGTCCATTAGATTGACTGAGAAGGCGCAAAGTCGACTGATTGGTCAAGGAAGGAGCCTTAACTAGGTCTGCAACGTCGGTTAAAACATCCTGGAGGGATATTACTTCATCGCGAAGACGTTGGATCTCTTTTCGAGCACTTTTGACCTCTAAATAATACTTTCGACATAGATCGAAGATCTTTTCCGAGATCTGGACCACGGCAATCACACTTGCAGCCGCGCTGAGGCCATCCATAGTGGCCCACGTATTTCATTTAGCTAACCTGAAAGGTTCTCCGTAACGGGGCCTCTCACTTTGACTGCAAGGCGTTTAGTGATGAAATAAGAGTGATGTTCGAGATATTTTGATAAATTATGTAAGTTTGTTGTTGATCGTTAAACTTACAGTATCCGATATCCCGTCACGCGCTTATGCTGCCTTAGGTCTCAGGCAGCTTATGCAATTTTCATGTTCAACGCAATTTTTCAAATAGAGCCTAAATCAGACAGGTAGCTGATCCTAATGGCATGTTCGTAGTGACACTTCCTCCAAAAGTGTTTACTTAAGAACTTATTTAGTCTTTCGTATTATTATTAAATCTTAATAAAAATTATATAAGGGACCACTAAGTCATATTAAGTGTGATTGCCATAAAAGCGAGAAAGTCAAACACGTATCGATGTAATAATCTTGCTTAGGGTGCCCAGGTTGTTCATGTGGTTCAGGCGAGCTTGCTGAGTTGAGTAAGCTTACTAACCGAATGTGATGCAGAAGAGAGAATAATTGATTCATGATGCCGCAAGGTCCGAAGCAAAATCAGCCGTCTCTCACCTCGCACTGCGCTAACATCCTTGTTATTTAGAAACGGCTTTTGATTTTCTATTAAATAAAGCAGATTCTAAATGAAAGTAATTTTCAGACTTTCTTACCTTCTTGCTTTATTACAATAAACTAACCTGTATTGAGATGGAGAGTTTATGCTTGTTGAACAGGTTAGGTCTAAGGACCATACCTAAAGTCTATTGTAGGCACCTGTAGGCACCTGTAGGCATCAGTAGGCAACAATAGGTATCAGTGTGATGACATGTGAGTATCACACCCCTATAAGTATAGGGATTCTCTCCTGTAGCTTAGGTTCTACAACCTTCAGCAATTGATACTTGTTTGCCCTATACTCTCTGAAGGCCACGTGACTCCTTTTTCTCTATTTTGAACAATGCTCTAGACTTGATATGATTTTGAGATGTCAGAACGAATTTTAGGAAAGAAACACGGTTCAGTTACAAAGACCAATGGTGGTATCTTACCAATATCATATCTACATAGGAAGCGCCCCCCCCCCCCCCCCCCCCAAAAAAAAGAGCAAGTAGAAGGTGATGATGAAAGACAGCCTTGAGGAGATCTGCTAGCTAGCGAAGGAGATGCCGATGTGACTCGTATACTCAAAGCAGTGCATCAGTAATGAACTTATTCGCTGGTTATCATTTGAAATTTTATAACAACTCATGATTGAACGTCTCGTAATATCACCCAAGACGTTTATTGCAGCTGAGAGCGAAGCCTGAGGTCAGCATTATGACAAATCGCCCCTGCTAGGTAACTGGACGCAACCATTCAACTCTCTCATCTCATTAGAGGTACTCAATGAAATACACTAAAGCCTTGAGATGGAATTTGATGCGCAGATCATGACGATTTCTGGCTGACCAACAACGAACATCGCGTGCAGTGTAATAAGAAGCATTTGCCTGGCACAATAGAGCAGCTCTGATATTGGTTTAAGCTGTCAATTGCTGACTTAATCAAATCTAACCTTGTAGGAGAGATTTGAATTGTTTCGTTACTCCCACCTTTGCAGTCATATTAGCTGTGCATTCTAAGACAACTGGGTGAGGGTTGCTGATGTACAGATATTTTCGTATCGACCATCTTCAGGATCAATTAAGTAGCCAGTCTCTTCAAGCACATCTTTTCACAAGATACTCTTTCTACTCCTGAACCAAAATTAAACACTCAAAACCAGACAGAATGAGCGCCTTTTTTGCAACTTCTATCGGTCAGGTTACTCTGTTGTCCCGTGGCTTCTGCGGCACCAAGTTCTCAGAAAGCCAAGCGATGTCTTCGACTTGAAGTACCAGTTCATGTCTCAACTAACAATCCTCGACAAAAGCAGTTGCGAGTTAATAGCACTATCGATGCAGTAGACCGGGTTGTTCACCCCGAAACCTTGTCAAACCTAAATAAGGCAGCACGCATTACCGGTAAAGTATTATCAACAGAAGTTTTTGCATAAAGGCTAAGCTGTGTGTCCCAGCCGATGGGGAAAAAAAGCAGATTTACTACAGATTGCGACACATGGGTTTGGATTCTATGGCAATAATAAATCTCCAAAGCCGGCAGGGACTGGTAACCACTAATACATATCCTTGAGAGGTATTGGGATGTCGAACTTCAACAAGACTAATATTTCTATGCTGACACAGTCCTTGCCCAGGGATACTAGATTCTCACGCATGATCGACTTGGTACTGGCGACTCTGAAAAGCAGACGCCTGCGACATTATACGCAGTGAAAGCACTAGTATGGTGATATTTAGTGATATTGTGGCTTGAGTCATATGAGATCGACTTTTTGATACTACACTAGTATAAGTATGAGATATCTCGTAGAGCACTAGTATTAATATGAAATTTTGATCTCATATCATATTGGCAATATACTATAATATCATGCCAAGGCTGAAATGCGGCTCTGCAGCTAAAACGTACCTAAATTGCCGAGGATTTTCTGCTCCTTGTCACGGTACACGTGACCTATATATAACGAAATAAGGAATTGACTTTTCGCCCAATTCTAGTACCTTTTTGGCCCGTTGGCGCAGCGGTAAAGCCTATTTCTATTGCTGTCGTTACAGTATTAGAAAAGCAAATCTAAATGAAATCTCTCGAGATAGTTCATCACGTATTACTAATTGTGAATAGCTTCATTTTAGGTCGATATCGTAGTATATCACAGTGTAGTATGATATAATATGATATTGCAAATTTGGCCGTGATACGTATGCAATTTTCAAATTTCATATTGCGTGGTGTATAGTATTTGATTTTAGGGGTCAATATATCGTGATATCACTAGTGCTTTCACTGATTATACGGGTGCATCTCGAGGTCGAAATCATCAAAGGGCTGACAACATTGGCATGTAGTGGCAAGCGGGCTGAAGTTTCGAGGGTGAAAATGGGAATCAGCTCCATATTACGGGCATACAAGCCCAAGAAAATCGCCCGTGTGGGCCGCTCTTATGGGACTATCACGACGGCAGGCTTACTGAGTTTGTATGGCAATGTGAGCGACGGTGCATTCCTGATGGGCTACCTGCCGAACAGCAGAACTGGAGTGATCACAACAAAGTCCTTTGGTTATGAATTGGCGAGAGAACATAGTCCCCACCGCTTCGATGACCACCCTTCCGGTTACCTTATGGAGTGAAATATTACCAACATTCAGGAGATCTTCTTTAAGGAGTTTCGAACCTGAAAGCCCCCTGCTACACCATGCAGATCAAGCAGGCAGAGACGGTGGGAGATATAATATTATTTGGCGGACCTGTTCAAGCGAGGAAACTTCTGGCAGATGCAGGACTTCATAAGGCTTACCGACGGGAACGATAGGATGTGCTGACATAAGATGCAAATAGTAGTCCCATAAGAGCTATATAGTTCTCCGCATACTTTATCCTCCGTTTGGCATGAGGCCCATGGACGTGACTACGGCTGTCCAGACCAGAATCTATAGCAGGGGCATAAGCATGATTTCTGAAGGTAGCTGAGCCTTGCAAACAAGAGTAGGGCACAAAATTACGGGTTGGCGTAGTTGAACCCACAAAAGCACAAACTGAAAAAAAGAATGACTGTACGAAAGTTTGCTATTTTATGTTAGAAAATTAGGGATTTGGTCTTTGCATCTGGGCTTCTTCTTGGGTACGCCGTTATGATCCCTGATGCTTCAAGAATTTTATAGCCAAGAACCTTGCCAATAGACCAAATTTCAGAGTGCATGCCATGCTAAGTCAGTAGTTTCAATTTTAAGTTAGTCCAACAATGAAAGAAATGAATAAAGAAGCTATGCCTAGCCATAAGTCTACTTTCGTATTCACTCTTGCAGTAAACTTTCTCCATCAGAGGATGGCTGCTGGGAGGCTATCATTAGTTGTGTTTACCCGCTGTGATTCGAAGATAAATTTCTCGCACCAAATAATGCTCTCCATGAATTCGCCCCTAGATCGACGAATTTTGGGTGCGAATCCGATTGCTGTTACGGCTGGCCAGCCTTCTCTAAACATGTTGGGTAGGCACTTGCTGTTCAATTACGACACCTAACCGCTCCATATCCGTGGATATTATGGTGGAATCGGAGCTCTATTGATTTCCTTTGATAGCCCACTCGATGTTTCCATCCGCCGAAGTCTTTTGTGACGGAGCAAACCAGAGCTGTAGAATAGTCAATCAGGTGAGCGAAGTGATATAATACTATTGTAGAATACACGCTTGTAGAATACAAAGAGAAGCGAACGCCCAGGTCCCGTACAACTGGGACGCGCGCCAAGCGCACCTAGCTACATATGGAATGCTAAGCGAGCCTCGGCTGCTCGCATTCCCCGTGACATCTTTGCTATGTAGTTGGTACGTGTCTTGGATGAAGGTATGCAAGAAACATCTTAATGCCTTAAAAGTAAGGCATGGAATTATTGTCCATTCTCCGCTGCGAGCTTGTCAAGCAAATTGGTGATGTTGGTCTAAATAAAATCAGATAAACTTGCTTCAACATCTGCCTAAGGTGATCCTGGAGAAGCAGGTGACTTAGGATTGTGGATAAAGGATCTGTTGTTGGTCTTCGAACGGTCTCTAAGGTCACTAAAAGCCCCCTTTCAGCCAACCGCTGGTTTGATTATCAATCTTCCCTTTTATCTATTTTCTCACTTTCAACTACGATGAATAAGCTACCCTTCACCTCAATCACTGGCTGCCATCAGGACGCCTTAGCAGCTTCTGCACAATCAAGCACTTGATAAAAGGGGCGAGTACGACCATGTCAGTTCAAGAAACCTTCAGATTAGCACATACAGCGCAATGTAAGCTACACATTGCAGCAGACCGGCCAGATAGGAATCTCCGGTTCATCCTGGGTCATGCGTTCACTTTGGACAAACTCAGATTGCGCATCGCAGAGGTACTTGGTATGCCGCCCCCAAGCACACAACATATTGATAGCTGGCAGATTGAAGAAGACTTCAGCGATGACGACGTCATAGAAGAGCCGCCTAAAGAGCGACGCGTGAGCTTCCACAGCCATAGCCATAACCCCACTCCCTCCATACCCTATGAAAGAAAACGCAGCCCTCCTCCCACTAAGACGTCCCCGTCTCCTTCGCCTCCACCTGAGCTGGGTGAATATGATGATGAGGATGAAGGTCTTTCGCTCCGCCGCTTCGCGTCAGGGGCCGATCAACCACCACGCATGGTCGACGACGAATCCTCCTCCGATGAAGAAGACGAACCAGAGCCGAGATCTCCGCCTCCACTCTCGAACGAAGAGCTAGAGAAGCTGACAAAGGGTCCTGGAGATGACAAGCTGGCGAGCGCATATCGTGGTATCCATAACTGTGTGTGCAATCCTGATGGTGCACCGACTGCTGATAAGATATGGGAGGTACCGAGCAAAGGAGAGAAGCGTTTGGCAGTCATCAGTGTCGCTGCATAATGCGTGATGAGGCGTTCAAGGATCGTGATTCACATCTGGGGCAAAATTGGAAGCGGAAATACTGCTGGTGTTGGTGGCTTATTGCAATGGATCCGGAATGGAGAGTCACGTATATATGAAGAAATTGCAGCCAGTTTCAAAACTCAATCACAAGTTGTGGTCTGCAGCTCAATTGATATTTCCTATTTTTCCTCCTATCGTTCATGTACTTTCAGGCTGCCAATCCCGGAAAAAGCTGCCTCCTTTCCTCTACCAGAATTGATACAATAGCCAATCAGCTCAATTATCTCTTTTTTGGTGTATATCTATATATTTTTAGCAACAAATCTTTCAACAACCCAGGGACGGCCTTCTGGAAATGGTTCAGGTCAAACTGTGTTTGTGGGATATGAATTCGGGGTGCCGACATAAAAACCTCTTCCACAGCTGGAGGTTTCTAGACATTCCTAGCGTGTCACTGACGCGGGGGTGTATAGTTTTGCCAATTTTTGCTACTAGGATCCAAATGTTCAACTTTCAAAGAATTCATGTCAAAGCCGGCGCCTTCGTTCACTTCGAGGCCTTTCTTTAAGCCCCCAACCTCAGGTAAGATAGACGCCCGTGCTAAGTTACAATTTCCAGGAATTGTACATCGGCCGAAAGCAAGCGCTTCGCTTTCCCTGCTGGAACATGCCTCCCGATGAAGCTTTGACCTTCCGTGTTTCGAATCTACACATCCGTTTCCATCAAACACTTTCGAAACTTACGAACCCACTTTATTTCAGAATGCACGTGACAACCCAAGCATTTACGCACTATGACTTGCATAGACGGCGATCTAAGGGGGATCATGTTTGAAGCACTCTCAGACTCGGCTTGGATCTCAAACAATAAATTCAGTGAGGCGCTGCGCCGCGGCTATAGACGTTGGTGAGAAAGATCGAAGTTTGAGCTTTGTGCTACGTTACCTTCGCACTTCCTAGGTCATTTCAGCTTAATGCGAATCGGATACTTTTTCCACATGGTAATTATCAGTGCGGCAACTAGCTTCATCCTGAAAAGTCTAGATGTAAAGCTAGCCTACGTTTCCCGTCTGATATCCAAAACAATCTGCAAGGCAGATTCTCTAGTTCCCCGAGCTAAGCTTCTGTCAAATATGTCCAGATGCTGAATTTCCGGCCCAAAACATCCCAATGCAGCCATGTTCTGTAGGTCCCGTTTCAGCAGCCTGATAACTGGACAATCACATTTCGCCTTCCTCATCGCGATCTTCGAATCTGGGGTCACCGTCTCCCGGACGTCTGACGATCCGGAAGGATTCACTTGATTGGGACGAGTTCTCCTTTGTGATGGTGCTTACGTCTTTCTTCTTCATACGACCCAGCCATGACATCCCAATCGGGACTCGTCGCTACATACCAAAGGAGCATTATATATAGCGCATTCATGACCTCAAATTTGATCTCGCTCTTCTTCAGACGAACTGGCTTCCGTTGATCGTTATTTTTAGTTACCTTCATTGTGCGTTTTCTACCTTATTGTACCACCACCTTTTTTCAATTCTTCCACTCTTTTACTAGACACACCGTCTATTTTCGTCTAAAAACCATTCTTTCATTTAAAAAGATACAATTGCTCTGGGAGCAATAGTATATATACAGCTTGAAATTGGCACGAAGTTTTGGAGTCAAGTTTCGACTTATTAAGATCTTGAAATCAGCAAATATGGGAAACACCATGATGAGGTCACTTTTCATTGCCTATGCGCTTCTTAATCTTGCGCCTTCTGCGGTGGCACAGGGAACGAATTTCATTACTCAAGGTATGTGACAATAATATTGTCCCATTGCCTTTGACGGTTCCCATATTCTGCACACCCAAGCTAATGGCCTCTCTAGCATGCACCTCCGATGCAGATTGCGCATCAGCATGCTGCGGCTTCAATTCCGGAAAATGTGCAGGCCCAATAGTAGCCCAAGAACGTGACGGCGGTTGCGGTTTCGGCGACGCGGTTCCCAACGATACCGCAGCTCAGATCCTGCGCGGAAATCTCCCTCCCTCCGCCCAAGGTCAAGCAAACCCCAATCCCGTCGCCGCCAGCCCTTCCACCCTCTCTACGGTCGTGGTTCCCGCCGCATCCCCGGCCAAAGCAGCAGGGACCCAGTTCATCACCGGCGCGTGCACATCCGACGCTGACTGCGCAAGCGCATGCTGTGGCTTCAACACCGGGAAGTGTGCCGGGCCCGTAGTTGCGCAAGAGAGAGATGGTGGGTGCGGATTTGGAGACGCGACACCAAACGATCGTGCTGCGCAGGCTTTCCGCGGGGCTCAAGTGACTGAACCGGCGAATGCGGCGGTCAACCAACCTGCTGCTACTCCGGCTGCGTCACCAGCTAAGGCACCAGGCACGCAGTTTATCACGGGCGCTTGTACTAGTGATGCGGACTGTGCGAGTGCATGCTGTGGATTCAACACTGGGAAGTGTGCTGGCCCAGTTGTTGCACAGGAAAGAGATGGTGGTTGTGGCTTTGGGGACGCGACGCCAAACGATCGTGCCGCGCAGGCTTTCCGGGCTGCCGGCAACTAAGTGAAAAGGATCGGTGATGTGTCGGGTTTAGAAAGCATATTGCTTGTCAGATGGTTTGGGGTGGAAACGAGGAGTTTCCGGCTGGCCTTGGTATTTTATATCATGTACTACCATTTTCTTGTATTTTGTTCAAACTTGGAATAGAAAGTTCTTTTCAGGTGAAATTGCGTCCATTTTTGAAATCAAGGTGAATCATACCCCTTCTAGGAAAGCATACGATAGTAGCTGTTTCGCATCAATCACGATTCCTAGATCTTCTTTTCTTCTGCTTTATCCTCTCGTGAATTTAACCAAAGAATCTTGCCTCGTATTCCTTCTTGAAAAAAAGGCATTAAACTTCTACAAAATTACCTGCGTAGGTGCGAGCCTCGGTTTCTTTCTTTCAATTTTGCTAGTGCCTCCTCGGCCGTGCTCCTGAATCTTGAACTCTGCTGTTGCTGTTGGTCATACTAGGTATTTTGAATTTATTTATGTCGTAAGAAAGGAGGATCGTGTTAAAGGTAATGGGAGTCCTGCGTTTGTGCGGTTTATCTCGGCACTCTATCTCATGTGACCAAAGTCACGGGAATAAATTCTACCTGTTATGCAAATACACGCAGATCGTATGCTATGGAATGAAGCCGACCAAATCAATTGAGTCGCAGGTGAGGCCACCAGGTAATGTATTTGAGTAAAACATGCTTGAACAGACAAATATATCACAAGTACTCCAGTTGTCATCTCTCATAATGTGGCTCATACACTACACAGTGATATTTTGGCTTGCAACGCTCTCTCAGGATTCCCTAATCTTCCCAAACCAGCCCTTCAACGTCGCAATTTTGATAGACAGAGTGCCGATAGGATAAAGAGACAATTGCCACACCTCCGCCGTCCATGCTTTCGTATCCACCACCGCTCCCCACCCTCTCGGGTCGTTCTGAGCTATTGTCGTGAATAAGGCTCCCCAATGCGTCAAGTCCGCAATGATGAGAATCAGGATTTGAAGTTGTGCGAGACGTTTGTTGGGTGGGGAGGAGAGCAAGATGGTGAGTCCATAGAGGAGTATGTTGAATAGGTAACCCGTTGACTGCTTGGGTAAAATAAGTGTTGGTAGAGGAAGGGAGGTAAGGAATGTAGACTGAGAGAGCGTAAGGATTATGCCATAGGTACTAAGACATAGTTGTTAGTTGGGCATTAAGACTTACTAATGTGACTTACATGAGAAGTGGTTCGATATATAGAAAGAAGATCCGCGGGAGTGTGGGCAGAAGGGATGCAGTCGTTTTTGCCATCTTTGCAACAAGTGCCTTATTGTAATTGCGACTGAGAAATACAACTAACGGATAATCGACTAATAGAGATGAAGAAACAGCAAGAGAGGGAATTGTGCTTATTTGTAACTATAAGCAAGACTCAATATTTAGGTTCACCTAATATGAGGGGGAAGGCTCAGTAGGACGATACGCTTGGACCCCACTCCCAATTGACAAATGTCGTGACGATCTGGAAATGGGGGAAGGGGGGTGTAGGCGGTGCTCAGAAATGCACGACATCGGTCTAGCTTTCTTTGTATATGCAGCTTGCAGGTTGCAATAAGCAATGAGACACCGCGCTTCCTTGAATTTCAAACCTTGGGAGGGGCTCAGCAAGACATGGGCGTTGAAAATTTAGCGAAGAAGGACCAACTTCTGTTCCTTCTTGGTTATCTCCCGGAAGTCCTGGTCCATGGCTAGTCCACATCTTGGTGAATCATTTCATGCCATTGAGAGAAGTGTACCACGTTGAGCCCTCATGTACATACACACATGTCTCTCATTTTGCATATGGATCAGGCGCAATGTCACAAATCACGGAATTTCTCCAGCATCACAAAAGATACGCCGAAGAAATAGAATTCCCGCTCAGAATATTTCAATCATGCACGCAAATATGACCACGAGGCGGTGGGTGAACGCTCTAGCGGTTGATTAATCGTGGCTAAAAAGTGTAAGGAGAGAAGATCGAGTCGAAGTTTGCGTCCAAAGTTAGTCAATCATTTTTGAGCGGACACTAGCGGTCAAAGAGGCCGCAATGCTTGGCATCTGTTTCCATGCCCCAAGCACCAATTATCGAGATGGCAATGACATGTCCATGAGACATTCTTGCATGAAGCTCATGCTCTGCAAGCAAATCGTTGAAATGATTACGGCTCTCTCTTTCTCGCTCAAAAAGCTCCCAGATATGTCAAAAATAAGCATTGGTCTCATCAGAACAAGCCCCTGATATGCTAAAATCTAACGCGGAGCTGTCCATCATCCAAGGACCCAAACTTGCGTGTAAGAAACTCCGACCCACCTTGATATCGGTATTTGAGGTACAAGGCCAGTCAGGCGGATATCTCAACATGGCGGATAGGTATATGAGGGCATATCCATACTTACCTGCGCTTAATCGAAACTCGATAGCGGCATGAGGTGTGCCTTAGTATTCCAAGCCTCTCCTCAATCCTACAGTAGTGCAAGATTCCCACATATCATTCGCTGATACAAAAAGTGTGGGGTTTATCCAAGATACATGGTCTCAGGAGGAGATAACTTTCTTGTCTTACATATCATCAAGAGAGCCTAGGCCCTTGCTCTCTTGAACTCTTGGAAGACTATAAAAGATGCTCTGCCGACATAATGGACCTCGATTCCCCAATATTCGTGCGGAAACCAATATCTGGCTCCGCAAGATGCACAGTATGGGATCGATAGTTTCTCGGTTGTCTATTCTCCTGACATGTGCGGCTTTCCTCTTTCTCCATGGCGTGAATGCCAAGCCGCATGGTTTCAAAGGTTCTCGCAAAAGTCGACTTGATATTCAGCAGAATCGACTTCCTCCTCGTAATGAACATATTTCCATGACGACAGTTCGTACATGGTTTACTACGGCCACTTGCTCTACATCAACACCAACTGCAACCTCGATCGCCAGTGGTTCATCAGGGGACAAGTGCAAGAAGACAAAAGTTGCGGTTCTAGGAGCGGGAGTCGCAGGTATCAGTGCCACCGTATAATCCCGACTTGAATGTATCAACGCGCAGAATTACTGATTCCTTCTAGCAAGCTTTGAGTAGCAACTCTGTTTCAGACTTCCTGATCCTAGAGTATAACTCTGAGATTGGTGGTCGTTGCAGACCAAAAAGATTCGGGCAAGGTCCAGATGGGAATCCTTATACGGTAGAAATTGGTGCGAACTGGGTCCAGGGAACTGTCACCGAAGGTGGTCCTGAGAATCCAATTTGGACGTTGGTAGTTCCCCTGTTTTGTCAAAGTTACATACATGCAACTGGAGCTGAAAATTTCAGGTAAAGAAATATGGTGTTAAAAATACGTTCACAAATCTCTCATCACTGCTCACATATGACACGACGGGACAAGTCGATTATTCAGACAAGTTCGATGCCTTTGATGATGCGTACTCCTTTGCTGAAGAGGATGCTGGCATTGGCATCGTGACCAATTCCCAAGACAGAGACCTTCGTTCCGCGTTCAATCTAGGTGGTTGGAAACCAAAAGGAGATCCGCAAGCAATGGCTGTCGAGGTAAGTCACACCAAACTCAGACATTAGCACCCAGCCACACAGAACGTTGGTTCCATTCGTATTTTTCGGGTGTTGGCACAACCTCATCGTGGAAACCGTGATTTGCATGCTGACACAAAGTATGTGTAACAGTGGTACGAAATAGATTACGAGTATTCACAGACCCCAGATGTGACCTCGCAACGGTTCACCACTGCAAATTTTGTAAGTCCCCAATCTCACAAGTTCAAATGACCTAATTTCGTCCTCCGGTCATTGCTAAGCACGGTAAACAGCCTCACAATATAAAAATAAACAATCTCTTATTCGAAGCTAATGAAGGTAGAACTCAACTTTCTATAGGTTCTCTGAGTACAACCAGTTTTCCATAGACCAGCGTGGATATAACACCTTTATCCACGGCCAGGATTCCGAATTTCTTGATGACAAAGATCCTCGCCTCCTGCTCAATACGATCGTGACCAATGTCACTTATAGTGATTCAGGTGTAACAATCCATGCCAACGATGGAAGCTGTGTTGAGGCAGACTACGCCATCACTACCTTCTCACTTGGCGTCCTCCAATCTGGTGACGTGACTTTTGAGCCACCGCTTCCAGGCTGGAAAAACATAGCCGTTCAGACCATGCAAATAGGCACCTACACAAAAATCTTCCTCCAGTTCCCACCTGATCAAGTTTTCTGGCCGAAAAATACTGAGAACTTCATCTACGCCTCCAAACGCCGCGGATACTACACCGCTTGGCAGAACCTTGACCATCCGAACTATTTGCCGGGCAGCGGCATCTTCCTTGGCACCGTGACGACGGATCAGTCGTATGTGGTAGACAACCAGGACGACGAGATCACCAAAGCAGAAGTGTTGGTTGTACTGGCGGAAATGTTCCCCAACGCCACGATCCCCGAACCAATTGATTTCATGTATCCACGCTGGAGCACGATGCCGTGGGCATACGGCTCATTTTCAAACTGGCCGCCTGGATTCTCGTTCGAGGGACATCAAAACCTACGAGCAAATGTTGACAGGTTGTTCTTTGCGGGTGAGGCTATGAGCACGGAGTACTACGGATATTTACAGGGTGCATATTTTGAAGGTAAAGCTGTGGGAGAGTTGGTCGCAGCTTGTGTGAACGGCACGAGCTTGTCCGGTTGTGTCAACATGGTACACTATGAGACTCTTGTGGGTAATACGCCGCCTGATGCCTATATCCCGATTAATGGCTGGACGCAGACTAGTTTCCAGGCGATTGGAGACACCGATCTTGAGGGAGGAGGCGGGTAGTGTCGATATCATATTAAGCAATCTATCAACACCACAAATAGCGGAGATGCATATTGGAAATACGTTCTGTACCCTTCGCTATACGTAAGATCCCCTCTTCTAAAGTCTCGTCAATGCTTTAACGTGCCCATGTAAGTCTCGAGCCGGCGCCTGCGAGTCACAAGCAGCAGTTTACATAAGGGAAGATAAAATCACAATATGATACCTGAACCCACAATCACAATAAATCGGCTTATGCTTGTCAAGTATCTTGAATCTTTTAAATCTTTTTTTTTGGCACTACGTCACATCAATACACATTGCTTTGAGGATAATATGCAGACATCAAGAAATTAACAGCATTCAAAATTTAGTTTTCCGTTACCAATTGACGATTATTCGCAGTGCATATTCATCATTCCCAACTAGCAGTCCCATGCCTCGCGAGCCAGTAGTCCACAGAAAATCCACATACACCCCTAAGTTGTCCCTTATCGAAAGTACCTAATACAACAGGAACCAAGACATTCCTGACATCGAGCCTCACATTTTAAGCAGACCCTATATACATCCTACCAAGGAGGGAGATAAATATTAAGAATATTGACCCGCGTTGGAATCTTGAAAAAAAAAAAAAAAAAAAAAAAACCTTGCTGGGCTAGAATTACCTGGCTAATCCGCAGGCTTGATGTGGTTGCTCGAGGAGACTCAGTTCACAGTTTCGAGCGCATTATAGAATACGTCGTTTTCGTTCGTGCGTATCGGTACTCCTACTATCTCTCGAATTGCGTTGGCGAAACCCGCTGCTCTGTGCGGGTCTAGAGACGCCAAAACGCCGGCCAGCTCAAGTGGGTTGAGCTCTGCATCTTCTTCAAATTTACGGGAAAACCCTATCGGGCTTCGCAGTAATGTGAGGGTTATTAGGCCCATATCTGGCTTTTGATCGGCCAAGAACTTGACCTTTGCTAAATTGCCGGTACTAAACAGCGAGTTCTGCATGTCTTGGAGGCCATAATACTAGCGGTCATGATAGCATAATGCAAGGATGTCCATCCCCAACTATCTTGCCGGTTGAGATGTTTTGCACAACCATTCTCAAATAAATAACCATTCCAGAGACTCGGCATCATTGGGCCTTGGGACGCGGCAAGATGTAGATGTGTCCTAAAATTGTCCAATATGATGACGCATTGACATTGAATGTTATTGACAATCTAATGGCACTTGCACTATCGTGGCTGCAATTGTAGTAATCATGAAACAGGCTCCCAAGGGTCCTAGGCCCTTCCTGAGCAGCCACACGAGCAGCGAAAGAGTTCATTCGGACGTCAGAAGCCCCGCTAAAATTTCCCGCAGAGCTTCACACTTGATTTCAGCCATACACATCAGCCTTGGGCGGCCAGGCAGGTGGCTCTTGGCGTACGAACCACGCATCACTCGAAAGGCAGCGCGATGATATTCACCTCTAATGGTTGTTGCCTTAAGCCGCTGGTGGGCCATAAATTATGGCCGATTGCAATCACACATTAACCCAAGGTACACATGACAGATTTATCGACTCACATCTGGTGAGGTGATGCTTGCACAACATACCAACCTTACCGATGATAAGTAATAAAATGCGTGTTCATACTACAATAACCTGAATTCTATCACTCAATCACTCGTCCATCGCTGAATCCGTCCACTATCGAGACCCTATTAACGCTGTATCTTCCTCACATCTTCTACTGTTTGGCTCATAAACCTAACCTATGTAGGTCACAACACTTGAGATTCAACTATGTATGGTCTTTCTACGTCCTGGACTGGCAAGACCTATACTTCAGATTAATCTCCTAAAAGGAGTTGCAGCTTTCTGTCTGTGCACCAACTCGGATACCATCACCACTGTATATTTTGACCTTCCAGCTGTGTTCGGTAGTAGCGGAGTGTGTCCGCGCACTTCGTCTGACCCCGAATGGAGTACAAGCCACTCGATGTGTCGAAAAGCGAATTTCGGCTCTTGACTGTTTCTCCTCCCACGGTTGGAAAAGCAGAAAGCGGCTTTTTTGATCCGGTTCGATGTAGCCTGGAACACTTCTCGCTCGACGATCTCAAGCCAGGTAAAGAACTGATCAGACCGAGTTGGACTTCCACGGCGCGCCGAGAAAATGGCTCCCGATCAAAAATTCGATTGTTTAAGCCTAGCTTCATTGCCTCGGTCTCACTTCTAGTGATCCTGCTTTTCCTATACACTCTCCATAAACGCAAATTTTCCATCTCACACACACTGGGCCTTTGCCATTATATTTCCTATCTTACTATACGATCAGCCCTTGGGGAAGATATTTCAGTCGCACTACAGAAAGCTTACCAGCGTCAGTATTTTAACCGTGTTTGGAGTGTGATTTTTTCTATCCTCATCAGCCTAACTACGTTGTACGCTTGCTACCTTATATTTACTTCGTGGCGTACGGCTATTATTTTCCCCTTCACAGGGTTCATCTCCGAGTTGCTGCTAGTGAACCCCTTTCGGAGAGCACTTCAAATGCTAAATATTGACATGAACACGGTTTTGTTGGCTGAAGGTGAACTATTAATCCCTGACTCCCGGAAATTCCGGTTTACCTGGGGAGATTATATCGCACTTTCGTATGTTTGGGGGAACCCCGATCCTGCTAGCATGCGAGAAATTGTCGTGAATGGAAATATAGTGAAAGTAAGAGAGAATCTTGAAGCAGGCCTTCGGAGGATACGTTGCACCCCAGAGGCCTATGCTGGTGTTAGGCTGTGGGTAGATGCTCTTTGTATCAATCAAGAAGATTCGCACGAGAAAAGTCGGGAAATCAAACGTATGCGGAAAATATACGAAAATGCCTCGACTGTTATGGTTTGGCTTGGGGAAGAAGCGGAAGAAAGCGACATCGCGGTGGAGACGCTCCGATATCTTGGTCAACGATCTACAAATATTCAGATCGACCCAACATCAATGAGATTTGTTCAAGGGACAACTCCGCTGTTCCAAAACATCATAAAACCTATCTATCGATTCCTATCCCGACCTTATTGGGAGCGCCTATGGATTATCCAAGAACTTGCCATGGGTGATAATTCGACTGTAATGTTATGCGGTGGTCTTCGATTATATTGGGGAGAAGTCTATGAAGGAGTGAGATTCCTTGCAGCTACACTAGGAAGCCAGAGGCAAAATTTCCAAAAAGAGATTGGAGAAGAAAGTTTCAAAGACCTGTCCAGATTGCTTTGGTTGATTTGCCAGCTGCATGACATATTGCCTGGGACCAAAGACACTACCCAGGAGGCTCTGGACATAGTACTACGCCTTGGGCAAAATGCAGCCACATCTGAACCTAGGGACAAAGTATACGGTCTACTGGGCCTATTGGATCCGACAATTTCCTCAAGAATCACCCCTGACTACTCCCTACAGGTCCGCGAAGTGTACGTTAGTTTTGCAAAGTCAGTTATTGAAGCTACAGGGGATTTAGGAATCATCTTGACCGGAAGCCGGATAGAACTTTCGGACGATTGGCCATCATGGGTCCCAGACTGGACATTGGGTTTTGACCGACATCACGCTGGTTTCAACGCGCAGTATAGAGCAAGTGGATCTAGCTCTGCACGTGTCCGCTTCTCTAACATGGATGAACACTTATGTTGCGAGGGTTTCAAAATTGGCAACGTCTCCTCCTCGAAAGAGATCCAGCATAAAAAGCTCGCTTTTTGGCCACACCGAAGTGGACATCAGTTCGGCGACGAGGAAGTACTCGCGTCTAGCTTCAAAGGCGACGTTAAACGTCTGGTGCACGAGTCAGGTGCCGATTTTCCACGCAAGGAGTACAATCCATTGACAGACGAGGCCGAGATAGAGGAAGAGATCAGGCCGAAAACAAAACCCGGCCTTTGGCAGGACAAGTACAAGCACAATCGTAGAGAAGCATTCGAGTACTTCATGCACGGGGGTATGGCCTTCGATCTGCTCACAGGTCGCAACCTGGGGAGGGTCTTCAACCAGGCCATGCTGGTAGATGAAACCTTGGAGTCGGTTTTCGAAACATTGGCCGACAAGGAAGAAATAGCAATCATCCACGGTCATTCAGTCTCTGCTTCTGAAAGTGTGGAAGAGGGCGATATCATCTGCATATTACTTGGGTGCCAATATCCAGTCATTTTACGGCCGAATAAGGAAGGCTATTCAATTGTAGGGGAGTGCTATATTGATGATGCTATGCAGGGAGAAGCGATGGCATGGCTTGACTCAGGGGATTGTCAGCTTGAAGAGTTCACTCTTTATTGATGTAGAGATGATTGTTTTTTGAGGTCAGAATTTCTTACTTTCGTATGGCTGTATTGCACGCGAACGTAAAACCTACCACAAATTGGACCCAGGGAGGTTTTTATTGACATGGGAATGGTGTACAAAAACACAACCTAACCTTGGCGGTAGATCACCGCCGTATATTTATCTACTGAATGTATACCGCTCCTTCTTTACATTTATTGATATATCCGCGCTCTATAATGTCGTTCTACGCTTCCTGTGCATTTCCCCGCCCCAGCAGCTCTGAAGGACACCGACTTACCTGTAGCGATGCGTTTCCGGTGCGGAAGGTCTTGGCTCTGATTTCCAAGGCTCATTGCCTAAAATCTGTTTTATAAATGCAAGTTCTCCTTTTCCCTTGAGAAAATCATAAATGGGCCCTTACGCAACACCCGATTCTGCATGCGAGTTTGGCCGGAAAGAAGGTTGAGCACCGTACTTCCATCGGATAAGCCCCCAGCCCTTAGCTCAATGAACACAGATCACCAGCAGATACATGTTGGTAACTTTAATCTGATGAGAAACCGTATCACCCTGCGCTGATCAGCAATTCCGATGTGGGTATTCGAGCCATAGAACCCAATATCTCTTGGCGAATTGTTAAGGCTGATAAACATGGCCGTTATTTTAGCCACCTACAGAAAATAGGGGGTCGGCTGGTAGAACATCGAGACTAGAAGTCATGAACCGCTATTTGACGTGCCATGAAGGGTAACATTCTACTGGCAGAGATCGTGTGGAAGAAAGTTTTGTAGCGGCTTTCCTCAATGTTATCTAGAGTCTAGCTCAATAATAATGAAATTTCAAAATATCTGACAACCCTCAAAGCCACTGGGTAGACCGGCTTATCAGATGAAAACATATATCTCAACTATTCTCTTGGAATGACATTGGAGATGTCGGGAGTGGCTGACTATCGAGCGTGCGAATAGATCAGAAGCTTTGTTTCAATCATGCTAACCTCTGACTAGAACCCCATTTGCAGCTTCAGCCTGTCCTCTTTCACAATTTCGTCCTGTCTGCCATAAAATTCAGGTAAATCCCAGGTGATGTCGATGTACCTGCCAGCCAACCACTCTTTCCGAGGGGAGGTAAGAGAGACCAAAACATCCCCAGCCAGCCCCGGATCAGTACCAAGAACTGCGACACGTCAGCTCTGTCCCATAATCCCTAGGGTTGCCTGCATACCTGAATGTATTTGTTTTGGCATCTTTAAAGACAATTCCGTCGCAACTCCACCAGGATGGATGCTGTAAGTTAATAACCCTCGGTCCGCATATTCAACGCACAAATATTCCGTAAACCTGATAACTACGAATTTGCTCGTTTAGTATCCGCTAGCTCCTAGAGTAAGTGCCAATGCGCCGATACTGGTCAAATTGATAACTGTCTTGTCGCCTCCCTTCAAAAGCAATGGCAGACACGCACGAGTCATCCAATAGACACCTCTGACATTGGCTTCCATGTTCTGCCACCAATCGAGAGGCTCAGTATCTGCGACGGGCAGGAAGGTGCTGAGATATCCTGCATTGTTGATTAATATATCTAGATGTCCGAACTCGTTCTCAATTTGCCTTGCTGCTTTGTCCACGCTAGATTGATCGAGAACGTCAAGCTTGATCTTTAGCACCTTTGTTGCATTTCGGCCTGCCGCCTGGGCTGCGGAATGCAGTTCGGTTTCGAGGCTTGCAAGATCGGAACGTGCTCCTACTACAACCGATGCCAGCTTTGGCATAGGAGATGGCAGTCTGCCGACCGACGCCCTTGGAAGCGCCTGTTATAAACGCAATTTTGCCAGTGAGGTCTGCCTTGATAGGATCGATTGCAGGAAAAGTTGCGGAGTGGGTGATCTTGGTGAAGCCGAAACCTGCAAATATGTTACCACCGACATTATGTGTAACATGCATAGACATACCGGTCTTTGGGGGCACTGATGGGTACGGCATATTGTGCAATTAAGTCCTCAGGGTTAAAGTAAAGAAAGATCAGGAAGAACAAGACAGAAGAGATTCAACTTAGCCATGGCGAACTGCGAAGTGAAGCTTTTTTAGATGTATGCTGGCTGTGTCATCATTTGACAATCCTTGATGTTAGACTAGAGTGAAATATGTACGATCCATAATGCTTCTTTGAGAAAGTTTAAAAGACTCTTCTCTTGATATGGAATAGTTTCCTGAAGCATGTTGTCAATATTGAATTGAAGGCAACCAGAGTAGTGCAGTTCGTAGCGCAATGCCAAGACCGCGGGCTTAGTCATTGTCCTATCCCCGTGATGGACCATAACCCCGATCCATAACCTCCATCAAATTCATGCCCAAGATTTCTACAACGGAACTTAAAGGGGAGATTCCCATGCGACCAGCTTTGCATTGAGATACGAGCTATCCAAGACGAGGAGAAATCACTGCTGAAAATGTGCTTTCTAATGGTTCGAGGATACATTCTCCTCAAATGTCCAGCGCACGATGGTCTCATCAATGTCAGAACATCTACCATGGAGTCCATGGAAGACATTAAACCCCTATAGCGAACCCACGACAGCAGCATGCTCATTAAGTGTGCCTATCTAGATATTCTACTCTATCTGGACCGAATGATGCCATTGATTTGCAAAAGTGGGATGATGAGCCGATTTTCTTTGTCCGTTGTTCAAGTCTGAATGGAAGATTGGAGGTAACAGAACTCTTTATCAAGTGTCAAAAGAGATTTAGCGAGTGCCTTTGAACATGGCAAGCGAGAGTTAGTACCTTGCAGACTATCGTTTGACTGCAGTGATTTGACTTCACCAAGTTGTAGATCGGATATATCGAGAGCACGAGGCACAACCATTCTTCATGCCCACGGTAAATAGGAAAACCATCGGGTATCGGGGATACTCCAAAATCGTGTGATAAATAATGGATTATGGAAGCCACTTTCTGTTTCCTTATCAGGATTTGTAAACTTGACCAACGAGCTAAGTTCCGAATGAAGCACGCCTTGAGCTCGCATTAGCACGCGATTGGCAACCTGAACTTAATAAGCCGAAGTCTAACGTCTTTACCTTTTTGTGCATTTATTTGGCATTGGCAAAAAAACATATTGAATAAGATTAAGTTGTACAGCTATGCCTTCTGCATCTCCAGCTCCGATTCGCGTAGGTATTATTGGTGGGGGACCAGGAGGACGTAAGTGACCTTCACACCGAATATACCTTGCTATCTTGTAGCCCAAAAACCTTTATAGAAGTCAAATAGTGTATATGAACAATAACTTCATGTATACCATATGTTCCGAGTATCGCTATTTCTTTACATCAAAGCTAAATCTTTCTACATATAGTTGGCACAGCCATTGCACTTTCAGCACTCCCTAATGTGTCAGTCACGATCTATGAGCAAGCAACAGAGCTTCGAGAGATTGGTGCTGGAATCCAGATTGGTTTAAATTGCTGGAAAGTGCTCGACTTGTTCGATGCCGCGGATAGGGTAAAGGGTCATAGAGTTACCAAGAACTTGCATCGGTGAGTATTACCCCTTTTTAATTATTTTCTCCAAACCTAATCTGGATCGCTGAAGCACGGAGAAACATTTGCTAATAGCTGGTAGCAATGGACTAACTGGAGAATTGCTTCTATCTCAGGGTGCTTCTTCTGATCCGCCTCGCGTTCAATCGCATCGTGTTAGGAGAACACGACTACAATCTGAACTGAAAGCCAGAGTACCTGAGGGTATAATTAAGTTGAAGAAGCGGCTTGTGAAAATTGAAAATCTGGACGACGGAGCTGCGCGTCTCTTTTTTGAGGATGGAGCTGAAGCTGTCGTTGATCTGGTTGTCGTAAGTGTCAGGTTGTCAGCAAAATCAACCGCATCGGAAAGTTTCAAGAGGTGTTTTGCTCTCCGGACATGCACGTACTCCTTAAACATGCCCTGGGAGTAATTCGCTTCTTGAGATAGCCCCGTCTTCCAGAAACATTCTTGAATAGGCAAAACTAACTTTGAGGTTATGATAAAGGGTGGCGATGGCATTAGATCTTTAAGTTTATCTTCTCCCAATCCTAGTTGCCATGCTCATCAGTTTGACAGGTCGTGAGAGACCATACTTTCAAAGGCCACGAGATCCAGTTTACAGGTACAACAATCTGGCGAACACTTATCCCGCTCTCCACTGTATCTCCAGAAATAAATGATCATACCTCGTGGTGGCACGGAAAAGCTGGGCACGTCTATTTTTCCCCCGTAGATGATCCATCTGAAACAAGTGATGACAAGCAAATGTTCGAGATCGCTTGCAGAAACATCATAAACCCAGCGACTGCAGTAGGTAAACGATACAGTTGGGGAGTTCCAGCCACTAAGGAACGAGTAGAAGCTCATTTCACAGTTCGTGCACCCTTTCCAAACTGAAGTACAACACATACTAATGCGCATTTTAGGACTTTGATCCATTAGTTCGTGCAACTCTAGCAAGTGTCCCTGAAGGTAACTGGAAAGAGTTCGCTGCGTTTGCTGGACCAAGATTGCACACATTGCATGCATGGGGTAAAGTCGTGCTCATTGGAGATGCAAGCCATCCTCTCTCAGGTATGACAAAATAACTCAAAAGAAATTCGTGCACTGCTAACATAAGGAAAAGGTGCATTTGGCTCTGGAGCAGCCTTTGCCTTGGAAGATGGCTATATTCTCGCTCGAGCTATCGAGTACACCCGTCTGAACTCAGCCCAAATTATCCCGGATGCTTTGAAAATATTCGACACTATTCGCTCACCCTATTACGCGCGTATGTATGAGTACCTTGATGAACAGAAGAGTAATGCCATCCAAGCCAAAGCCGTAAATCCAGACCAAACATTTGAAGAAGGGTTGAAGATAAGACTAGATATGTTCAAAGGGGGCGAAAATATGAAATGGATATATCGGAACAATATTGAGGAGGTTTGGGAATCTTATTTGAATGAGCTAGACAAAGGGAAGAAATAAGTGGTAAGGTGCTGTGAGGCTACCTTTATGGGTTGCTCGAAGCTCTAGAGCTTTGAAGAACCGATATCCAACATCTGTCGTGCCTCCTGCACCTCTCGGCTCGATAGACATGCATTAGACATAATGCACGCTAATGAAGCTTTCTCTCCGTGCCACCCATCTCTGTGCCTACATTTAATGGCACATTATTTTTCATGTCAATCATGGTCTATGTAATAGACCATGTCGAGGTAGTTCTTCGCCAATGTTAATAGTGTTACATAGAAGAGAACATTTCCACTCACATCATTTAAGCATTGGGTGACGAATCACACTTGCGATCAACGACCGCCCAGCGATATCCCATCTCGATCCATGCTTATGTCCAAGACTCAATAACCCGTGTCGGATATCCAGCCCTTCTTCAGCACAGTCAGCACGACATTCGCAAGCTCACTGGAAGTAGGACAACACACCAATTCTTAAATCATTTCCCAAGTTTTCCTTTCCCCCTCCGAAAACATGCTCACCCATCAACCCGGCAGCAGCATCCTAAAACAGCATTAGCATTTCTTCGCAAATCAAACATCCAAGGATGACATACCTCAACAGAGGAAGTTGCAATGCTCGAGCAGCGGGGCAAGCCCTCGCCAATCTCAGCACCAAAGCCCGTCATCGTCAAGAAGACGAGCGCAAACAGCGCGTTCCAGAAGTCGAAAAGCATCTTTGTGAGGGGGTGTAAACACCGCACGCTCGTTACCCCTTCCCAGACCCGGGCTTCCTCAACCCCTTTATACCGTTACCCAGTGGGTCCGCATCGTGAACTTGCTGAGTGCTTGGCATACTACCCTAATGAATGCGTTGGCATACCCAACCACCGTGGGCAGTGCTTCGGGTCCCGCCTACGTATGTTTAGAGGAGAGGAACTCGTGGTCGTGGCTTCATTGGGGGTGTTTTTGCTACGTGAGAGGTGTTTATTGGATGGTAGAAGGACGGCTCACCGCCATTCGTAGGAAGTGAGACCAAGGGGGTTGGGGGCAACGGTTTGTGAGGTACTCTGTGCCTAGGTGTGGGGCTTGCGGTGAGCTGTGTATGGAAAAGAGTTTATCGGGGAAAATCTTTTGGTTGACCGCCGTTTGAAGAGAGGCTGGATGTCTCGGGTAGGCTTTATGGTATCCGGCGGGGTGCTGGCTCGGCCCGTGCCCCGCATAACCGGACTTTCATAAGCCTACTCAGGGATTTGGCTGGTAATTGCTCTATTATATATAGTTTCTTTTATTGGCCTTGCCACCTCTGATCTTATAAAATAATGAACAATACAGGTTTGGGGCAAGCATCTCTACCATCCCATTCATCACAATGCTTTCGACATTGGTCTCCGACATATCAAACCGAGGATGTAGGACTACCGTCTCAATACACCTTTCCAAGTCATCTATTCAGCGTCTCAAGCTCGCCCAATTCTTTCTCGTCCCACCCGGCCTCCCTCAGAATCTTCAAAATCACATCCGTCTTACCCACACAATACTCCTCCACATCCTTGATCCCTCCCGCAATCAGCCTCCTCTTCGCCTCGGCATACTCATTCCTTAGATCATCCCTCTCTGTCACCATTTTTTTTAGCGTCAAGTGGTTCCTTATACTCTGGCAGCCTTCGATGACAACATATGTGTTGCGCTTCATCTCGGTGACTGTAGAGGGAGGCTTGCGGAAAGCATAGCGTTCTGGGACTCCAAGTTCACCGCGGGATACATAGCCTGCAGCGACGAGGGCGGATGTTGCGGGAGCAAGAGAGGAGCGAGGGATGATGATTGCGATGTCAAGTCTATTCGGCTTTATGAGCACTGATGGCTACTTCACCTTCTCTCACACAAAGCAATTAACATCCTTTAAAAAGGTTCTCTTACATCGGTTTCGCGAGAAGACCGGGAACAGATGTGCTTCCGACATGCTCAATGGAGATTATAGATATGTTACTAAGGATTTTTTGGAGGTCCCCTTTTACGCGTGCGAATTCTGTCAGCCATTGGGGATTGTGAGGCTCGAGTATAACGCTCATGATGGGAGAATTCACAGGAAAAGCGTGTACGGTTATCTACGAGATACAGTTCACAAGTTTATATCTCCCATTCTATAGTAGTCAGGGTTAACAAGAGTGACTCATACGGTCAATACCTCGCTTAGTGGTTGTTACATATCTGCTCCCTGTAAAGTCTACTTTAATTTCGCTGGCATGCCCCTGACCACAATTAAAAATCGCCAACTTTGTGTTCGAAGACGCCGCAGCAAGTCAGTGTTATTGACAGTTTCACTCTTTAATGTTTTTGGCCCAGGTAGCATATAAAAGGTAATGGGCCGGGTAGGACTAGATAATGTAGCACGTGACCCGTGCTGCTGGCTAGTCTTGGCATAACGCCAGCTGCCAAGAGATCGCAACTGCGCCTGTCTAGTCGTTTTTCTTGACTCACATCAAATACATCATCTTTAGGCAGGGTTCGCTAAAGGAACTATCGAGTAACTTAGTCGTGCTATCACGGATTTCCTTTTCAAGATACGTCTTCAGCGTTAGTCCTGTGACCGGACAAACACTTCTAGCCAGGTTCAGAATTAAGGCGTCATGGAAGCAGCAAGAGAGATGTCCGAAGCACAGGTAAATACGGCACTATGAACTAGTAATTTTTCTTAGCTTTTCTGTCGATAGTTCTCTGTATGTGCTAGAGGCTGATAATGGTGTAGGAACTCGCTCTTAGGATTGAAGAGAGCTGTGCAAGGATATTGCAAGAAGTCAAATTATTTGAGTATGGAAATCCTTCACAGGTTATGGAGTTTTGAATTTCCATGCGCCAGTCTTGGAAAACTGGGACCACCCTGGAAGCTTCGATCATCTTCGTTAAATCTTGAATACTGTACTTGGTTTATGATGCGTTATTATCCACTAACCCCATTTTTCAATTTAGGCAATTCACTGATAGCGACGATCAAAAACTCAAGGGGGCCGTAGATATTAAAGGGCTCAAATCTATGATTATAGTGGAGCAAAATCGAATTAAGAAGGTATTGCTTCCACATTCCGCTTGGGGGAAAAAACTGGGCTGAAGATTTTTGGTAGCTTTCGCAAGCAGATCCAAGCCACGAGGGTCACATTAGTAAATTAAAAGCCTCGAATCATAGTTTCGAGGATACTGTTTGGTCTGTTGCGAAGACGTGTATAGGGCTGTTATCTGTCAACTCTCGTGGGAAGCCTGAGATCATCTGCTCCAATGGCAGGGAATGGGTAAAAGTATCAGCAGTCACGGAGAAGCAAATAATGTGGGAAATGGTACAAAGACCTGTTTACTGGAAGAGCTGGCATATTCAAGATACAAGTTGGAGATTGGTTTCAAGTTGCAGCTCGACTTTGACCATCTTGAATCTAGATCCATCCAGAGAGACTAGTTACAGCAGACCAACGTCGTCCAAAGCCAATGCGTATTTGGCAATCTCTAATGCATTCTTATATGCTAGCTCTTCTGGTATCACTCCTCTCACATCCCACTTTGTCGCGGAACTAACTCAAAAATCGACAGACGAAACTTGGTCATGCATGTTTTGAACCAGAAGACAGTGATGCCGATGGCGATGAAAGCCATCATTCCTCTGATCCCAGCCCTACATCAGAGTTAACAATATTTAAGCAAGTCAACGATATAATGCTAGCTTCCCGCTCGGGAATCAAGTTTCGTTCTCCCGCCATACGACTTGTATTATCTAGGATCAGAGAAAAGAATTCTTCATCATACATTTCGGACGTGCTGAGAGACATCAGAGCGTTAGGTCGGTTTAACTTTTCTGCATCAAAATCTACAAAGAAGCGACGGTTGAAGATATGACAAAAGACTAAATGAGATTAGGAGTAATTGTCCAGACTAAAGACGACCTCCCGACTTCTCCCTCAAGTATTAATGAAAAAAATTTGTTGATGGCACCAGACAGACTTACTTTGTTTTCTCAAACTCTTAACATCGACTGCACTCTTCTTATAACGCTGTGTAGCGATATCTCATATGGTGGAGTTGAGGTTCAAGGCTGGTAAGCAAGCTCAGCACTCTCTCCTGAATGGGAATGATCACAAGTACTGACAGCTAATTTCTATTTTCAGGCATACCAACTCTGTGAAGAGCCAAATAAGCATTGAATCTAGAGAACCTCTGCTCCCTCACAAGATATGGCGAGTACTGGGGACTCATCCGCTAGTATGCACCCGCTCAGCCTTTGAGAAATTACATGAAGTTGTGGAAGTAATTGGAACAGCTTCTGAAAAGAAAAGAGCGTCGCTTCTTTTCGAGCAGGAAGGTATCTGCAAGTCTCAACAACAACGAATTGAAGAATTGCAAGAGTTATCAACATATAAAATACCGGCGTCGTGGAATTTGCCAATCCAGGTGCTTGAAGCCAAAGATGACAGTCTTAGGAAATTCATCCCGGCAACAGTATTTAAGAAGATAACGGAGGACTTGAAGGACATGAGCCCAACGACACGCTCCACACTATACTTTGGCTGGAGTGAAGATATAACAACGTAAATGTGTGCAAAATCCATACTATGAAAACATGCTGACATCAAATATATAGTTTAAGCTCCAACAAGGAAGCATTGAATAAAATCAGGCACAGCATACTGAAACATCGCGGAGATGATTATAAAATTGTCGGGCCGGATGTCTGGACATTCTCACCAGCGAGGAATTTGGTCGGAGACTTCTATGTCAAGGACAGAAGTTTAGTACCCGATTCATGGAATCGGAAACAAAAACCAACTGTGCAAGAATAAGATAATATTGCTATCAAATGCAAAACCTAAATGTCATAAAGAGGTTGGTAGGAATAGTATTCGTCATGAGTTTTGCCGGACTGGGGTTGGGTTGTAGAACCTCGATACTTTCTCGGTGTCGCGCTATGAGAATATGATCGAGTTCGAAGACTACTCTGGCAAGCCGGGCATGCCTTCATTTCACAACTTGGACATTGCAAACGGTAATGCCTTCGGAATTCACCACAATCCTCACAATTCCCACTTCCCTGGATCTTATTCCACCACCCGGCATGGCTGCATGCGTTAACTGCAAGGATAGGACCCTTTTGAGTACTAGCGGAGGCATGACTTGAGCCAGTCGTTGGAAAATACAGGATGTGACCTGACCCATCTCTGATCGGCTCTTTTGAGACCGAAGACTCATATGACTTATTGAAAATTCCCTTGAGCTCGTCTTCTTTCCGCATCCGGTCAATCTGGTCCGCTCGAGCTTTGCGAATCATCTCTCGTTGCTTTCTATCCCTCACCTCTTTTTCGGCGGCGTCTTTCGCCTCTTGTACCTTTCTTGCCTTCCTCTCCTTTTCGGCTTTCTTCTCCCTCTCAATCCTCTCTTTCTCTTCCTGCGCTTTTCGTGCTCGCTCTCTAGCTTCTCTTTCCACTCTCTCCTTTTCCTCTTGAGCTTTTCGCACCCTCTCCCTTGCCCCTCTCTCTGCCTTTTCTCTTTCCAGGTACTCTCGCCACTGTTTCTCGGCAGCCTCCCGCTCAGCCCGCTGTCTCTCTTGCTCCTCCTTCTCCTTCTTCATCCGCAATGACTGCTCTAGACGAATTATCTTGGCATCATCTTTACTATTCTCCACTCTTAATCGCTGCTCTCCCTCACGCAATTTATTTTCGCATTCGAACAGTTTTGTTTGCGTCAACACTGAAGACCTCTGCTTGAAACTTTTAGCATGAAGCCTCTGTAAACGATCATTTGCTTTCTGTTGCTTCTCTTCTGGCGTCTCGACGGCTCTTTTAAATAACGGCGAAAAAGCCCATGCTGACCAACTATTTGCTGCTGCTTCTTCAGCCTCCTCTGCTCTTTCTATCTCCTCAAATGTTTTAATGGTGGATGCGAGCTGATTAAAAGTCCTTCGTAATTCGAATATCTCCCCTTCAATTATAAGTTTATACCTGGCAAACTCTGCCTCTCGATCCTTCTTCGCTTTTTGTAGAGCAGCAATCTGAGCACTTTCGTTGGCTTTAGACTGTGGAGCACTAGAGCTTGCTTGTTTTGGAGGCGGGTGTTTTGCCTTTTGAGAGCCGGAAGCTGGCCTATATTTTTTGATTGAGGGATAGAGCAAATCATACTCTCTTCTTGTGACATCATTTACCAATATCCTATATGCTTCATCTAACTATTGTAAAGCTTAGTAAGTGTCAATTTAGTCCAACGAAAATCGCACTAATAAGAAGTTTCAAGGATTTGCTTCCCAAGCCCTTTCTGAAGGTGTCAACACTACCGATACCCCCCCAAAGGTGCATCAGGGACTAGCCACACAATTTTGGGCTTCCCTGATCATAATAAGATTGAGAAATGCCGCAATTCTTAGCATGGTGACATGTAGTCGCTCTAATAAAGGAAGCTTATCGAAGGTTACACCCCGTAGCGAGAATCGACTTATCACCCATTCTGGGGCATGCCGGATAAACTCTACATACTAAACTCAAAACGCCATAGAAAAGAACAAACAAATTTGATAAACAGTTGATTACCCACCAGCTGAAAGGCCGCCGTGGAATTTTTTCCTGGATTCCTGTCCGGATGCCGAAGGAGAGCCAGTCGCCTATATGACTTCTTGATGGTAGCCGTTGTGTCTGTCTGTACAACTTCTAAAATAAAATAATAGTCTTCTGTTGTTTTGATCGGTGCCATCCTTAATTCCAAAACCTCCAGTTTGTTCTCTCAAGGTGATTGCAAGAAAAGGAAACGGATGTGTCCGATCAAGCAGCAGTGTTTGTTGGCCCCGCGTTAGTTGGTGTTACACGAAACCCGTGACTCGGGCGTTCGGCAAGGTTGATAGGCTTAGCAAGTCACGGCCACCAAGCGGCCTCTGAGGCGGTCAAAGGATTTCATTGTTGAATGATTTCACCAATAATTTTCGGCGTGATGTCGAAGCGCTAAGTTTGGCCATTTCCATGACCCAACACAGCCTTGATATTAGGCATATTGTTGGAGAACGCAGTAGTCATGTTGTATTAGTAACAATTGAAGTGTATGACTGTTATTAAAGAGAAATTTCAATACAAAAAAAAGGTCATTCTGTTAGGATATACGATGTAGAATTTGTGAATATGAATTGCAAACTCTCGCTTCGTTCATTTTTACAAGGAGAGGGTATGCCGATCCCACTATGGCGTCTGTGAAACCACCATGGCAGGCCAATTGATGGTAAGTCTTTTATTTTTAATCGTCCTTAAGTCTCTTTTCAAACATTGCAAAAAATTAACACGTAGATAAGTAGTGTGATATCTTGTACCAACAATCAGGTACTCCGGGAGGTGGGGTGGCGACTTGGGACTTTTAAAGTGGTATTCCAATTCTCCGTTTTTTTTGTCAGGGGTCGTAAATACCACCTTGTTTAAAAAACGCAACTTTTCGGCTTCTGATAGCCCTTAAAACCCTGAAGCTACAGGTGGTGCAGCCTTTAACGGGCTTTTGGTTTTTCGACCGAGCGTAAAAACACTAACAAAATGTGTGTTTTTAAATGAGACATCCTCGGGACTACATGGAAAACCCCCCCCCAAAAAGGTAGAGAATTGGAATATCACTTTAGCTTTAGATCTCGGGCCGACCCTCTAGTGGCTTGCGCGATTCCAAACTCTAACCTTGGAAGACACTTCAGAGAAGCAACGCCAGGTATGATATGTGCCTCTCTTGCGTATATTACCGTACAATAAACCCATATCACGCGTATCTTGCGTATTTTACGACCATTGTGGCTGACCGTAGAATATTCTGCTCAAGGAGCCCTTCACGAAAGGCGCCCCGCGACAGACGTGAGTAGTCGTTGGACATGAACTACGTCGACCCAAATTAGTGCATAACTGGCTGCCTAAAGAGCACAAACAAATTTCTACCAAACTCACGACCATACCTTATCTCCAAACACTGCTTCAAACCTTGGATGCTCACCCACTCGCACCTTCTTCGAGTAACCGTATTCGTCTAACATTACCTTTAACCAATCGAAAGTGCGTGTCATCCATAGCGCCAGCCCTCTATTCCCGAAATTGCCAAAATGGGCTCGGAGGATCCGTTTCATGTTACCAAGGAGCAGTATGAAGCACAATTTCGGGCAGAAACATACGGCACGGAGAATCCAAGCATAATGGACAAGCATTTCTGGAAGCATATGGTATATATTGGGGACTCTGCATATGGTGTTCGGAAGGATATCATGGGTGATGGGCTTTATGGATTTGATATTGATAAGCCTACCCCTGGTTGGTGCTTCAACAGATTTGGCCAATCCGGCACGAAGCTCCCTGATGGGCGGCGCGTCATGATAGGTGGCGAACATGAAGACTTCTATGACCGCGACTTCTTCATATATAATGATGTGGTAGTTTGCAGTCCGGGCTGGCAGGATCACCCAGATAATATCACAATTTACGGCTATCCGAAAACCGTGTTCCTGCCGACCGATTTCCATTCCGCGACTTACTGCCCGGGCTACGAATGCATCTATATCATTGGCGGATTGGGATATCGCAACAGCCCTCACAAGTCAGATGTCCAGGTTTATTGCTTAGACCTGGGAGACTTCGGCGTCAGCAAAGTCCCAACCAAGGGCCAAATACCAAAAGCTCCACTTAGCAACCATAAAGCAGTCTTTGTGAGTGGAGGAAACAAGGGAACTGGATCAATTCGGGTAATAGCCAGAGCAAAGAGTACCGATCTTCGTAATAACTGTCCTCTATGGGTCTTGGGTCTCCCCCAACACAGTTCTGACGACGGAGGTTTTGGTGAAGATGATTCTGCTGAAGGTGGGTCGGGCGAAAGTTCGTCTGGCAGAAGGGGCGTGGAAGGAGTTGGCCCTGATGGAGAAGACGGAGAACTTCGTGAGGATAGTCGAGTTGACAACCTTGAAGTGCTACCTGAGACAAGCGTTGCGGCTCTCACTGAAGTAAATCTTAATGAACTCCAACTTGGTGATGAAGATAATGCCTCCGACAGCAGTGAAGAGGCGAAAGCAGTGCCTACATCAACCGTCGAGATGGTTTATAGTCTAGACTTGGATTCTCTGACATGGAATTTTGTCAACGAAGATGAATTCAAGGGAGTAGCTGAACAGCTAGTTCATAATGCTAAATAAGTCACCACGAGCCGAAGAGAAGTTTTGTTCAAGTAGTCTTACATTCATTCTACCGTCCGCCTATCACGAGCCGCAGCATATTCGAAGCATAGACTAAGTGTACCTCAATCAATCCTGACTCTACCAACTAGTGACTAATTAATTCCAGCGCCTCCTATGAAAGCGTTATATTTGCCTTCGAAACGCTCTGGTTCTAATCTTTACTCGTGTTCATGAGTTTGCACACTGCATAACTTATCTGTTTTTTAAGTCGTACTGTTTCACTGTTATTTGACTAAATGTATGGCATATTTTAGGAAAGTTCAGATATCGCTACCAGATATTCTCTTTCAACGCCTTGCAGATTTCACAGCTGGGTTCTCTTCACTTGTTTCAGTATCCCAAAATTATTTTTGACCAACTTCGCTCTTGTACATGTGCTTTCTTATCCTGTGATTCGGGCATGCTGTTCGAGAAGGAATGAAAGACGATAAATCGGGAATGTGGGTCTTGTATCTTTTTTGGGTCACGTTTGCATTCCGAGTCAATGGAATCACTTTATTTCAACTTTCCTTTGCGCTGATAGAGCATTCAAGATACCCAAGCTTCAAGCAATATGTTTAGATCACGTCGATTAACGCCACGATTGGTGGCGACTTTCATGTTGCTGTTCTTGACGGGATTCATCATATGGGAAACGTGGGATCTGGTTCCCCGTGGCCTGAATTCTCTGCATGCCCAATATAATGCTCATGGAGGCAACGAACTATTCCAGAAATTATGGGCTATGGCCTCTCAGATCAGGGAGTCTAGGGGGTATTCAAACCTTCCAGACGTTCGAAATAGGACTTTGGGGGTAAGCTCATCCCATTCTGTTCAAGTGGCTAAGCTGACCCAAGCATCGTGGTTGTAGTTTGAGAAAATATATATTCTATCAATGCCATCTAGGACTGATAAGAGGGATGCCTTGGTCCTTTCAGCGCATGTATCGGGTCTGGATATTGAGTTCGCTGATGGCGTGAACGGAACAGAAATGAGCAAAAAGGAAACCCCTAATGTAAGCAGGGAAACATATATTCCAAGGCCCCTCTAACATTCTTGATAGAGATGGCCCAGGAAAGAGCCAATAGGAACCCTTGGCTGCTGGCGAGGCCATATGAACATTTACCAGAAAATGGTCCGAGAGCGCATCTCCACAGCCCTTATAATAGAAGACGACGCAGACTGGGATATCTTTATAAAAGCTCAAATGACAGAATTTGCACGCGGCACAAGATTTATTCGCCAAGCAAGTAGCTCACCACACTCTCCCTACGGCGACGGGTGGGATATTATGTCCCTCGGCCACTGCGGTATAGGGAACAGACCGCACAAGAACCAATACTACTGGGTGACCGACCGCGACCCCACCATTCCGAATGAAAAGGGCAACCGCGGGAAGCCAAACACTACGCCTCGCGCTCTTTCTGGACCCCATAAAAGACTGGTCTTTGATATGCGTAGTTTACAATGCACGCTGGCATATGCCATTTCGCTGCAGGGCGCGCAAAGGGTCATCTACGACCAGCAGATGGTTCACGCAAACTTTATCGATCTGGCGCTCAGCAGTTTCTGCAAGAAATCTTCATACGGACACAAGACCTGCCTTGGCGTGTACCCTCAGATTTTCGGAATGTATACGCCTGCTGGCGACAGCGCAAAGACTTCGGATCGTGTAGAGAAGTTCGGTACAAATAAACACGCTTTCTCGCGACAGCTGGTCTTTTCGACGATGATGAATCTGGAAAGTCTGTTGCGAGGCGAGACAGTAGTTCATGCGCAACATCCGGCAAAGGAAATGCTGGGCTCGGTTGACCTCTCGACGTTCCGATTCCCGAGAGGAAATCCTGTATTCGTGGAGACGAGTGAATATAGGAGATAGATAGTGCAGCAACCTGCAATCGAAATGGAGCCTCTTTAAAAGTGGCTGTTCTCAAAGCGAGGTTGGGATGGTGATGTGCATTTGGTTTCTATATACCTGTTCCCATCACCACATTTCCTCTCTTCTGTCCTCTATTATTCTATTATGTCCATTTATAAACCTTCACGCTATTGATGATCCAGTATGCATTTTCAAAGGCTGTCGGGTTAGCCGCCACATAGTCAAGACATCTTGGGTACCTTGTTGGGTTGCTCTTGTAACAACTGGTCTGCTGCCAGAAGTAGTCGAGTCCGGCATAGGTTCCGCAGAAAGTGATGTCGAACACGATGTTGTGCTCCTTGAAATGACCATCTGTTGTGCCAGTTCCTCCTTGGGTGGTGAAGTGCGGCAGGCCCCATGAGGCTGTGTCGGGTGTTCCAGATTTGATGTTGGCTGGCACTTCGGAGGGCTTGAAGTTCCACATTTTGATGAAGTTGGTGGTCCATTCCATGACAATGACACCACCGCCATTAGTATTGAATTCTGCGCCGTACGGGCCGGGAGCTGTGGCAGCACACCCTAAGAATTGCGGTCAGTTAAGAAGTTCTTGGATGTGTCGCGTGGTTTCGTATAATTACCTTGATACTGACTTTGCGTAGTTCCGTAGGGACCGGTTGTGGCTTGGTCATCGCAATTGTACGAGTTCACTGTCCCAGTCATTCTGGTGGCACCCTGGTTTCCAGCAAGCGTGTAACCCGCGTTCGTATGGAGCACATTCAAACCTATTCAAAATTAGCGGTTAGTTCAACAATGCTTTATTCTTGAGGCGGGAATATTACTTTTGGAATTCTCGTTTATGTTTTCGTAGATATCGATCTCACCCCATTGTGGGTAGTTGTCATGCGAGACTGTCCAAAATGCAGGCCAGATTCCACAAGCTTGCTGCGGGACATGATATAAATCTGCAACGAAGAGACCTTTTGTATACTTCTTCTTAGACTCGATTCTAATACTTGCCCGGCCACGATTCGTAGGAGTTTGGGTGGTCGAATACACTGTAGTCTTATCGACCCCGATGAAAGCTCGTTGCTTCTCGGCGTTATATCCAATTAAGGACCTAGAAGATGCCACAGATTGACTGAGATAGTCTACAAAGCCTCCAGTAGGGTCATTGGACTTGAGTGGGTTAGTATTTGTTTTACAGGAAGTCATAGGTATGAAGCATACAGTGATAAAGTCCCATTTGCTGAAGAAGTCTGCCCCAGAGTAATTGTCGCTTGGATCGAGGAGGTACACTGCTGTTGCTGGGCTGACTAAAGCAAGCGCGAGCACGCTGCCTTGCATGATTGAAGAAAGCATGATTAAGAATTAAGATGAACTTAGCGACTCTCTTCTCTGACTTCTAGAACTTACAGAACGAGTGAAGATCAACGAGTGTGATGCTGCCAGCATTATATAGAGATCATAGTGGGCTGCTGCTGCCTTTTGTTCCAATCTGGGGAACTCTGTGCCACATCTTCACAACGTTGTATCGGCCCACCTACCCATTTGAGCAGCAGATGGGAGGCCTTGATAGGCTATTGGTGAAGCTGAATACTTCTTTCATCTTCGTATCGCTGGCTGTCAGGAGGCAGCAACTTCAATGAGCAAGCAGAGGACGGACTGCATTTTCTTCCAGTGTGGTCAAGTGGATTCGCCTGTCAAACGTGATTACTGATGAGTCGCAACTCACAGACGAACCTTGTCCTCCCATATCTCCGATGCATAAATAGGGAAAATGTTGAAGAAGGCTTACTGTGAGTGGGTGGTTGCGGAGATGAGTTTCACTCGTTTATCTGAATCTGGAAAACGAATTACCCCTGGAAGATCCTAGTCAATAAATACACGAGCATGCCCCAACGCCACATCAAGGCGCAGATAATGGTTTGACTCACCTCTTCACGGGTCGAAAGAATTAGAGAGCTTTCACCGAGTAGTAATCTGCTCTGAACAATTTTCGCAATTTGAAATGCTCTGGAGCTCTTTTTGGCGACCTGAGGTTAGACAGGACACACAAAATGGGAAGGTCGAGAAATTCTTGGCTTCCCTGCCTAAAAATAAAGATCTGACTGTTCCTCTGGGCCAGGCGCACAATGGAGCCCGAGTTATCCTCTCTGCCGAGTCGGCTGCAGCCGAGTTAAAGGTTCTCGATATTGGTCGACATGGAGATGAATAATACCCGTCTGGTAGGCGAGTGGGGGGACACGGACCCAACAAGCAGATTTGATATTGCTTCTCAGGTTCATGGTTATTGCAAACAGCACGCCATTCTCAGACATATTTCAATCCCTTTTCTAGTCAGGGTAATGAGGGATAGGATAGAGGTGTCTATCCAGGTTTCTTTTCTTCCGTATACCGTGCGTAAGCTTAGCACATCAGAGGCATTGTGATTTTCCAGTGCTTACCTCATGTCACAGAGTATAATACTACCCCGTATCTGGGGATGTGTGTTCAAACTCGTATCGGCCAGTTGACGTCAAGTAGCTATCAATATCTTTTTGTTGGCTTTTGGGTAAGATGTCGAAGACATATCTGGGGAATGATCAGAGCTGCCGCGCCAAGGCTGGGAGGAGCGCCAAGACTAAAGCTTTGTCATAACCGCACTCACCGTGGTGGCCAACCTACATAATTCCAAAGTGTAACACACGCCGGTTATGCAAGACTCTGGGTCAAGTAATATGCCGGGATTATAGCTGCTTCTCGTATAGCAGATATATCAGGTCCTCAATCGGACTCTGAGAAACTGATGGACCAACCCCATCTTTGTGCTACTTGCCTGCGACTGCTAAGGGCAGTTGATAGGTCAACAAGCGCAGCAGGGCGGCGAAAAGAGAATATAGCTTCAACAAATGTCCTTCTTGAGGACTCTGCTAAGAACGGATGCCCGCTATGTCTTCTTTTCCTCAATTCTCTGCCACCCTCGGCGCAGCATATCATGAAGGATCACTACATGAGCTGTCAAAAGGACAACACTATCTGGGGCACTTTCAAAACAACATACGTCGTCGGTAATTGGGACGAAGGCGATCGTGAAGGGGGATTGTTGGAAGATTCGTTTCGGGTCTTCCTGTCAAACGATTTAGGCGGATTTTCGAATGACAGCCGGATTTGGACAAGCGTTGATTTTCATCCCAGTATGTATCCAATATGAACAGCCCTGTGAATATCCTTTCGAGTCTCTAAATTTTTAGAGAAGCATGATCTCCCTTATCTGGAGAGCAATACTTCATCGGCTTCATCTCTGGATACTGCGATGAAATGGTTTAACAATTGCTCCGTAAAGCATGATATATGCAATTCAAGGTTGACGGCTTTTCTACCTAGCCGCATGATTTTTGTATGTCATTGCACATATATTTCCTGACAAATATCACCATCTTTCTTAGTTTATTCCGCTCATAGCGATGTCCAACAGACGATGTAGCTCATAAAACTTCACAGGTTGAGAATGACGAAGACGGCAATCCGCTAGTCCGTCTCGCGCTCAGAGATAAGATACTATCATCTACTGTTCCTTCATACGTCACGTTAAGTCATTGTAAGCTTAACCTCTCGCGAGCGAATCTATCTATCCCTATTATTGAATGAATGTATTCTGAGTTGCTCCGACTATCTCGGAGGAAATATTCCTATTTCAAAATATCTCATGTGTAGCCAAGGGTAAATTTCCTAAATGGATAACGCTGACTCGAGGATATCATAATAGGCTGGGGACAGCATATCCCAATCAAGTTGTTGAGAGAAAATCTCGAGCACTTTATCACAGGCATAGATTTTGATCTCCTCCCAAAGACCTTTCAAGACACTATTCTAGTAGCACAACGGCTAAACATCTCTTACATTTGGATTGATTCTCTCTGCATCATCCAAGACTCCGTGGAGGATTGGCAAGCAGAATCGGCCCTAAGTAAGTTTCTTTCAATAAGATACCAAGTCATCTTGAATCTTGCACTGGTGTAACACCTCAAGGTAGTATAAATTTGTCAATTGACTTGAAACAATGAGCCTACCGTTGCCTCAAATCATCTTTGTTCCATTTCTAATTTAAATTCATATAGTGGGTCAAATATATTCTAATTGTACCTTGAATATTGCGGCAGCTGGCGCATCAGACGGCAGTGTTGGCCTCTTTTTCGAGCGAGATATCCGACTCGTGAAACCTGTGGAAGTCATTGTCGGTGATCATCAGAGCATTAATGCTCAGATCTATCATGTCGCAGACCAAGATTTGTGCTATGCGGAGCTTACCACTTACGGTGACGTCTTGGGGTTCAGAACGGCGCCGCTGACGACGCGAGCGTGGGTATGTCAAGAGAGACTCACCTCACCTCGGACCCTTCATTTCGGCATAAGTCAATTGTTCTGGGAATGCAAAGAATCATGTGCCTGTGAGACACTGCCCGAAGGAGATAATATCGGGCCGTGGTTGATGTCTACTAAGAAACGGCTATCACAAATAGAAGTTTATGATGTTGGAAAGCCTTCAATTAACAGAGCCCATGAGCAGTGGATGTTTAACACTTGGCGGATGATCCTAGAGATGTATACTAGCGCAAATCTAACATTCGATACCGATAAGTTAGTTGCAATCTCTGGACTGGCAAGTATTATACAAACTCGGCTTGGAGTTGATTATTTTGCGGGAATTTGGAATCAAGAAATTCCTCTACAACTCCTGTGGAAAACGTTCCCACACGGAATGGCAGAGCGACATTCTTGTTATGTGGCCCCTTCGTGGTCCTGGGCGTCCGTGAATGGGGCTTGCGAGACCGAATACTACCAAGCGAATCATAAATATCAAGTTGACATCCTTGAAATCAGCGTGACTACCACTGGTAGTAACTCGCTCGGTCAAGTCAAGGACGGGTCCCTTCGATTAAGAGGACGGCTGTTCGAAGTGCATATTGGCGCTAGTCACCAAATCTATTCGCAACAGACACCATTCCTACGTTTTGATGGTATAATCACCAAAGACCAGAGCTTCCACTCGACCAGTGAGAAGATTGAGTTATTCTCCGACGTCTTCCTAGCAGATCAAGGTTCTACAAATTTCGAGATGAAAATGTTACTCCTGCCCATAATGCAAATTGACAACAACATGGAGTTGGGTCTCGTCTTAGAAAGGGTCATAGATGATAACGAGAGCATAAGGTTTAGTCGTTGGGGTTGGTATAGGTCTCTGGAGCCACAGGCTGGGAGTACAGTTGACAAGTATTGCAACTTTTTCGATGCACTCCTTCAGGAGCAAAGCGGGCTAAAGAAGATCCGGGATGTGAAAGGTAACCTCAGATATGAAATTACTATTATTTAGGGCCGAACTCAGCAGTCGCAAAACTATTTGTCCATATCGAGCGGTGTCCCACGATCTGAAATCAGCCTGTTCGTTCTCTCATAGAAGGGCCCATGAAGGCGACTGAGAACAGTCCAGAAGACCTGATTGAGATCATAGGATGACGCTGAGAGTTGGTGGGAGAGCCTGCTCAGCCCAGCTTAGGTCACTTTCTGCCCATAGCGCTTCAATAGCACAATACAATCCAAGAGATTCTTGACCCGCAGCTGCAGATGACTCAAAATAGTCTTTGTCGGTAACCTCACCACACCTATACTGGGCTCTCAAAAATTTTAAACAACAGTTCCTTGCTCAAGAATCATTGACCATATCTTTAAAATACACAAGGCTAAGAAATACCACACGTAATACCAGGTTATGTATCGTACTACTTCGAATGTTGTTGGTGTCGCACGAACACTATGATCATCCAAGATACAGAATTCAGCGAAATGTTGGGCATGACCGATGCGATGCCTGTATAATCTGGTCGTAGGTTCAAGATTAGATTAGGCAGTAGAAGAGAACGGATAGTATGACCTCGGCTCTTTGGTTTCTGTGTTTTTTATGCATGGAGTTACGTTTAGCCATGACCAAAATAGGTAACTAATGGTAACTTTATATTGTTTACGACCTGACCAATGGAAGGAGAGGACTTAATGAAAACATGTTTATCAACATGGGGAATATACTTGATGGGTAATGTCCGACTGAAACGTGACGTGCATGAACGATCTGCCCCACCATGATCTACTTACCCCACCGGCAGCGAGCACTTGGCTAATCTATTATAGCCACAACGGCGAGATAACATGTTCCGGCTTCCTTGATTGGTCAGTTGCTACGCTTTTATTTTGTATATTTCAGGTTACACGAACAAATTTCCAGTACATAAGACGAATGGAATTGCCAACACGCTTTGTGAGCGTGTTTGACAAGATATTCACGATGAAGGAGCTTATTATTACTTTAGCTTTGTGTTTTCTAGGAACAACAGTTGCCCATGGTGGAGTGTACTGGTATGATATCGATGGAACTCAGTATAAGGGGTACTCCACCTACTCTTGCATCGTGCTTTCGCGCTAACTAAGTGAGATATCTATGGAACATATTTGATTCCAAAGGCAACCCGATTCCAGATCCACCAGCAGTACCGAGTATCCAACGACGCTGGGATCTCAATCCGATCGAGGATCCCACATCTTCAAATATCACCTGCAACTTTGACGGCGCAAAAACGCCAACTGCCCTCCATGCCCCTATCAAAGCAGGTGGCAATATCACCGCGCATTGGGATCAGTTCATGACAAATGTTTGGCCGGACGGGTGGCATCACGGTGACGGCCCTTTCCTGACCTACCTCGCTGCCTGTCCGGGTACCTCTTGCGACGACTTCGACGGCAGCGGCAAAGTTTGGTTTAAAATCGACCAGCTGGGCCTCATGCCGCAGGCTCAGGATCTTCGAGGTCCGTGGTGGCAGAGCCAGCTTCTGAAGGGGACAAAAGGGTACACGGTTACAATTCCGAAGAATTTGAAGCCGGGAAATTATTTGCTTAGGACGGAGATCATCATGATGGCTAGTCGCCCGACGCAAATATACCCCGAGTGCGCGCAGTTGACGGTCACGGGCGAGGGAACGGGGTTCCCGGGTGAACAGTTCTTGGTTAGCTTTCCCGGGGCGTATTCAGTTGAGGGTAAGTTGATGATAGTGTATTGGAGATTCCGGACTGATATGAGGTAGATCCTGGCCTTGCGATGAGTGACTGGACGGTAAGTTGATATGTGGGACCAGCTAATTGATAACAGAGCAAGTTCTGACTCATACCCGTTAGATGACATCTGGTGGTGAGCCAATCAAGCCCGAGTGGCAGACTCTGGTTTGTTGCCCATTTCAAGATTATACTTTTTATGTGCGGAGAGCTAACAGAAGCAGGACTACCCTTTTCCGGGACCCCCGGTATGGAACGGTTCATAGAAGAGAGGGTACATCGTTTAATTCAAATTGCTGTGTGTAAAATAAGGTATAATTCGTTCTTGATGAGTGGTAATGCTTGCTGGTTTGAAACTCCCTCCTCTATATCTCCCGTGTAAGCGCTTGATCACACTTCTTTCAATTCATGTCATCATGGACCGTAATAACCACAGTGGATCTGCTTCTCATGAGCCCTCAGTTTATCTTGCCGTGGAAATCCTATCCCCTTATTGTTTGAGCACCCAACGACACTGCAGTCCCAGCGCACACCTATATGGAGGGATCTAGCGTGGCGATCCAAATCACTGTGGCGTTTGAATTGTTTTCGACAGTCACCCCAGAGACAGAAGTGTATCTGATCTGTAGGTCGGAGTTTAGAGAACAAACTAATTGCTGGGAGGTGTGTTGACTTCCAGTGCTCGAGGAGGTGTGATGGCGTTGAGTGATTGATATTGCAGTCGAGCCACAGGCAGATGTGATGCCAATGCAGGGACTTGGATGCTGCGAAGACTGTTAATATCTGTGAGCTCAAAGATTTCCGCAAAAGGGTTAATTAATCTTACTTGATGAATTTGAGTGTATAATATCCATGTTTGTGTAACAAATGCTCTTGCTCACATTCATATTCATAATTCAGCTCTGCTATCCACTTGCTTTTTGCAGCAAGACAGATTATCTGAGGATAATAAATATCTCAGCCTTTGTCTCTGTGAAAGCAAATGACCAACTTTATTTTTTTGCATGCTCCCTCATGATGTAAATTCTCTCAGTAGTTCTGATATCCAAATTTTACGTCAAGGGTTTTTGCATGATGATATAACTGGCCAAATCTCTACCAGAGTCTGCTCCATCTCATGCAGAAACATATTACACGTAAAATCATGGGATTTTGTGTGTCTATTTTTAGACATTTCTTCTTTAATAAGCTACTCATAGGAGTGGAGGCTTGAAAGGTATTGTATTCTGTTGTGACCAGTGCGTAATTTACTGCGTTCAGATTACAGATCATCTCTCACAACAACAGTCTTCCGAAACAGCCGGGTTATGACGTGCCCTGTGTTCCATTTAGGGGAGTTTTGGTGTATTCTGAGAGTTCAAGCTTTGCTCAGAGCGCTTTTCCATCCATTAATGAAAAGAATGTTGGAGCTGCTTACTGTCCTGAGATTGAAGCCAGGCGGAAGAGGGAAGAGAAGGCTGTTTTACTTCCCATACGTATCGCTTTACAATTTCCAATCTACTCTATTTAAATCACAAATCCTCAATCACTGCTGATTCGAGGAAAAGCAAAGTTCTCACTATAGCCGATATTATGCATAGGGCCATCTTCTATGGAATATCCGTGTGCTCAGTTCCTTTGAAATTTCTTCGTCTCGTGAGTAAAAGTAAGGCTAAAGCGGGGTCATTGTATCACAGTGTCGTGCATTAGTCGCGCCCGAAAGACGTGGTGGGTTATTGACGCCAAGGTGGCTGGGATACAGTATTCGTGGTGATTGGTGGTCGTGAGCAAGCAAAAACCTACCAGGCTGCACTTTTACGTAGAGTGGCTGAGGGTCTACATTTGTGATGATAGGTAGTCTCCAGCAAGCAAAAACCCATGTGAGTTTGGGCTCTGTGCAACACACAATGATAAAACATCGTCTTACACTACTTCTTTTGAACTCTCTTGTCAGTAGCGCTCATTTACCTGACAAACCTGAACAAGAATTCCAGATCTTGAATCACGACCTAGATAATTTTCAAGTTGAACCATATAAGCTTGGAAACTAGGACTAGTCTATAGCATTGGCACCCCTTGAACCACCTCACCCTGGTATGAAGAACTACCCCGAAAGACCATCTGTGCAGGTTGAGGAGTTCGATGGCGCCAACTAGTTTGGGCGGGCGTCCACGCCTGTCCTGGACAGCCTCACGAAATCGAAAGCTTGCTCGAATGTGGATTCTTGCGGATATCACAATCGAGGAGATTAAGGAGGTGTTTGAAGAAATTGAAGGAGGGCATTTCAGTCCCAGGTAACTCTCTACAAATACAGACATAATTAAAAGCTAAAGGTTATAAAGTGCTCGGAGTATTTCATCACAAATCGGCTTATTACTGCCAAATAATAGAAAGAATTGGCGCCAGTATCGGCCGAAAGGTATATCGCAAATGAAAACCCGGCTTGGGCAGCTTAACGTTTCGAGGCAACAGCACAAGCAGCGAAAGACCGGCCGCTACATTCGGTTGGAGAATTCCATAACTACTAGTGAAAGAGCTATTAAAGGAAGCACTGGTATTCCGGCCGATTGTTTTGTCAAATTTGTAGCTGACTCTAGTTCAGTCCAAGAGTTTTCGATCAATACGAAACTAGACTGTGCCTATAATCCAAGCATGTCGGAATGTGATAACCACTTCTATAGCGATAAAGAGGTAGTGGTCACTGAAGCTCCAGAGGTGTATAGGGCACGAGAATTAAATAGTATTGGAGGGCGGCTGGGGACTGAACATGCAATTCAGGCAGAAGATAACCTTCAAAACAGTACGGAGACAGCTTGTGAAGAGGAGCCTGCGACGCATATCTCTTCCTCAGAAAACAATACGCCTAAATACGAACTAAGCGCGGTCGGAAAGGCGAATAATCTTCCAAAGACACGATCTACTGGATTTCAAAGCATGCGGGATTTTACGTCATCGAAGTTGTCACGCTCTATTAGCCATGTGGAATCGGTATTGTCGGCGACGAACTCTTGGAGGTCTAGCCTCATCTCTTCAATCAGTTCATCCTCACGTAGAAGCCAAATATCGGCCCGGCTTGGTTTATCTGAAAGCGAGCGCATGACCTGGAATGAACTCGTGGATGAAACCAAGTTTGATTCAGAGGATCAAATTCAAACAAGACCATCAGACTACCAAGAAATATCATTAACGAACAGACCATGTTGTGGACTTTCGGCTGAAAACTGCCTGTATAACTTCAAATGCTCCACATGCTTTTTCTCTAGTTTCCATGCACGAGCCAGAACTTCAACAATCGATATCATTCAGCCTACTCCTCTTGACCGCTTCGGAAATACGCCTCTTCACCATGCCGCGGCTGCTGGTAATTATCCCGCAACTGTCAAATTATTGTCCTTGTCGGGTACTGAAAATCAAGTTCTAAATTCGTCAGGAGAAACCTATATGCATGTCCTTGGAACTGCGAAAAAGATGGTTTTCTCTGAGTTTCTGTCGATCTTGGAGACTGCATCGAAGCAAGGCTTTGACTTTTTGTCTTTGGACCACAGTGGTAAAACAGCTGCTTCAAGACTTTACGACACGGCCTTTAGTTGGAAGCTCGAAATTGACTACATTCACCTTTCAAAAACATTGTTGACTGCGTGCGGCGTGCCAATACCCTGTGATATTCCTGACGCAATTCAGACATTTACTCGACATAGTGAGATCGATGAGAATGGAAACACAGAATTGATCGCTGTACTCAAAAACTGGGGACAGAACCCTATACCATTATCCGACATCTCTAACCTAGTTAAAAAATCGAACATCCATATACGCGACCGTCGAGGATATACAGCTCTTAGTCTCGCTATACATCATGGCCTTGAGGAGGCAGTTGCGCTTCTTCTGAGTCAGGGAGCAAATCCAAACACAAGAACATATCACAAGAACAGTGTTCTGACACATGCTACGGTTCGATTGGCCCAAGCTCAGCAGGATGGCCAAGACTCGCTATACGCACAAATACTTTCCTGTATAGCATTTTTGGTCGACGCTGGGGGGAAAGCACAGGTCAGTGTTATTGAGGAGTTTACAGCGCCTTATTCTAAGCCTCAGAGTACACTATCATCCAAGATCAATGAAGGGATCGAGCGAAAGCTTAATGTCTTAGCGAGCGCCAATGCTTTGGTTGGTGCTTCCGACAAAAATGAAATTATGGATGTGCGAGCTAAGGCAACAGAGTTCCAGCATGGCTCATTCCTCTTACACGATTTTCGAACGAAGGCTGCATCGGGACCTGCTGTAGCAGACTCGTATCCATCCTCCTTAAGAATCCAAGAGAATAATTTCTATGATAACTCTGTCAAGTCTTCAAAGTCCAATCGCCAATTCCTTAATTGGGTTGCCTATACCCGCAATCTGTCACCTCGAATCTCTGAAACCGAGAGACGAACTTGCCCTTTAATTGGGTGCGAGGTGCTCTTTGATCACGCAGATCGCATGCTTATACATCTTAAAACGTGTCCATTCCTTCTGAGACGCGAGCGTCGCTATATTTGCCTGGACACTGGAAATCTAGAAAGTATTGGCAAGTGCCAATCTCAAGGATGCCGCGACCTATATCAAGGAAAATTGGCCACCCTCTATAAGTCGATAGAGAAAAGATTTATACCGCGGAAACCCAACGTCCGCCAACGCCTCCTAAGCACCGGCAGGGAGACGTTAATTACTGGATACAACTCCCTCATAGATAGACCTACACGTAGAACCGAATCAGCTCAGATTACCACTTTTTCCTGCGGCGTAATTTCAACACCTCTGCCTGAGCGATTTAATGAAATTTCCATCGCAGAGTTACAAAATACATCGGTACGTGAAATGGGGACCCTTTTGTCTCCTCAAGGACTTTTGCATGAGTTATCAGATACATCGATATATGAAATGCAGGCCCTTCCATCTATCGCAGAAATGCCGCAAGGACCAACTCTTAATTTTGGAGCTTTAAATGACTGGGGACCAACAGATTCGATGTCCTCTTTCTCAACAAATGACTACAGGTTATTATATGAACCGCCAACTATGGCAACCAGCTGTGGCTTCCAAGGACCAGAAATTTATGCAGGACCATACATCTTTGAGCAAGGGAGAGATTGGCAAGGGGGCCCGTCCACTATGTGTCCAACACCTAACTTGACGATCTCCTCTGCCATTGGCGGGCCGCTATTACCAGTTACAGGTACAATTCTACCTCCATATCCAATACATGGCACCGTGCCCATACCCGAAGAATACCCTTCAACGCCTTTGGTGGCACACCAGACTCGCGCCGATCTAGTATATAGGCGGTTGAACATGAAAGACAACATGCGCAAATCTATCTACGGCAATAACAGACCAAATCTCCAAATTCACCCCAAGACAAGCCGCAGATTCCGCTCAAACTCTCCGTACTCACAACGCCCTCCACCTTGGAAATACAAATTGCCAGAAAGGGACAAATCTTCCCATTCTACGTGGAGCCCTACCTGCCCGTTACCTGTCATCAAGGAAAACCACCAACCACCTCCCGGAATGCTGAAAGACTGCCTTTTGAACAAACCCTACTTAGATAATGGCTTAAGGCCTGCGCAGCATGAAATATTGCCCGGGTGTAAATGCGGCTACAACCCTTCAGGGAAAACAAGCAACGAACCGGAAATATCGGAAGTATTAGAAGGCACGAAAATATTGGCAAGCCGCTCTAATCGCAAATCCTACAGATGTCCCTTTCCGGGGTGTGACAAAAGTTTTCGAGGAAAGTTTTAGTTTCGCCCATGATCTGGACTTTCATTAGCGCATAGAAGGCACACCACCAAGCACACCTCTTTGGCTCGGCCCTTATCACTCTTTGATATTATCCAGGGGGATTGGGTAATTCGCTGAAGACTCTCTGCATAAACCTACGACTGTGAGGTGAGGCACCATTGAACCTATCACCTATTGTTTGGTGGCGTGCTGGTCTCTTATTCTCGCAATATTTTACTTTTACTTTTTTTTGGATCTTGCATAAGTAAGGACACCATTTTACAGTACAGTACATGATTTTAATGGGTTTCATTTAATTTGAATGGTGGATCGAGGTTGAAGTTGTTTAACGTCGCTCCTTGTCAGTCTATGCTAGATCGAATAGCATTATAAGGAATGTCTTGATATTGGTCTGTATTACTTGCAGTGCTTGCCATTTGCTTAATAATCCTACTACGTTATGCGAGTCTAGGTTCTAATTAGAATAGGATTTGGGTTTGAGAGCCTGTCTAGCATCAAAACATCTGAGGTAACCATATCATTCCTTCGGGTTCTAGTAATCAGATTTCCTCGCTACTTATGCCCGACTCTTCAGGATGTCTTCCTCAGTTCTAACTCTAAAGTTTGTTACGTTCAAACCTTATTTGTCGCTTCAACAGAGTATGTGTAGTCTACAGAGCCAGAATTAGAGTTCTGTAGAGTAGTGTCTGAGTTCTGCCGATCTCGCGCAATCTCCTCGCGGACAATCTCCAGACTGAGTCTGGGCGTTGGCGTGGCGAGTGCAGTGATGTCCAGTGTGTCTTCACCACGTTCGGTGCTTCTCAGTGTATCGAGAAGACTGTCGTGGATCTGTCTTGCACGCCGCCCAATACTATTGTTGCCTATGTCAACAACGCCTTGTGCTTCCCTGTATTTGCGCTCGCGAGACTCGCGTTCTCTTTCTTCGGCTTTCTTTTCTTTTTGGGCGAAGAGAGCGCGGAAAGACACAATGCAAGCGATGATGAATGCTGTAATCCAAAAAGTCAGCAAAAGCTTTCTTCATAAGGAAGATTGGACCTGTACTTACCAACAGTAAATTCAATAGAGAACCAGAACCATATCCAGGCGACATTCATCTCCCTCATATTATCCTCATCGATGCTCTTATATACACCACCGAATATGCTGCCTCTGACAATAGTAACAGCCATGGTGAATATAACTAGAGAAAAGACTGCCGATAGGGTGATCTTTTTCCGGATACTGATCCGAATTTTCCAAAGGATAGAAATCGGAAAGCAAAGAACTACCATTTGTCAGTCAGTGCTGCTGTCTCTTTTTGCGTCATAGTCTGCCAGAGATTAAAAATGCGTACTCAATGCATCAGATACCACATCGACAATACACGATACTTTGAAGTAGGTGTAGGTCTGCCTAACGACCGACGGCATGCTGCAAACTGTAATGATATCTTCGACAGGGCCGAACAAGCAGTGATACTGGACGACTCCGAAGCTCACCGCTCCACAAGCAATTGTGAAGCCGAGCACTAACCACCAGAAGATAACGTATGATGTGACTTGAGCGCCGAGCCGCCTGAAAAAGAATAAGAAATTTAGCTTGATGAGCCAAATACCTATGTAGATCAGAATTATGGCTGTCCCAAAACTACGCAAGCCTTTTTGAATATCTGTCAAAAAGTGTTCAGTTGGCAATTCCTTGCCATTGCTAACATTGACTAGAGTATAGATGTACTTCAAGTGTAGCTGATTCTCAATGGTGGCGGCAAGGAAGGTGCCTAAGGAGACAATCATGAGGCAGTCGTCCACGAGAAGACGGTGGAAACAAGCATATCTGATGTATATGCGGATGCTCAAGGCGATTGTGCAAAGAGCAAAACAAGCCCAAACAATTCCCTAGAAATCGTTAGAGGAAATCAAGTATGAAAGATAAATATACGTACATGGAATGCTGGTAGAGAGACCAGCAGATCTGTTGTAGCCACCGCCCCTACATAAGCATCATTTGTCGACATTATGATACCGCGAAGACTACTGCTAATAGCGTGGTGAAAGTTGATTATCGCTTTCAGGACGCAGATATACATGCATGTATAAGTATATATGCTTACTGTACCACCCCCAAGAGGACATAGTAATCGTGCGGCTTACCCCCACATTTTTTCCTGAATAGTTACAGGCGAAGCGTGGCTGTTATGCGAGGTCTCTTGTGCCAAGTCTTTTTTGGAAGATGGGCCAGCTTTACCATTCGCGGATTCAGTCTTAGGCTCCTGCAGCACCGTTATGAAAATACTTTCAAGACGGATCGAAAAGCAACGCTGACATATTTGATCCAATGGATAAGAGAGAAGCGGTCCGCCCCCATACTTTTCAGGATGTTGGGGGTGAGACGAAGCAGGTTGTTTGGTGCCTCGCTTACTGCCGTCCAGCCCCTACTCGCTTGTTTCTTTTTCCGGGCATTACGATCTAATGCAGCACTGCCATTCAATAGCTTTGATTTCTTTCAGCCCTATGAATATTTTCCAGTGGAAGACAGAGCTACAAGAGAAGTGTGTCATCATGATTGGGGTTGGGCGCTTAATCATCATACACTAAGGTGTAAATCTATTTATAGATCAAGCGGTCCGTCTTAAAGTTATTAACGAAATGCTTCAGTTGAGCAAAGAATATAATCATTACGGTTGGTTGCATCTCAAAGGGCTCTTTTCTTAGCATTGATTTTAGAGCACCAAAATGTACGATAGTGACGAGTTAAGGCGCCAAAACTTGTGTCGCGTAGGCAGGTGGTCTGAGCTTTATGGGCTTACATCGTCACGGCAACATTCTATGAAACTGGTAAAATTAAGTAACTATATATTACGAGGCTCAGGGACGACCCAATAACAAATTTATGGCTATATCTGATGCCTGGCGAAACATAGTGGGCTTTTCATCCGTAGTGTTTCTTTGACCGCTTTCGAAGCACTCAACCTTGGCCTGCCGTTGTACGTCCAGAAAGATCTCGCTTCATCAAAGTCGACAAGGATAACTTTGGTCACTCCAAGTCTCTCCTCATAACCCCGAATCAAACGGGACGAAAACAACCAGAGCGAGAGCAAAAGCTTTAGTTCACACATTGAACTTTCTTATTGAGGTCGCTTCCAGATTCACGACGTTATGGCCTCAGTGCTTGCGGTCGTGCTCGGCGCGGTGGCACCAGCCTACCTCTTCCTCCGTCTGCTCCTCCATCTCACCCAAGATGCAAAGGAACCGACCGCCATCAAAACGTCGGTCCCCTTTATCGGGCCAATACTGAGTATGATAGCAAATAAAACGCATTTTCATACCTATCTTAGGTGAGACTTCGGTCCAGAGATTTGACCCCATAATCTGCATTGTAGTCACATGACCAGAGGCAGACTTTGAGAGCCCTTAACTAATGGTGGTGGGATTCATCTAGAGATAAGTATAATTTGCCCATCTATACATTGAGGTTACCAGGCTCTCGGATCTACGTTGTAAACTCCACAGCGCTCATCACAGCAGTTCAACGGCAGTCCGCGATCCTTGCATTTCCTCCAATCGAAGTCAGAGCCGTCGTGAACGCCATGGGCGCGAGCAAGACGGCAGAAGCTATCTTGAACAAAGATTTGGACCCCAAGGATGGCAATTGGGGAAATGCGTTCGCCGTCACCTTCAGCAAAGCAATCCACCCTGCCCTATCCCCAGGTACCAATCTTGATGCTATGAATCGTGCTGCGATTCAGAATGTTGCGGAAATAGTAGAAAGGCTGGTATCTCGACCTCCCAAACGTGCTAAACTGTTTGAATGGGCTGTTCATGAGCTCTCAATTGCTACTACGGACGCGGTATATGGTCCCATGAATCCTTTCAAAGACCCTGCCGTCGAAGCGGCCTTCTGGTAGGAAACCTTCGTTTTACGTATTGAAATTTTAACATTAATGGTCGGCACAGGAGATTCGGTCCAGGAATTGTCATACTTTTGATAAACCTGCTCCCATCGATATTAGCGAGGAAGAGCTTGCAAGCACGAGAGCTTATTGCCGTGGCCATGAAACGGTACTTCAACGATAAAGGATACGAACAAGGCTCGGCTCTAGTCAAAGCTCGGGTCGACCATAGCTTAGAATACAACGTCACCATGGCCGATATAGCCCGATTTGAGATCGGCGGAGCACTCGCCGTAATTGCCAACACCGGACCCGCAGGGTTCTGGCTCATCTATCACGTCTTCTCTGATCCAATTGTTCTAGAGGAAGTCCGGGGCGAGCTTTCTAAAATTGTGGTCGAGGAGCCTGGTGGACATAAGATCGATCTATCCGATATCAAAACTTCCTGTCCCATCTTACTCTCTACCTTGCAAGAAGTCCTCCGCTTTCACAGCATCGGCACGTCTGTCCGCGTCGTCATGGAGGACCACATGCTGGACGGCAAATACCTCCTGAAGAAAGGCGGCACGGTCATGATACCCGGTGCGGTGCAGCATAGCTATCCATCCATCTGGGGCGAGAACGTGGCCGAGTTCGACCACAGACGCTTTGTCCGGTCGGCGAACAATAAACGGCCTAACCCGATCGCTTTCCGCAGTTTTGGGGGCGGTACCACGCTCTGCCCTGGCCGCCACTTTGCGAGCACAGAGATTATAGGTTTCGCTGCGCTGATGGCGCTGCGCTTTGATATAACGCCCGTAAATGGGAAATGGGTGCGGCCAACGACTGAGAATGCGGAGATGTGGACTACGATTCCGCAGCCTGACCACGATATTCTGGTAGAAATAGCACCGAGAAAAGGCGGTAATGCGGAGGGCAAGTGGAATGTTGTGTTTTCAGGGTCTGACAAGGTGATGGAGCTTTCGGCTGAGGATGTAAAAGGGAAATAGAGAGTGAAAAGAGAATGGGCTGTTCAAGTACGTCACAAAGATAGCATGTAAAAGTAGACAAAATGAAGCTCACTTTTGCGGGTATTGATCGCATATTGTTCTGAATCGATACGTTTTGGTTGCTGCCCAATGCGACCCCAAACCAACCAAGGGAGAGATTCCAAGAAGCTCATGAAGTAATTCACTACTTCTTTTGCGACAGCGGGAAAATGTATCATTGTCTACCTAGAATAATAGAGGACCAGGTCATCTTGAACGATATTTGAAACTGATGAGGTTGGTAGATATGGTCGGCTACTAGGTCAAAATTGAATGCTCTCAAGCTTGTGTCTGAAGCCTATCCATATGAACATATAGATGTTTCCAAGTTGTGACCAGTTCAACCACAATCTCATATTAAGGGTCATCCAAAAGCCAGGTTAAACTTATGCTCAAGGCTTTCTTCCTCTTGTGGGAAGTCCTCTAAAGACCCTGCAGCTGCACACTTGAGTTAGAGAATGATTGCATGATGAAATGCCCGTAGAAACTTACATTTCATATATTCATGCCATGGCTCCTGGAGCCAAGTAAAATAATTGACAGACATCTGATCTCCCTTGACCCACTGGCTATATTGTGCCAGAGTTTGAACTTGATTGTAATGGAATGGATGGCACCCCTTTGCGCAACTAATGTAAAATCTGCAAAAAGTGCGGATTCGAAGTCTAATGCCATATACTGGCACAAGACGGTTGTCAATGAAAGGCCAAGTCCTGGATAAGATACCTAAGGCGCAGAAAACAACCGGGAAGTATACCGCTTTACGCAGAAACAGAAGTCGCCCAATTAAGCTAATCACATGATTTACGAGTAGAAAGAATTGATCTTCTTTCTCGGCATCAATTTCTCTCGCTCGACCATTGGCTGGCATCGTTTTAAAGTATTTGGCATTTATTCGACCACTACCGAGGAAGTGGAAACAGTTTTCGACTTGCTGGCCTGTCTCCATATCTCTGGTTATAGGTGTGTGGCTATAATATTCGATATTGCCAACATGAAATCTCTCCAACGACAGTGCAAGCATACGTAAGCTTAAATATATTAGAATGTTGTCCTCACCAATATAAGCCTTGGGGCTAGGCTGCCTGAAAATAATGTCTTCCTGAATCCGAACACTCTGGAAAATAAAATGGTTGAATGCACTAGAAAATAATTTATATTGTCGATCAAAATTTCTAAACAGGTTCAAGCAATTCAGTATGCTGGAGCTAGGTTCGGTTATTGGAAGTGGCAGATCCCGGATGCACGGCTTTTCAGATGAATTGATTGTCACGTATTCAGGGAAGTAATCGGAGCCGCGGTGACATAGCCACCTACCACAACTCAGAAGCTTCGTGCCTAATAGTTATTTTAGTAAGTCTTTCTCATAGAAACTGCGGGAGAACATTTACTGCCATCCCAGTGGTCGTATGGTATCTGCAAGGATCCACGTATACACTCAATATCCCACAATGCACCATTGTTGTTCTCACATTGCTTACAAGGTGTCGCACCATCGCACTATTGAGATATCATCAATATTGACCTCGAATTCTTATAAAGCACTCACCGGCTTCTTTAGCATTTTGCATCTCCAACATGCACCTCCCGCCTTTTTGACGTTGGCGATGTTTTCTTGGGTTGATGAGGAGAGTATTCCTCTACGCATGGGTTTGCTTCTCTTAAACGATGATTGCCAGGGTGTACCGCATAAGTCGAACACATGTTCTTCATATCCTCGTTTACGAGTAACGCTCGTTGTCTCAGATATATCCTCATTTAATACCTGCGGTTGTTGTGCGTATCGACCTTGTTGAGTCAGAACCGCATTTATGGGGTGCAAGGTAGGGTGCCAGGCTTGGTTTTGGTTATTGTTATACGGACGTTGCACTTGTTCTGATCTCTCTTCTGAGCCTTGAAGAACCCCAGTGAGGGAGTTCTGATTGCGAGAGAGTGATTGGCTGGCCTTCAGCCGTGCTGCTATCTTCGCATAGAGCTCGGCGAGAGTAGCTTCCGACGACATGATGAATCCTGGTGAGGGGATGATTATGGAGGTGATTGTGTGGGCGCTCAAATTTCATGCCCTTGAAGCAATGAATGTCAATTCATGAAAAGCCGGCTGGGGAGGATTCCTTGCGGATGAGAACACTGAGGGACAGTTTATCAAATGGAACGTGAAAACACCCTCCAAGATACTGATAAACATGCATGTCCATGTCTGCCTACATGAGTCAGCATATCCGAGGGGGAGAGGGGGAGAGACGGGGGAGGGGAGAGCGACACCTCATTGGGTTGAGGCTGAGAGACCACTAAACAACCCGAAATGGAACATTGCTGGAAGGACCGCCTGCCATATCTGGGGTTCGCCTAGCGCTGGTTTTCAAAACACATCCCACTCAACCTTGTCGCCACGTCACGCCCTTTCTAGTCTTGTGGTGGCCCAACTGTACTTGAGTAATGAGCTTTTGTGGCTGTTCTTGGCTTCATTCCCCGGTAATGGTTTTGTGTAACAGTCTCATTTTCCAGAAGTCATCCATACAGCAACCGCTTATTTTTACGGGATTCGCACGACCCCCAAGCGACATTAGGCTCTCTCCCCTGAACCAGGACAGGGTTTAGCACAGATACAGCTCTTCCGAGCCTTCTGAGCCAAGATTCCCAGCATCCATACCCCCTGGACCTGCTACCGCCACCGAGCGTAATTAGTACAGGTGGTGGGAATAGAGTTTCCATGGTTTTACTTACATACTGCATTGCTGTGTTGATCCCCTTGGGATAAGCCCCTGCTCTTTGCCAGTCGGGCGTAGTCGTAAGCGAAGCCAAGTTGCCCAGAGTTTAGTCACACGTGAAGTTAAGTCCTACATCCATCCGGCATGATCTGGATGTTTCTATTGCATAGTAGGTACACCTACCGCACAAAAGGTAGATTGGAACAAGCCACAAAGCTGTATGCGAACAAAGATTCTTCAGAGCTCTTATCATCGATTGGACGCAGTAGGCTGTTGGCACGGTCTTAGAAAGACCTCAATCAAGGGCATATGTCGTCCTTGGTGTGAACAGAATGTTCGCTATCTGTTCCTTTATCATTTCGCTTACCACCTACTATACCGCCTGTGCATGAAATCAAAGTATGGAAATGACCTTTCCTATTGCTGGTCTACCGCCTGTCGGCCAGCGGGCATGGAGCAAGTGGAGCGGAAGCTGCGCAAAAGATGCACAATTCCAAAAGTTCCTCAAGCGTCTAGTATAGCAAAATTCCTTATAAAGATCACTTCTGCTTATCTCTTGTCGCTCAGATTTTTAAGAGCATCCCTTGCCTTCACTTGTGCCATTCTGCTAAGGTTCAGTGCCAGCTTCCTCAATTCATCAATAAAACAGCATAATGTATCTTCCACCGAACCATCTACGCTCAGCACTTGCTAGCGCAACCAACAATGTCGATGCATCTCCGCTAAGCATTGCGCCATCTGAGAGTCAGCACTCAAGATGGGGTCCTGCTCCAATTGGCACAATCACATTCGGTATACTCATGATGGCCATCACAGCTTTCGGCATCTGGCACCAAATCCGTGGGCATAGGCACCTAGATGGTATGGTGGATACTGTTTCCACTTACTCCGCTCTTGGATCTAACAATGGATAGGCCAACGCTCTCATGACCAAATCGCAGGAGGCGACAGCCAGCTCGCAACTACAAATGAGCTTGAAGGGTCTACTCATTCTGTGAATCCTCGCCAACCTGGCGCAGACGATGAAGATACTCAGGAGCCTAACATAGAGATACCGGTACAAGGGGATGGTGCTGTTCACAATGGGATTTCCTAGTGACCGCCGCTGGGGCAAGCGGTGGTGCGGTAAGCATGCACTTACACTCCGTGTACAGACCAACGATATAAAAGCTGAGCGGTACTGGCAGACGACAAATTCCAAGAAGCGTCACTTGTCGATCATATCATGAGCACAACTATGCGCCGATGTCCACGGTCTGCTGCGCAGCATTATAGAACGAAAAATAGATGGGCCAAATTTTGTTTGAATTAGAAGGGGGATGCATGGAAGCTTACAGTCACATTTTCGAAAGAGCACACAATATTCTCAAGGCAGAATTCAAACCTTGCACAAAACGCCATCAACCAGCGCCCACCTCTCGTTCCCTACACATGGTGTGCACCAAAGAAGATCTGTGGGATCGACTCTTCGTTTGATAGCCAGTAAGCGCGGGTAGTTGTCTCCCCAGAAAGCTTGTTGGAAATTTGGCTCATTGACATCCGCCTACACTTGTTAGCCATTTCACGTAACTAGTCTTTCAAACATGCCTCATTTATGTAAGCTCCCATATCCGGTGCCAATTCCCTTAGTGCTTTGCCCCATACGTTCGTCAATTTGTTTTCTACTTCTGCTTTCTTCGCATTATCAAAAGGTGTCCACCGGCCGCCAGTGACTATGGCTATTAGTTGCGTATATTCCAAAAGTTTGCGCGGATTATTTTCACTCACGTGCATGGACATATGCTTTCCTCCACGCGGGGTTGACTGCGTTACTGCCACCTCTTGGTTTGGCGTTAAAGACATTGGCTCCACCAACCAAATACAAACCCGCAGCCGTTCCATCTGAGGTAATGGTTTTAAAAGCTTTTTTCAGTCCCTCAAGATCTGCCAATGCTTTGCCATCTAAAAGCCGTGATACAATGATTTGGTCGTATCCAGCATCTTGGGGTCCATTGTTTGGTTCGTAGTAGCCCCAGAAATCATCGTATGTTGTTGTGCTTATGCTAGAGAAAATTTGCCCTGGATATGGGGCCGTGGCTGAGGCGACGACGTTGTTTAAAACAGTGAGGAGCGACTCAGAAGAATTGGATGGATGTAGAAGCGGTAGCATGAGGATACCATAATAACCGTCCACTGGCGAAGTGATATTAAATTCCTCACTGAGGAAATTTGGCGCGATGAAGGTATAGCCTGATATGCCTTGGCTGATCAGATCCGGATAACGTGAGACGATGTGTGTGATAACGTCCCAGTAGTTTTCATCTCCTGGTGCGGTACCGAGAAAGAGACTTGCGGTCACAAACTTAGTAGATGGGAAGGCGCGGATCGTGACTGAGGTTATAACACCAAATGTTGATCCACCGCCCTAGTATCGTCAGATCTTAAATCTTCGTGGAAAACGAAAACGGTTTAGCAAGGAACCAACTCACCCCTCGCACAGCCCAAAATATATCTTTATGCTGACACTCATTAATCGTCAAAATTTTCCCGCTAGGCGTTACAATTTCCAGTTCCAAAACTTGATCAGCACCCAGTCCATAAGTTGAACTCAAAGCGGCATGGCCGCCTCCTGTAAGATACCCACCAACTCCCACGGTCCCCCCTCCACCACTGACAATTGTCAGGTTGCGAAGGTGAGCTTCCCGATCAATTTCAAGCATTTGAGTTCCTGCACCAACGGTAATTGCATGGCCTTCAATGGTGTTCCGGCACTTTTGAGGCTTGAAGCCATCATGAAAAGAGATTCCTCGAATGTGATGAGTCCAGATCGAGAGCGAATTTGGCGCGGAAGACCTATGATCCTGCTAAGCGAGGTTTAATTAGATAGCACAGAAGGTCCTACCTTCCAAGATAATCGTGACCAGTCCCCTTAACATTCAGTCGGATATGATTCTTTCTTGCGAAATCCACCCCTTTTTTCACATCCGCAGCACACGTAGCATTAACCACATAAATGGGATACCCCTTGCCACTGCAGGGCAAAGTTGGTAGGGGAAGACAGGTATCATTGTCCCAGTTGTTGTTAATACTGCCCACGGGATTGTCAGTGTGCCATTGACTTGTGAGCCATCCTGCTTGGACAAAGGGACAGGCGAGCGGATTGAATGTGGGCTGCGTAGGATGACACACTGATCCGGGTGGCACGGTTTTGATCAGGCGCCCTGAGATAGAATTATTCAATGCAGACCATGCTCTGTCGTTGGGCCATAGATTGCTACCAGGAACGCTTTTGCAAACTGGTCCATGGGAGAAGGCTGATGCCAGGCCGACCAGCTGGGTGACATATGTAAACATCTGTAATTGCTTGAAGATAACCATGCTAAATAAATATTCTGAGATGGAAAGCATTTTCACACTACCTACAGCAAGAATCCTCCTCTCAATATATACTTCAAGGAAACACGCCTAACAGCGTCGTTGATCACGGGACCAAAGGTAGACTTCCCATCTGATGTCTTGTTCAGGCATTGAATACGGTATCATAAGTACGGACAATAGTTCCTCCGGCGAACTCGGTCAATGGTGAGGCTAACCACGGGGCACAATCTTTTTCACTGCCAAATCATTGACCGCAATTCAGGCAGCCTCATTCCGCCAAGTCAGATTGGCCAAGATATTTCCCGCACATTACGTCATCGTCTGCAATAGAGAGATTTTTTGTCGATTAGGCTTCCACGCTTTTAGAATACGAATATAATATTCTTGGAGTAGGAAACTTCGCAAATTGAATAGTGGACATGGCGAAAGCTAATAGAAGTCTGCGGATGAGTCCATGGTCACGTGCACTCTGAGTGCGTTCGCCCATTAAATTTCTTCGACCGGGATTCTCCCTTCTCTTTCTATCAAGAGATAATGTTGAGCCATTCCGAGCTAACATGTCGTAGCGACGCCCAACTCATCTTCTTCTTTGCTATGGGGTTTCCCACTTAATGTATATGTCTAATCTAGCTGGCTTTCTTGTCAGTCCATGCATATACAAGGAGTTGGAGATATCGACTTTACTTGAAAATACTCGTCCGCCATTATCTCTTTCGTCCAGTAATGTGTTGGCCAGGCCTAGAGGCTTGATAAATCCAGAGTTCAAGATCTAGACGGCTCAGAAGAGCCATGATTCGAGAGAGCTGTTCCATGCTAGACATTCTCGCTGGGCTCTAAAATCAAGTTCGATATTGTAATCGGCTAAGAAATCGTGATTTGGTTCCAGCTCGTATGCATGCAATTTCTGGACCGTAGCTGAACGCATTCAAAACACTACTGCATTTCGAAGATAAGAATGGGAGACATAATCTGCTCTCCCCAGAGGCTAGACGAGTCGTTCAGTGCTCAAACTATTTGCAATTTCTTGGCCTAAGAGCCGAAAGTCGTAATAGCAAGAAGCAGCACAAAATGGAGTGGTTCGAATAGTGTCTAGTGGATGGGATAGCGCGTTCTTTCGATTAAATCTAGATCTGGTAGATGAGACTTTTGGACACATCGTGGAGAATTCTGGTTCATTTTCATTCGTAATGACTTAGAATCCAGCCAACCATCATTCGGGTGCTAGAGAGGGGGGGATTTTTTCTTTTAAAAAAAAGAGGGCCATATACCAAGATGCTGGAGCCAAAGAGCCCGCCAAATCACCCGAGACTGGAAATCTAGGCTCCGCTTCAAGGACCCTATGCAATCTGCAGTACGGGAATTTCCGCTGTAAGGCTGCTGCGTAGTGCAATGCAACCCTGGGCGTTCCTGTGCATGATGACAGGAAAATTATGGTAAAGAAAGACAAAAGAGTTGTCACCCAAAAAATTTCAACGCCTAGAGCATTTTTCGCATATTTCTGGAAACAAGCAGATCCACCATCCCTAAGTGTGGAAGCGTGGAAGGATATGACAGACTGCGATACCGGCCTCATAAATGAGAATGCTAAACTAAACCAGGTCCGAAGCTCTACAGTAGAGATTGTGCCAAGACAAAATGTTTTCGATGGTATATGGACGTGGTCATGCACAGATTGCTTTTGATGATATGGACTGCCATCATCGGATCGATCGCTCAAAAGGGACGGAACGCGTGTGTGAGCGTCCACGCGGGCGAACTAACTCATTGCCAGTGTCGCTTAGCTGCAACAGCCGAAATAAAGGCGAGGCAAAGCTCACCACGATCCGTGCCGCTGGAAGCTTAGTTTTTCTTTTTCGGGTGCATTGTTACGTGATCTCGTCTCGTGTAACTAACTGTACATATTGGCTGGCCTTTGCCATAGTACACTAAAGATAATACTCAAGATCGAATACCATATTTGAGCCGGGTTCGCAGCTATGACAACTTATATTTGCTAAATTTTCGTTCGAGACTGCCGGTGGCTTTTGAGAACTCGGTTAATAGATGAACCTACTGAATATAATTGGACCTATTGAGATGCAAAAGTGGTGTTGATTGTGTGTACAAAAAATTTTCTGGTTGCCAATATTCTGGGCATTTGCTTGGCCCAAGCGGAATCTTGATAAAACGGGACTAGAGCCGGGACTGGCTGTATTGCACCCCACATACTGCTGCATGCTCATCTTATCAGATCATCTGGATCATCTGATAACTGCGAGAGCGGAGGAGAACGTTTGCTGTAACCAATTAGACGAATCTTTGTGTTGTCCTTCTGCCAAGGGGGCTTGTTGATCTTGTACTGCCAAGATCAACCCCCATGCTCGTTTCCACTTGTAAAATGCGAAAGGATTAGCAGCTACTGGGAAACATGAATGGCCCACGGGGGGCAGGCACTGCATACACCTCTCATGCAGTCCACATGCAGGAGGTGAGAAAGATGGAGACCACTGCAGCCTTGTATTAATATTCTCTATTTCCCTCTCTGCGGGATTCTGCGTTGCGAAAGCTAAGGTCGCTCAGATACCAAGCAGTCGTCTGAAATACCCAAACCTCTATCGCAATGGCTTCCACCGTCTATGGAGCGCCTCAGCCTACCGCCGAGGTGCCATCCACCATTACATATGAACCCGAAAAGCATCTCGCTGGCGCGAGTGGCCGCGACGCTGAAGATGTCAACGACAAAGCCGACTCCATCAATAGTACCGAGCACAAGCAACAGGGTGTTAAGCAAGTGGAGGCGATCACCACCGTGTGGTCGAAACAGCTTCTAATTGTTATGTTCATTCTGTAAGTGGTCCTGCGAAGACAAGTTATCAGTAGTACTCTTTGTGTTGCTCTACAGAATAAATCTGACGATTTCATAGGCTCTACTTTGTGTCTTTTATCGATGCAATGCTACAATCCGTTCAATCCAATCTCATTCCCTACGTGACTTCATCATTCTCACAGCATGGGCTTTTGGCTACAACGGGCATTGTTGCGACTATCCTTGGAGGTGTATGCCAACTCAGCATTGCAAAGGTTATCGACATCTGGGGACGATGCGAGGGCTTTGCTGTGATGCTCATCCTTACTACTGTCGGTGTTATCATGAAGGCCGCCTGTATTAATGTGCAGATGTATGCTGCCGCGCACACATTCTATTGGGTCGGTCATTTGGGGATGACATATGTTATCACTATTATTCTCGCCGATATAACTTCACTACGAAACCGAGCAATTATGTTCGGTATCAATGGAACCCCAACTATCGCTACCACTTTTGGTGGACCCAGAATCGCAGAGCTCTTTTACAAATATGTCAACTTCCGTTGGGCTTTTGGCGCATTCATCATAATGGAGGTCGCTTTTTGCCTTCCAATTATTGCTATCTTCGTCGCGAGCAAACGCAAAGCCATTAAGCTTGGCAAATTCCCAGAGCAGGTCAATAACGGTCGCAGTTTTTTGGGATCCATCAAATATTACTTGATTGAGTTTGACGGTTAGTTTGGAAACCTCCTTTGTGTTGATATATGATACTGAATATTGATTACAGTTGTTGGCATGTTTCTTACTATCTTCGGATGGTCTTTGCTACTCCTTCCTTTCAGTTTGGTGTATACCGCTCCAAACGGCTGGAAGACAGGTTACCTCATCGCTATGATAGTCCTTGGCGTCTTCCTTCTTGCTCTTTTCGTCGTCTGGGAGAAATATTTCGCAACGGTGCAGTACTTTCCGTTCCGATATCTCAAGGATCGGACTATACTGGGTGCTTGCTTACTCTACGGCATCATGTTTATCTCAATCTTTATTTGGGACGCATACTACGGATCATACCTGCAAGTCGTGCATGATCAGTCTATCACCATCTCCGGTTACGTCCTCAACTCGTTCTCCCTTATGGCATCATTCTGGGCTCCCTTCTGTGGCTTCATTATTCGCTATACTGGAAACTACAAATGGGTTTCAATCGCCGGGGTTCCCGTCGCCATTCTAGGCACGGCTCTGCTCATCCACTTCCGGACTCCAGAGACACATATCGGGCTTCTAGTCATGTGCCAATTATTGAACGGTCTCGCCACAGGAACCTGGGCACTGTGTGCTCAAATTGCCATCATGGCTTCCGTAACGCATCAAGAAATCGCCGTGTCCCTGGCGCTCTTCGGTCTCTTCGGCTCTATCGGTGCCTCGATCGGCTTCGCTATTGCTGGCGGTATCTGGACTAATACTCTACCCCAGAAACTCTATGAGTTCTTGCCTGAGGACAGCAAGAATTTGACTGCGATAATTTATGGCGATATCGAGGCTCAGAAATCATACCCGTTGGGAACCCCAATCCGCGACGCGGTTGTTGATGCCTATGCGGATGTACAGAGGAAGATGGTCATTGCCGGATCTTGCGTACTTCCTCTCTGCCTGGTGTGCCTGCTGATGTGGAGGAATATTAATGTTAAGGAACTGGAGAGGACAAGGGGAAAGCAGACTAAGGGAAATGTGTGGTAGGATCCTGGTTTGGTGTATGTTTGGAAAGCGTGGCGAACTCTTCATCCGAAGAACAATTTGCATATTGTTATAAGTGTTGGTAAGAGAATCTATTTAGGGTTCAACAAGCTGGACTTAGCCAGAGAATATCATAGGCTACGTCTATTATCACAACATGCCACGAAAGCGCTAAGTTAATGAGATCTGCATCAACTTTATCGTATCTTACAGACCAATTTGGAGCTTTGTGTGCAAGTCTTGGATGCCGGAGTGACTTTACACGGTGCATGAGACGCCTGAAAATATATATGTAGCCTTAAACATGCGCAGATTCGGGCTTGTTTCCAGCATAGATTCGAGCTCCCAAGTTATATTCTACAGGCTGCTCGACTACCTGAGTATAATCTCCTTGAAATCACAACGATCTTCCTCAGCAGGGGTGAGAACTTCTAGGTGCGGATCGCCTTCCCAGAAGCCAAAGCCACTATCATCTGGAACTACCCTAGTACACGCACTTTCGGTCAGAAGCCCGAGCAAATAAGCATAATTAGCACGGATAGAATGCCTATACGTAGAGCACTTAACTTTAATCTTTGTTAATCATTCTTTCGTTACTCTGTTCTGCAAAGGCAGGTAGTCGATACAGCAACGCCATTACATACATCATAAGCGCTGGGCCATTAGAGGCCCACCATATTTTCTCGACAGCCACCAAACATATTTCAACAACTTTCTAAAAAAGAAAGACTATTGCTTTCCAGACCGCTTCCACTACGATTTATAGCATGAATCTCAAAATTTGATCGTGACTGTTTGGCATGGCTTTAATCTTGTAGTGGTTGTATGAAACAAGACACGGCCGTTTAAATAGATACAATAGATCTTCCGCCAGAGAGGCTGAGGGGCTTGATAAATTTTAATGGTTGCAGTATCTTTGATTAGGATTCCATAGCACGAAGGAGAACATCTTGCAGGGTTCTTAATATTGGGGTCGATTTCGCTGACCGCGGGATATTCAAGGTAGGCGAGGTGAAGCCAAGCAATGGTGTTGATTGGTGCCTTGAAACGAGCCAAGCGAGCCTCATTTCATTACTGACATCAGCTTGTGCCGCATTATCACATACAGAGCGCAATAGCTGAAAGGTTAAAAGTGATGTATATTTAAAATTTGGGCAGTTCTACATTGCCCACGTTCTCGCGCGGAAAACTCTCTTCAAGGCGATGGAGTTCAAGGCATACGTTCATCCGGTTCTCTGGACTTTCTTGTTCAGTTGTATAACTTTTGGACAAGAAATAAAGCTGGATAAGAATGGAGTTGCATTTCTGTTTCCTACTGAAGGGTTGGAGCTGAATTACCTCGATACGGTCAATGTATCGTACATTTCACCCTTCGAAAGTCCTCTTTTGTACACGTTTTGTCTACGGCCGAATCAAGCAACAATTCTCACAAGTAAGATGTATAATATTTATTTTTATGCAAAGATCCTGACAAGATACCAGAAATCGTTGAACGCGTCCACCCATTCAATTCCTCGGCCTTGGTTCTCTTAAATTGGACAGATGTGGACGACTGCTATTTCAATCTTCGGCCAAATACGTCAACTGGATTTGGTGCGAATAGCCCGCACATCAAAGTCGTACAGGGAGGTGCTTCTAGAGGAGGTGCAACTGTTAGTCTGACACCTATTGTTCTTCCTTCCTCGACCACTTTGCTGCCATCTTCATCAGACTCTAGGGTAGTCTCGAGATCGAGTTTGGCGCCATCAAACTCGGGGGTAAGTTCTACACCAAATGCGGGCACAGCTACACAGAGTTCCAGCACATCTACGTCAAATACTGGAGCAAGTTCAACATCTGCGCCGAGCGCCAATTTGGCAACGGCGTCTGCGAATCCATCGAGTGTCGAGACTGCAAATTCTGCGTCTAAATCAGCAGAGAAATCTGGGCTAGGCACTGGCGTAAAAGCCACGATCGGTGTTGTCATTTCTGTGATAGCAATATCAATCATCAGTGCGGTTATTCTCTTAGTTCGAAGACGACAGAGAGGAGGATCTGGGCAGAAGCTGCTAATTGAAGAGGAAAATGTCGACCCTTTCGCAAACCAGGTCCAGCCACCGACTGCTGGGTACTATGAGAAACCGAAATCACCACCGCAAGAACTATTCAGCGATGTGCGGTATGAGCTAGACAATCGTAGCGATGTCTTAGAATTGGATTCGACTCCTATTGGCCCTGTGGGGGGGTATTATGAACTCGATTCGAAACCCCATAGAATTCATTAGAAACGCCGCATATTTTGCAAATATCAAGTATTATTTATTAATGCCAGCTTACTCGTACATGTGTATCCGCCAAAGGAGCCCAAGCATATTAGTCACCTCAAGCGCACAACAACGGAGTTCCACTCATGCACTGCAGATCTGAGCTCCAACTTAAACAACTGCGTCCCATGACGTGTGGCATGCCCGTGGCCATTTTGCGCCAGGTCGTTATGCCCATGTCTGTTTACTGGGAGATGCTGAGGCCCGCTCATTTCAGATCCAAAATATATTAGCGACTCAAGAAACTATCACAATTTGTCTATGCACAATCTGTCTATGCACAATCTGTCTATGATCTTACGCTCGAGAATAGTCGGTATCATTGTGCACCTTAGCCCCCCTATGGTGATCACGAACTTCGTGGAAGATACAGTGAGAGCATGCAAAAGGCTGCGAGGAATTATCAGCATTTGGCCTCAAGGATCTTGAGTTTAGGGCGACTTATGTGGACACCATTGTAGTGATTAAAATCTCCAACAGCAATTTACGCCTCGGACCATCTCTATACCCGTTTGCCTTCGCCATCCTTTTCCGGTCACCTACAAAAGGTCCCGCTCATCCTCCGTTTAGGCTCGTCAGCACCGCGATCGTGTCGAACGCGCCGACAAAAGCAAAATCGAGTACCTAAGTAACAATCGAAGAAAAGATGGCGCGCGGCGGGACTTGAGGAGGAAGGTGGTGAGTGTGACAAGTAACGTGTAGAGGACTGCGGCGACTATGACGCCTTCGACAGCCCCTTAGGAAGTGGGGGGGATTGATGGAGTTTGGGGAGCTTGAAAGACGCGGAGCAGGCGGAGTAGGAGAAAGTAGAGAGGGGAGGGTCTGAATGATTAAAAAAATGCCATTCTTGTGGTGGTGATGGCGCTGGGTTGGCAGGACTGGTAGTGGCTATGATATGCATAACTGCGGAAGATACAAAGAAATGAACAGATATTTATTCCTGAGTAAGATATGATTACGTAGCTTCTCTGGAGCACCTCCATCACTATTTCGCGATTTCAAGGGAGATCAAGCCTGGAAGCTGTCACAATAGAGTATCTGCAAGCACATGCCGCACGATACGAAGCAAATCTCTCAATATATGTTCATAAATAAGGGCAGCCACAGATATCGTCCCAATCTTCTCACAAGCCACATGCCAATATGAGATATTCTGCCATATTAAAAAGAAGAAATTGCTCCGGCTGGCGGTCAAAGCTGTAGTCTCGGTTATCGGCATGTTTGTTAAATGCTTCCCAGTAAGCTTATATTCAGAAACCATACTCAACTTTATTCCAACGACCAACCAGATGCGCCACCCCCTGTCAATAGCGATGATAGCTGCGCCACATCTAACCACTCCCAGCAATGACAAAACGTGATAGATTATAAGATGTGTTGTACCACGAGGTCATATTTTTTGTATCTATTTTCCCGATAGCGCACGCTTATTGGTGGGCTTACAGTTGCGACGTGGATTGTGCATTAGTTTGATCACCCCGTGCGTATGCTAGTTTCTAAGAGATTTCACTCGACCTTGTCTAACGGCATTAATGACTGATCACTTTATTCCGAATATGTACAAGAACCGATATTACACGTCGAGCCTTCTAACTGTCCCTCAAGCGTTCTCCTCATCATAAACTTAGGTGCATTGTGAATAGTACGGTGGAGAAACAGCCACGCAAGTCGAGCCCGCCTACACAGCATTCATTAGCATTTCATCTCCAAGTACGATTCTAACAGGCCGAACATCCTCCATCAAAAAAGAGAAGAGTAGCGTACCTCACAAGTAGTGCATCCAGTATAAGTATTACCACCACATTGCGCATACTTTGCGACTGTGCAACCAGTTGGACTCGACGTGCCTCCAGTATTCGTCTGAGTGACGGCCGGACCAGTGGTCTTGCCAGTCTCAACGCCAGCACAGACAGCCCCAGCGGACTTGGTGGTTCCGCCACCATAGACTGTGGGGCCCGGTGCCACGTAGGTCGCGAGGGCGGCGTGTATGTTGACTAGGATTCCAGGGTCGGACGCTTTGTAGGCGCCGGGGAGGGAGACGACGGATGGGGAGGCAGATCCGCCGCCAGTGACAGTGAGTTGGTCTGGTATTTTTAGTAAGTTTAGGAGGGATTATGAAGAATATTTGGGGAGGAAGAAGAGTATGCGACATACAACAGCTGACGTAAAATTGAGCACCTCCTGAGGAGCCGGCTACATGGAGGGCGATGACCTCTGCACGGAGAAGATAGTCGCCTGCTGGGATATCGGATGGGATCTTGACGTTCATTCTTCCGCAGCAGGTGTTCAGATCCTTAGTGCCCCAGTTATCATCGTCTCCTGATGCCGCACCTGCTTTCTATCCCATATTTAGTATTGTATAACGATTTAAATGGTGCGGTCTTACTGGCGACCATGTATCCTGGAAGATTTTGAACCATCCTGTTGAACCATCTGCGGTTGATGCATCAGTGACCTTTGAAAGGTACACTTGAACGGGTCCATAATGAGCACCACCAATTGCTTCATTGGTGCAGGAACGGTCACCATTTTGCTATCGCCTTGTTAGTGCTTCAGATCAGAAATCCAGTTGTGGAGTCAATTACTTGATGCATTTCTACCGTCAAAGTTTGTCCAGCTACAACGGGGCACTTCCCAGTTACACCTCCCTTGCCATTACATCTAATGGCAGTTCCCGTCACATCTGTGATAGGGTTATTATTGGATGGTAGACGAACACACGTAGACTGGTAAAGATCTTATTAGTTATGACTCTGTACGCTCTAGTGTGGGTGGCATATCTGATCAACTGCATTAATCCAAAGTTGTTGGAAGGTGGCATGCCCAGCAACCTTTTGAGCTGCAAGTGCGGCAACGACTGAGATGAATGTGGTTCTCATCCTGATGGTATTCTCTGAGGCGTAAAGAAACTCGACAGCGAGAATCCCACAAATATGCGAGGTACTATCGACTCCTTATACATACGGTGATCCGAAGTTCTAGTCTTGTGAACATCAGATGGACATGCATAGATTAAATTGTCTACCACCTCCGTCACCGGCAATATACAAAGCGGCCCTTCGATCCTAGCATCTCCTTACGAAAGCTTGTTCCTTCGAAATCATTTCTTAGAGTACCATTCCAGTCATGTGAAGTCCACATTGTGGGGTCCCCAGAGTTAGAAAGCGCCCAAAGCTGAGACGAAACAATCATTTTTCGGTAAAATTACCGTGGCGGCTGAATGCATACCTGAATAACGGAAGCTTGAGTCCGTATCACAAGGGCAGATGTAGATTGCGGGGTGCAGCAAAGTCTTGGCTTGGGTTCTGAACGCCGTTAAGCTTATAATTTATGTTCTGGGATGGTGACACGGGATATCACCGTGAAGTAGGACGAATAGACTTAAGGAGAGTTTATCGGCTGAAGTCAGGGCTTGGGAAGAGGCGAGCTTGAGACGCTTTTCGAATACCAATATCAATAAATCTCATCCTATCTCCGGTACTCTTATTGTTGTTTTAAAATATTTTGACAACAAACCCAGCAATGAACTTGAAACAATTGAAGTGCACCTAATTTTCCGAAGTAGGATGGCCATCACGTGATTGTGACGACTCAATACACACCAAAGCAGCAAGCGTCGTAACGTATTAGGCATTATGGATCACTTGAGTCATGAAAGTATGTGCGGGAACAAATAAAAAAAGCTTATGAAGCAGAGTCAGGCATGGCATACGTTCCGAGTCTGTTCTTGCTATGCACATATCTTGAATTTAAGTTCATCTCACATTCAGACATCAACCACTTCTAGATAACACTATAGAATGATATATTCGACCATCAAGGAACAATTTTCAAAGCCAACAGTACATAGCACAATGACCTTATGGAACTCGCAGCAATGGCCGAGGACCAGGCATTTTGCTAGATCTAAACACTAAAGCAATCATGGAGCGCATCTCCTAGGTCGACTTGCATGCAGTATCGTTGAGAGCAGAATCTAAGAAAGACACAGTCGCACAGAATCCAAGATAACAATAATAAATCCAAACGCATGAAGTGATCTGATAGACAGGAGCAACTGCTACAAGCAGGAATGAAAGTGGGGGAAGCAATATATCAGGTGACCAAAAGCTAGCACACGTGACATCTACTCTTTCTTCTACGAATTAAAACAGAAATGCTATGGCACTTTAATAGCCATACAAGTATCAGTTGAAAGGTTTTATTTATTAATCAAAGAGACAGTTTCGAACTTTCTCTCTTTCTTCCTTCTGGAACTTGATGCACCTCCATCACGTGCCAGAGGTATGTTACCATCCCACTCTTCCCCACCATGGATTAATCAATATCACAAAGTCTGTAAACGCAGCATCATTCGATAAGGTAGTAGAAACCAACGATGATCACTGCCGAGCTAGTGCCTGGTCGGCAAATCAGGTTCAAGGATGCGTACAATATATTATCAGACCCCGCAAACACGTATCCTCTCCTGCCATATGCTGATCCAACTGCCGCTAAAATCAGTATAGTTGCTGCAAGCGTTGTTCCATGCTCCTGGTCGGCTCATGTACTGTAACGTTCAAAATCGCGGTTAGATACAGAATCTCCCCCACAATTGGTGCAGCTGACGGGCTGGTACTCCTCATCTGGGGTCGGTTATCATGAGCTCGGACAAGTTCATCCAGGGGTATAAAATGGGGTTACCCTGATCATGGCCATTCATTCATCGCTGTAGTTCTCTGCTCACTGTCTCGTGTTGTACAAGCCACGGGTACGCCTTGTCGCTCAGCTTGAGCTGTACCGGAGCTCATTCATCAATCATGTCTGGCAATATAGAAGTCCATGACGGCGATGGCATCACATCAACCAATGCCGACCCGGAGAAGATCCCATCTCACGGAGCATATGAAAGAATTGGGGATCAAATATCTCACCAGCAACTCGAAGAATTGGCCCCTAATGATGGAGTCGAGCGAGAGCATATTCTTGACAAGATCAACTCGATGAGCGAGGAAGAGGCGCTCACAATCATACACGAAGCCATTGAGTTCCACGCCGATGACTGGAATTTTCCTACTGACATGCGAGAGCGCATGAAGCGCCTTGTTCAAGGCCAAAAACTCTATGGCGACTCCTACGATCGAGATCTGAGGGTTGATGCTGTAATGTTGAGATATTCGTCTCCATATCCAGGTGTCCGTGCCGTAGCGGAGATCTTGGATGATACGTCAGTCCCAATCGAAACCATTCGGGCTTATTTTCTGGGTATCGGCTGGGCGGTGATGGGTACTTTCCTGTCAACCTTTTTCAATAGTAGATTCCCGTCAATCAGTAAGATCAAATACTCCCCAAGAAATCTCGTATTTGCTGAGAAATTTCAGGTTTGGGAAGTTACGTGATTCAAATTTTATTATATCCCTGCGCTAAAGCACTGGAATTCATCTTACCTGACTGTAGGCATCTTTTTTCTATAATAAAACAGTCAACAATAGTTAGCTCCAGAGATTGTTTGTCTTGACGATTTAGGTCTCAAAACAATATTATATCTCCCACTTTTATCAAAATGTTGAGGTATCATGAAGCTAATTGCTGAAGGGGGTATTACCGTTTTCGGCTCCCGTCACTCTCTTAACCCAGGTCCCTGGCACTTCAAAGAGCAGATGTTCGCTACTATCACATATAACATAGCAATATATACCACGAACAGCTATGGCATGATTCTCGTCCAGAAATCTCCAGTTTACTATGGCTTAACATATGTTACTTTTGGGTATCAGTTGATGTTGACATTGTTCGTTCAGCTCATGGGCATGGGCTTTGCCGGGTATCTCCGACGTTTCAGGTCAGCAGTTGTTCAAGCAAATATTGTTAGAGGTTTCTATTGACACGATCAAAAATAGTGTATATCCGATCAAGGCACTCTGGCCCACTGTCTTGCCTATCATAGCCATGAATCGCGCGCTCACGCGACCGGAACCAAAAGAGAACATATACGGCTGGACAATCTCGCGGTACAAGTTCTTTTTAGTTTGCACCATTGTGATGTTCTTCTACTACTGGATCCCTGGGTACCTGTTTACGGCGCTATCAACATTCAACTGGATGACCTGGATCGCACCTCAAAACTTTACTTTGGCCATCTTGACCGGCTCTTCTCTTGGCTTGGGTCTCTTCAATCCTATCACTACATTTGACTGGAACATTGCTACGTCTTCCTATGCTGCTTTGGCAACACCGTTCTTTTCAACATGTACCCAGTACTTTGGCGGTATCCTTGGGGGCTTCATCATCCTTGGGATATTCTACTCAAACATGTATAACACGGCATATTTACCTATTAACTCATCTTCAGCATTCGCGAACGATGGCACCACATATAAGGTACAGAAAGTAGTCGTCAATAACAAACTAGACGAAACACTATATCAGCAATACTCTCCTCCTTTTTACTCGGCTGGTTATATCCTGACAGTTGGTGCCAACTTTGCATTTTATCCTGTGTACTTCCTCTACATCATGGGCAACCAATGGAAGACCGTGTCAACAGCATATGTTGATTTTTACAAGGGCCTTCGGTACGGCAAGGGAAATTATGAGGATACAAATGATGTGCACAACCGATTAATGTCGAAATATAAAGAAGTCCCGGATTGGTGGTTCCTCCTCATCCTGGTTGGAGCAATCGTTGTCTCGGTAATATTTCTCAGCATCTATCCGCTGGATACCCCCGTCTGGCTAGTTTTCCTTATGATCGGCATTAATATCATCTTCGCCGTCCCGCTCTCCCTGTTATCAGCAACTACAGGCACCAATCTTGGCCTAGGATCACTGATTCAAGTCATCACAGGTTTCATTCTTCCTAACAACCCTAACGCGTTCCTCTTCTCGCAAACACTCGGGTCTTGGGCATTAGCAGGGTATGGAGACAATTACGTCCAAGACCAGAAAATGGCGCATTATTGCAAGATCGCTCCCCGCGCAGTCTTCAGAAGCCAGATCGGAACCATAATCATCACCTGTTTTGTAGCTGTCGGAACGCAAGATTTCATCCTGAACAATGTGAAAGGCTTATGTACGCCAAACCAGCCGCTTCACATGTGCAGGAGATGGTGCGCCGCTATATGCCAGCTCCTTGATGTGGGGGCTCCTTGGCTCAGATCGGATGTTCAATTCCCTCTATCCGCTCTTCAAATGGTGTTTCCTTATCGGGACCGGCATCTCGATCATCTTCCTCCTCGGGCAAGGATACGGTCCCAAATACCTCCCTGGCGTACGCGAGAAGCTACGCCTCAAACTCAAACCCAAAACATTTGAGCTCATGGACCGCACGCTGTTCCCGTTCGTGGCTTCCCTCCTCTGGCTGAACCCAATCCTAATAATCCAAGGGATTCAGCACTGGGCGCCATCAAACATGTCTTACAAAACGCCTGGGATGATCTTATCTTTCATCTTCATGTACTGGCTTCCGCGTCACCGATTAGCATGGTGGGAGAAGTACAATTATGTCCTCTCCGCCGCACTCACAGCTGGGGTGGCCACCAGCGCGTTGATCATCTTCTTCGCGGTGGGATATAACCCGAAGAGATTGAAATGGTGGGGAAACACGGTCAGTGGTGCGGGTGTCGATGGGTCAAGTATGGGGCTTCTTCCCCTCCCCGATCGAGGTTATTTTGGTCCGGAGAAGGGGAGTTTTCCGTGGTGAGATATAGAGATACAACGGCTAAGTTGCATGGGCATGTTCGATACAGCGCCATGCAGCGAAGCGAGTCAACCGAAATTCTCCATGGAATTTGGATAGGGACGTAGATGCACGACCAAGGGGCTCAGCTAGGAAGAGAGATAATATGGTTATTCGAAAAATATTCTCGTGATTTACGTACAACCATATTTTCTACATTTCTTGTAAACCTCCTCCTGTGGCGTAGTTACGGCAAAATAATAATATGCCTGAGGCATCCATGCCCGACTCGAGGATATTTCTACAGCCCACACTCTATTTCCTTTCCTTTTTCCTGAGAGCGCGACGATTAAACGTTATATTCAGAAAATTTAAGCACTCCACCCGTTCCTCACTTAACAAGAGAGGACCAGGATAAGAGATCGCGCTTTCTTGAGGATTGAGACGGTAGTCGAAGATGTAGCCCTCAGTACTTGGACCAAAAGTGATGTCCTTTATGGAGAGACCGATGATGCGGCCCAGGACAGTCTGACTTTCTCCGATAACTTTATGGGCTTCGCGTAAAAGTTGCCTCAGCATACAAGGATGTCAGTAGATCCGTAGAGGGTTTTTTGCCAGCCTCTTCGAAGTCCTCTTAGAAGTAGAGCTTCCAAAAGTCGAAGGCATTAACTCTTTAACAAATTTCGGCTGGCCTATGTGCTTTGCATCCATTATAATCGCCAATTAGAACCTGCGCTCCAACGCTAATACGTACCCAAATAATCGAGGACTTTCTTTCCCTTGCCATCGCTAGCCTCCTTTTTGTTCGTCCACAACTCTGTCACGAACGCCGCCCCTTCTTTACGCCTCCGTAGCGCTATATCGAAGTAGAGGGTCCCCGATAGAGCTAGAAAGAATATAAGCCTTTACGGGAAGAGGTACAAGGTCTACGGCTAACTCGTCGAGATGGCAATGACGCTGCTTAGAAGCACTTCTCGTAAGCGGTTGAGATTGCAAAAATTACGGTCTCTAGTGCGAATAAACAACTTTCAAAGGTCGAAATGCCCGTCGACGATAATTAGGCAAGGTGAAGGAGTTGCGCCATCGTTATGTTGTTACAGCTTCCGCTTCGGAATAGCCTAGCCCTGTAGTATGTAGTAATATCATGATATACTGTCGTACGGGATAATATTCCAGATTGGGCGTGGTGCGTATTCAAATCTGAAAAATCAATTGTGCGGTGTATAGCACGTACGTTTAGAAGTAGATTCAGAAGTAGATATACATGCTTTTGGGGGCCCGGTTCCGCTATTGTCAAGGTTCGAAGGTAGAAAATATTATACAGGTCCTCGGTTTGTGCGCGCGAAGCTTTGCGGCTATTAAAATAGTTCTCCGACATGTACTTTAAAGGTTCAGGGTAGTGGAATGTGCAATAGCTGCACTTCCGATATGAAAAACTATCATGTACACAGAGTTGAGAATGAGCGTCCGAGCCTTTATTTTGTACATAAAAAAAGCTAAAAGAGTTACGGAAACTACGTGGATATGTAGAAGCCAGCAACGAGTCAGCTTTCTCCGATTTGACACGGTGACTTAGTGCTTGTCTCGTAAACGAAAAGTGATTTGCGAGTATTTCGCAACAGGCGCGTATCCGCACTCGTTTCGACAGCAGATTAAAAACAGCCTTTAATAGTCAATAAAAAGCTGAATAATTTTAATTAAAAAACATTACGAGAAAGGCTTATAATTTCTACATAGAAAGAGGAAGCAATTGGCAAAAAAAAACATTAAACAAGGAAAACCCATTACGGAACACAGCGAGTTTTGCATACCTGACGCTTGCACAGACTAGGAGTAGGGTATAACATAACACGGGTGGTTCTGGGAGGCCCCCACGGAGTAGGATAATAACCCGGACTGAAAAGCTTGACCTTTAGTACAGTAGATCTCTAGAGGATGTCACAGTCCACATCGCTTAGCGCTACCGAGAAATAGAGGCCAAAAAAAAAACAAAAAATGGCGTTAGAAAGTGAGAAAATGTCTGCCTAGAAAATCATGACGAGCTGCGGGCTCACTTTGGCGGGGCGATCATCTGCCAAAAGGGACAAGGCTATAGATATGATATTTGCTGGGGCGTTACACAAACCCAGCCGCATTTTCCCAGCCCAGCCAACCACACCGCGAAATCATCCTCCATAAATTTCCCGCGCAAGCCACATCGCTTCTCCAGTGGACCGCCCCGAAGCGCCTCTATATCTCTTCACTTCTGCAGCTTCATTCAGAAAAGTAGTAGCTATTCTCCACCACGCAATTGGACTATTGGAAGCACGGGACAGGAGCGCCATCGTCTGATTTTGAAAAGAGTCCAATAGCATGATCGATTCGTGCTCTCTTCGGCATCGGCATCCTCCCCAAAAATCACAATTATGAAACTCCAGGCAGGGGGCAGTTGGCCCGCGTGCGGCTCTTTTTAGTAAAGTGATGTGCAGAAGTTCAGCCCTAGAAAGATTCGGGAGTGCAAGACAGGAATTGTCCACCGCGGCCAGTCAGCATGGCGGCGCATAAAAGCGGGCGGACCCTCGGGCCATCGTAAGGTTACCAGTCAAAAAAATCATTGCCTGAACCTTATACATCATATCCAGAACGTTTTTGGCTCGGTTGGAAACCAAGCTACTTGCTAGATATGTCCCAACGGCGGGCGTACGACGCGCTGCCGTACAATATACCGAAACATATTAGGTCAAAACTTCTTCCTTTTGATGCAGAGGCTGCGGATCGACTGGATGATGTGCATCTCCAACCTCGTTTGCTTGAACAAGCAAACATTCCAGAATTCAAGTATCAAGACCTTCCATGGAATAAAAAAGTAATCCGAATCCTTCGACTCTGGCCTGGAGTTCTTGAGAATCCACAAATAGACTGCGAGATGTTTGAGGCTGAGTTTGATAAAGATGATAGGTTGTTGAGGCTTGACGGGAAAACGCCCAATACTGGTAGCAATGGCAGCAGGGAGGACGATAATGTCAACAGCGCCAGTAACGGAGGGGCTGGCGACAATAACAGCAACAATAGGCTCAATGGCAATAGCCGGAGCGACAGCACCTCCCCACGCAACGTAGAACCGATTAGTATCAAGTACGAAGCTTTGTCCTGGCGTTGGGGAGACGAAAAAAATGGCAAATATGCAGTCATGATTCACAAAGATGGCAAACTCCACCGTAAACGAGTCTCAGAAACCCTTGGTCTAGCACTCAAGTATCTCAGGTTCGAGGAAGAGCGCTTCCTATGGATCGATGCAATATGCATTAACCAAGACAACGATGATGAGCGCAGCTCCCAAGTTGCCATGATGTCTCTAGTGTATGCTGCTGCAACAAAGGCATGTGTATGGCTCGGGGAAGATGACGAGGAGAGTACGGTGGCGATCAAATTTATCAGGGAAGATATCAACCAGCTCAAAAACTTCGACAGTCTCTGCAAAGACCAGAAACATGCCTCGAAATGGCGATCCCTTCTCATGTTGATGCAACGCCCATGGTTTTCCCGTCGTTGGGTAGTTCAGGAGATTGTGCTGGCCAAGAATGCGCTCGTGTATTGCGGACCTGACAAGATAGAATGGAAAGAGCTAGCAATTGCAGTTGAACTCTTCGTCGAGGTCGAAACTGCTACACATAGACTCTCGGAGCTCATGAAGAAGGACGATAAATTCTCTGTCATTCCAAATTGGTTCGAGCATATATCAGAATTGGGTGCAAGTCTTCTGGTCAATGCCACAGCGAGAGTGTATCGATCACGAGAAATTGAGGAAACGGACCGCAGCGATGGCATCCTAGGAATAAAAGGTGCATCACGGAGAAGCTTACTCAGCCTAGAGTACTTGGTAACATCTCTGTCTATTTTCGACTGCGGACGCCCTCATGACTCCGTCTATGCTCTAGTTGCAATTGCTAGGGATGCTCGCCCATTCGCACCTTCGGCGTTGATTGAAAAGACTCCAAAGACTTTGGCATCTGAGTTGTGTGAGCATTTCCTAGAGCAGAAGTCCTACATTCTTGATTACAGCAGCCCATATCCGGATGTCTGCAGAGACTTTACTCAGTTCTGTATCGAGCGTTGCGCTGTTATTGACAAGGTCCAGGCTCTTGACATTCTTTGTCGCCCATGGGCCAAAGACTGGCGGCCTGGAGAGACTGCACCCGGCGCCCAAGAGCAGAAAGTTGAAAAGTCAAAGGAGCCCGAGACCTCTGAGTCCCAGAAACAGAAGGCCCCTGCCCAGGCGGCGATTCCTGAGAGACAATACATGATTCGGATCAAGGTCCAAGATTTAAGGAAAAGACTGGTGGGCACCGACGACAAGCAAAAGTTGATTGAGCTTCTCAAAGAGATACAATACAGCCCCAGCCAGGAATTCGACATCCCAAATGATCCAGAAGAGTTTGTGGAAATCGGGAACTGTACTCGTGAGCAGTACTACGAATACGCCAAAACTCTATTCTTTATACGCATCAAGGTTCGAGAGCTTAGAAAAAGGCTGGAAGGCGCCGACGACAAACAAAAGTTGGTTGCGCTTCTCAAGGAGATAAAATATACCAACCCCAGCCAGGAGTTTGAAATTCCCAATAGCCCAGAGGAGTATGTGGAAATCTGGAATTGCGGTCGTGAGCCGTACTATGAGTATGCAAAAACCAATGTTGCTTATGATCCAATGATAGAGAAATGGTTTCCGAGCAAGGGAAATAAGATTGAGGAGGAAGAGGACAAAGTTGATAAGGAGGAGGAGCCACCGAGAAAACGGCAGAAGGTCTCGAGCAAGAAAACCAGAAAGGTAAGAGTGAATGAACAAGGAAGTGGGCAAACAACCCCCACTAGTGCAAATAACGCGAACTCACCGAACTCGCCGAACGCGGGAAACGCGGGAAACGGGATAAATGGAGTCAACGGAGGGATTGGAGCGAACGGTCTCAATGGTGCTCAGAAAACCACCGCGGAAACTCCAATAACATGTCCGGCTGAGAAGGAACTCGCATTGCCATCTTGGGTTGTGAGGATCACAGCAGCACCTTTTGACATCTTCCCCCACCCGGGCATGGACATGGTCAAGATGGGGCGTAAAAATGCCGACCCGTTGGTAGGAATTCCCCAGGATGGCCACAGGAACTACAACGCAGGACAGACCAAAAAGCTTGACCTGAACACCCTGAAGTTTCGAAGGAGGCCACGGTGTCATCATTACAGCCTCTATGTTAAAGGCTTCTGGCTGGATACCGTCGAATCTGTTGCACAAGCCTCTCAAGGCGGAGCAATTCCTGGAGAATGGCTTGATATGGCAGGCTGGCCAGAGGCTCGAAGGCCCCGTAGGCCGGGGGAGGTGCTATCAGACCCACCGCCAGAATTTTGGAGGACTCTTGTGGCAGATAGGGGCATGTATGACCGGAACCCTCCATATTACTATGCCCGAGCATGCAAAGAGACAATCGCCAAAGGGGGCCTTCAAAGTGGCGCGGTGGATACTACCGCGCTCATGTATAACGAGAGGAATTCTATTGTTGCCGAATTCTGCAGACGCGTTCAGGCCGTGATATGGAACAGAGCGCTCATCAAAACAGAGAAGGGACGTTTAGGATTGGCATCCAATATGGTGCAAAAGGGCGACATGATATGTATCATCTATGGTTGTACTGTCCCGCTCATCCTACGGAAGAAGGAGTACAAAAGTATGCAGGAGTGGAGGCTGGAGAAATTCGAAGACGGTGTAGAATCTATGAAAAGATTGGTACGGAAGTGCGAAAAAAACAGAGCCAAGAGGGCCGACTGGGAGAGGAAAAAGGAAGCCGCATGTCGGGCCTTGGGTATCGAGGAACTTTGGGAAGTGAGGGTTATTGAGAAGGCGGCTAAGGAATTCAACGGCAAGGTAGAGCCGGATCCTTGGGAGGCCATGAAGAGGCTACTCCGAAGATGCGGGAGAAACAGAGCTAGGAGAGCCAGGTGGGAGAAGAAAAAGAGGGCAGCGGAAGAAGACGAGAGCATCGAGAAGTTATGGGAGGTTAGGGTCATTCAAAAACTGACAAGAGAGGCGAACAGGAAGTTGGTGGAGATGGAATATCCCGAGGACCACGAGAGCAAGGGCTGCGAGAGCGATGGCTACGAGAGCGAGGACTATGAGAGCGAGGACGTGACTGACGACGAAACGACGGCAAAGCAGGAGGGGAAGAAGAGAGTAAAGCAGGAGGGAAGGAAGAAAGTGAAGCAGGAGAAGGCCGAGAAGCGGGACCCCTATAGGCACTATGAATTCCTTGGCGAATCCTACATCCATGGAATGATGGACGGCGAGGCGGTGAGACAGAATTTCTATAAGCTGAAGCCGGACCATTTGTTTGAAATCAGATAGAGGCCTTGGGAATGAGGAAGGTCTTTCGTTTTGCCGCAATCAGCTGCATTCAGGAGTACTTGGGCTTTCTTTTTCTCTTTATATATATATTAGATATTTTTCCAGCTCCAGCTCAGCAGCTGAAACTTCTTGGACCGCTCTAAAACATTTGCCCAGCCATGCCTCCCAGGCCACAGGTCTTTTTTTCAGGCCTGCTAATGCCATTGACCTTGAAATGATGCCAAATCCCTAAATCTTCAAAAGCTCCTTATAGTGAAGCGAGAAACCCTGATTTATATAAGAGTACCAAAACGAGCGTTATATACACGATTCTGGAATCTGACCAAGCCGATTTCGTACGATGCATCATGTGGCTAATCACGTGACATACATAGTTCCTCAGTATTGAGAATTCAATCGCTTGCCACGAGGCCAAACCAAGGAAAAGAAGGCGGATCCCCAGGGAATCATCCTCTACAATAGAGACGGGTCACGTTGAGCTTAGTCCCAGTTGGGAATAGCAACCGAAAGGATCGTGTCCTGATCACGTGATACGTCATGACACCAGTACGATTGGCATCTCTTTTTGCCTCTCCACGAACAAGAGGCCCAAAAAACCGTGGGCAGTCAGGACTAGATCTGAGGTGGGCGTTTCGTAGCGGCCCCGGAGGCTCTTGCGTATGTTCGCATCTCTCAACTAGACGGCTGTTGCCGATCGAACCGCATCGGACGTGCTCGCGAGCTTGGGAACCACGGTCCCGCAACCAGACGGCCAGGCTTATGTTTGATGCCGGAGATGGAATGGCCAAACGCACGGGCAAACCGACGAATCCTCGCTGTCAAAGTCAATGGTATGGTTTTGCTTGGCTCAATATTTTGTATTTGAGATAATATCTAAGTACTCGCTTATGGGTATCAATGCTGTGACGGGAATGAAATAAACGCTGAAGGAAATCTAGTATATTTAAGATGGGAGAGGTTGCAAACAAGTCGTGAGCAATGCTGCTCCTGTTGACAGATGTTTCGGCAATTTATGGCCTGGTAGATGCCACGCCGTTCCTTCTTCCACGCTGTACTCCGTTCCATCAAATCCCGCTTCACTTGGGAAACCTGACGCACTTTCTCTCCACAGCAGCAAACACCGACGGCGCAACAGGCGGAACGAGCAGCTACATCTACCCCATCACTTGTATGTCCTCTTCGGCTTCCCCTTCCTCTTGCCCCTTCCACAACCGATGCTCACTCTAACATAAAGCCGACAACGCCTAAGTCACCAATGTTTGTGCCATCTATTTCCCCAACTCAATTATGCATAGCAGTGCCCGGCATCGCATGCCGAGGAGCATTGCTATTTGGATGGTTATTAGCTGGAAGCTGTGGTAGAGGCGAAGGGCCTGTTAGAGCTGGACGGCTCGACAGATCGCTATTGGCTGTCTTTGGAAGTTGAGAATTGAAGAGTATTCTCTTCTCTCAGGTATTCCTTGTTATGCTGAGATTTCGGAGCATACCGAGTGAAGTGCTACTATCGTTGCTTTGGCTCTCAGTGCGAGTCTTAGATTTTGACTGAGGAGTAGTAAGTTCTGATGGTAGTTGAGAATGTTGACGGAATCCGTTGCCACTCGACCATCACAGGGTCATGATTTCCACATGCCCTAATGAAGTTTAAAGGCTTTCCAGCTTGAGAGGTTGGCTCACAGCCAAATGAAATTGCAGACAGCAAGAACACCCATTGCAAGAGCCGCCATCATGCTTACTGGCGTTCTCGGCTTCTCGGTGGTCGCCGAGCTCTGAGTCAATACACTCGTACTGGCACTTGTTCTGCCTACACCAGTGACTCCGTTCAGTAGATCGGCTGTCTCGATACTTGGTCCGACATTCCAGAAGTCGACTAGGATGAATGTGGGCTTAACACCCCATTCATTCGAACACGTTCGACCATGTAGCCCTGCTGCACCAATGGTGGTTGCGTTGGGCGAATTTGTGATGGTGATATTCGTCACATCTGGAATGTCGAAAAATGCTTGTTTGGTGTCCTTGAAATGGTTCAATAGACCCATGTATCCGGCAGACACAGCAGCAGAAGAGGAATCTAGGGATGTTGGTCGGTCTAGCTCGCATGTGAAGCTGGCATAATCTGTCACTCCGAATGCGGTTTCGAATACGAAGTCGAATTCTGAGAGCAGATATGGGTAGCTGGAGTCATAATCTATGCTAGCGATGAATGTAATAAGACGTGTATTGGCTGTGATAAGCGTTTGGAGCGTAGGCCATGTCGCGATCGGGCCTCTCGTGGATTCAGGAGTGTATCCATACGTCGAGATGCCAGAAGAGGCGAACACTTGTCCAAAATCCGAGGCATCCGCATCGTCCGAGTTCACCACGAGGAGTGTTACAACCTCGTTGGGGTTGGCATCCATCCAAACCTTTACATTTCCCAAAAATGTCTCAAGTGTTCCCCCATCCAACAAGCTGCACGTTGTATGACAGAGCCGAATTGTGCCGTTCTCAACATGAGCCTGTACTTGCAACATGCGGATGCCTGCGGATAGGGCTAAAGTCGCGTTGTAAAACTGGTTGCCCGACACGGAAAAGCCGGTGCTACTATCGCGGAGAGCGAAGGAATCATGGGCGCCGATGTGTGTTATGTTGTTGTAGTTTCGGTTACAGAGCTCAGGCGAGTTGTTGCAGGCGGTTGTGCTGGTTGAGAGAGCAGCTTGGGAGATGGTGGATACAGACACTTGGGAGGCGGTAGTAGCGGTTGAGAATACTCCCTGGGGTGATGCATTTGCGATGCCGGAAAACAAAACTGCTGCAAAGACAGCAGAGGTCAAAGGAACCATTCTATGAATGCGTTTTCTGATAAAAGCTTTCTCTAGGAAATACGCCTTCTCGTAACGACGGTTTCGATGACTGAGCTCGATTGAGTGGCGAGTCAGTGGAGCCTTGCGAGCGATTGAAAGAACTTTCGATCAAAGGAAAATAAATGAACTGTCCAGCAGAAAACGAAGTAATTCATATACGAGAGCAAAAACAAGCACAATGAAAACGAAAACGCAACGATAGATTTTGGTTCTCGTAAAGCTTCATAATTCGCGTCGCTGCGCCTCACAGGTCAACGTTGTTGCTACCCCACCACGACACATGTCGTCAGCTAATCGCACACGAAAGGTGAGAAGAAAAGTGGAAAAACGAATCAACATCCCAATCATTTCAATTGAGCCATGAAACATTTCGAGACGCTGAAGGTACTGACGCATGCTCAGGTTCATGAAAGACACGAAGGTGTTTGAGGCTGAAGCTTATGGAGCTTGGGCTGTCGAGATTTGCGCTTTTTGTGGAGCCCGGCAACTATTCTTGGAGGTTGCTTGGCATGACATGACCATCTCGCGCTGCACATAAGAATCCCTCTTGTTCCGCTGTCATGCAGCAAAAAGGAAAAAAAAAAAAAGAGATGTTCCCGTTGTGGAAAAGACTGGTATGCGAGGGGATATGCAGATGCCATGCGAGATGACATCCCCGTGCCCGATGGTGTATAACGGGGTCCAATCATGCGTCCAGTCGCAAGCCATTCAGACATGTGAAAGGCGGTTTATCCTGCAACTCGAAGGTCAGCCCATTGCGCCGGGTTCGTAATAGGAAAGTGACTCAAGTTCAGCAGAAGATGCTGTACCCCTCAAGTTTGCTCGAGGCATCTGACCCGATCAACTGAAATAGAAATATGATTTTTCTTTTCACAGAGCTGCCGCTTCGCTTATATTGATCGCTTACCAGAGGGATAATAATTTCTCCGTTGGGGACTTGCGAACGGGGCACAATGGGGCTGGTGGGGTACATCCAAGCCTTTAAACGACTCGAGTCTGACCACTTAATCGTCCAACTATACCTGTTCGCTCCTCAAGGGTCTGTAGCCTTAGACCTATAGCTATGGCTGTGCACAGATAGAAAACTGGATCCAGCAATGGAGCCGCAAGATTTTTGGCCACTGAAAAGGCTGAGTCCCCTGGTATTGTTACCCGCTTAGACCCACGCATAACATTCATTTAATGAGCAGGATACGACCCCCAATACAACCTTTTTTTTTTTTTTACAATGCTTATGAGTCTCATTGTAGCTAACATGAGAGGATCCCTCCAAAGACACCTTCGGGGTAATCCACCACCCACCACCCACCAGCCTCGCATTCCTTCATCGCTTACGGGCGTAAGTCAAAAAGGAACATGTATACCTAGGTACTTTGTTGTGTTACGTAGCCCTTGAATGAACTCATGGCATTCCTTTGCGCGGGGTTCGGCCCTTCCTTCATCCAATTACCACTTTGCCCACACAACGCCAAGTGGGATGCAGCGGTGGTTCATCCCATATTCGATATGACTGCCGGTGTCGTTCTGCGTGTCATGACCAATAATCGCCAAAGCTTTCCGCACGAATGTAGAAATAAGGTTGCGGGCCGGACTAACAAGACAGAGTATCCCTGGTGGTGACACCTTGTGATCTCGATTTTCAACGCCAAGTTTCAATAAAGATGGGTGGCGTCTATATGGGGAAGTTCGTTGCAACGTTGGAGAGGGACAATGCGGTGATCTATTTCAACTGTGGGGGAATTGTGCCTGACTTGCGGGTATATAACATCGGTTCCTGCATTGGAGATTTCTGCAGGTTCCTGGTTGCATTCCTCAAGAGTATATCAGATCCCAAATCCTCCATCTTTGTCTCAGGCAAGCCGTAAGAAGGTCAATCGTCAAGATGCAGTTCTCCAGCGCCGCCGTTCTCGCTTTCGTCTCAGCCGCTTTGGCTCTCCCAGCCAATGTCGACCTGCCAGTCCGCCAATCTCTGGTTACCATCACAGACCAGTACCTCTTCACCCTCACCCTCCCCCAATTCACCGCGAAGCGCAATGCTCTGGACCCGTCTACTCTGAACTGGGTAAGCAAATCATTCCGCCTTGATCTTCCACACAATGTTACTGACCCCATTTCAGTCATCTGACGGTTGCACCTCCTCCCCAGACAACCCATTCGGCTTCCCTTTCGTCCCTGCCTGCAACCGCCACGACTTCGGCTACACCAACTACCGCCTCCAGGCCCGCTTCACCGAGTCTGCCAAGCTCAGGATTGATAACAACTTCAAGACAGACCTCTACTACCAGTGCTCTTCTGTCTCACTTTCTTCGATCTGTAGGGCTCTTGCGGATGTGTACTACGCTGCTGTCCGGGCATTTGGTGGTGATGACGCTACGCCAGGACGAAGAGACTTGGTGAGCGATTATGAGGATGCTGTTGCGAGGTATGATGCGTTGGTTAAGGAGGCGCAGGCCAAAGGGGAGTTGCCAGTTTTGGAGTAAGGGAAAAATCTTATTCGAGTAGTTTGGCCGCTTCGAGTGAACCGGCCATTTCGATAACTCGTTTGCCTGAAATGCATTGATAGCTTATGATTGATGAAATGACATCTGAATGACACACCACCCTCGCTATGCAAATCATGCCGTGGAAACAATTTGTGCGCCGTTGTCTAATCCTTCCACTGCCAGTATAGCGCTGATATTCCCGTAGCCCATGCAATGATCATCCAAGTGCCAATTGCAAAGCCCGAGGAAACATCCTTCGTCGCCAAAGAATAGCAAACACTCAAAATGCCGCTAACCAAGACCATGATGAAGGTTAGTCTAGTGATCCAGGCAATATTTGGTCCTTCAATGATACGAATTCCCCAGCCAACCACATCCTTCTCGACTTCTGTAGAATGTCGAACATCGATTAGACTCTTTTCGAGCTTCTTGGGGAGCCGATTGAACCACTTCTTGCCTCGTAGAGAACCCTCATCTGCATGACACTGTAGGTAGTGAAGAAATGCGTTTGCTGGGATTGGTGGCAGTGGGGCAAGAGGACACGGTGTATACTCATAGTTACGTGAATGGATTTCGATAGCGGGTGGAATGTGTGGAGGGTCATGTTGTATATCAATTCGGTGCGCGTCCTCTAGGGCAAACTTGGTAGGAGTAAGAGTCAGCCTGAGGGTTTGCCTCGAGGAGGGAGGAACTTCTAACCTTTACAAATTTGATGTTGACGGGCTGATATAAAAATGGTTTCAAGCTTCTGACTTTATAACCGCGTAGGTGATGATACTTCTTTTCGATGTGTGCAAAGAGGTCACTGTCCCTGAGAATGCTAGACACATCGATCTCGCCAAGCATAGTATAGTTCTTGCGAGTGTTTATACAAAGAGCAAGGAACTTCTTGTGCCCAATGTTTATATCATTTATAGATTGAATAACGACTCTACCAGTTAGATTGAAATCTCGATTTCTCGCTACATCGCCCTCCGAGCTGGCTTTATTTGTCTATGGTAACATTAAAAAGGGTTAGAGATAGCGATCGATATACCATACCTTGGGAGGCGCGGTCTTGCTTATATTCAAGTTTGCGGGTATACAGTCTGTAAACTTCATATCTGTCTCGCTCGGTATATAATGCTGTGCTGTCTGACGTAGTAGGCTGGATAAGGAACCATTTCCTTTTGTTGTTCGTAGTGACTGTGCAAAAATTTCCAATTCCCCAGGATTACTGCTGTCAAAATCCCCATAGAGCCATGTGTCACATCCCTCTGCCTCCTAAAAAGGCGTTAGCAACAGAAGACGGAGGTGTTGCGGCTGATCTTGCTGCACTAACACATTGCCATTCGATTCGCCTGTATCCGGAAGGAAGACCAGGTCTGAACAGCTTTTTTAGCCTCACTACCCACTTTTCTGTCCGGTTGCGAGCTAAACCTATTAAATTGTGGTAAGAATGCCAAGTTCCACGCCCTAGTCCCTGAATTATCCTTGATGCTAGTGTGGAAGCTGTTGTATGTAAGGTCGGCTCCCGCTGCAGAATCATGGCATCGATACTGTCTCGAAGCTTGCCGAAAGCTGCACTCTTGGTCAAGAAAACCGGGGGTTGAGGATTTGGAGACATGAAATCCTCATCATCGGTCTCGCTATTAGTGATGGTGTCGAGTGCTTCCCAAACAGCATCCTCAACCTCTCCATCATAGGCAGGCTCTGAGGGCATTGCTTTCAACCATTCCTCGAGGCGTCTTTCAGTTTCTATCATCTTTTCCTTGTCGCGAGCATCATGGAAAGCCTCTTGGTGATCTTGGCTAATTTCCTGTATTACTTTGGACGTAATCTTGTGTCGGCTCCGCTGCAGCAGCCGCGCTAGTTTCCTCTCTTCTAACGTTTCAGCTTCTCCGAGTAAATTATTGACATACGTCTCAAGTATCTTGGAGATTTGGACCTGGATATCTGTTCTTTTGATATCTTGGCGAAGTTCAGGAAGCAAACTACTCCGAAGAGCTTTCAGGAGATCATCAGTGGCATTTAAGGGAAGGCCAATGCTAGATACGGTTGAGTGGTCAGAAGAATTGTCGAAAATGCTTTTATAATTGTCAGATATATCTGAATCTGACTGAGTAGCCTCTTCATGACGTGGTAGCCCATATTGGGATTGTGTTGTGTCAAATCGAACATTCTTAGGTGGTACGAGCTCCTTGAGGAAAGAGTTGAGCTCATCTTGAAGCTCTGGTAATATCATATCAGTGGTAGCATTTCTGATGAGTACAAATAATGTAGAGTTACGCTCTATGGCAGCCGTGGGAGAGGCGAGTATCAGGTTGCTATGCCTGTTCTAGACAAATTGGCGGCTAATTGTTGGTTTTCGCGCTGCGCCTCAATCCACGTTCAGGCATAAAATATGCGGGAAAAATGAACAATAGAAGCTTTGTGGTAGACATCTTTAATAATATGGCTTATACCACCACAAATGATTAGTACTCTTGTATTTTAAACGCATCTATATAATGGGTATAACCACACTCTCAAACACCAAAATCCATCCTCAACGCAATACTTGGTTCTCCGCCGTCCGCCTTACTGTTTCTCTCATTCTCCCTTGCCTGTGCAGCTCGTCCCGCAACAATGACACTCTCTATAAAGCCCTTTTGCTCTTCCGTCATATTCGCTACAATGCCTCTAAAAACCACCTGATCAATACTTGCGAGCTCGAGTAACCTTGTACTTGTTTCACGATATACCTCCTCACCCTCGTTGTTGGCTCGCTCTATTAATGTTGGCACTACAATCGACATTGCAGCTAGCTTCTGCTGCTTAGATACTGTAGAAACAAAAGAAGTGAGAGTGTGCGCAACGAGTGCCCGTGCCTTTTCGGGATCTTCGTTCGAGGTCATGGTTGTGAAAGCGACAAGTCGAGGAATGAGGTACCGTGCAATACTTTGATCAGCTGGCGTTTTGTTGCTACTGAGGAGAATGGTACGGATGCAATTAGCTGCTACCTTTGCGGTCTATTATATTTAGCTAGAGAGGTTGGAAAGAAGGAACCGACAAGACTCACCATTCGGTCACTCAAGCAGTCCACGACCTCATCTAAAAACCGAGCTACCAGAGGCTCAGATGCAGACAAGTTGTTTATGCCACTTGTAAGTAAGACAGTTGAGGCGAGGAGGGTGTTCTTGACGCAAGGTAGCGAAGCCTCGGTCTCGCGTTTCTGCGCATTAAGGTAGATAGACAGAAATCGCTTGAGGCAACCTTGTATTTGAGTGAGAACCTCGTTCGCTTTCTTCCCACCTGCTTGCATACTGGTAATAAACCGCTTCAGGATCGGGAGTGATTGGGGGACGACAACAGCCTGGCAACTGGCTGTGCCGAGAACCGTAGCAAAAACATGGATGATACAGGCATGAAGATCAGTTTTGATTATTGCCGGAAACACCTCAGCGGCATCAACGAGGGCACTTAGTGATACACGAACAAGAGAAATAGCCTCATCGGTCAACTGATAACGTGCTGGTTGCTTAATTTCTGTCAGATTAGGCAAAATCCCGGCGAGGACGAGGATAATGATCCGAGTGAGCTCGAAGAGTTGCTCAATGTCTTCGGAGAGATCGCCATCCTCATTGACCTGAGGTTTGATGGCTGATGGGTGCGAGATACAAAGTCCACGAGCAATTTGTACAATGACGCTTTGAACATCAAGGTCTTCAGTGAGGACTAGACGATCCAATAAGTCCATCGTTTCTGAGAAAATCGCTTCGCGATAAATAGCGTGACCGGAGACACTAGGGTGTAGGATTTTCTTCAATGCTTGCAATATCTCCAAAGACTGCTCTTTGGATGCTAAGGCGTCACTGCCCGGTCGAGCAACGAGTGCCTCGAAAGCAATCCCAAACAACACGAAGAAGAATGCGACAGGTTCATCTCGATAATTGATGTCGCTCCCTTTAGAGTGACCGTTCGTGACGGGAGCATTTGTTTCCTTCCCATCTAATGCATTGAATACGAATTCGCTGTCTTGCTCAATTAAGCTGGCAATTGCATCAACAAGCTTCAACCATGAGTCCTGGTAGAATTTTAAGAGGGTTTCACGATTAAGCGCAGAGTAGATAGTATCCAAACTCCCCGATAATGATGGAGGGCCTAGACTCATGGAAATATCTGGCTCGAATCTTAAACGAGCAAATTCTCGCAATGAAGCTAACCACAAAGGAGTCAAAGTACCGATGTAAGGTTTCAATACATCAATGAGATAGGTCTGCTCACCACTGGCGACTTGAAGTTCAGCCCAAGCTGAGAAAACCGCCATCTTGACCATGACTGCAGCATTAGAGCTGAGACCCTTGAGGTCCCCAATGGCGGCGGCTTCGGATTCAGTTGAGAAGTTTTCTAGTGCAGTGACTAGTGTTTTCAAGATTCGTCCCATCCTATCGACATCCGTCACAATACCTGTGGCAATAAAAGCAGCGCAAACATTGACAGCTTCGGATGCTAACTCCGGTGATGAATCGGCTGCGAAAGCAGGTGTCAAGGCGGAACTGATCTGAGCTTGGTATTGTTCTAAGAGAGGCGCTTCCTGAAAGTCAGGATCTGGAGTCTTGCCAAACATCTTTAGAACTGAATCGATAATCTTCAAGCCCCACACCCTCAGTTCAACCACATTCGACGTTGATGCAGAGAATGCCATACGAATAACATCGGCCACTTTCTTTTGCAGTTCCATTTCAGCTCGTGAAGTACCCTCATGGGTGGTATCCTTGTTGATGATAGAAAACATGTCCCCAAGGCAGCTCATCGCGAATGTACGAACTTGCCATCTGAGAGGTTCCTGCCCGGCCCCTGAACTGACTGTTCCATCATCTTTAGCAGTACCAGAAGCGGCTGCAAACCCAGCAACCTCCTCGTCCTGCAAGTCAGGCATCGCAGACTTTGGCTTTGCTGTCAATGGAGTAGCCTCAACAACTTTAGGTCTGGTCATGGTTAAAACAGCCTGACATCTCTGTAGCCAGCGCGCTGTTTCAGAAAGGCAAGAGTGTTGCAACCAGTTCCGGATAACGTTCCGTATTCCCTCATGGGTAGGGTCGGCATCAAGTGCAAGCCATAATTGATCTTCGAAGCCTGCATCAGCAGCGTTGACAACATCTTCGGAATTGCGTTTCATCAAATTATAAAGACCGTCAATTGCGATATCTCTCAATTGAGGTATGTCGGAGTTAAGGTCTTTTTGCAACTGAACCACATAGTCTCCAAATACCATGTGGCCAGGGGCGAATACTGAGAAGTGCTCCAAGCACCGCAAGCTCCCCCCCAACACTGTTGTGTTATCTTCTCCTTGGAACTGGCCGACGAGGGTAAGGATCAGTTCACGAGCCTTGGTTAAATCTTGAAGATCAGGGCCTAATACATTGACAAGAGAGTCAACATATCTCGCAATGACAGCACTGGTGGATAGTTCCAGTTCTAGATTCGAGGTAGCTACCGAGGCTACCTCCTCATTGTGCGTGTCGCCAACATAGAGCTGGCCAACCATGCCGAGAGTGCTTGATACATATCCCGAAAATGTCAGCCCAGCCGAATCCGCAACGCGTGCTAGTGCTTCCAAAGCCCAAAAGTGAACCGTCGGATGTGGGTCATTGCATAAGGACATTAGAATTCCTAGGATGGTTTTGAGATGGAACCCTGCGGCCATGCCGCCAACCTGAGAATGAATACAGCCCAAAGCCATAGCACAACCCGCTCTCGCCCCCGGCTCACGATTTTCCACAATTACATCTACAAGGTGTTTGATCTCATGATTTGTAAATGTATTTCCAGAGCTGTTGCACAGCCTTGCCAACGCCTCGTACCCAATGCTGCGCAGGTACTGATCAGGATGAATGACAAAAGTCCGGATCAATTCTTGCATCAACTTTTCCACTGCGGGGTTGGTGAGATCGCCAGATGGTGACTGAGTCTCTTTTACCGCGACCTTTAGTGTAGAGAAGAGAGCTGTAGCCACATTGATATTCATGGCAGCTTTTCTACCTGGATCGCGCTGGAGAGAGCCTGCGGAAAGAAATGTGGCTATCTGCTCTAATATACTCTCCTGAATCTTTGGAGGAGTAAGAGGAAAAGCGATTGCAAATAATTTGATGGCAACGTTCACGACCTCGGTTGCAGGCGGATCTGGAAGCACATCCATTTCCCCTAACTCTCCCAGATATAACGAGAGCGAGTCGTGCTCGAGGGAGCTACAAACTGGCGAGAGAAGGACCGCAGAAATATTGCAATCTGGCCCACTTTCTTTCATCCAGTCGTCTTGTTCATCGTTCACTTGCTGACCAGGAAGTTTTCTAACCTCAAATCCCCTCACCAGCCCAGTAACTCCAAAACCACAGTTATCACCCACATCCCATATGGTCTCAAAATTGCCGGCAGAACTAGCTATCGAAGTACTTAGTGAACTCGGCGTATAGTTGTCAGGATCTGCGAAGAAGGACACGGCAAGCGTGAGTAGGTTGGATTGTAATAAAGTTTCACTCCCGCCAGCAGGACTGAGGTTTACTAGTTTTGTGTAACATTGCAGTACCCGTCTCTGTACCATAAGATCTAGGTCAAGAAGCTGTAGAGACGGAGTGAGGCGCTGGGAAATGTCTTCTACAGTCTTTTTGGAAGGTAAGCTTTTCAAGAATGCCGTGGTGTTCTGCAACATCTGCGATATTCGTTTCGAAACATCCACCGTTAATAGTCGGCTGTTGAATTGTAGGAAGGCTAGTATAGATCCAAGAGCACACTCTCTTACATGGGTAAGGAATGAAGATTCGAGGTAGCTCCTTTGGGATGTGTTGTCTTTGGCAAGCGGTTTTGGAAGTGCATTCTTCCAAAGAAGCAAAAGTTGCGAGAGATGTATCTTGACAAAATTTGGACCCAGCGACATCAAACCACCGATCAGTATCCATGCCACTTGGATCTGAGTGCCCGATATTCGCAATTCTGATTTACTACTCGATTTCAAAAGCCCAGTAGCCAATGACAATACCCTACTATTGACATCAACAGAGCCATAGAGTGGCTGAAGAGGTGATGTACTAATCATTGCAGACAAACCATTCGCAAAGCCAACACAACGTCTCGGAGAATTGCGACCGGTGGTAAGCAGAGTCAACTCTCTATTTACGCTGTTCATACATATCGTCAAACAGGGCAAAAGTTGCTGCGGGCAGGCCAATGTAAAGGTTCGCAAACAATATGACGCAAATACTTGGACAGTATAGCTAGGGTGCGCTAGAACTTGTAATAGACCATCTCTGCACGAATCACCAAAGGCATTTGAAGCGGATCCAAGAGATTTGATGAGCGAGGCGAGAGCACTGAGGGTAGCAACAAGCGCATATTTTGTTGGCTCTGCTTGCTCCTTGATCACTTGAGGGTAGTTCTTGAGGATATCGTTGATGAGAGCTTTTGCAGCATCTAACTGGCCAGACTCCCCAAGAATATTTTGGCCAATGGTATCCTCAAGTATCACCTGGACAAATTTGCGAGTGCTCAAAATTCGGTACCTATTGCTGGTGATATTCTGATGACTTAGGACGTCAGACGTCAAATGGTCCACAATTTTTATATAGTGTGCCTCCACGGTCCTCTCGCTCAGGTTCGTAAATATCCGGCTGTAACAAATTGCCAAACCTGCTCGAGCCCTGTTGCTGGTAGATAATTTTATATAGAATGTAGACAAATGCTTAAGCATTTCAGGAAGGGTCAGGACCAGGACTTGGCTTTTCTTTGGGCCTGGGCTTTCTGGGCGGGGAATCTCTTCGTCGTCTGGGGCTATTGTTCCGCGCTTCGTGTTTGTCCTTTTTGGCTTCTTGAGTTTGGGTATATCATTTTCTTGGAGAGGATTCTCCGAATGACATTTCACCAATGCTTCTGCCAAGCACTCTGCAGCCGCTTGTCGTACAAGCGGACTCGCTGAATCTATAGCCTTGAAAATGGTTGTTTTCAGTGTATCAAAGTCGCTGGAATTGTCAAAATAGGTGGTATTTTTGACAAGAGACCTCAAGCATCTGCATGCTGCAATTTGTACCAGTGCCGACTTATCAGCTGCTGCATATCTGTTGCCATACTTCCAGGCGTCTTTGGCCATTTGCTCATCCAAGCTGCCTGCAACCATTTGGATAATCTTTCCTAGCGCATTGAAGATTGCTGCTCGGACGCCCGCATTGTTCTGTGCAGTCTTCAGAAATTTAGTCAAGGTAACGCAGGTAAGTGGATGTAGCCCAATAGCGCTGTCTCCTGCCGCAGCGAACACATCTCCCAAGCAATAGACGGCTGCATGTTTTGTACGCAGATCAGCTTCCGCTTTACTCTTTCCACTTCCTACTATGTCCACCAAGTCCTTTATGGTCTCAAACAGAAGTTTCCTGTCCCCTTTGCCCAGTATATGAGCAAAACATCTTCCCAGATTATTCCTTATAACTCTTGTAGGGGGTGGAGCGACCAGGTTCAGAATTTGCAGGAGCTCCCGCTTTAGATACAATTGTTGAGCCGTGCAATCATCCGCATCAAGCGATTCGACATGTTTCGTGAGGGTCGATATAAAGGTAAGAAGGTAGAGATCTTGTTGCTCTGAAGGCAGGGATTGGAGCTTCTTGACATCAAGTTCTGGGGTCGTGGAATCTAGTCGTGGTGGAGGTTCCGTAGATTCATGTTGTGAGCTGGGACGAGGTGTCGAGGACATTGCCCTCTTCTTGCTAGACCGCGACAGGAATTTTCGAGGCTTTATTGAGGGTTGTCGTTGGTAAAAGGAGGTTCGCGAGAGAAGGCTGCAGATGCAATGATTGTGGCCTTCTCGCGGCTGGCCAATCACAAGGCTGACACAAAAAAGCTGGGCTGAGCTTCGACCAGAGATAACATTGCGTCTCCAACCGTCACAGTCATGGCGGCGTTCTCTAGAGGTCTTAGACCAATTGTTTCTCAAGGCGAGTTCACATGCGCGCGATGTTTACTATTCTCGACAACGTCGGCAGTGCAGTCAGGTCACAATAGGTGGTCAAAAATCAAGCACGACAAAGGGGCCGCAGACAGAAAGAAGAATGTACAGCGTTCAGCAATGTCAAAAGAAATCACACTATGTTCGAAATGTATGCAGATTATTTGCGCCCAGTACAGTTCTAATATACTGACATAGACTTTTAGTGTTTGGCGCTGATCCAAACTTGAATCCGAAGCTTGCAACTCTCTGTGCTAATGCAAAGAAAGGTATGTGAACTAGATGCATCTTCTCCTTTCTTTGCAGCTCTATGCTGATATGTAATGTAGCCGGATTTCCCAAAGCGTCAATGGATGCAGCAATTGCGCGTGGACAAGGAAAGTCGTTAACCGGCCTGACTTTAAAGAACATGACCTTCGAAGTCATGCTGCCCTCGACAGTAGCCGTGATAATCGAGGCAGAAACCGACAATGAAGCGCGGACTCAGATGGATATCCGAGATATCATAAGAAACAAGGAAAAGGGTACTGTAACTCCGGTCAGCTTCCTGTTCACGAAGAAAGGACGAATATCATTCGAAGCCGACGAGCGGAATCTTACGGCCGACGATGTGCTGGATGAAGCAATAGAGGCAGGCGCGGAAGATGTCGAAGATGATGGAGAAGGCGGACTTGTGGTCTGGACTGAAGCTGGGAATACGTCGGCTGCAGCGGACACTCTACAGAAGAGCTTAAACTTGAAGGTTGCGAGCTCGGATATCATCTGGGATGCGAATGAGGATACCAAAGTACCGATTAATGATAGCATTGCGAAAAGCATATCTACATTCTTAGATCGGCTAGAGGAGGAACCTACTGTGCAGGCCGTGTATACGAATGTTGCTCAGGGAGAGACAAATGATGATCTATGGGAAGATTTGGTGTCTAAATTAGAGGCATGATTGGCACAGCCTACACATATATAGAGTGTAGTTTAGATGTACATTTTGTAGAATATTGTACAATAGAGAGCATTTCCTCTCAATCCGGCCCCTAGCTCGCTAATTGTCTGTTTTCAAGAGTATTCTCGTTGTGACATATCGATTCCCATGCTTCCCAGAACGCCATGAATGCATATCATTTTCCGCTAGCTTTTCCGGCACTACTCCTCTCCATTCCGTTCGCTCCTCAATCTCCTCTCCCTAAGCTCCAGTCTCCTCCTCTTCAACCTCTCTAGTTCGCTCTGGATTTCATCCCTCTCAAACGGTATGCGGTTTGTTTGATGCGCCTTGGGCCAGAAGTCAGGGACGGAGAAGCGATTGTCGAGGTTCGTACCGTAGTAGTACATTATCGCAATGGGGAACATGATGTACATGCCAAACTATCTGCGTTTTAGTAAATAATACCAACAAAACTGTGCAACAAAGAGACACACCTTGAAGACTTCGAGATTTGGGCCACCCATTTTTGTATCTTCAGCTTGTAACCAAGACTAGAGAATTGGATTCAATGACTGACTGGTTGGCGATGTGAAAGCGGAGTGATGTCGAATGATGTCAAAATATTTTAAGAAGCCTGATTTCTCAGGCTGCAAACTAGAACCAAGTCAATGGCACGCAAGATTAAGTGAAGAGACATTCATCATAAGAAACTAGTCATTCGCAGGTCAAGAAAAGTCATTTTTGGAATCGATATACTTTCGGCGGCATCTATAACACTCTTTAAACCGCCGACTGTAAGTTTTGGATATTTACCTGCCATCTTCATGAATCGACTAGGCTGACTTGCATCCCACAGCCTTGCGTATCCGTCCCTACCTCGGCTCATCCGATTTCACCTCTTTTGGCAGTCACGTTTGGCAATCGTCTTACACTCCTCCCCGAGGGTTTTTAAGCCTATTTATCTTCCTAGTATCAATTCTACTCCCCATCTCATACCAACAAGTGCACCATACCATCATCAAAATGTCGAAGCCAGTCGTGACCGTGGAGTACAATGACAAGATAGCCATTATTACTATTGACAATGCCAAGAAGCTCAATGCATTAGACCAAGATGGATACTATGCGCTTGCGACGAGTATGAGAGAAGTGGCTACGCATGATGAGGTTTTCATTACGCTTTTGACCGCTAAAGGCGAGTTTCTCCTTCTCTATTCCTTGGGCTTGAACTAATGTATTATAGGACGATTCTTCTCGGCGTAAGCATTTGCCATACTTTCCAAGATCTCAGGCTCCAGCTAATCTTCTCACAGTGGTGCAGATGTTGGAATCGGCAGCGCTAAGATCGAAGACCCAGACAGCGACAAGCATTGGCTTAAGAACTTCGTCTCCAATAACTTGAACATCACCCACGCCTTCTACAGCCACCCAAAGATTCTCGTCACCGCTCTGAATGGCCCTGTCATTGGCCTCTCAGCCGCCCTCATTGCCTTCTCAGATTTCATCTATTCTGTTCCCGATGCCTTCCTCCTTACACCCTTCTCATCTCTAGGACTCGTCGCCGAAGGTGGGGCTTCGAGAGCATTTGTTACACGAATGGGCATCTCGAAGGCGAACGAGGCATTGATTATGTCCAAGCGGATCTCAGCCTCTGAGTTGCTGCACGTTGGATTTGTCAACAAGATATTCGAGGTGAAGAAGGGCGAGGACGAGAAGTTCAAGGCCCTAGTTCTAGAAGAAATCAATGAGCGACTGGGAGATCACCTAATTGGCGACTCCTTGACGAAGATCAAGGCCCTGATTCGAAAGCCCGAGAGAGACGTTTTAGATGCCCAAGGAGTTGCGGAAGTCTTCGGAGGCTTAGAGAGATTCATGGCGGGAATCCCGCAAGAGCAATTTAGGAAAATTGCTAGTGGAGAGAAGAGACACAAGCTGTAAAATAATTTAGAATGGTGGTAAAACAAAATAGGATTGTTGCTTTCGCACCTTAATATTATGTTTTGCCCCATGTATCCTAGGCTGCCATGCATCTAAATGCTTCGCTCCACGCATTACCGTGATTAAACCATTATTGTGCCAGTCATAACTCCAGACTCCAGCCATAACCAATACTCCACATCATGCTTAGCCACCATACGTGATTGAGCCGGCATCAGCGTTTTTTTATTCTTTGTCCTTGTCTTCCACACCCTTCAGTGCCGCTTGTTGCTCCTCGAACTCCTTTCTCTTCTTCTCTTCTTGCTTCTTCCAGTGATCACCTTCCTCATAGTTTTTGCTTATACCCAACGCATTCCGAAACCTATCGTCCTGCTTAATCTTCGCCTCGGCCAACTCATGCACCTGATGCATCTTCAACCCTTTCTTTTGTCCCCCCGCTCCTTCTTTCGTTAATTTCTTCTGTAGCTTATCGCACTGCTCGTCGATTTCTTCTTCATCAACTCTGTCCGCGACGTTAGCCCTCTACTCTCACAATTCACACTCAACTAGAATAGGTAGGAATAAACATACCCTTCATCTTCTAGTCTATCCCTTAGCTCAAAGATCTTCAACTCGATATCTCGCTTTCGGTCATGCTCTAGGATCTCCTTGTCTGGCTGTCGTTGTCGGTGCTTGAATGATTCTAGGTCTGCGTAGGGCTTTACTTGATCTCGAGGCTTAAGATGTGCAAGGTTTCGCTGGACGTACCCGGATGTTCCACTTCCCCGAGGAGTCGTGAGGCCGACGTTCGATGACATTTTGTTTGATCTACACACCTATGGGACTTGAATCTTGTGGTGAGGTTGTATTGTTATATGGAGCGGGAGGAGGGCTGAAGACCCTTGCTTCAATCAGGGCTAATACGGAAAGCGGTGACTATAGTGGGGCAGCAGAATCAACATGTGTCACCACCCCGCCATGAACTTTTTGCCTGAGTATCAGCTTTGAATGAGTCAACAACACTCACCTACTTCAGTGTATTCTATTTACTTATAAAGGAGCAATCTCTCTACCAGAGGCTCCAAGATATTCACTCTTATTTCACCCAAAAATGCCAGCTTTAGACCTTCCTTCCGCTTCTGCTCTGCCACCAGAACCCCTCACTAGACTTCCGTTCAAGCCAGTGAAGAAAACCCATATACTTCATTGCTCTTATGATTTCTGGCACACAAAGTAAGGATTTCTAGCAATATCTACACTAAATCCATTAACACAAGACTTAAGATATAGATCATCCACCCTCAAATCTAGAATAATATCCCTCACGCCAGCATTCCTAGCCTATCTGCGCGAAGACGGCATTGTCCTCCCTCCTTCAGAAGCCACCTTCCCGTCACCAGAGACATACAATAACACTAGCACGTCTGATGGCTGGGATGAAGATCCTGATCCTGATCCGTCCCTTCAATTTCCGGAAATACACCAGCAAATAAAAGATGCGATCAAAGAGCTCGGAGGTCTGGTTGCGCCGAAGCTGAACTGGTCGAGTCCGAAAGATGCGACGTGGATATCTATGAAGAAGAATTCTATGGAGTGCGCAACGCCAAATGACATATACCTGCTACTTAAATCGTCGGACTTTATCACCCATGATTTAGAACATGCATTAGATGACACAGACAACAGCTCAGAGGCTGAGATCCGGAAGGAAGATATAAAGTATGTGTTGGTGTTGCGGAAATGGTTCAAAGTCAATCCAAGCTGTGAATTCCGCTGTTTTGTGAGAGATAGGCGAGTGGTGGGTATATGCCAGCGAGATCTGAACCATTTCCAGTTCCTGTTTCCACTAGTCGAGAAGATGCGCCGTGTAATATTAGAATACTTTGACGCGACACTGAAAGACTCATTCCCAGAGTCAGACTTTGTGTTTGATATCTACCTTCCCGAGCCACACGACAAAGTGCGATTGATGGATATCAATCCCTGGGCACAGCGCACTGATCCTCTCCTGTTCTCCTGGCTGGAACTCCTTACGCTCCCTATTCCTGCTCCGCTCCTGGGCATCCCAGAATCGAATCCTGTGTCACTGCCAAGTATGAGCTCAGATGAGGATACACAGGATGAGGAAGCGGATGAAGAAATTTGGAGGCCAGAGTTTAGGTTGGTGAAGAAGGATGATCCGGAGGCATATAGCTTCAATACGCCACAATACAGCGCGCATAAACTGCCGAAGGATGTGGTTGACGCGGGACTGGAGGGAGAGACGGGAATGAGAGATTTTGCGGAGCGGTGGAAGAATATGTTGGACGGGGGCGAGCAGATGCAGAATGGTGGGGAGAGTGATGATGAAGAGACTATTGTATAGGCTATCATCCTGCGTGTTAAAAAAAAGTTAAAGCATACATCCATCCATTTGCAGTGCGCCAAACTTAGAGTACACAAATATATGTACATATAGACACTGTGCCGAGGCTCATCTTTATTCTACTCTATATTCCAAAATGGAGAGTTTCATTCAAATTAGCATTCACTTCTAAAGCTGATTTATGGTGCTAGTACCCAAATTCACCCACTCCTCGCAAGGTGATCCCGCAGTCCAGTCATCGAATTTGAAAAGCGCTAGGCCCACACGAAACCAACACCATTGTTGAGGTCACTTAAGAGCCTTGCCTCAACGAAAGTAGCACCATTGGGCCCTTTGTGTTCTCCTCCCCTTGGGCAAATCGATAAGGCTACAAACTTGCAACTGGCCAGGCATTTCCCTCCTCAGGCCAATAGTGGTAAGATGTTGCTTCAAGTTCGGCTATTTTTACACCTTTCGAGTTGGAGATGTCGTGTCTGAAGCCGCCAAGGAAATGCTTATACGAGGCTCCTATATCAATATACGCTGTCGAGGCATAGCTGCGTAGCAGCGTATATTTAATAGGACCGGTTGGTGTGGGAAGCGTATCTGAGCACGTCGAAAGATCAAAGCCTGCCCAATTCATTTTTTCCTGTGCACATATTTCACCCGAATCTGTTGTGTTTGAGGATGACAAGGACCATTTAGTTGTAGAGACTCGGTCGTGACGACTCTCGCTCCAAAAGTTTTTCGGAGGAATCCATCCAGCCCGGGTCAACTTGGGATAGGGCAAGATACAGTATATCCATCTTTTTTAATGCCAATCTGACACTGTCGCTGACGAGAAATGCCAGGATAGTGTCTAGGGACCCATTACAACGCCCATGCCAAATCAGATTCTGGAAGCCCAAATATGAAAATTAGTGTTCTAGTTTATCGCCAAGACTTCGAGAATACCCGAAACAGCATTCAAAATGTCCTCTTGTTTGGTGAGTTCCTTCTCAGCGTAGGTGCCTATCAAATGAGAATACTGCAGCCTCAACGTAGTATCCTCACTCTCGCCATGCATTAAACCTTGTGTCCTCCTCGAGTTTAATGACCTCAATGAAACCTCTCGTGACGACCGGTCATCCGAGCTATGGTGAAAGGTATCTAAGGCAATCCCTTCCTCTGAAACCTTTCCACAGCAGCAGTTTGAGTAAACATGGCTGGCAGTGAGCGTGAGTTGTGTTCTTGCTAGCCTGGATTCTTGCATGGTCCACCCCTGTGTATGTGATGTTGAATGCTCGAGATAATCCCTAAATTGCTCTTTAAAAACGTCTTTAAACCGAGTTCATGTTAGGCTAAACAGTGAAAGAATCAAAATTGATATTTTATTTGTTCTCGGCGAACAAGGTTAAAGTAAATGTGAGATAGTGATTCCAAGAATTGAATATGGTTTCTACTCGCAATAGATCTAGAACACCACTCGATGACACATTCGATGCACTAGTGGACGAACTTCTCCAAGAATGGCAAGTCCCTGGGATGTTAGTAGCGATTATAGACGGTGACCAGACTTTTGCTAAGGTATGTCGTCCGCTGAAGGCTATGGCTAGTCTGCTATGTATTGCTTGAGATACCTCCCACTGATCCTATATCCATATTCGCACTACCAAGATCTTTACTATAATTAAAGCTTAAGTGGCTACCGGTACACATGCCTATTCCGTCCTACTTCTCTCTCAGTCTCAGCAAGATCTCTACCGACCAAGAGCTGGCTCAATCTGCACAAAACTTGGAGCGGTATGACGAGATTTGCTTCGGCAGCGATCGACATTTCAAGCTTTGAATAATGAGGTATTCTTAACGTAGCTTGAAGCAATTAAAGTAAACAGTTGAGCTCACGATGCAACTTTTGCAAATGTCAAGGGCAAATTACATACAGCTAGACACAAAAACTTAGTACAATGCACAAACTTAGACTATAATACCGGTCTGGAATATCGATATTATCTACCCGTCACCCATTCTTCTTCCCGAGTTGGAGGAAGTCTGTTTGTTTCATAGATTTTCCAAGAGAAGTTGATGCTCCAGAACGCGTTTGGACAAATAGCTGGCTCAGTCACCAAAGTTGGACTGAACGATACCAAAACACTATATCCTGTCTGAGGAATCTTTATTGTAGCGGAGGCGCATCTTGGAAATCCATACTCGTGCAGTTTGGAGAGAACACCGTGCCTATCAAGGTCTCGCGACGCAATATTGAGCTGCATTTCGTCCAGTAAAGTTCCTGACCGTTGATAGTTCAACAATGTACACTGCAAGGAGCTAGGCTCTATCATAGACCAACCTATCGCATAAAAAGTACAAGAGAACTTGATGCTGGTCAATTCTAGACCAAAATATGTAGTAGTCTGTCCATGAATTTTAAGTAAAACAGAATCACGATTGGAGTCGCCAGAAATGAAGAAAACTTGATCTTCATCGTCAAATCGAGCTGAAGGCCATAGGTCATAAAGTTCCATCTGAGGTGAAAGCTTGATATGTAGAACATGCGATCTTGTTTGAGCTATTGGTGATACTATATCTGAAGTCGAATAAATAGGAGCTAAATCCGTACCTGGAAGCTCTGTTAAAAGGTATATTTCCGTGGGGGCATGCTGAAACATATCCTGGATATGCTCCACCAGCATACAGGGATCCTCTCTAATAAACTGGTCGGGACCGCATTTTCTTATTCTGATTCCGAGGGAGTTGCGAGAAGCCGTACAACAAGCAAGCGGTAAGATGTACCTTCTTGCGTGCTGACTGGGAAGTCCTTCAGAAAGTAGCTGAACTTTAGACTTCACCCCAACGTTTGTCACTGAGAATTCCCGCCGCCCATCGCTTAGCTTTGTTACGATGGATCCACAAGCAGCAAAGGCAGCAGGTTCATCAGAAAGGAGGCTGCAGAAGACGCGGTCGTTATGCCTCGTACCCCCCACGACCGGCGGCACTCTCCAAGCAAATATACTGAAATCGGCAGTTGACTTGATAATTTCCTCTTGCAGTCTTCTGAATGCCCTGCCCTCTTCTCCATACAGCAATGGCATATTAACCTCAAATATTCCAAGTAAACAGTACGCCATATCTTCAATTCGAGTAGTTTCACGATGTGCAGCCCATGACATACGCTGAGCGACGGCGACTGATGAAAGTCGCTTATTGTGCATTAAAATGTTTGGATTGATACCCGTGATTAGTGAGAGAGCTTCAGCTAGATCTTGTTTTGAACCTCTGTAATTCCAATCCTGATCGAAGAAGTGAATATCTTTTGGTGCGATGAGTTCTTGTAGCGTCCACCCACGTGTGAACCACCGACATTTATTAAGCTCGGTGTCTAGTGATGAAGTCGCTGGGAGATCTGAAAGGAAAACATAGCAGATATTCGAGCGCTGATAGTAGCGGTACATAGAATTGATAGCTTCGGTCAGCTCCGCGCTGCTAGACTTATCAATGCAGCAAGTATCAATCCACGCATAGTTAAGTCCCGCCTTGGATGCCATATAGCAAGTCATTGCTATTTTCCGGTATCCACTTTTCCTGCTGCAAGGTGGATCGTTTATGGATGTGAACGATACTTCTTCCTCCTGCCACGTGTGAGAGAGAATCGCGTACTTCGGGATGTCTCTTCCGATAAACTCCTCAAAGAGGCCTGTGTCGGTATTGATGAGCCTCATGGCAGCCTTTTGTGTGATCAAAATTAATTTCAGGAGTTCTCAGCGTAAATCCCTTAGCGCCTTCCGGCTGACAGCCACCAAGGCTGCAACCAATTCCCATCACGGTAACATCAACCCAACCCTATCCTCACATTGAACGACATTCCATATAGATCTCTAAGTAATATATTAGTCAGGTTCAAATAGTCTATAAGCAATAATCTTCGAAACTTACTCGATAGAGTTTTGTCAATAAAATCATGTGATTTCAGGCCAAGACTTCCCAGATCACTATCTACTATGCTTCGTATATTGACCATCTCCGCATGGCAGGCTCCTCACCAAGTTTCCCCCAAATGCAATCCTTTTAGAGGCGTGACGGAATGCATATGGTTTGGATGAACAAGGGAGAACATAGCTTTTTTTCTTTTGTTCAGATGTCCACAGCCTTAGTTTTCCCGCTACCGACTCTGAGAGCTAGATTCTTAAAGCTGATGACATGGTAGGATATTTGCTAGCATTTCCCCCAACCACTCTTGCCTCAGTCCCCTTGATCCACCGAGCGCCATCGTCAGTAATTTACCACAACGAGGAGCACAGGAGCGTAGTCGCGCTAGTAGCATGTGCTTGTCTGCGATAGAGAATAACGCTCCCAATAGCAACGGGGATATTTCTTAAGAAACAGATCAACAGGTTGTGATACTAGCAACATGCAGACCTAGCCGAGGCGGCTACATTCCTCTACGAATTCTGACCTTAGGCTTGCCTGTCTTTATACGACAGGAATGTGGTATAACGCCCTTGTTCTGCGAGCCTTTGCGATCTTGTAGAAATAATGTCGCATTCATGAGAAGTTGTGGCCATCTCAGCATCTGAAGCTTTTCCCTCTAAAGGCAAAGCATGCTCTATCAAGAAGCGAATCATCCACTTATTGAGGGTGTGAACATGCGAGGTTTCTGAGAGAAGACACATGTTCTGGAACAGGACGAGACGATTGATCTTATCAAAGGTCAGTCAATTTAACATTAGGCAAACAAGGGGCATTCATACCATCGATTTTAGAGCAGGCCAGTATTGTTCAAGTTCGATGAGAGCTTCAAAATTTGCGTTCAGCTTTTCCCGGGTACTCGGGATCTTATCTTCGTCATCAAACAAGAGAGTGTGGAGCAGAACCGAGGACGAGACGATGGCCATATGGCCAACTGTGGGATAAACTGCCGCAAACCCTTCCTCTTCTCGTGCAAATTTGAGGAGCGCGCTGTATGAAGACGCGTGTCGTTTGCAACGGTCCGCAAATTGTTTAGTGGAAACTGTTGACGTGCGTTTGGCTTCCAAGTATTGGAAATATAATAACGTTGAATAATGGTGAAATCCTAAATGTAAAGCAACGAATGGCCCTCCAGTGTTCCTCGTTTTATGCCCTGCGAGATTTTCTGCATTCAGCCTAACATCCGCTGGAAGCGTTTCTTCCCAAGCATCAAGTCTCTTAGAGAGATCAAAGGCGCATCTGTCAATTTCGTCGTCTTCGAGATCTTCCTGGACGATTCGACGATTCAGGTCTTGGATTGGACCAAACAGGTCAACCAGAGTGATCATATACGCCCAGAGGCCTGCCTTCCAACAATCACCTAGGGAATACTGGTCTATCGTGAGGGCATGAAAAGTGCTCTCGTCCATAGGGAGGTCAGTTAGCCTCTCGCAATCCTCAATTTGGCGAGGTAGACCGAGGCCGGAGGAGTACCAACGGTCTGCCATGAAAAGCGTCCACCAAACTCTCCTCTTGATCTCACAGGTCACTAGCGTATCATCAGAGTGAAACAAAGTGAGACGCATAATTTGTGCCATGCCGATTGCAATACCTAGAAATCATTAGCAAACTGATGGTAGTTCCTATTATGGGACATATCGCGAGTAATGGTGGGGACACTTACGAAAAAAGAGCGCCTCTGATGATGGCTTTGCATGTGCAGCGTATAAATTTGCAATCAAGATACACGTCTGAATACTTTCAAGAGAGATATCTTCTAGATTGTCTAGGACAATTCGTTTTGATTTTGCCGTCAACTGGTGTTCGAGCAAGCGAATTTCAGGATCCGCCGAGAATCTGGATCCCATGCTACATATGGCCATGAGCAAAGCCTTGTTCATGTTTCCGTGCCTAACATTTTCCCTTAGAGTAGGTAAATGAAAGATACTGTGAGGCCTATCATGGATTTTATCAATGTAGTGCTCGACAAGCTCGATAATGATCTCTTCCGGAAGATCGAGGTTGTCTTGATCCTCTCCCTGCTCTGCCAACGCTCTCTTGTGACTGGGAACTAACTGTTGGGGTTTTTTTATCCTCAGTTTGTTGGAGCAGATAATATTTCTCTTTATGCATTGTGCACAGGGCCCAAGGGTATCGCTGCGTAAACACTTGCGCTTGGCTTGGCGACATTGCTTGCAAGCCTTTGCAGCCCCCATGCTGCCGCCATATGCAGGTATCTCGAAATAAATATCAAGCAATTGACACTCCTGGAACGATGGTAGGTATTAAATTTATGAAGCCATCTGGCCTATTGGGAGATAGTGTCGGCCATAGAGGTCAGGTTGGGTGGTGGCAAGAGAAAGAGAAGCGGGGAAAACCAGTCACGTTCAAAAACCAGCCGAGCCGCTTGTATTTCGGTAGGTACAACTTCAACCGCCTCTTCACCCCTTAGAATTATCAGAGTGTAGAAGAATATTATGACGCGGCATTTTATTACGTAAGATTTGGAATTTGCTATCTGTAGTGCACTGTTATATATAGGAAACACTATTTAAAAAACATTTTCGTGCTCTCAAAACCCTAACTAAAGCGAAAAAAAGCAATACTTTGAAACAAAGATACTAAACTATATATAAAGCTTGTATACTATTTTATGTGACGTGCGAAGCTAAAAGTTATGCAGCTTAAGTGAATTCTTAGCTGTGGAATTGAATTTAAAGGCCGTAATGAACAGGATATAGAATAAATGGGTCAATATCTGTGCAAGCAAGAGCACGTTTTGGAAATTTTTATAAACAGCTGGCTCTCTTGGCTCTATAACTGATTTAATGCTCTAGTATAGTATATCCTTCTGTTTAAAAACTACTTTTTAGCAGCTTTGAGAAAGAAAATGCAGCTATAAATCTGCTAATAATAGGTCGTAAACAACTCTAATAACTATTACCAGCTTAGCTTGGAAGGCATTCCCGCAATCCTATTCATAATTTAGGGCATAAACTTCGCACTCTGCAATACGAGTCTTTGCGGGTATGGTTATGGAGATAGGGAAACTTCCATAATCTGGATCCTCTGCGGGCATTACGGCAGATTGTCCACTCCTTGTTTCATCTCCGCCGAAAGTTCTCCACGTCCGCATTTCCCCAGTTTTCTCATTGACGACCTCCTTTTCAACAAACCTGAGAATCCCGGTAAATGCTACCCGTGAGTCCGTAGACGTAAATGTGACCTGAAAACCTTCACCGACAAGCAGGAACTTTGCATCACCTGTTTGGATTACCAACCCAAATCCTGGACTGGGTTTTCCAAAAACGAAGGATCTCTCAATATTGAGGTGCCATGTCCCAAATGTAACAGAAACGGCAGGGGAAAGGTCTTTGCCAGTGGGTGTGAGCTCGTCGAAGTAGAATCCAATAATGGAGCCAGGCGTGCGCTGTGCCGCAAGAACATAGGAAGACACTTTAGCGAGCAAACCGTAATGCTTCTTGAAGGGGTTTTCTTCAAGTTCGAGGGTATCCATACCGAATGGTGCAGTTCCTATAGCCTGATAATTTCCATAGGCGATCCAGATCCGACGCGCACCATATTCATCGCGACGTTGCTCTGGGATGAAAAGTGGCTGGTTTCGGTGTCGATACTTGGCGCAAACGGAAGAATAATTGTTCAAATAAATGTCCGGCGCAATAAAATCAAGCGTGGGTGCAAAATATTGCCATATGTCGAGGACATTTACAACAGCACCTCCCGAGGGATAGTCTCCTGGATTGCCTCCTCCACCCGCCACTACAGGAAGGTCATTTTCGCTATCATCCCCAGTGTAGTCCTGCCACACATTTGTGTATATAGGAAGGGGGTAGACCGCTTTACCTGCAGAGGCTATATGCTCGAGGTAAAGGGCATAGTGATATGCCATGAATATTTCTTCGGTCCTCTTGTTATGACCAAAAACGGCTTCCCACGAGTTGTTGATATCCTCGTGGGATAATTGTCTGAAAGCCGTTAGATTAGCTCTGAGAGAACTATGTAAAGAATCCCAGTTGTCGCTCAGAACGTCGATTAGTTTCTGCGGGACTGGAGAATTAAAACGATCGTTTGCTGTGGCGGACCCGTCTCTGGAGTCACCTAGAAGGCCGACCTCGTTCTCAACCTGGACCATTATGACAGTAAAGTGATTCTCGTCTACGTCTTTTAAATGTTGCATCAACCTGTTGAACGCTCTGGCATCCGCTATTTGAGCCTCGGTATGAAAAATCGAGAGGACGTCAGCGACTTCGACCACGCCGCCAGATTTTCGTAACTTTGCACGTGGGAAGCGTTTGGTATCCTTCTTCACCCATTCAGGGGCATACGTGGAACGGCCTGGTGGTGATGTTAGATGCAGCCTTTCACTCGCCTGGAAACTTTTGGATAAGCTGACCAACTGACCATTCTTAAATGACCCAAACCACAGAAGGATCAGCCGAAGGCCGTACTCTCTCGCACCCTCTATCACACTATCTAACTCACTGAAGTCGAATTTCCCCTCTTCCGGTTCGATCATGTCCCAAGGTACGCATCCCAGGACCGTGTTTACATGCGCTGCGGCAAGCTTCGGCCAGACTCCCTTCATAAAATCGGCGGAAGTCATGGAAGAATTTTGCAGTTCAGCACCACGCACAATAAATGCCTCGCCATCGACAAACAGCTGTTTCCCAGCTGGGAATTCATGGAGGAATGGGAGTTTTAATTGCATCCTGGCGTTGTAGAAACAGAATATAGGGATGGAGAGGCCGAAATGTCCTTCGCATTTCTCTAAATGCCTGCCACTGGGATGCTTTTGTGCCAACTCTGGTGATTTATGAAATTTAATTACTTCAACGAGCTGCAGACCCACATACCTATCACAGAGGGCGTGACCAGAGTTGTTGATACTACATGTTGTCCCTCGATGCTACAGCGGGGACGTCGTATAATTGGCGCATTATTTCATCCAAGATAGGTATTTGAGAAGGGCGCAGCTAGTTGTCAAGGACTGGTTAGCTATAGTGCTTCACAAATGTTAATGGCCATTATTGAGCCGATCCTAGACACATGTTCAACATCTGAGCTCCTACTTCTAGGAGCTACGGCGAAGACGGTGCGTGATTGGCTAAATCTCCGTGATCGTCAGGGCGTTTTCCGGCCGCATAATGTCATTGACACTCAGTATCAACTTAAAGCCGAGAGGGGAGCATTTCTAACTTATTTATCGGAGTTAGTATCACCTCATTGGCTAAGACTCCGCAGAAACAGATCTCCCGGGATTCCCATGTTCAAGGATCCACTTCCAACAGCGGAGATGTCGTCAGGGGTAACACTTTCAGTCACCGTAAGGTATAACTTTAATTTGATAAATCCACGGTATTTCAGGTTGAAGGTATAATGATTATAGGAAATCATCGGGACGGAATCTCTATCATTGGTTGAGATTCCGTCCAGATCACATCTTCGAGTAAGCTAACTCCAGTTTTTAGTTCCCCAGATCTGCCTATAAAGCCGAAGTGTGGAGAATGCCCCGCGATTGTAACCTCTATTCTGCTAGGTGGAAGAGCGCAGAAAGACCCCCTTCGTGCGCTACGAATTATCATGTCGGAAAGGCGCTCCACGAGACGGCAGTTATATAGCGCTCCAATCAAACAACGGGCCTTTAATTACTACTTGAAGCAAGTGCTCATATCAGGAAATCGGGGAGGTTTTTTTTGGGGATGATCTCAACGTCTATAAAGACTGTAAGAATACTTGTTGAAGGAGAGATGATCTCCAGCCTTGTTTGGCAAAAAGGAATTCACGTATCTGCGATCTCTTATCCCATTTCACAGGTCTTTGCACTACATCTTTCATCACCGAGCTAGTCTCATCCACCATGCATTTCAAGCAAGCTTTTTTTTATCTTGGTCTTCCGCAACTATTTTTTGGAATCCAGGCATGCGTGAGTCCGCCTCCAGTACCAGCTCCGTTTTCAGATTTCAACAACAATGTTGTATTCGTTCCCGGGTCCGACTACACGAGTTGGCGTACAATCTATGCGCGCCCGCTTCAGCTTCCCGATAACTCTCTGCTCATGACCTGGGAGAACTATCCGCCCGAACCACCGATGGCCTACTTCCCAATCTATAGATCCACCGACGGCGGTGCCACTTGGTCAGAATACTCTCGTGTTCGAGATCTAGTCAATGGCTGGGGTAATCGCTACCAACCGTTCCTCTACCTTCTTGAGCAGCCATTTGCCGGGTTTCCAAAAAACACCATCCTCTGTGCAGGCGCTTCGGTCCCTGCTGATCTCAGTAAAGCCTATATTGATCTCTATGCCAGTCAAGACAACGGCTTGAGCTGGCAGTTTGTTAGCCATATTGCCTATGGGTCCGGCTCGGAGACTGTCCCGAATGGCAACAAAGCTATCTGGGAGCCATTTTTAATGATCTACGGCAGCCAGATGATCTGTTACTTCTCTGACCAACGTGACCCTCTACATGGCCAGAAACTTACTCATGTTACCAGTACAGACTTGAAGACCTGGTCTGCTCAAGTCGACGACGTGGCATACTCTACTTATTCAGACCGTCCAGGAATGACTACTGTTGCACATATCAAGTCCACCAACAAATACATCATGACCTATGAGTATTGTGGCTCAGCTGATTGCCAGGCCTACTACAAGGTATCCACCTCGCCTCTCAATTTCCTTAGTGCCACTGGCTATCCAGTTGCATCTAACGACTCATCGCACACCGTCCCTCACGGATCACCCTATGTCATCTGGACAGAGAACCCAGCACGAAATGATGGATCTGGCCTCATCATCATGAATGGCAACAGTGTGGAAGGTGTGTTCGTCAATGTGGACTCTGCCCCCGTTGACGGCTGGAAGCTTGTTAATGTTGGCCAATGGTCTGCGTACTCGCGTGCTCTGAAGATCATCAATATCCAAGGCAAGAAGAAGCTACTTTTGTCGAATGGTGGGAACATGGTATCAAATACTGAGTGCAATTACGTTGTCTGTGGCGTAGTAGAGATTCCAACATAACTGTATATAGTGAGCAAAAATTACCTAGAAATTTAGGGTCTTCTAGTGCGATTTTCAACCGTTAAAGAAGGTAGTTTATAACAGGTACACTTTCTAATTATCCCTTTGTTAACTGAACGCTCGCAACAGAGTAACAATACGGGAAGTGTCAAACGGCAGATATAGGTGGTAGAATCATATAATATAGATCGAATAGAGCATGCATATTCGATTGAGGAACTAAGTAGAAGTACTATTTAAGGAATAATAAATAAGAGTCATCATGCTAAAATATTACCAAAGCAAAAACCAACTAATAAACTTGGCCGTTTTATATACTTTTTCCCAAACCGAATCCTTTTGCATTTTCCTGTCAATACGCGTGGTTCGTAGGTCGATATCGTGACTAATATAGAATTTATGCTGCTGTGAACCAAGCCTAAACGTGTACATCGTGCGGGATTGGAACTTCATAAGGAGGAAACATGAGCGTGGAGTTTAGACGCTTGCCAATGGCTCGGCGCGTAAATCCAATGTCCCCACAAATTCCAACATAGCTTTTTAAATCGACAACCAGCAATCATCACAGGACGCCTCAACTTGCCATAGAGCAGTCATGGCTGCCACCCTGGAAATAGCTACGAAGGCCGACCAAGCACTTTTGCTGCCCATTCTGTTGATAGCATCTTTCCTTGAACAGTCCGTGATCATCCCGCCCGTCAATCGCTATTTCGTAGAAGGGATAACTCTTCCAGCGGTGTGTAATTTCTTGAAGCTTCACGCGATGTATATATCTCGCTATAGTCATTTCACGTTTCCGCTTTACGAGACCACTAGTGCTGACTCCGAGGTGTTAAAAATAGGAAATTCCTGTTGAAAAAGTCTCGATTCGATTAACATTCGACAATGGCAAGGCCCTCAGTGACCGTGCTATAATTAAGCATTTCGTTGAACTCGTCAAGGTCAATGATGCATTAAAGCATGCGTCAGCAGTATGTTTAGATCTTGGGTATATCCGGTAATATGCTAATTAAACCTTGTCGTTTCTAGGTTGCAGAGTGGGTGAAGAGAAGCGAAAGCTTGACTTCGACGGAATTTCAAGCCGTGCAAAAGCCCATGGATGAATTGGATGCCCATCTCACCCTTCGCTCACACATATTGGGCTATTCTTTGAGCGTAGCTGATTTGGCAGTTTGGGGAGCCATCCGAGGCAACCGAGTTACCCATGCATCGGTATGTGGTTCCATTAACCTTTACTTTGTGTGGAATGTCTCTCGGGCGCTCTCGAGTTCAAACTTGAGCTGATTTTGATACTTCTAATAGATAAAGAAAACTACGAACAATGTCTCCCGTTGGTTCAATTATATCGAAGAAACAAACCCTACGATCTCTGAGATTGTTGGCGAAATCACCATCCATGCTGCAAAAAGACGAGCTGCAGCTAGTGCTGCTGGAGCTAGTTATGAGATAGACTTACCGGACACAGGGGGTCCTATAGTGACTCGCTTCCCCCCAGAGCCATCTGGATATTTGCACATCGGGCACGCGAAGGCAGCGCTGCTTAATGACTATTTCGCACACAAGCATGTAGGTGGGACATTACTCTGTCGGTTTGACGACACGAATCCGTCCAAGGAATCAATGGAATTTGAGGATTCCATCCTGTATGATTTGAAATTGATGGAGGTCGTTCCCGAGAAGACAACACACTCCAGCGACTATTTTCAGGAGATATATGAATTTGCACTGAAGTTGATCAAGGACGGTAAGGCCTTTGCCGATGACTCTGAGCTCGGCAAAGGGGACGAATCTCGGAAGAACCGCATGCCTTCTAAACGCCGTGATCTTGGAATCGACGAGACGCTGGAGCACTTTGCCGAGATGAAGGCGGGATCGGAAGAGGGTCGTCGGTGGTGCCTTCGCGCAAGAATCGCGTATGATAGCCCAAATGGCACCCTTAGAGACCCGGTGATTTATCGATGCAATCTCATTCCGCATCACCGAACCGGTACGCAGTGGGCGATTTATCCAACGTACGACTTCTGTGCTCCAATACTAGATGCCATCGAAGGCGTGACGGTGGCATTGCGTACCAACGAATACCGCGATCGTAACGCCCAGTATGAATGGATGCAAGACGCATTAGGCCTGCGTAAAGTCCCGATCTGGGATTTTTCGCGCTTCAACCTGATCCGGACCGTTCTCTCAAAGCGGAAATTGACTAAGATCGTGGACGAGGGCAAAGTCTGGGGCTGGGACGATCCACGAATGCCGACTATTAGAGGCATCTTGCGTCGGGGAATGGCGGTTCCTGCGCTGCGCGAGTTTATTCTCAAGCAGGGCCCGAGCAGGAATATCCTTAATTTGGAATGGGGTGCACTCTGGGCGATGAACAAGAAATATATCGATCCTGAAGCCCCCCGGCACACGGCGATCCTCCAGGAGCAGGCGGTGCACTGTCGAGTATCCGGTATCGATGGCCCAGACATGGCCATAAAGCCGAAATATGTGAAGAACCCTGCTCTCGGATCTAAGAAGGTCGTTTATGATAAAATCATTGTCCTTGAACAAGCCGACGCCCAGACTTTCCAAAAAGACGAGGAGATCACCCTAATGAATTGGGGCAATGCCTATGTGCGGACCATTACGAAGGATGCAGAAGGGAAGGTCATCACGGCCATGGATCTCGAATTGCATCTTACGGGCGATTTCAAGAACACCAAGAAGGTCACATGGCTTGCAGCTGCGAGCACGAACCTCGTCCCGGTCGATATCGTGTCTTTTGATTATCTCATCACCAAGGATAAACTGGAGAAGGAAGATACACTGGAGAATTTCCTGACTCCTGCTACGGAGTTTAGGGATCGCGCATTTGCGGACTGTAATATGATAGAGTTGCCACAGGGGGCTATTGTACAGTTTGAGCGAAAGGGGTATTATAAGCTAGATATTCCGTATAAAGGGGATGGGTCCAGAATGGTGTTTTTTAATATCCCATCAGGGAAGTCTTAGAGCGGTCACGACCTGCCAGGGTCCGTATAGATGGCAAGCCCGCGAGAGAGTACTCTTTGGTTAATTATAGCAACTACAGCAACCATAGCAGATATTGAACTGCTTTACATACGAAGCAGGTATTGATCTCGTATCTTTACATTTGCAAATTTTTTAGCAATGATTACATACTTGTAGCTACCTTTTTTTGATAGTCTTAATACCATTTAGGTGCCATAAGATTGCCGTGGCCTTGCACAACGAAAGTTCGGATGCGATCGTTATTTTTCTGATACCAGTAAAGCATGTCAGGCAATGAGAGAAAAGCATCCAGGCATCACCACTACTCAGAATGTTTGTAGGCTCATAAACTTTGAATTTAAGGAGCTGGTCGCTCAATCGTGAAGGTATATCTGTGATTTCATAGAGTAGTATGTGTCAAACAAGTTTTATTATGCCTTATATTCTTGCTTCAACAGTGTGCCTCTCAAAATTTCATCTGCTAAAGATCCACACCACTGGAAGTTTAGCAATATTTTCGATCCGTTCACTACGCAGCCTCCACGATAATATCAGCAGCCTTCTCCGCAATCCCATACGCCCCCGTCTGCAAATGTGCAGAGATAAGAACCGGCATGATGCTCGCATCCACCACCCTCAAGTTCGGCACTCCGTACACCCTCAGCTTACTATCTACGACTCCCTCCTCCGTCCTCGGGAGCATCGCACACGTTCCCAACGGATGGAAGATCGATAGTGTCGTATTGAGCACATACTCTTTCCATTTCTCATCCTGCCCGTCTCCTAGCGGCACGGCGCCAAATCCAGGTTCATACTCGCTAACCCAGACATCTCGCAGAGGAGGAGAAAGCGCGATTTCGCGAGCACGCTTTATTCCGGCAATGGCTGCCTGAAGATCATACTCGTTGCTCAGGTATCTAGGATCGATCACCGGCTTTGAGAGGGGAGACGTTGTGTTTATGTGCACTGTTCCTCGGGAAAAGGGATGCATGATAGCTGCTACGAACGTGAAGAAATGCTTCCCATACAGACTACTATTCCGTGGCGGATAACCTTTGACTCCTAGATAGCCGTCGCTGAGGATGACTTCTAGTTCTGGGACTGTGGGGTCGGATAGCCATTTTAATTTTGTTTTGTCGGCGGGGTTAGTGCTGTCGCGGAAAAGGGATGATGCTAATGCTTGGATTTTAGTTGAGGTGTTGGACGCTTGAGACCAGGTTTGAAACGTGTAGGCACTACCTGTATAGTCATACATCGAGTACTTCCCATCGACCCAGAGCTGTAACTGCTCTGCTGCAAAAGTGGCGTTGTAGTTCAACTTGTCGATCGAGGTATAGTTATCTTTGAGCTGATAGCTGGTTGTGATGCGGATATGATCCTGTAGGTTTTCACCAACTCCGGGAAGATCGATGAGTTGCTTGATACCCGCCGCGTCTAGAATAGACTTCTGACCTATACCAGAGCGTTCGAGTAGAACGGGACTCACAAGACTCCCTGCTGATATGATAACTTCCTTTCTCGCTGAAATGACTGTCCCATCTAGTAATGTCACGCCGGTCGCCCTCCACCCTTTTTTGAATCGCTCAATAATAACCTTCGCAACCTCCGTCTCCGTCAAGACCTCCAGATTTCTCCCTGCTAGCGGGAGGTATGAATTAGCACTATAACTGCGATTATAGTGGGTGGGATCGATGCTGTTTGTCTGGTATGAAACCCCGATGGAGTTTCCTCCATTGTATTCTCTATTTGTCTCGATACCCAGCCTATTCAATGTCTCGATCCAGCCATGTTGCTGAGCAGGCATATATCGATTGATGTTGGCCCTAATAGGCCCAGTCGTTCCAACTCCCTTATCTCCATACCACTCACTATTCACACTCGTGCAGTTCTCCGCCCTTTGCATTCTCTCCGAAAATGCTTGATATGTCCAGCCAGGGTTCCCAAGGTCATACCAGGATTGGTATTCATGGGCAGTAGCACGGTTCCAGGTCATGTAGTTTAAAGCTGAAGAGCCGCCGAGCACTTTCCCGCGGTTCTGAGGGAGAATGCGGGAGCGGAGGCCATTCTGGGGGACGGTGGTAAAGTTCCAGTCATATTTAGTGCCAAGAGTTGTGCCTCTACGAGCTGGAACATTTATACCGAGCTCATTTGGTGCATACGGGCCGGCTTCAATCGTTAAAATGGTGCTTTTGGGGAGGCGTTGACTGAGGCGAGTCGCGAGAGCGAGACCGGCTGTACCTCCGCCGACAATAATCTGAAGATATTACTCTGGTATTATCCTAAAGGAAACGGCGACGACTCACATAATCATAATCCTTGACAGGTAAATTTGCCAATGAACTCGAGATGGCAAGGCAAATCGTAATAAGTGCAAATAAGTACTTGCTAGAAGGTGAAAACATGATGAATATGATATATGTATGTATATGGAGAGGTCTACATGTAAACTGCGGGAGGCACAAGCCTTTTGTACCGTCATCCGATTTTGCGGGAAGGCTTCCCCGCGAACCATGACTATATGTATGTGCAGCTGCAAGTGTAAGATGACGAGATTCCCGTGGACCTATCACATCCTTTATTCAATACATTCTGCATGAAAATTCCGTGTAACGTGCTGGTAGGCTAAATCCAGCTGCAAGAACATGCAGATTGATCATACACTAAGCGAGTGCGTTCTAGCATAGGTGAAAGTGTTATTGACAAAAATGAATAAACAAATATTTGAGAACAAGTAATATGCGCATAAAAGATGTCGGATGTTTGACATAAGTTCAATCTATATATAAGAAGGGTCATACTAGGAACAGTTTCAATCAACTTTGATGACGACCTTCCCAAAATGACCCCCAGCGAATAGATACTTCAGCGCTTCCTTTGAGTCATCAAAAGAGAATACCTTGTCAACTACCGGCCTGATCTCCTTCTCCTCGTAAAACTTCATCATCTCTTCGAATCTTTCTCTTGGCCCATTCAGTAGTCCCTTGAGCGTAACATTTCGCTTCAATGCTAGCACATTGGTATTTATCCTGTTATCTGGGGCATCTTGCTTTCCGGATAGGTATCCGATGCAATTTATCAGCCCACCAAAAGCTACACACTCAAATGACTTGCGTAGGGTTTGTGCTCCACCATTCTCAAAGATAATATCTGCTCCTTCATCATTGGTTAATTTAAGGACTTCTTCCTCCCAATCTGGGTTCGTGAGATAGTTGATTGTCTTGTCCACGCCTAGCTTTCTAGACTGTTCTAGCTTCGCATCAGAGGATGATGTAATTATGACTGTTTGATATGTGAGAATAACTCTTCAAGGTCAAGATGGACATACCTTCTGCCCCGCTCGCCTTCGCAATTTGGAGGCCAGTGATAGACACTCCACCTGTCCCTTGTATGAGTACCGTCTCGTCTTTGCCCCCAGGTTGGCCAAGAGGGCGCATTCCATTTATCGCCATCCATGCTGTCACTCCCGCTATTGGTAATGTCGACGCTTCTTCGTCTGTCAAATATTGTGGGGCTTTGACTATACCAGTTTCTGGGAAGACCCTATATTGCATCAGGCAGCCAGGCAACGGTAGACCCAATCCGCTCTTCATATGATATGCCTTAACCTGGCCCGTGAGATGGGTCTGGTTGAAAATGCTGAGGACCCTGTCTCCAACTCTCCATGATGACGAATTGGACGCAACGATGGTGCCACAGATGTCTGAGCAAGGCACAATAGTAGGTGTTGGACCGCCAATTGTCTTGTGATGGTTATATAGTCCTTGAGTAATCAGTTGATTGAAATCGTAGCGAGGTGAATAATGAGTTACCCATGATGACTTCTGTATCTCGATAGTTGATAGCGATTGCTAATATTTTGACAAGTACCTCGCCCGGCCCAGGAACTGCCAACGGAGCAGTGGTTTGCTTCATGTTATCTAGGCCATCTTGCGATGTAACCCATTGCTTAATTGTGTCTGGCAGAGGCATCGAAAGGGAAGATTATGTATTTGGAAACTGCGAAATCTCTAGAGTAGTAGAGATTGCCAGAAGGGAGGGAAATGCAAGATATATATACCCCACCATAGTTTGACCTTGACGTAGATTTAACGTCGAGCTGATCTTATCAGAGGACGGATATGTGGGTTTCCGAAACATGGGCTCAAAGGATGGACGAATATCTGACCAAGCCATTGGTCTGCTCCGTCGTAAAATTTCTCATATAATCATTTGCTAGAATTTTGAAGAATTTATCTGGCAATACCGGTGATGGAATGAAGGGTCTTTACACTTACATCATGTCATATCATGGTCGTTCCTTCTCTAAAACATGTTGAAATACTTCTAGAAGCTCGGACTCTGAATACCAGGCTATCACATGACCTGATGTGGCTAAACTCATCTGCTGTACCCTAATTGTCTAGAACAGCCGAGCCACACTGGAACCTTGATGCATACCCCTACAATAGTTTCAGCATCATTGTACACACTGGCAATCAACTGGACACAAAAGTCAACTCTTCCTCGAGCTTATATATTATTTTGTGTCATTCTCTGTATAGGCTACTATGCTGGCAGACTTTCAAACCTCTTCGTTTTAGCAATATCAAGCATTAGTCGTAATATTAATCTGCCCACCTAGATAAACCCTCACTCAGCCTTCCACAGCCTTCCGCCTCGCCACATTTAGGTGGTCATTCATACGCCAACACATCAGCAGTTGCACACGGTGATGCTACAATACAACTAGGAGGCAAGGGAGCTGATCGGAGGAGAAGAATTTTGTGAAGGTCTAGGCAAGAAACTGTCACTTCAGAGATGGATTTTACGAAACTGAGAGCTGCGGCTCTGAAAGACGGGGATGACGAAGAAGCGGTCACTGTGAACACACGCGCCTTGATAGATAAAGTTCTTGCACGATATTCTGGAGAGTGGACAACGTTGCGAGAGCTGATACAGAATGCCGCAGATGCGCAGGCTAGCAAGGTCACCATCAAGTTCGAAACTCTGCCATCGGTGCAGGTCCCCATTCCCAATACCACGGACCGATCAGAGAGCTTGAAGCACGTTTTACTTCATCACACCTTACGAAGACTTCTGGTCACCAACAATGGCCAGCCCTTTGGCGTCAATGACTGGAATCGGTTAAAGCGGATAGCGGAAGGTAATCCGGACGAAACGAAGATCGGAGCATTTGGAGTCGGGTTTTACAGTGTGTTTGCAGATTGTGAGGAACCATTCGTTAGTTCGGGGAACGAAGCTATGGCATTTTACTGGAAGGCAAACTCCTTATTCACAAGGAGACTGCAGCTTCCTGCAGAACAAGGAAATCCTGACACGAGCTTTGTGCTGGATTATCGCAATACCACTACGCCTATGCCGAATCTCCTCTCTATTGCACAATTCCTTGCAACAAGTCTGACCTTTGTGGCTTTGCAACATCTGGAACTCTGGGTTGACGATTGGAAAATTATATCATTACAGAAGAAAACAGCACCCAGCATCCAAGTTCCTATTGCAAGAGACATCGAAACGAAGACAAAAGAAGGGCTGATGCAAGTACGAAGTATGGAGAGAGAGAGTGTACAGATGGATGCCACGTTCATGAATGTTGTTGGCTGGAAACCAACAGCTTCGCCAAATATGTCCAGCGTCAGCTACGGAAACAACTCTGATGTCCCGTCTTTACGATCGTTCTTTTCACGACTTACTAATAGTTCAAGTCAGGCGCAGCAAAAGACGAAAGCGATGCAAGAAGCTAAGGCAATGCAGGATATTGTCCTCGAAGACTTAACGGCGGCAACGACGGCTAACGTATTCCTGAGGGTCACTACTGCTGACATCAAAACATCCATTAACTCACAGTTTGCTACGGAGCTGGAACGGGCCACTAAGAAACCGCCTCCAAAATCCACTAAGCTGGCCATTTTGACATCCTCGTATGATGAGACAACTGCTTCCACGGAAGGGAACTCGGTGGCAAAGCATGTTGACATATTTGCCTCTGTCTTGCCGAGCAAGAAGCCTGGTGGCAGGATTTTCATTGGTTTCCCAACACACCAAACGACGGGAGCAGGTATTCATCTCTCTGCGCCTTCTGTCATTCCCACAGTTGAGCGGGAGTCTATAGATCTGAATGCCAGATGGGTGCGGACTTGGAATATTGAGATGTTACGAGTTGCTGGTATCATGACTAGATTGGCTTTTATCAGTGAAATGGCAGAGCTTTCAGCTAAGGTCCTACGCGCGACTGAACTGGCGGGTCGTGGCACCAAAGTTGGTAAAGAACAAATCGACCACTTCATGCCTGAAGCTCTACATACGATTAACACATTCACCTTTGGAGACTCAACCCCTAGCTCGCAGGTTGCTCAAATAATTAATGATGCGTTCTGGACAGCCTATAAAAAGCCCACCATCGAAGTCTATAGCTCTCGAGGAGTCTTACCAACTACTAAAGTTCGATTGGCAGTCGAAGATTTGAGTGGGTTTGTAGAGGGAGTCCCTGTCATTCCGAACGAATTCAAAGATTCACGATTCATCGCGAAACTGAAAGATTTCGGATTGATCACGGAAATTACCCATCAGGATGTAAAGCAGGAGCTTGGCGCAAAAGCTCTGAATAGCACACAACTAACACAACTTGTCACATGGGCAGCAAAGAAGGCGATTAAGGGAGAAATGGATATTAACATGATCCGCTCATTGTTTGACGTTGTTATTGCGACTGTGGGGGACGTCGAGGGCCAAGGTGACATCATTGCTTTGGCAGCCGTGACAAACTACTTGAATATTAACAAGCTTCCTTCGACCGTACCCATACCACCTACGACGATTCCGTTCAAGTTTACTAAGGAGATACAGATCAACGAACTGCATGCCTTAGGATGGGAGCCACTTGAGGTTATCCCTTGGTTGCGATTCTTGATTGAATCTAACACAAGTAGAGAGCCGAATCAAGATCTCACTACATCTGTCCCTTTTGCGGCAACAGTCCTGCATACACTTTCTAAGGCGTGGGAGCAGCTCAGCTTCAACTCTAGAGCAACTGTGGCTTCGTTGCTGCAAGATGTGACGATAATCCCTACAAAATTTGGAATGAGGAAGCCAGGCGAAGCATACTTTCCGAACGTTAAACTTTTCGATGATCTCCCAACTGTTACCTCGTTGCAGGGTGTAAAAGAAAAGTTTCTGCTTGCTCTTGGTGTGCGAAAGACTGTAGATCTGGAGACGATCTTCAAGCGTCTCCTTAGTCCTGACGATAACAAGCGTGGTCAGCAGTCTTCAAATGCCGCCCATGTAGAGCTGGTCAAATATCTGGCATCAGTAAAAGATGATATACCCGCTGCGGATCTGCAAAAGCTGAAAGGAACGCCAATTTGTCCTGCTGAAGCTGGGCCAAAAGGCATGGAGTCTACTATTGGATCTTCAAGATTATACAAGGTCTCAGAACTATTTGAACCATCTGCAACAATAAGGGCTCTACAACTTCCTATCATCCAATGGCCTGGGCCTCCTGGTAGCTTTAGATCTAGCAGTGTTGAGGGTCGCTTTCTTTCTCTACTTGGACTGAGAAAGATTCCCACTGTCCCAGAGCTTGTTGATATGATGGCTTCTCCTGATGTGCAGCTTCGGAACAACGCCATGACGTATTATATTTCATCTCATTACACTAATGAATACGGTTCTTTTAACATTGGTTCTACACAAAAGAGATTCTTACCCTTGGCAGGCGAGGTAGAGACTTTGGTCAGTCCCGCTGAGTGCTTTACCAATGAGAAATGTGCAGTGCTTGGTTTTAACATCTTGCACAACAATCTTAAATTTCATGCCTCTGTCAGTATGACCTAAAATATATTGGTAAATGCAGCTAATTTGGTGGCTAGAAATTCGGCGTTGCTATAGACCCTCCCATGACTGAATGTGTTAACAGACTCATTGCCAGCCCGCCCCGGTCAAAAATCGAAGCTATGACTCTCTTTGAGTACTTCGCATCTCGCCTCGCGGAGATTGGTTCTAATAACGTAGAGAAAATCGGCGATGCGAAGATTGTACCACTACAAGGTCAACAATCCGGAGCGCATAGCGAGAAGGCGCTTCTACCTCCACGAGAATGTTATCTTGGAGCATCGTCAACGTACAAAGATATTTTTAACTTTGTGGATTTTGGTAGAGATGCAAATGTGTTCTTGCTGAAATGTGGTTCCAAGCAAGAGCCCACGAAGCCTGAACTTGCAGCACTAGCCTGTAAGGAACCGGCACGTCTTCTGGGGATTTTGCAAACTCCCGAAAAGTATTTGGGCATGCTGATGGCCTTGGCGGAGGACTTGCCTGCGTTGAAGAAAGATAAAACCTTGTTACAACAGATGAAAACTTCGAAGTTCCTTCTCGGCTCAGTCGAGATACCTGGAGATAAGGAGAAGAAGGGCTGGACATCTGGTTTTGCCAACAGTGGTAACGAATTTGAGGATGATTTGGAGGATACATCTATCAAACAATACCAGCTTGTCACAGCAAAGGATGTTGTTATTGTGGGTCCCATGTTATGGATTACCTGCGATATCTCGCTAATGGCTGCTAGAATGACGATTATATTAGCTATCAGCTCTTCAAGAAGTCACTGATCTGCGCTCCTGCTGATGATAAGTTGGAACAGTTCTACATTGCCCTTGGCGCGGCCTTACTCTCTGATCAAGTTGAGGAAACTCACCGTCTTGGCAGCGTTGCACAAGACCAAAAGCTAGGCCATAAACTCAGAAGCCATGTTCTAGAGCGATCAAAGTTGTTCTTACACCAGTTCTCTCCTGACAATATCAAACACGACGCTCGGTGGTTGGAGAAGAACCTGACAGTGCAAGTGGTTGCATCAATTGATCTTCGGCGGACACTGAAAGGCCATGGCCTCACAAGTACACAGTCTATATCCGCCCTCCTCACACATTCCAGGAGAACAGGTGCCGTTCTCTATACAACAAATGACACCGATTGGTTCCACATCAGCCAGTCTGTTTGCAGAGTCCTGCTCGAACGACCGACTCAACAAACTTATATCACATTTGAATCATTCCTTAAGCTCACACTAAGAGAGTTGCGGCATCGAGGGTATAACGTAGAGCGTATTCTGAGGGCAAAAGAGGCGCAACAGCGTATTGCTGAAGAAGAGCGGAAGAAGCAGCATGAAGCAGAGCAACAGCAGATTCGAGAGCAGGAGCGACTATGGCGTGAGCAGAATCAGGCAGAGAAGACTCCCACAAAAGACAGGAGTTTGGAAACAAAGCCGATACCTGGCGCGTTTGGTTCCGATTCCCCCGAGGGTTCTCCAGAATCTGATCGTGGCCGCGGTGGTCTCTTTTCCAGATGGGGCCGCCGCCTCGGTATCGACAGAAATAGTCAGGCCCAAGAGCAGCTTCAAAATTTCCTTGGGGGGGCCTCATCTCAAAATCCTCCACCACCACAAGATCCCAGCCTGCCAACATATGACCAAGTTACCAAGCCTCCCAAGACGGAGAAGGTATCCTCGCCAGCCGCTCTACAGCAAAACCTCGTCAATGCTATTCAATCTTCGCGTGCCCACAACTCGAACTCCGTGTTCTCAGCACCAACGCAGAACATAATCAAAGAGCAGGCCTCATACTGCGACTCCACACCTGGCCAAAATATTACCTACCTAGCTGACGCTTCGAACGGGATGCGCATCTTTATCTCCAAGGACCTCCTTCTCCCCACCTCCAGCTTTCTCGCCGACAACATCTCGGGCCTTAACACTTTCGCCACTCTCCTTTATGAGATCTCCGATGTCTACAATCTTCCTCGCAAAGCGATGCACATATATTACGATGAGAACGGAAGTACGATAGCCTTCAATTTGAATGGCAGCATTTTTGCAAATTTCAGGTTCTTCAAGCAATTGCATCAGAAGAAGATGGAGCCGCCCGGCGTCATTGGGACCACGGTTGGTGAGGGATGTGTTGAGGCTGCGGCATATTGGTGGACTGTTGTTGCGCATGAGTTGGCACATAATTTGGTGAAGCCACATAATTCAGAACATAGTTTTTATACGTGCGTATACTGCTTATTCATTTATCCTTAAATATCCTCAGACCGTACTAACTGTTAAGCAGAGAAATGTTGATGTCAAATTACTTCTCAAAGATGATGACCAAAGCAAGCGGATTTCTAGGCCAACATCAGCAGGGCACTGAGAATGTTAGCTTAATGGATTAAGTGGGCGTTTCTATGAAGCAAATAGACATATTTCTTATTCGTCGCAGCATTAGCAGGAGTTGGCTTGGCACTGTATACTACTTGCATAGATTGTGTCTGTATCATTGATAGAAAATATAGATGTTAGAGCGATCCCTTATACTTTGCATCTGTATTGTTGTTATCAGCTGATAGCATATAACCGTAATCTCACCCAACACGGACGTTCCAGTAAAGACAGCCTGTTCTATGTAGTTTGCGGAGTATACATCTTGTCCCACGCCTACTGAATATCATGGTTCTTATATGCACAATCGCAATGCTTGCATACAAGCATCAACTGCCCAAAGGTGTTAAATCCAGGAGAGTTCCATGGTTTCCCCATCTCCAACCTACAGTGCGTTTTCATCTTGAGCCCCGGTTTCTCAAAAGAGTTTTTCCTGCGCATATCCATCGAACAAGATTCTTCTCTCTTTGGTACTGAGAATATTTGGTTTGTAAATACACACTATCCGCCTTACGCCGCGGATGTGGGTAATAATATTGAGTGGGCCTTCTTTCATTAACTTCCTCAAAGTAGGACAGAACCCACTTAAGAATACAACAACCGCGGAAACTTAGCGACTACATACTCTACAGCCAGCATGAGCTTTGGCCTAGGGTTTGCCTCCAAAACTGTAGACAAACTAATACTACCTATAATTGAAATTCCTAAGAGTGAGAGATGTATTATACTGTTTCATTCAAAGTCAATAATTTCTATTTACGGTTGGCTTTTTATTTGATATGTTGGTAGGTAGATGTTGACCACAATTAAGCAAGCAAGTTTGAACAGGCGAGCCACAGGGGCTAGAACCTTGAGCTGGTATGCAAAGAGTTTTGTTTAACCCCTCAGCTATAATTGTTGGCACCAGCTACATTCAGACACAGGCCCACAAATGTTTTCAGAGTTCGTTTTGAATCCCTTTAGACCAGTCTCAAATACTTGTAGCAATACGGTTTAGTGTGTCAGATTAGGCGTCGAATTAGGCATCTACTGGAGCGCATGTTATGGCGTGAACATTGGGTATAGCAATGCGGTTTACTATCCATAGAAAGCTCTGGAGAGGTCGCACAGACACAATTAACGCCATCGCTGGAGAGATATGCAACTCATGAAACGCTGATGCCGAATTGTCAACATACGTCTAGTACCCAATGCAATTTGTGATTCGGCCCTGGGCGGTGCAGGAAAAGCAATCGTTATTAAATTGAGGACTGCGTAAGGCGATGATGATTACGATATATTTAGTTGCATCGGAGAGAGTGTGTCTGTCTAGGCACAAGCGAACTTCCTAAAAAGCAAGTATGCTGTACTGGTCAAACGGAACTCATTAGGGTGGTGTTGTACTAAGCTATCTAGCTGACGGGCTGAGAATTGTGAAGCGGCTACAGCAGCAGTTTCAGTGATTGATTGGCATTACTGTGATTGATCGTCCCGACCTAGAAACGAACAAAGCACAACATCATGCGCCTCGTCTCCCGTCATTTGGTTTCAAACCACCTTCAGCCTCAAAGCACGTGCTATTTAGTAACTTAGCTCAAAGCTCCAAGTTTTATCATTGTCCAGCAAAGCGTTCAAGATAGCGTTGATCACCCCTACAGAGTTTCAACTTGCTGGCTATGACCCCGCAAAGCTGTATCTGCAGCACAACATGCCATCGATTCTGCAGCTAACCATTTTTGAGAACCAACACCGAGCCGATTCCAAACTGTCGGGATTCCAGTTGCGCTGCTAAATTTTTACTTATGAGGACTAAGTAATTCTGAGACGCTCTCACTCCCTAATTTAAGGATTCCCTCGTGATTAACCTCAACTTATTGATATACAATCTTCCTCTCCGACTTGCATATTTGTCCGGTTCTCACTATATTCATTTGTCCTATGCTATATTATTCCTCCTTATGCACAGGTTTCCTGATCTCATCATTTCCTGATCTATACTGTTATCGCGCATCTTGAACAAGAAATGGCACCTAGACAGTCCACAACCTCTCTAAAACAGGAAGCAGATGATCATCTACGCGAAACTCGTAGACGGAGCGGCTTCGATGGCTCTGTTGGGGATAGCGATGGTAGTATGGAGGATTTGGACAGAGCACCAGATTTGTAAGATTTCTAAGGCTGTCATGAAAATGTAACTAAGGGCTACAGACTTTCCGACCAGCCTCATCAAAAAAATGCACATTTTCTACTGGAACTGATTAAAAATGCTGACAATAACACTTATAAGAAAAGTGTTACCCCAACCCTTTCCTTTCGCATTGCTAATTCGAAAAATGCGTGGTGTATGCGCATCGATTGTAATGATGTCAACTTTAGGGATGAAAATATAGAGGAACTCTGTCGCGTTGGACATAGTACAAAAGATATTGAAGATTTGGTGAGACGCACCAATGGAGACAATGGCATCGGTTTTAAGTCAGTTTTCGAGTTTGCAGATGTTGTACACATCTACTCAAAGCCGTACTTGGTTAGGTTTGGTCGGCGCAGCGTGCTCGGCATAATATCGCCGATTATTGAGACATTCCCACTACCAAATTTGATAAGAGAACCGGACCGCAAAGTTAAACGAAAACAACCCCAATTATTGCTGACAGTACTCGGCGAATCGGAATTCGATGGGATTAGTGACGAACTCCAAAAGTTAAAACCACAGATTCTCATCTTCTTGCGTAAATTACGCAAATTGAATGTCCGTACTCCTGATCGAGATGTTCAATTCGAAATTCAGAGGGTAGATGAAGACCAAGATTTGGATGGAGAAGAAACAACGACGTTGAAAAGCACATCCTTACATGACCGCACTCAGACGGAAGAAAAGTACTTAATCGTTCGTTACCCTCAGGACTCGCTCGAGGAAGATGATCTACGAGAGAAAGCTGGTGTGACTAGGGCTGTACTAGCATTTCCAGTTGACAAAAAAGGGCGGCGACCACGGGTCCACGCTCAAGACACTTATGCTTATCCACCTATCAATGATTACGGGCTCAATGTAAAAATATCCTTATCCTAACGTTTGATATCAGTGGGAGCTAATATACTTAAAGTATCTGATACAAGCCGATTTTCTCCTGGTTGCTAATATGGAGAAGGTTGACTCATGGAAATGGGATGACGGATTTTTATATGACGTATGCAAAGCATTTGTAAAGCTAGCTGTCCCTCGCTTCAATCGAATCCGTGGTTCGTCTCCCAGAAGCAAGAGTCTCCGGTACACATGGCCACTCTTTCTAAAAGATAGAGGTGGGTCTAATGAGTTCTGGTTCAAACTGAAGCGAAGGATACTCCTTAAATTATCTACACGAAATGTTCTCGAGTGTCGAAAGAATGGAAAGCTTACACATCCTGAATCTCTCTTGTACATTCCATCAGATTTCAGGCTGGATGAGGAACCTTTAGTTGAGAACAAAATTAGCAAATTGCAACACCTTTCCTTTCTCTATGATTCAGAAATCGAGAATATTCTACCAGAACTGAGAAGAATGGGCGTCAAGCAGATGGAATTCTCGCATTTCTACGAAGAATTGGATCTCATCAACAAATATGACGATTCATTTTTGACCAGTCAGCCCGAGGAGTGGCACTCAAAGGTCGCACAGCTGTTCCATCTTCACAGCAGTAGGCGCCAGGCCACAAGGATACCACTCATTCCTCTTCGAGATGGCCGATGGGTTAAACCTTCTGAGCCTAATTTATTTCTTGACTGGGACACTACTGACGCAGAAGTGCCTGACGGGCTAAATATTTGCTTGGTCGATTATGAAGCTTGTCAAGATATAAATCGATTAGCTTTCTTCCAGTGGGTTGGTATCAAAAAGTGTGACCGATCTGAGGTCTGCCGAATGATCATGCTACTTTACGACCCATTTAAATGGCGGACCTTGAGGAGCTCTGTTCAGGATATAATTTACCTCCTTCAAGCACCTGGGAATTTTTATGAAAAGGCCGCCGGAAAATTGCAACTTATTGGCACTACAAAATCTTGCTCTACGTTTAAGTATGCTAACCAGCTGTACTTCGAGTATCCAGGCCGGAAATCAATTATCAGCAAGTATGCTGAACACCCAGAAAACCCAATGGCGAATATTCACCCAATGTATTTCGAAGCAGCTCAAAAATTGGGAAAGGAAGGCTTATTCTTCTTTCTAGCTCACTGGTCTCTGAACATGGCCCACTTGCCTCGCCTACTTGATGAGCAACGGCTTCTAACCCCAGAATTCGACTTCCTTAGGGACCACGCATTGGAAGATATGCTGCTTCTCTTACGAGACAATTGGGATCATTACAACGAGCATTTCCACTCCCGTAATGGTGAGCCCTCTAGGCTCAAGAAAGCGATTTCGGAAATGAATGTGCGGTGTATTGATGGCAACTCGTGCCGACTGGACCAGACAATCTTGCCATTTGAGACTCTGAAGATTGCTGGGCCAAATTTATTATTCATTGATATCCCCGAGCCAAATGATGTTCGATGGCTCAATCTTTCAGCTTTTGGTGTTCTTACCAATCTTTGCACAGAATTCTACCTCCGTGAGCTTAAAGCTCTTGCGGCTCACCCAGAAACTGAGAGCACTTCAAAATCAGCTGTGGAGATACTTTATACCAAGCTTAGATCCTGTGAAGAGACACAGGCTATTTCGTGAGTGAATCACATTATATGTAATGTGTATTGTAAAGGTACTGATGCCTAACAGGGAAGCGTTTACTTCTTGCCGACTTGTGTACCTCGAGAAATCCAGACGGTGGGTATATCTCTCTGAATGCGTCTGGAATGGCCCGCGAGAAGTTAAATTGGTTAATAAGCTCAGTTCCGAGTACCCACTTTGCAGGTCGTTGTTTCAGGACTGCCTTAGACTTGGGAACGTAACCCTTGACCATGTGATTAAGGAGTTAAAGAGCGTGACAAGGAGAACTCCATTTCGTACACTACAGCAGTTATTATTGCTTCTAAATAAATACCTGCCGGCAAAAGCACCTTCGAGTTGCCTTTCAGGGTTAGAAGGGAAGAAGATAATTCCCGTAACGACGCCTAACGGCGAGGAGCGCATGAGCTACGACGCAGATGTCTGGTATTTCGCAGATAAGCAAAGTTTATGGGATCGTTTCAATGGAAAAATCCCACTCATTTCCTTTGACGTTAAAACAGTCCGAAAATTGAATCCGCTTATTAGCGCCATGGACCTGTCGAAATACTTACTTTCTGCATCGGTTGAGCGAAACCTCAAAGCGGTTGGACTCAAAATTGCAGATAAGGAAAGAACCGATGACCTCAGGGCCCGATCACGATACTTTGTACAGTGAGTAACTAGAAACTTGAATAAGTCTATTGTTGAATCTTATTTTAGGCTCATTCCGAAAGAGACAACGAAAACAATAACCCATCTTCTCAATCGCCTGATTAACCTCAATGTTTGGGGCGTACCAGCAATCAAGTTAACCCAGGAGGTGCATGATATCAAAATTACGGAAGATACAGGCGCAGTTCTATTTGATGATCTTGATGATACAAAACTCGAGATATACTTTTCAATTAAAGACTCACAAAAAGCGATTACCGACATTGAATTATCGAGGAAGTTCATCAGGTATTGCGATATTACCGATCGTAATCTCCAAAGGCTGGTCCGTCCAATTCTTCAGAATCCTCGCGAGGATATCGAGAAACTGCTTAAAGATTATGGACTGGATGGATCGGGCGGTCTTGGTGAGGAATTTGTCAATATTACTCAGTCCGTTTCCGAAGAGATCAGTTATGAGCGTGCTCTAGTTCACCGCGTTGATGCTGGCACTGCATCATCGCCACTAATGCCAAGCTCTGGTATAAATACTTTGGCCCACCAATCGAGCTCTCAAGTCCGTAGACTAGCCTCTTTGGGAGATAGGATACCGGCATCGGATCAAAGCATTTCGTCCGTCCGAATAGCGGCTACCGTATCAAGCAGGGCTCCCACTTACAATCGGTCCAACCCTGCTTTCTTATTCAACAGTACATCTTGCAATATAAAGGATTCACAGCATTCTACAGCGGGGAATGACACGCCTTCTGGGTTTGGACAATTGTTCGGGCGAATTAAGTAGTTTCTAAGAGTGTGTACATGATTATTAGAGTATATCACCTTGGAAAAGAGACGAACCTTGATTTTACAACATATGTAGATCCGTGGAACGTGTATGTAGCGTGAGAACTGAATTTTCATGATAGTTGAAAACTATGGTGTAACTCCTAAGGAGCCGGGAGCCTGAAAGAGATGGATCGAGGTAACAAATGAATATTCTCTCAGTGTTTACGTTTGCACGATATCTATCACCGCCTTATTTAGTGTTAGCAGCCTATCCACCAGCGTTTCAGATTGCTCGGTAGCAACAACCAAAGAAGTGACATTGAAAGTATCATTAGCAACAACAGGTTCAGAGTCCCTATCACAGACAGTTCTAAGCTTCCACACCCTGCCTTGTAGCTTTTGTAATGGCATAACGCAATATATTGCAGGGCAAGCACAAGAAATTTGTGGAATCAATAATATATGATGAAAAATTTCATTCCTAACATCCACCAATGGGTCACATGGATCAGGATCATATTTTTTCTAGAGAGGTGAGATTGGGTAGATTCTATTTTATAAGCAAGCTAAGCGGGTATCATAGTGCATAGATAGTTCGTCGAAATTTTGAATTGTGGGTTGAGTGAATGTAAGAAGGCTCGCTCAAATTCCCTCTGATTCGGTCGTTGTATATATAATACCTCACATAGTAAGTATGGAGTTTGGCGGAAACAAGTGAAAGAACAACATCAACTGAAGAGCTTCTGGAATGGTAGGGTGAATGCTTCTTTCAACAGGATATAACTTCACTTCATGATAACATTTTACTACTTCTCTGTGTATGAAGTTTTGACATCTTAACCTAGAATTCAACGGGGGTAGTTAGATTTTACAGAATTAAGGTGACAGGAGAAGTAGAAGTGACAATAGAAGGTACTTTCTATATCATATTAACAGCATTTGGGCAAACTTTACACCTTTGCCTACTGATATCAGCATGCCATTCAACAACGACATATATTTAATTCATCAACAAAACTTACCATTCCTCACCATATTCATTACCACTGCACCGCTATTTGCAAGTACAAAACTAGTATTAAATCATTTGGGGTTAAAACTTATAAGCTAAGAAGAGTTCGATACTCGAAATTGTCTTGACTCTTCTAATCTTTTGCACAACTAGGCCTAAGCCAGCTTGTATGCGCTTAGCTTGTCTAACTACAATAAAAGAATTTTATATTAATGAATGTTGCTTTAAAATTTAAATCCGTATACAAGTTAAATTATCCAGGTCCTCAGTAGGCGTTGTACACTACAAGAGTACTAAAGCAAATTGCACAAAATTATTGGAATATCACTTATTTCAGCAAGAGGATATTTTGCAAATACCCTATGCTATATGCCATAGTGCAACAATAAAATAATTAAGTTCCTACCTTCGACATGGCGAACCATATAGCTTCAGGAATGTGACCGCCTGAGGCAAAGTAAACTAGTTGCGGATAATGACGCATACCGACGGACGCCTTCGCCGTCACCGAACCTAGTTAAGAATCTACCTCAGGTATGAAGTTGACCACCACGATGCGGTTTTTTAATATTCATTTTTCGATAACTTTTTAGTTTGATAGGCGGCAGTGTTGATTCTCGACTACACATAGCCATTAAAAGTTCTCATAAGCCTATCGCAGACATCATCGGCATCTGCGAGCAAGTTCCATCGACTTTAAAGTATTTCGAGGCTTCTGACCTCAGCGAGCATGGCAGACGCCCCCAACAAAGGCACACCATCGTCACCCTATGTCAACTTCCCTCCCGTCCAACTCGCTTTCGCAATTCTCGGAAGCAAGTTAGTTTCGGCTGGAGTGGACTATGCTGCCAAAAAGGCTAGCACGAACGCATCTCGATTGATCCCGTCTGCCTGCCGACGCCTCTCCTGGGAAGACTTGCCTGAAGGCCCTCTTCATATCTGCCGGGTCAGCACATACTATGGCACACATGATGGGTGCGATACATTTCACAGATATCACAAAGCAGGCGACGAATGCTGGGAGAGTACGCTGGCGAACATTTTCAATCGCAGTTGGTCAGAGTTCGAAGTCCTTAGCGAGCGACCGAAAGGCTTAATGCTTGCGGAATATCTCGAAACAGACCTGAAGACACTCATGGCCTATGTTGCATGCGGCGTGGATACTTTTTCTATGCATGTATTCAGCTCTTCAGCCTGGTATACGCCTCCAGAATACGAAGCGCGTAATCTGGACAAGGATAACAGGTCCTTCCATCTACGGGCGAAAGATATCCAGATTGACTTCAAGCGCATGCCAAAAGTTGCGGAGCAGGAGAAGGGACATCTTGTTGCCCATGTGACAGGCGGTTTCCATCATTACATCGATGGCAGATTTGATTTTTCAGACACAGATGCACAGGCTCTGAAACCGATATCGCTGTCCAAAGCCGATATGCAGTGTATTCTTGAGGGTTACCCACCATACTATCGCAGCGAGTATATCCTCCGTGGTACATCAACGGTTCCCCCAGTAACAGCTCAAATTACACTTCAAAATCCCATTCCGACGCTTTCTGATCGTACCCGGGGCGGATGGGTCATCGCTGTTGGGCGTACATATGTCCAACCCGTAGCCTTCTATGTGGACGAGGAGGGTCATCATCCAGGTGGACGCTTTCCTACGCATATCGGGGCCTCGATGACCAGGGTTCGAGATGTCCTTGAAAAAGACATCGCGCCAGAATTCCCCAAGGGCGATCCATGGTATGATGACGTATGTGCCGCTGTGGCAGCAGTCAATCATCTTCTGGGGGGGAAATCCGCGAGTGACCTTTATCGGTTCTGGCCGAGGAGCGGTGGGCACCACGGCAGCATTGACAGTCTCGGTGAAGGAGCTTCGAATGCGGTTATAGCATTATTCAACCGTTTTGGGCCGTTGACGGCAGCGGAGAAGAGTCTTGTGAAGGACCACACATTGGCAATACTAGAGGTCGCCATCAGAGGGGTTTCTACTGTCACAGAGTACCTGAAAGATCGAGCAGTTTGGCTGCCGAAGTGGTGGATGGATCAGCTTGGGCACGAGCCGATTTACCTGAGAGGCTGTAAAGATGAGTGAGGATTGGTGCGGAGCGGTATCGATTGTGCAAATGTGTAAACGCGAATTCAGTATTGGGTATGAATTATCTGCTATATTGAAGAAAGAGAAGCTCGGTGTTAACTTATAAGCTTGGTATGTTCAACTAGTTTCTTAGTGCGTCGTAATAATCCTATCTGGCACTTGGATTTTAACATGGCATTCTGATGCTCCACCCCTTTTAAGTAGCAACTCGCCTCATATATCGCAGGGATGAAAGATGGAAAACAGGAAAGGCCTACCTGGGAATTGGAGATGTAATTATTATATCTCGCATAGATTTCTGGGGACACTTAGTTGGCTACTTAGAAAAATATATATCTGTAAATTTCAAGAAATTGTCCCAAGCTTTTGCAGGTTTCTGACAGCTTTGAAACAATATGATGCACAATATTAACAACTAAACCATTGCATGACTATCATAGATCTCCATATGCTTCTTCACTGATGCGTGTAGCTTGGATTGCCGTTTGCCAAGGAGCCGGGTGAGATTCGGAGATATTGCTGCCGACACTGTGCAGGAAGTCATACCTACTTTGGGCAGCACATCCCTTTTGTATCTTAGTGTTTGACCGGGCAAGAAAGGCAAATGCAGGAGAAGTGCATGGCCAAGCATTGGAGAAGGTTGAAAGTTGGGGGGGTTTCCAGCTTGGACCAGCGGGTTTACCCCGCAAATGCCAAGGCCGGCCTGCTTTGGATGGAAATCCCCGCCCCAATAAATAAATAAATATAGCACCTGGATGCAGTGGAAAGAGGAGCTCAACTGGGGAAATACCTCCCCGGCAGCTTCAATGCAGACCTGATGCTCCCGGACGCAAATCCAGTTGGCCGATGTTCATAGCCGATGGTATGGGGAATGGAATGCATCAATTTAAAGAATTGCTTTACATAGAAGGTGAGTTTGCCTCTCAGAAACCGAAACACTGCGGGGTAGCTTTTGTTGTTGGAAGGGGAAGATTCCGAGATCATGCCGAGACATCCCCGATTATCGATAAGGGATAAGGGGAGCGACAGGGCGGGGTGAAGGAACATGAGGGAGGCCAGAGGAGAGAGGAGAGAGGGGGCGAGCTTTGAAAGAAGCAATGAGTGACACAAGCACAATCCCCTCCCTTTACCCCGCTGAGGAGAAGTCACCCAACCAAACTGATATATTACCTTGAGAATGGAATTGAAGCTGGAGCAGCATCGAAAAATCAGTTCGCAGTGCTTCCAAAGATGAGCCGAATGATCTCGGGAGCAGGACGGAGCTGTTGTCCAGCTCCAGATGAACGAAGCGTGCTTCCATCAGCTTCAAGATCCCGAAGTTCCTCCCTCTAAAGATGCCGAAGTATCAGGTCACAGAGGGTCACAGAGGGTCACAGCTTCGGAAACGTGGGACACTGCAGCAGCTTTCGTACTCCATCAATCAATCAATCAATCGGTTTTGGGTAAACCCGGGAGTGGAGATACTAAACGCCTGAGTTGAGAGGTTGATTGCCAGATGCGGAACCAAAAGAGGGGAAAGGGATGCGCGTGTTTTTTCTATTATATAAAAAGAGAGCTCCCCGGCCACTTGCTGCATTCTTTCTCTCCTTATACCACTTCCAATCCTGCACTTCCCTTCCTACCCCAAACCCAATCCATCTCCAGATACCCAAGAAACCGCCTGTGTTGACAAAGGTACGAGACAATCCATCATTGTGCATCAGAGCTGGATTGCCGGGTTTACTGTTGTCACGGCGGATGCTACTTGACAATGACATACTCACATTAATCACCCTGCAGGTCCCGTCGCTGCCGTCAACCCCGCTTCGCCATATAAAAAAAGAAACGCGCCAAACTCTAACCACCTTGCAATCATACATTCACAATGGTATTTCTCACTCGCTCCCTCTGTCGCATATCAGCAGCAGCATCTCGGCCTTCCTTTTTCGCCGCCCAATCCGCGCGACAATTCTCGGCGAACGCGAGGCCGACGTTGCTTTCCAATGCCCCACGGAATTACAGGTTGCACAATCTTGGTGGCATCAGAACGCTAACTGGCAAACGTGAAAAGGTCAAGGTACTTCTCGTACTGTACGATGGAAAGCAGCACGCCAAAGACGTATGTTCCCCCTGATTATAGATCAATTGGGAAAAATAAACTGACAATTGAAAGGTCCCAGAGCTGCTAGGCACAACAGAGAACGAGCTTGGGATCCGAAAATGGCTCGAGGATCAGGGACACACTTTGGTTACTACCTCGGACAAGGAGGGCGAGAACTCCAAGTTTGACCAAGAACTCGTTGATGCCGAAGTCATCATCACTACCCCGTTCGTCTCCCTCATATACTCTATATGTAACGGATCCTAATAAGCGCGCAGATTCCACCCTGGCTACCTCACCGCAGAGCGCCTCGCAAAGGCCAAGAACCTCAAAATTGCCATCACAGCAGGTATTGGATCCGACCACGTCGATCTCAATGCTGCCAACACCACCAATGGCGGTATCACCGTTGCCGAAGTTACTGGCTCCAACGTCGTCTCTGTCGCTGAGCACGTTGTCATGACCATCCTCGTCCTCGTCCGCAACTTCGTCCCCGCACACGAGCAGATCCAAGCTGGTGAATGGGACGTTGCTGCTGCCGCCAAGAACGAATTCGATCTTGAGGGCAAGGTTGTTGGTACCGTTGCCGTTGGCCGTATTGGAGAGCGTGTCCTGAGGAGATTGAAGCCTTTTGACTGCAAGGAGCTCCTGTACTTTGATTATCAACCATTAAAGCCTGAGGTTGAGAAGGAGATTGGATGTAGGCGTGTTGAGAACTTGGAGGAGATGTTGGCACAATGCGATGTTGTCACCATCAACTGCCCACTCCATGAGAAGACTCGCGGATTATTTAACAAGGAGCTGATTTCCAAGATGAAGCCAGGTACTTATTCTCCTCTTCCCTGCTCTATCACAGCGAATACTAACAATCTCAGGATCATGGCTTGTTAACACTGCCCGTGGCGCCATTGTTGTCAAGGAAGATGTTGCAGAGGCCCTCAAATCCGGCCATCTCCGCGGCTATGGTGGTGACGTCTGGTTCCCGCAGCCAGCACCCAAGGACCACCCACTCCGCTATGCCAAGAACCCCTTCGGTGGTGGAAATGCTATGGTTCCCCACATGTCGGGTACCTCGCTCGATGCGCAAAAGAGATACGCCGATGGTACCAAGTCTATTCTGCAGAGCTACCTGAGCGGCAAACATGATTACAGACCCGAGGATTTGATCGTTATTGGAGGCGAGTACGCAACAAAGGCGTATGGACAGCGGGCAGATGCGAGCAGCAAGAATAAGGCATAAGCATAAGGGCGTAGATGAATGCAGGAGGAACGGATTACTGCAATGGGATATGGTTTAGGAGCATATAGGTTAGCGAGATATTAGCAATGAGCTGAGCTCGGAATGGGAACAACATTTACAACAACTTAATTTATCCATCAACTTGTTGGCTGTGTCTTTCGATTATAAGGATTGAAGCTCGAGAATTATCGCAAAGCAGCCCGTCATGTCAGGTATATAGTCACGTGACGTATACCAAAGTTGAGGACCCGGATTACTCACAAACTATTAGTACACCAGCACGACCAGCCCAACCATAATTTAAGCCTCATCCTTATTCACCTCTCATACCCTAACCCTGTATTCTGTTAATTTAAAGAAGTCGAGCATCATACACGTGATTTACATCTACAAGAACACAGAATGAATTCTATAAATTCATTGATGTATTATATTCATTTGGTACAGGAAAAAGAATAAAGCTAAGGAATCGCGGGTGGGTGGTTTAAGACATACATCCTATTCTTTATCCGCGGTGTCTTAGAGAGAAAGACATATTCAGCAGGGAGTCAGGATTGAGCTGAAAGATGGTTGCCAAGCCCAGGGTGTAGCCATGGAGAAGGATAACAGCTTCGTGTGATCCATTGCGCGTTAGGTAGAGGAACGGCTCAGAAATGTGGCCCAGCGTCCGGGGATAGCTGCGTGGAGAATATCCCGAGCAATGCTGAAAGCTTTCGAAAGCGCTCGGCGGAACTCGACGAGCAGGCCCCGTTTTCTTAGGGATTCATTCCTGTGATCGGGATCAACCAGGTCAGACATCGAAGCCAAGGTGCAGCCGTCTTTCTCACGCGGGATCCAAGCTCTATTTTCAAAGGAGCCAGCATAATATACCTTCATATTGTAGAACAGCGACTTCGATACGCTTAGCATTCTCGGTGGTGAAGGCGAGGGACGGTGGTTCTGGCGGTCAGAAAAGGAGCCGGGCATGTCTGTTAGAGTCATCTGGATTATTTCCTCGTCGAAAAGAGGCGTAGGTGTCCCACTCCACTCCAGTCACTGCCAAGTTCTTCAACATCCTCTTCATGATTTTCTGGCAATTCTGGAGTCAAAAAAAAAAAATTGATATTGAAGGGGCTGAGAAATTCGGTCTCGGTTTATGCCTACTTCTGCCAGTTTTTTGTAAGCTTCGGCGTTCGGCCTTCGGCCCGCTGCGGATATCTGATTGCAAACATCAGGAACTGATTTATAAAGCCATGGAAATTCCTTATCAATACCATTCCACAAGTAGTCAACGCAGTGGCTGGACAATCTTGGCGCTGCCAGCTTTGCTTGCTGACTAAATCGACGCTTAGCTATTACGATCATGGTGGCTTTCAGCCACAAATGCTGATATAAAGGTTCAATGTTATTCTCTCGTCGGTTGCCCTATTTCCCGGTCTTCAGTAGATATTGCACTAGCAGAATGGCAGCAACCACTCGGAAACCGATTCTCATCTCTGGCGCTGGCCTCTCCTCGCTACTGCTCGCGCAATCCCTGCGTCGAGCTTCCATCCCTTTCCAGATATTTGAGCGGGACGCTTCAATCAATTTTCGTGGCCAAGGTTACAGACTACGGCTTTCTTCAGAAGGATTAGATGCCATCGAATCCGTACTGAGTCCAGAGGATTGGCAGATATTCTGGGACGCGTGCGGGAAGACAGGGGGAGGCGGATCTGCGGCTATCAATGTTACTACGGGCGAGAAGATTATTGAGCCACCGAAGGAAGAAAAATCTGATGAGAAGAAAGAAGATGCACCGAAAGAAGCTCTCACGTCACGCGAGGGAAAGGTGGTGGGAATTTCAAGGGGCGACATGCGCAGGATCTTCTTGTCCGGATGTGAAGAGAATATTCAGTGGTCTCATCATGTGACGGGATATGAATTAACGCCTTCCGGTGTTCACGCTATCTTCGCTGACGGATCTAAATCGGTTGAGGGAGAATTACTGATCGGCGGCGAGGGCATCTACTCTAAAGTCGCAAAACAAGTATCTGAAGGAAAGCTAAAAGTCTACGACACTGGTGCCAGAGGCATCCATGGTCAAGCACCAACCACGGCATTCAAGGGCCTAGGCGAAGGTGTTTGGAGACTCATAGATGAAACAAACCCTAGTGGAAAAGTCTTCGCTATCACGAACGTCCGGCCGGGTGAATTGAATGATCCGAATTTGCAGTTCGGCTGGACAATGGGTGCGACACCGGGAACCATTCGTGCACCCAACGACGACTACTCCATGATCGGGAAGCCGGCAGCCGATATAGCGAAATCGCTCACCGTGAATTGGCACCCGCGCGTTAAGTCCCTCTTTGATGAGATGGACGAGAAGGAGGCGGCGTTCTGGAAAATTACTTGTTCTACGCCGACAGGTGTCCCGGAATGGCGGAATGAGCCAAGAGTTACGGTTATTGGAGATGCAGCGCATTCTATGACGCCTGCCGGTGGAATTGGCGCGAATACAGCTGTTAGGGATTCGGCGCTGCTGGGGAAACTGCTGGCGGAAAATGGCGGGTATGCGGATGATGCGACAGCAGCATATGAGAAGGAGATGAGGGTGTATGCTAGTGAGGCGGTTAAGACGAGCTATGGGCTGGCGAAGTATATGTTTGGTATTTCTCTTGACGAGAATTCGAAGACCGTCTGAAAGTGGATATACACTACGGTTTAATGTCTATTAGCTAGCACAGCCACAAGCCACAGCGGGCGATGATGAAACGTGATTGGGCATACTCTCCACGCATATGCGGCTACGCTCGGTGAATACAGCCTTACTTTTTCAGCTTTCTCTGTGATTTATCTTCCCATTATCACCCGAATATCGCCCACGAATATTGCTAGTCGATCATTGAACTATCTCTCATCATGAGTATTCTAAATGAGCTAGCGATAGCGGACCTGATGCTCCTGCTAGGCAAAGCAGCCACACTTGCTTTTAAGGCGGCATTTGATACTGCTTTTTGTGCCAGTATGATGTATACCGGTGCGCGGGTGACCAGCTGGTGTATTGGACTGCCAAGGCAATTGACCATCGATTGGTATCCTTACGCTAGATTGCTCCACTTCAACATGTTCGTGCGGATGGAGCAAACCAAAGATTGGTTTTCGGTTACTAAGGCGCTGCTGCTGAGGGACGCTCCAGCAGATGGAGTTGCGGGTGCCGAAATCTCGAATGCCATAACTAGCACGCTTCTGCTGCTGCTTTACGGCCTTGTGAGCTTCCTTCTGTACAATATTTTGACGGTTCTATCTTACATTTACGCCTATGGTCTGTGGGTTATCGTTGTTTTTTTAAGTTCCCTCTTGATGGTTGCACTTGCTTTATATATCCATCTACGGCCTTCAAACACCAAAGACTCAAAATGGAACCGCACAATCAAGCGGTGTATATCCGCTCTCCTCGCCATGCCATTTAAAATTGGGTTCTTCATATATACCACGCCATTTCTTGCCATGGAGCTCTGCCGGAAGGTTTGGAGATATTTGATAGCAATAGCGCACCCTCTTCTTGAACAGTACTACTTTAGACGTCCATTTAGGCTGTATAAATATGAAGCAATAAACAGTGATCAGAAGGAAATAAGATTGATACGAATGAGCAGGCGACTTCCAGGCGCCGCGTTAAAATGCACATTTGTGCAAATTGCAATCGAAAAGGCTCCACAGTATGAAGCAATCTCCTACACATGGGGAACTGGAGAAAAAGACCGTCTCATCTTTATCGAGGACAGGTGGTTGCCCGTCACTAGAAATGTGCATAAAATACTTGAAGACAGAGGTTCCTACCTAAGGACAAGGTGGCTCTGGATTGATGCTGTCTGTATCAATCAGGATAATTTAGAGGAGAAATCTACTCAGGTGGCTATGATGGGCGATATCTACAGCGGTGCCGACCGGGTCATAGTATGGCTGGATAATAGGGAGATCACGCACTCCGAGGTCCGAGATGCCAATTTTCTGCTGGAGTTGATTGCATTCAATAGCATGAACCTCTCAAAAGATCTATACGATCCACCGACACGAATTCTTGGTTCATATACCCACTGGAAAGCGCTCAGCCGTTTGCTTTCTCATCCCTACTGGCATCGTGTGTGGATTATTCAAGAGATCGCGATGGCGAAGAAGGTACACATTCTGTATGGAAGCACTTACCTCTCCTGGGAACAACTTTCCAAAATGATCACAAGAATCCTGCTATACCCGGTCAGCGTCATCCCAGCCACGGCTTGCACTGAATATCATATTAAAGCCTATAGCATAATCACTGGCGTAGAGCAGATTGTCAATATTGGGGTCATGAGAAACAACGTTCATAATGATAATGAACTATCCTTGGCACTTTGTCTTTCAATGACGCAAAATTGCGAGGCTACTGACCCTCGAGACAAAATATTTGCTCTAAAGAACATTGTAGAGAGACCCAATAAGCGAAGCACTATAGGAACTGTAAATGTTGACTACAAGCTAAGCTTGCAAGATGTATACATCACCTCCACTCTAAAGTTTCTGACAACAGAACCACATTTTGTGCTCTATCTTGCGGGTATTGGATGGGAGAGAAAAACCAATGGCCTGCCAAGCTGGGTTCCAGATTTTCAAAACTTCCCTTGGGTAGCAAATGATACTGGCGTTCAAGACCAGGCCAAATACGGAGATAGAGTATCTGCAAACTTCAATTTCGAAATCAGCGATGTTGGAGACTTGAAGCAATTCAAAATTCAAGGAAGTGTTATTTCGGATATATGTCACGTTTCAGAGACGTCAATTACTCTCAGTGAGGTATACGGCCAGGGTGACGTCGAAGACATGCATCTTGCGACAGCCACACTCTTCCGTGAAGCCTGGAGCATAGCGGACAAACTGCCATCCAAGTACCAAGCCACCGGACAGCCAATATCAGAAGTTCTTTGGCGAACTCTGATTGAAGATCGAACTATCATCGAGACTAACAAAATCAGCTACAAACGGCCGGCTCCTCCGGAATACGGGCTCTATTTCCAGACCTACCAACAAGAATTTTTTGGAGCTATAAAACGACCCAGCAGCCCCACCAAAGGAAGCAGAAGCAATAGTGATGAACTCATGTATAGGTCATCCTTTGCGCTTGCTCGAGAGTTTGGTCGCGTTTGGCGTGGCAGAAAGCTGGCAGCTACGACGAGCGGCCTTTTGTGTATCGTTCCGCCGAAGTGTGAGCTAGGCGATCTCCTCTGTATTATACCCGGGTTCGAACGGCCTGTACTTATGAGGAAGCGGAATAGAGGCGGGCTCCAAGGAGTCAATGGGGAAGACATCTATCACTACGTCGGTGCTTGCTATGCCCACGGTATTACGGGCGGAGAGGCACAGACTGGATCATCGCCGCAGTCACTCACCATCATATGACCGTCTTGTTCAATCTGGGGTCTTACTTTTGGTTAGCGAACGCCTACCTTATATAAACATAGACCGCCGTCTCAAGGCAACTTCCCAGTACAGCTTATCTTCAAAGGATAACTAAGCATTATCTTATTTTTCTATGTCTGCTTCTAGATCTTTACGATGTTAGGTTAGCAGCTCCACAAACGAGCTCTACTTATAATTTTCACCAATCGACGCTAATGAGTAGCCTTTCCTCTTTCCGCGATGTTGAGAATGGTTCATACTATTAATGGGACTCTTTTTAGGAGGGACTTCAGCCTGCAACAAACACGAGTGTGGGAAAGAAAACTCTAATAACTCAAACTAGCCCAGCACAATGTTCCCTCTATCCTAAAAAAGCCGCGATAACGCTAATTCTGGCCAGTAGCCCGTCATATCATATACTTTCTTCATCCCAGATATATCTCCATTAAGGTCTCCAATCGCCTCAACGGGAAATAGCCAGAACCCAATAGCTGGTCTCACGGCTTCCGCAAGCTCAGCAGGGCTCTCAATCGGCATTTTCCCCGCAAATTTCCTGACTAATCCCGGTCTGTGATTTTGAGCCTCTAGCCACTTCTCTTCTTCTTCCTTCAAGAATTTATTTGCTGTTCTGATGTCATATACCTGCTGCTCATGAGTGAGAGGATTGTACGCGAAAAGCACCCGCTCCCGAGTAGGTTGCACTTGATGGATTTGCCATCTTTGTAGCAGCTCTTTCCATTGGACACGCATCCGCCGCGGATCGTAGCAAGCCGTCAGAACGTACTTTAACTCTGGACCGACTGGTCTAGGGTCACGGTTTAAGAGATTGAAGGATGGGTTGGCAGCTTTTACGGGTATCGAATGGTTGAATTGGAATCCGACACCTTGGAAACCTTGCAACAGTCCCATAATTCCGCGCCCGGCATGAGAATGAGCTATCCAGATAAGCTGCTTCAATCGCGATAGAAAAGCAACGAAAGATACTCTTGCTGCAGCATCGGAAATAGTCGTTAAAGAATGTAGATGGTTCATACTGTTTGTGCCTAGGGCCAAATTGAGTAGTCCGATATTTTGTGGGTCATAAGCCTTAAGATCATGAACAAAGTCGATAAAGGCATAGTCCAATCCGGGTAATTTAAGCTGTATGAAGTCGTATTCGGGATTAAAATAAAGAGTTGTCTTTATGGACCTCTCAGTCCCATCCTTGAAAGTTTGGAAGTGGCAAGGAACATGAACGCGGTAAAATTGAAGAGCTACTTGTCGTGACTCGCGATTTATGTATAGTAGCTTGGTATATAACCGATTGCCGTGCACAGTAGCAAGGTAGTTCTGGCTACTAACTAAGTTACCAAGGGCATTTCTACTCGAATACAAAGGTGTATCCCTGGAGTCCGAAGGAAGTTCTACCGTAATCTCTAATAAACGAGATTGGTCTATCGCGATTTGCCAAACACGTAGTCGCAGCTCTGGCGGGAGCATTGGAAATTGGCTGAACGAAGCATCTTCCCTGCGATTGTAGCATGGGTTAACAAATTGTAGGTGTTGTGAAGCAGCCATTGCATAAAGTAAGTTATCAAGTCTGTTGATCGAAATAAAACGACAGAAGGCCGGACAATAAGAAGCCTGGAGAAGGTGGAAACTGACGTGCGGGGTAGTCCTGCAGTTTCGCTTCTAGTTTCTGTGCCACAAGGCGGGGCGGAGAGCGTTGGAAGGCGGAGCGAATTAGGAAACAGACGAGGCTATGCAAAGGAAAGGTTTCCAACACAGATCCCATGTTGTTTTACCACCTTACTACTCACGGACTTTTCGGTAAGACGAGTGAATCTGGAACCTAAACAATGTTGTCAAATCGATTATACCAACATGGCTGAGCTAATAGATCGTGCTTGATCAACACATTAGGAGGGGGAAGGAGGCGGCGCTGTACTATCTTTGTGGCTGGTCTGAGACGGATATAATCTTAGTTATTCTGACTTCGGGCAAGCGGTTCATTCTCCAATACGTTGGATTCTTGCCAACATTTCTTCCAACTCAATATAACATTGTAGCTATTTCTATCCAGGCTCATGTATCTGCTTATAGAAACAGTTAATATTAATCTTGGAAATCCTGTTCCTTTAGAATCTTAAGATTCTTTTAGCATCATTTGTTCCTGTAGGAGTTTACACTATTTAGTACCATAGAAAAGAACATTGCAATAATTTTATCTATTTATAGCACAGAAATAGTGATATAAAGGTTCAAATGATATCCACAGGTCCACACGTTCCTTTCACTATCATCATAACAACTAGCTCCAGTCTTATAACAACTTTTTAGTCAGGAAACTCTTGAACAGCATCTTCTTTTACTATCATCACAATAGACTCTCCAAATCTTGAGCTGAATAAAAAGCACGATGCTTTTTACAAAAACTTTCTCCACAGTGCTGTTAAGTACGCTCTTCGTCACTTCAGCCTTTGGTGGATTCACTCAGGTCAAACGGTAAATTCCTCAGACTATTTTAAGGACGCCCTTTGCTAAACAGATGTTCAGATCCGAAGATGAGACAAGTCTATTAGCGCGAGGCTTGGCGGCTATCGATCTGGGCCCTGATCCTGGCTTCAAGCAATACAAGAAGTACTTTCAGACCTACTGCCGAAAACCTTTTCCTAAAAAGGGTGGCAAAAGAGATGAAATAGAGCAGAGAGGTCTTGACGGCCGTGCAATGCCTGCCGGATACCAAAATATTCCCATGGGTAGACAGAAAGGCTCTAAGGCAAGCCAACCAGGCATGTACTCGGGGGAGTTCGGTAGTTGCGTCGGACTAATTGTTACTGGTACACCTAGAGAGGCCAATGGAGTTTCTAGGTTCCTCGCCCACCTCGCTATGGGCCCAAGTTGGCAGCATATGAAAGGGGACTGGGACGATTTCGTTAAAGTTGTACAGGTCGCTCAGCTGACCAACATGAAGGGCTGGGTGTATACTCTCGATACAAGTCTCAGCAAAGATCCCAGTTACCAGAATGACCCATATATGAAGGCAGAGGCAGAAGGCTTGGAGGAGGTGTACCGCACTGTTAGGTCAGGGCTTGAAACCCTCGTTGGCTCCGCTCAGAATGTTGTAAGAGAAACTCATTCCTTTCAGCATGTCGGTGAGATGTCGGTCAGCCCAAATGGAGCAGTCTCCTTTTCTACTGCTTAGTAGTAGTATTTGCATAAATGAGTCTAGCCTATGTCTTCTGTGCGCTCTGGCGGACCAGACAAAGTCTCCACGAGTAGTACGGACAACATAAATGATTTAGTCATTTCCGGCGTTACTGGTTTGCTTAGTATTAGAACTGTTGCTTTCAGAAAGGTTATGGGGATTTGGTTAGACATACGGACGGTGAAACACTGGGAGTTAAGGAGTTAGCTATGTTTATTGATTTACAATACACGTGTTAGAACTGTAAAGACCTGATCTACCATGTCTATATATACCTGCCTTTGAGACCTTGCCACTTTTACTTGGCGAATCTTCAAATTCTCACTCGCTAATAGTCCGTCTCACTTTCCCAAAAAGAAAACTTTGCAGCGATACAGCAATCCAACCTATTTTACTATTACTGATCTTTGAGCAAACAATAGCAACATCACTCCTTCGACTTAATGCAGTTCGATAGCAGAGAAATATCTTGAAATCTCCTAGCTCTGGAAATGGAGTGGAACGTTTTGACATAAAAAGATAAGGCTGAAAGCAGTGACTCGCAGTGATGACAGTTATGTTGAAATAGATTTTGTGTGATACTTTCGTTTAAAGAATCTTATTAGCGTTGCATTGGTCTTAAAAACAAAGTATTCATTAACACGATAGTTTTTGTTTTCTTTAAATAGTGACTTTATATTTTCGAACTGGAAGTTCGGCAACTGCGATATGGTAACGTTATTTTTATTATTTCTTTGTTCGTCCTTTTTAGGTACATATAGAAGCACAATTTGTACACCCGAGATTATGCTTTTAAGCAAGTATCCAAAGCAATTCTGGAAATTCAAAACTCTTGCTTATAAGAATAAGAAAAAGTCAATGTATTGAACTGTCAGGTCAGGGCGGAAGAGAGGGATCCGGAGGGATCCGGAGTGGGACTTACATAAAAGGATCAACAGGGAGTCGGGGGTAATACGTACCCAGCTCTGGACGTTGTAGGAAGAGTGGAGTTCCCCTGATCTTTTATGTCGCGTAACGAAAAGAGTGTGAGCACCTACGGTTATTATCCCGCTACGGATAGAGACCGGACCTCCGTTTATCGTCACACTATTAAGAAGCTCATCCTCGCAAGCTATACTGGAAAATACAAGTGGGCGACTTACATATCCATAAAGAACTTTCATACTAATTCGGTCCAACACACTTTGACAGACTCCGATATACTATTAACCAACTTCCGGATACTCTCTATCCGATCGATATCTATCACAGCATTTTACCTCGAAGGTTTATTTCAGGAAAACGAGGAAGAGGGTCAAGTGGCCATAGCTAAGCAGTATGCAAGTAAATTGAAAGATCTTGCTGCCCCTTTGTGTACGTCTATTCTGTAGGCTGAGTTGCTTCCCCAACTACTTGGTTTGTCTCTTCCCTTCTCTTATTAACCCAATCACCCAACTGTTTCCAGATCTCTTCCTTTTCCGTCAGGCTCAAGCTAGCAGCTAACCCGCTGGTGCTCGTTGCCACAAACACCCTCGCCCCTCCCCAATCAGATCCTGTTTTCCCGAACCCCTTCTTCCTCCCCATATTTTCAGACGTGTCTTGAAACCCATACTTAAACTCGTGCCGCTTAAGCGTCTTCCCATACTTCCACTTCCACACCGCCTCCCAGATGCCTTTGCCCACAAGACACACCACCTCGGGCTGCCACTTCCGGATCTTTTCATCTAGCACTCCCGCGCCCGTAACCATCTCCTCTTTGCTCAGCTGAGCTCCATCCCGAGTTGCCCGTCCGACTATGTTCGTGTTTCCGAGGCTGTACTGCTTCGGTAAGGTGACGTACTCCGCCGGCGCGAGCTGTCGTAGCGGGGTGAGCCCGGAAGAGTGCAGCAAGCGCCAGTAGAGGTTCGTAGGGTGCGCGTATGGGTGCCCAAGCGTGGCTGTCTGGATTCCGGGGTTCAGACCTACAAAGAGACACAAGAGGTTGGGTGTGATAGTATCAGGAAGAGCTGGAAGGTGCGCGTATGTACTTGGAGGAGCATATCCTTTTGAATGGCGGGGTTTCTTAGCCTGGGACGGATCACTGGGTGCCTCGTCCGTTGTCTCTTCTACGGCGGCTAATTGTCGCTTCGGGTTACGGCGTGATGGACCTGGGGTAATCGAGTCGGCCATAGAAGGTATAGTTGCCGTTATGGAATCGTCGGACTTGGTCAGTCGCTCATTGAGACTATTCGTCGGAAGGGGAGATGATTCATTGTCAATGTTGTCGCTGGAGGATGTGGTAGTTGGAGCCTTCTTAGGGCTTAAATATTGGTCTATATTTCCCATCCTCTTATCCATTTTCTTGGATGGTGCGCTGCTCATTCGAGCCATCGTGGTATGGGAAGAACTTGGGATCAAATTGAATTCTGAGAAATGGAGATTGCGCTTTTTAAGGTACAGCTTTAATTATCAGCAGTCTTCTTGTTTCAGCCGCAAAGAGCCAAGGAACTTGAGCTCCCGTGGCTTGGGTTAAGGATTAAGCAACAACTGAGTGATGCCCAATGGATTTATTTTACTACCGGAAAATCGAGTTATCAAAATCCGCAAACAGTTGTAGTGGGAGTAGATCCTCTAGAAATACAAAACTAATCTCTACTATTTTCTACAACCTTCGGGGCCAGATACTTATACGCCCCAACTCCTTGTCGATCGCTGTAATTACTCACCGCGGCTGGAACCGATATTTCCGGGCCGCCCCCCCTGACCCTGACGCTATTAACATCCATTATAGATGTATCCTAAATTTTTGTTTAACAAAATGAAAAATAATGTCACGATAACAAATACGGGTGCCTGTGACAGCTGTTTTTAAGGATCTTAATACGTGGATTCTAAACTAAAGAGCTATGGAGATTCTACGAAAGCAAGCTATTATGGTTCACGTGGTTTGGCGTCTGCCGGGGGAAATCACATGATTCGCGTAAGTTTTGGTAGGCTGACGGCCCAAAAGATTCTATTTACACACCCTCCGCATGCCCCATATTACACAGAGCTAGGCAGAAGCGCAGCATTTTTGAGTTTCCGTTAAGACCCTCTAAATGACAACAAAGAACATAACAATATCAATTCTTCGGCTCATCCCAGAAGCAAAGATGTATCATAACCAAACTAAACAATTAGACCAATCAAGATTTTCATCAAAAGCTCTTTACGAATATGAAAAGTACAATCATGTGGTCCAGAATCCTGGGATACAGCTTGCTGAGTCTGATCAAATTCAATACTGCGAGATGTGCACGGACCTAATTCGCTGTATATCCTCTAATCTGGAGATACGTGACGCAGAATACGAATACGATTTGACAAAATTGCAAATCATAGGGACATGCTGTCTCTGTGCGTTGATTCTTAAAAAGGTGGATCGTCTGCTGAACAGGGAGGACGGGACAGTCCCTCTTGAGTACGTCAAGTATCGGAGAGACGAACTTCATTTGGACAGATTTGTGGTCCAAATGCTGTATAGTAAAGAAAAGGAAACTATCTATTTTGACTTGGGACTGAATACCGCCTATATAGGCGTACTGGCAAGCGGGCCTCCTCATTATGAGCACTTTGTAAGCAGTACAACCGACTCTCTGGACTGCTGGAATTTGGCAAAACAATGGCTCAGTACCTGTAGATCCAGACACCATTGCGAAGTTTCGACTCACAGTAAGAAATTACCGACGCGACTGATTCAAATTGGAGAGGAGTCAGGCTTGCTGTGCCCACGTCTGATCGATTCAACTTCACTCGCCGATATAGTTGAATACTGTACTTTAAGCCATTGTTGGGGGGATGGAAATTTTCTTCAGCTGCAAAGCGGAAACTATAAGGATTTCTACTCTCTCATCCCGTATGACTTGCTTTCGAAAACATTTCGAGATGCTATATATGCCGCCAATATTCTGGGGTTTTCTTATATCTGGATTGATTCGCTGTGCGTTGTTCAAGGAGACAAAGAGGACTGGGCAAGGGAAGCTGGCACTATGAGCAACGTATACTCTAATTCTAGCCTCAACCTAGCAGCGGCAAGAGCAAGGCATGATGATGGGCTTTTCACTACACGACAGCCTTGCGAGGTTTTACCCTGCTTGGCTAGGTCACTTAATCACGGTATCAAAGACTTGGTTCTATTAGATAAAGCGCTGTGGCAGCAGAGTATAGAGGCGTCAGTGCTAGCGCGGCGAGCATGGGTGGTGCAAGAGTTATTCCTGGCACCAAGAACGCTGTACTTTGGACAAGACCAATTATTTTGGGATTGTTCCGAAGGTTCTTGTTGTGAAACATTTCCATGGGATCCAAAAAAAATTTACATCCCAATACCTAGGATGATGGCGAAGAGTGAAAGTGGTGATCTTTCTTGTATGTGGGATAATCTCCTGCGTTTCTATTCGCTGGCCGCGTTGTCCTTTGGTTCCGATAAACTTGTTGCTATCTCAGGTATAGCGCGGAGTCTTTCGGATAGAGGTCTTGGTGAGTATGTGGCGGGCCTCTGGAGAAATGACATAGGTCATCAACTGCTCTGGCGGATTGGAAGTGGACTCGATATTCAATATGGTCACCTACCATTGCAATACAGAGCGCCATCTTGGTCTTGGGCAACGCTAGAGGATACAAGTATCAGCACTTTTGGACGCTTGAAAGGCCATTATTTCCAAGGTTTCATTATGGAGTATTACTGCGCAATTCGTATGACTGGATACAGTCTACAGCCGAAGTTTCATGGTGATGTATTTGGTGAATTGAACGCGGGCTCAATGACAATCCAGTGTTCTTCATTGAAGAAAATGCCACAGCTAGAGTGCAATGAGAGAGGAGAAATTGAGCAGCTTTATGATGGCACCGAAACCATTTGTGTTATACCGGATACTAAAGAATGTGCACTAGGCCCGCGTTTTCTACTCTTTGTAACGACATTCGAGTCTCATCATCGCAAAGGCTTCTATACTACCGAACCTTGGCTATTTGGTGTGGCTGGGCTTGTGCTTGAAAAGGCTGATCATCAAGTCGAATGCTTCAGGAGAGTGGGTACGTTCTGGATAGATGGGTATCCAAGCTCACGAATATACCGATTAGGAGAATACTTTGAAACTTTCATGGACTGTGATAATAATCCACCTCCCTGGATGGACGATGGTGATTCACAATCAAATTCTTATGAAACCAGCGAATTTCCAAGCGGAAGCACTACTCAAAATAAACTTCAATCACAGTCAAGATTTCGTTCATCCATTTGGTCAAGGCTGGAAGATGCAGAAATGTCTTGGGAAGCACAACAAAAAGTCGCCTTAGACCCTGACCTTGGAAAACAGTTTATAATTACCCTTATATAACAAGTAGGTTACAAACATTACATCAATACAAATCAGAACTCGGATTGGTATATCAGGGTTAAGGTTAAGGATAGAGTCCGATGCTCCTAGGCGCGGTGAGGATCAGTGTCTGTAATGTTGAATAGGATCACCCTGCTTTCAAGTCTTTACATTCCTGTTGAATCCTTCGCAAGCGGATTTACTGCAAGTATTTTTTTTTTTTTTTAAAATATCAAGTAAACATAACAATTTATGAGATTCTAAAGCGGGCTAAATCGTAGGAAATGCTTAATAAAAATCGCTGTTTAAAGTTGCGAATGTGACAGGCTGGACCGGTACTAAGGGTACTTGGATGGACGTGACTATGTGACAACTGTCGTTGACCTAACTCGAAGTAATCGTGTGTAGAACCTTTTGCGGGCTAGCCGGACCCGCTGCAAGTCGACTATAGTTGGTTAAGCAAGTCACTACTAGCCTGTCACGGCGAAAAAAAAAGTTGCACAATATAGGCAAAAATTGAATAATGTGCTTAACGAACAAGTGTAATACTTTAGTAATAATTATAGTGTTATTGAGTGATGTTTACATCCATGTTCGTCTGCCGAGACCATTCCTGCCCTATCCCCTTTACCCTCCTACTATGCCCTTTGCTTCAGCGGCAACTCTTGGAGCCGCGGAGATGTTTTCGTAGACATTAGTTTGGACTTAGTAGGCTCGTTTCTCGAGCGTTCTCGTTTAGAACCTTTTCATTTCTAATCGTCAGAGGGCGAATCTAGTTTGTTTCCTGAACCAAGCTCTTCGCCACCCAAATCTGGGGATTCGCCTTCTCGGTTTACCTCTTCGACTGAATCTAAAGACTCGGTTTCCAGGTTCGAACCCCGTTTTTCGGCCCTCGGCACATCATATTCCAAATCTGATAGATTCTCTTCAGAAATATCTCTATGGTCTATCAGGATCTCCCGCCTATGTTTTCTTGTGCGGTAAACCTGCCTGACCCAAGGTAGTCGCTTGCATCTACGGTCCCTGGTGACTGCTCTTCAGGCGTCGATCCGCTTTTCAAGTGCTTTGCTCAAAGTACTGAGAGGATATCCGATAAAGGATAATCGAAATAGTTGGGAGTATGCAATTGTCAGACTGTATTCTGCGTACTAAAAACGGCCAAGCTGATGCTTATAAAAGAATGTTACATAAGTGGTTTGTTCGATGCTAACGAGTGCATTTGCAGATAGCAAGCGCGAATCACTGCCATAATATGACTTTTAACTGAGGCGAGTATTCTAATCTTATTACTACCGTGCCGCGAAATGTTTATTCAGCTTTATCGGATTTAAAGAATAAAGTCGCCTTGGTCACTTGATGGTGCTGGCCAATGGGAAATTCAAAAGTCTACAATAATCACGATGTAAGATGGTGAGTTGGGCGTGTTTGTGGATGAGTACGGAATGCACCGAAAATAAGAGGGCGATCTGGGCCATGAGAGTGGGTGGAAGAAGCAAGGTGCCTTTTGTCGTGTCGAAATACAGCCTTCGTGTGATATTCGGACTGTGCCAAAGGCTCCACTCCAAATCTCTTTACGCTGGCCATATTTCTCTACCAACGTAACGTTTGGTTCTCTACAAAAATTTCCTCCTTATGCTTGAGCTGGTCAACCCATGATACTACCAAGGAGGAGTGGAGGTGGCGTGATAGAGAAACGCTGATGATCCTATCTATTGCAATATCATTCTCCACAATCCGGCTTGCTTTGAAAGACAGTTGGGAAAAGGATATTCGGTGAAGACCCCTACATCAGCTATTCTGGAATATGCTAATTTTAAAAGCCATTATTCCATCAAGGATAACCAGGTGTCAAAACAGGATTCCTATGGTCCGAAGCATTAGGGACCTATTTTGGCTCCTTCCCCCTTCTTAGTCTGACTTGATATGACGTGCCACAGGTTAGGCCTCGCATGGCCAGTGGCTTTTATCGCCCAACTGCACCGTACCAGCCAAGCCCTAACACACCGCCTACCACAATGGCAAAAGCTGGGGGAACTTTGAACCAAGCACTCCCCGCATATGTGACTGCAGTAACAACAACCCACCATGGCTCTTTTGCCAAACTCTGCCCGCGGCTATCTTGGGGCGTGAGATAGCCAATCTCCCACAACCTGTAAACTGCCGTAAACACCAATCCCACTGCTGTCGCATTCACTCCTCGAAGCAGATCTACTACCCACTTCTTCTTCCGTAACACTCGCCAGACGCTCTGTACTGCAACCGCCAATGTGACTCCAGGGAGGAAAATACCAACGAAGCCAAGGAATGCGCCAAGGACAGTTGGGAACCGGGAATGTTGCAATGTAAGTGCGCTCAGATAGACAGCGAAATTAAAGTTGGGACCAGGGAAGGCCTGGATAATGGCGAGTCCGAGAAGAAAGTCGCGGCTAGAGACCCAGCCAGGATCGACAACGTATGAACGGAGGAGAGGAATAACCACTGGGCCACCGCCAAAGATGATTGTGCCAGCCAAATACATATTGGCGAAGAGGTCGAGAACGAGCGGAGGCGCGTATATAACGCCCCGAGCCACGAGAATGCTGATAAAGGAAGCTGTGATCCAGATTAGCGACTTCAGCAATTTACAGATTGAATAGGACATTGATACCAAAAAAAAGAACGGTAATTGCGACACCAACCTTGATGCGGATCATATGGTCTAAAGTAACCTCTGCCGCAGCTGCCTCCGTCTGTAGCTGCGGGCTGTCCGCAGAAGGTTGCTGCAAAGCCGCTGCGGAATGGCCAGGCCGGAGCGAGCCCGCAGCGACAGTTCGTCTATGCACACTGTTCTGGCTCTCTGCTCTGTCCTCGAGCTGCACGCTATTGGCAGTACCAGCTTCCTCTACCATGGTTTCTGGATCCTGCTCTCTTCGTTTCAGCATTGCCCTCACCTTGCCAATCTTTTGGCTCATCCAGCCATCCCAGACGACGCTCGCAAGACCACCGAGGAGCATGAGTAGCGGAAAGAACCACAATGCATTGTAACACAGACCCGCGCAAGCTCCAAGAAGTACCAGGATACAGGTAAGCTTGTCTCTGATCGCTTTCCCGGCCAGCTGCACGGCGGCTAGCGCAACTATGCCGACAGTCGAGGCATTGAGCCCAGAGAGAAGGGCATAGACTGGCATAGGAAGAGTCTCATTAATACGCTGGACACCCAGAGAAAGGCCATACATGCCAATTGCCCCAGGAAGACTGTATAAGTACTTGTGAGCTTCCTCATTAGGGTCGATAGCTCAGGTTTTAGGCGAAGAAAATCACACTACGCACCTCCAAATCAAGAAAACAAACAGGGCCGGGATGAATCCCGCGTGTAGCAATGTAAGGCAGAAAATCATCTTCGTGCTTCCAGGTCCAGGGAGACCTTGGCATATTGCAAACAGTTCCTGGTACTGAGGTTCGGTTGTCAGCCTAGACTCCAGCTCAGAAACAACCCCTGCCCAATAAGATAACACTCCCTCTGCTTCACTAGCCCTCAGTACAAGGAATTTATCTGACGTACAGTCTGCTCATCCACCCACTTCTGCTTTCCACCTCTGCCCTCCACAAATCTCTGATACAAGATTTGGAAGTGCACTGGTGGGCCGCCAAACGCTGTGAAGCCGAGATCCCAAGTGCGAAGAAAGACGTCAGCTAGCCGATTGGGAAGAGAATTATGGTTTCCCTGGAGCGATTCGCCGGGAGACTGGCGTGCGAGATCCCGGAGGCGGGAGAGGTGGCGGGATACATGGCGTGGAAAAATTGCTGGGAAGAGCATTGTTGCAAGTTGAGTGGGATAGAAGAGTACTGAAAATAAGTTTGTATCTTGGAGAGTATGTCCTTGGCGCAGAAAATGGTCCGTGCTGCTATGGTGCAATGGAGTCGGGAAAACCCAGTAGAGAGGCTGGGTTCTTTCACGTGTTGCACCAAGACAAGCTAAAAGCGACCATTTCACCTCTGATTTTGGACGTCATCGACTTCGCAACCTCCTTTGAAATAGCCCTATGGCGTCTCAAATCCATCTCATCCGCCACGCCGAATCTGTCCACAATGTCTCAAAAGACTTCTCCCAGCTCGACCCCTCCTTAACCCCGCTCGGCTTTGAACAAGCTGCAAAACTTGATCAAACCTTTCCTCACGCCATGCGCGTTGGCATAATTATCACATCCCCCCTCCGACGCGCCATCCAGACTACTCTTGCTGCATTTCCCAACATCCTCGACAAACGCTACTTCGATCCTAGTTCTGGATACGGCGTCGAGAACGGCGCAAGCCTTGTAATCGACCCAGACTTGCAAGAGCGGAGTGCGCTTCGCTGTGACACCGGATCCGACCGTGAGACATTGGAAAAAGCCTTCCCGGGGCTTAATTTCCAAGGCTTGGGGGAGGTTTGGCCAGCGAAAGAGGGTATATTTTCTGCAGACGACGAAGCGGTGCATGAGCGGGTTATGAGAGTGAGGAGAAGCCTACTAGACCTAAATGAGCAATTGAATGATAAGGAGAAGAAAGATGTTGTGATTGTGACGCATGGCGTGTTTATGAAATTCTTGACAGAAGAACCAGAGATTGATCTTCCAAAGGCTGGTTGGAAGAGCTACACTGTTCGAAATGATAAGGTGCACGGCGTTATGCTTGTCCCAATTGGTGCAAATATCTAAGAACGCGAGGAGTTAAGTGGAATTGTGTCATGGCTTAGTGAGATTGGCGGTAGGCGGTGAGAGGTAAGAGGTTGAAGATCCGCCTGCCCGCGAACCATTATATTGATTGATAACTGAAATGGAGACATGGTTTTCCTAAACCTAAAAGTTCGTTTCAAATTCCTTTTAACTTTCTCACGTTTTTTTATCGAACATGAAGAATCTCTGAACCGTTCATTGGCAGCCGAGCCGAGCCGCTCTCAACGTGTCGCCGTGCTTCACGACCAGCTTTCTCCACGAGGAAAGCCACCGACATGCAAACATCGAGCATTGTAATGCGGTGATGGCCGAGCGCCCGCAACGACATAACTCAAGATCTGTGTAGTGATCTCAGCAGGTACAATAGTCGTGTTGCCGTGGAACGTATGGAAGATTCGAGCGGCAGCCATGACGAAGGTTGGAGGTTGAATTAGTGCTGAGGAATGGGGATGAAGGGAAACGCAAGGAGGTAGTGTTCGCGGAAAAAGAAATGCAACTTACCTGTTCATAGGTTAATACGAACCGTGAATGGGGACAGGCAACTTTGCATGTGGTTGTTCACAGGCTTTTGAGATGTGGTAAGGTGAGGCTGAGGCTGAGGCTGCGGTGCTGTGGGAACTCGGCGGTGATCGATGGCGGGCCGACCCGCTTATCAACTAACCAGGGACACGAATTCGGAATCGACAACAGTGGTTAGGAATTTGGTCCGTGGCCGTAGAATATATCAGGCGTCGCTCTTAACGCTTTTCTCCCTATTTACTATCAATCTCCAGATTGATTCTGTCTACAATCAGATGGTTGCTACTTCCGCATGATCGGAAGCTGCTCCAAGACTTTTCTTTTTCGATCGTTCAATGTCCATATCAGACTGGGTGATTGAGTTAAAACCTTTCCTATACAGCAATTTCTGTTGTAGGGCCTACGTCGTGTTACATAATAGATACTGGGCAAGCCACCTACATGCGAAAAGTAGGGTTCGCAGGTCCCCCACGACCCATAAATCTGACACCTCCCCTGTCGTTACCTATCAACCTCAACTGTCAACGTCAAAAAATCAACAAGCACCTGAAAATGCCCGATCTCGACGAAATTAGCTACTCTCGCGAGGCGACAATCGGCGCCTTCCGCGACTATTACCGCTTCCTTGTCGACCTGTACATGGAGGATTCCGACATCATCGAGCCGCCAAAGGGAGGATGGCCCACCGTTTCACCCGAATTTGGGCAACTATTTGGGAAGTCGGACGAGGTGATTGTATTACTCCGCAGTCTGCCTTACATTCGTCAAAACTCGCCCAACGGCCAATGGCATCCTCCTCACGGCAGTGCCAACTGTTATTGGGCGGACTGGCAATCGCTGGCTGATCTCGGGGGAGTCGAGGCCGGAGTAGACATGAGTCGCCTCGGAGAAACTCTCAAGGTCATGACTGAAGGTGCTCTTGATGATGTGCCGGCCCACGTTTTTGGTCTCACCTACGGCGACAGGGAGAACAAGACCTTCCTCCTCGACACGGAGTTCGGCGTCGTTCACGTATGTGATGTCCCTTTTACGCTACGTTCCGCTCCTTATTCGTCCTTGCGCCCCCGTTTCCCCCTAAAATTATCCCCTGAGAATTTACTGACTCCCTGCTTAACTAGTGGCCAGAGTCTGATGGGGGCGGTGACCATCGGCACAACTTAGACGACGATCCTTCTTTTATCGAGCCAGTCGACCCCTGGGATGTGGATGAGCATGTGCCCGAGAACGAGATTGAGTGGCGGCACGAGTCCCCGGCTTGGGCAATCACAGACTTCTTTGAGCTTCTGAAGAAGCAGTTCCGAGAGCTCAAGTGGATCCCCATAAACGCTCGAGAGGTCATTGCATTTGACACAACTTTTGCGCCATCCGAAGACGGGATGATCCCCATGCTCCAGGGGATCTTTCGAGAGCATGGCTGGCCATCTGAGCAGGGTGGTACTTATCGCAAACGGGAGTGTTTGGAGGCTGTGAAGGCGGCATTGGAGGAACATTATCCTACTTTTCATAAGTTTGATTGATCGAAATTGTCCCCTCCTTCCATGAGTATAGATGGTGTCTGTAGCAAAACATTTCGCAGATACTACGAAGGTCGCATGCGAAAGTATTGTAAAGCGTACCAAAAGTGAGGACCCTTGTAACTCCACTTACAGGGGCTATAGCCTATCAATCCTCACGCTGCCTTACGATTTTATATGGTGAACCAGAGTGGTAGAAGTACTGTAAAATCTTCAATGCTAATATTTTGTATGCATTCCATTGGCACTAATAACAGCCTGGCAATGCATCACCACCTGTAAGGATATGGTGAGTGATTCCGACAAGATCTATAAAATTAAATTTGTTTACTCTTATTTACTATCTTACAAAAGCCTCCAAAAGAGTTCCCAGCCCTTACCGCTTATATTCTTACATTCGTAGCCTGTTTCGTAGAAGTCATAGTGCCTTTCGTTGCGAGCTCATGTGGAAACAGATTTTGACGCCCCCACCATCTCCAATATAAAGTGTCCTTTGCTCTTTTTTTCTGCGCATATTTTGACTCGCTTCTCCTGAATTGGTCTTCTCTTTCCTTTAACGTTAGGGCAGACGATGGGTCAAGGTCTCGGCCTTCAAACTGCAACGGCTCCGATATCAAGCTCTGACCCATGCCTCCAAAAGGTGGACATAGCGGTGGCCCAACGATACGCGGTATATCGGACTCCGCGGGTGAAAGCCCTGTACCGAGATCTTGCCACTTCGTGATGAACAGCATTGTCCCATCTCCTTTGAAGCGTTGCAGACCAGCCTGAAACTTGGTGAGGCAGATGTTGCACTCAGCGCTCAAGAGAATCTCCTGACGGCCTTCTGGAAGAGTCTCAAGTGCCGCAAACTTGCTGACGATCTTCCAAGCGAGGTTTCTGTTATTTAAGGAAAACCTTCTGGAGTGAGGACATTTCAGATGATTTTTGTTAGCCAAGTATAATCTACTCTCACGTGTAGGTGGAACAACGTAAGCCGTTTGCACGCGCATCAGAAGTCGCCCCTCTACAATATTCGGCGTTGCGATAATTTGTTTGACCTGCGATCCGTCCATCAAAACCCCGCTCCGGTACGAGAGAAGTTTTAACAGCTCCGTGCAGTCCCTTTTTAGGCGATCCTGCTTCATGACCATTCGGAAGACTGTGAAGTGGAAGTCTTGGTGTATGAATTTTGCGGTGCGATGCTTCTGATCCAATTTCATACATGGCGTAAGAGCGAAAGGCTGATCGTTGGACAGGGCAAATTTTTGTATGTCGGATAGGGGATGGTGGCTCTTGCAGTGGTAACACTCGAGATAGTCAGGGCTTTGGGCCTCGAGCACCTCCCATGCAGGCTCACGAACTTCTATGTTGGAAGTTAAGGGCTCATATTGGTCTTGGAGGGATGAGCCGTCGTCGGTGCTGACCTTTATCTTATCGTTTGTGTCACTTTGAGATTTGCCTGCTGCGGTTTGGGCGAACATATTTGTTGCTCTCATGCCTCTTTTTATTAAGTCTTAGAAGAATTTTCAGCGAGATAGAAAAGCAGTGAGATTTGCAAATGGACTTATGGACACTAGCGCAATTCAAACTCAAATAACTCTTCGGTGCGCCCCAGTGTATACAATTAGAGTATAACTTTAAAGTTTTAGGCTTAATTCAAATTCTAACTCTAACTCAATTAGACTAAGTTTAAGTCACTTAAAGTTAACGTAATCCACCACTTAGCCGTTTGTTGAGCAATAGTTACAGATTAAACGTTGTTGAAAACAAAGGAAACAATACACATAGTCATCAAATGTGTGTAAAACCTCACATTCATTGTAAATGCAACATGAAAGGTCTGCCACGATTGATAACATGACCCACTGTAAGCATTCTAAATGCTGGGTGAATATAGCCTTGGCGGTGAGACTTATAAGAACGTCATAATTTACAAACATAAAGCCATATTCAATCTTGACTGAGACAATTGCTTTCCCTATTTAAACTGAGAAGAACGCTAACTAACCAAAGCTCTTTATATTATGGTTCTCGCGTGCCTGTACTCTTCCTCCACTTTAAAGTTACTAGTTGGACAAGACTAGGTGATTCGACAATCCAATAATGTCTATATATTGAAGTTAGAGAAATTTCTTGTTATATGCTCCACTCAATCAACTGATAGCGGAGACTAGGGCTTACCATCTATGGCATCCCCCCCACGTAGTTCACAAAGCACGCAGGCAGGATACGAGGGTAATAAGCATGAACATTATATATAGCATTGCTTGTGGATCCTGGTATCCAGAAGGATGCGAAGGAGTAACGGGTGTTTGTTAAATGTCGTTAAATTAAGAAAGACGTTTGAGGCTCCTGTTCGAAATGAACATCTCGTCTGAGGAAGAGTCTTCATCCAAGATGTCCATGGCCCTTTTCACGGCGTCCATTTTGCTGTCGATTTCAACTCGCTGCGCATAGAGGCTTGCCAGCTTTTGTTGCAGTCTCCCACTCCTGGAACTACCAAAATCCCTGGTGCCCACCATCTCCGGTAACGATGCTGCGTCGTCTTTATCTCGTATTTCTTCAGTGCCTTCAAGTTCTAAATTTCTGGGATTCTGAGACCTTTGAACCGACGCTAACGCCATATTAGGTGATTGAACCGGATGGCACCGTTTCTGGTGCTCGAATAGATTATACTTTCGGGGGAATCCTTTCGTGTGACGCTTGCATGTAACGATAGGGCAACAATATGTCATGGATCCGTGAACCTCGCGTTTGTGTCTGTCGAGACCCCCTTTATCGCCGAAACGCGAATGTTTGCAGCCTGGGACGCCGCAAATATAGGGCTTCTTGTGCTTGTCTTCGTGTTTCCTAAAGGCTGTAAATAAGTGCTCGTGCGAAACAGGGGAGAATTATACCGTAAAGCAGACTCGGTTAAGAACCCACGCTCTTCCGAGCAAGAAGGGAACCGACATCCCAGTTGTGTTTTGATACTACCTGGCTCGGTTGAATCGATTGTGGTGCTCATATCAAGGGCTGCAAAGGAATTGGATGAGGACTGGGGGCTATTGAACAGTCGTTAGCGTGACAGACGATATTTTTGAAAATTCGACCTAGATGTTAAACTTGGATTGGATGTGAGAGACGCACCAAAAATTGAAGTTCTGGCTACTGTCTAGATAAGTAGACAGTTCTGCATGATTAAAGGGAATATTGATGACATCTGTATATGAATCAGGCAGCTATCTCTGTGTGAGACATGAGGAGTCACTCACCGCTTTGCCCTTCTAAATTGCTCAAGAATGAATAATCGTTCACGGCCGAGCCTTTGAGAAGTAAGCAAAGTAAACATAGCGCCGCAATATTTTGTAGCTTTGCCCATGCCCTTTAAGCAGGAGTACTTCTATTCCGGACTTTTAAGACAGCCAATTAAGGCGTGTAAGTGGGCTGCCGCGTAGTACTCAAGTAGGGATGGAGGGGAGAGAAGAAATTTTCATCAAAGTAATGTTACGTACTGTATGCGCCATCCTGTTGAGCGGTGAGTGGCTCACAAGGAAAAGAACCAGGGACTATGCTCGTCAGCCAAAAAGACTGCTTAGGAGTAGTGTTTATCGCACATGTAAATTCAAATGGCGCCTGATAAGAGCTGTGAGGTAAAGAGCCAAAATCTCGGTGGATGTTAGGACGCAGTAGGCTCAGTGTGATGATGGCCGAAGGAAGGGATAAGAAGGTCTTACCTTGAGGCAATTCTATGCACTCCTCCAAGAGCTGTTGACTATCGTGAAAGTCAGTATGGTTTGTCATGGTGACTAGGCTAAGGAATACATACATTCTTCACACAGTGGGACTCATTGGCTTTTCAAGTCAAGTCAAGTCAAAATTTTGGCAGCACTTCGATATCTGAAGAATATCCAAAATCGCGGGGGTTTTTTGAAGTATATGTAGGGTCTTCAAGGCTGTGTTTGCGGGATGTAAATTAAGAATCATAGAAGCCGAACTCGTAAGCTCTAACAAGCATTTGATATGAGGCTACCAATAAGAATCAATCGAGGTGGCCATGAATGCGTTGCACAACGTTGTTTTTCACGCCTCATCTTCCTAAAGAAGTAAACGTTGAGGTCGTGACTCGTGAACCTACTGCCCAAGGCAGAGTTACCCGAATTCTGAGGCAAGTAGCGGCTTACACCGCCATAGCCCGTGCTTGGGATTAGTTTTGCCAAGGGAGACTTTCTCTGATTCCGAGGCATGAGCCCACCAAAGACGTGCCATTGTCAGCAGCGGCCGCTCCGCTTGCCTTACAATGGGTGTGACAAAACCTCCCTCACGACGCAGGCAGGCTGTTGCGGGGTAATGCCCAAGGCAGAGTTGCCCTGATTTGGAGGCGTGAGACAACCTTGCTCACCTGAAACAGTTGGAAAAAGGAACACGCTTGTCCAGTTATTCAGCATCATCGCGATGCTAGTGAATCGTACATGTTTGATTTGTCTATTGACATACCGTCACTAAGATTGACATTGACAATTAGACAATGCTGCTGAGGATAAGTTGTTCCATTGCTGTGCGGATGTCGCAGCGAGCTTCTAATAATAGATGCACTTCTTGACACTGTATCCGGAACTAAAGTGCATATTGAAACAATGAAGTCCAAATTCAACAGGCACTTGAATCATTGAATTATTCTGAACCTTGACACAATATGGCCACAATCAGATTCGGACACTTTGAACCTTCCCCATGTCCCTCTCTTTACTCGTACAGCATCGCGTGGAAACGGGCCACCCATCGACCACGACTAATGGCTCCTATTCACATCCAAAATAAACCCTTGGCCTTGAATCCTACAAGTTGTGGTTGAAAGATCAAGACTCATCAGATCAGTAAGTAAATCTGTTGCTGAGACGCAAGTTTTCATGCAGCAATTCAGAACCGTTTGATTGCCTAAAACGGCATTGCTCTAAGGGAATTGCTGATTCTTGCAGTGCTTTTCAACTTTAGTATCCGGGAGATTAGAATACGGTTCATTTCCGGTCATAATGGTATAGCCAGTTGAGCAAAGAGTAAAGAGATCCGATGCTTCAAATCATCTAATAATTTCATCAGTCCCGCGACTCGCCAACAAATAGCACTTGACCCAACATCACTCTCTGCCTTCCGAGGGATCCTTAACCAGCATCATGCGATGCGGATCGTATAACTCCCCGTCAATATCTCGGAACGCGAGCTCTTCTTCTTCTCTGTAGGGACTAGTCGGTAGGCACATATCTGTATTCGGAGGTGAGTGCGTAGTTGGGCAGGATGGATCGACAGCTCTGAGATGTTGTCTACAAATATAAGCTTTTTCGTTTGAAACTGCCTGTAAGAGCTGGAATTCGTCTCTGTTCGTGAATGAGATGCGAGCGTAAATGAGATGGTAGAGAGTGACACCTAAAACCCAAGACATCGATTTACCCCGCGACTCCCAGTTACCCGATATCGATGTTCATGTAGCAAAGCTCAGGGGGAAAATGTTGGCCTTTCAGGTTAGAGGTGATATCAGGGAACGGCACCGTGTATAGCGAAAGGATGATTTTGGAAATGCATTTATGCTCGAGCTGCATTAGGCGTATGTTACAATAAAGAATAAGCCTTATCTTTTACACATAACAGCCACTATTTGTAAATCAGTAACTGAAAACGGCCAAGCAACTCCATAAGTCACATAAACCACGGCGTAATTAAATTCTTGTTAAAAATAATAAAAAGCGATAAGAAGTACTTATTCCAGAAATTATAGTTAATATAAAACAATTTAAAAATAGAGCCCTCGATCTTTTTGGTTAGCAAACTAAAACCTCCTCGAGTTGGGATCTCGTTGAAGTGGTTAATACGGGCCTTGGAGTATTCCCACACCTCACTGTAGAGGCTACGTTGGCGCTGCGAGCCGTCGAGTTTGTCGAATGTCGGGTCCCTCATATAGAAGTGAGGGTATCATAAAGCTAACAAAGTAAATATTATGGACTCGAGAAGACATTTTGTATGGTGATTATGAGAGGTCTCGACTAAGGGAGGAGATATTGGTTCTGCTTGTCACTGTGGTGGGGCAAGTTGTTTACCCCTGCAGATGGCCGACAGCGCCATAACTCGCTTAGGCAGGACCCTCAATTCAGGGCCTTTGATGGGCGAGATGGCGGGGTAAAAGGGTGCTGCAATTGTCAAGTGAAAGTTAACAGGGTGAAATTTGTCTGCGCTGGCCGAATCAGGTTCAATAGTCAAGCTTGTGAGAATTAGTACAGTACCTAAAGGCTCGTTCTATTCAGCATTTCAATGGCTAATGCATATGCCTCGTCTCTCCTCTTCTCCGCTTCACTCCCAGTCTCAACCCGCTTATCCCAAGCGTGTCCTACGCCAGGCATTCTCTCGGAGACCACATGCCTCTTTCCATCCCTCAGCTTCTTTGCCATCTCCTCGCCCTCTAACGCCAACGGATCCTGACCGCAAGTGATAATCAAGATATTATCTGGAAACTTCGCCGCATCGATAAACATCGGGGATAGCAATGGCTGTTTTGGGTCCTGGCCCTTGAAATAACACTCGTTGAACACCGACACGACCCATGGCGGGATATTAGTCGGAGCTGGTTCTGGCTGGACTCTCTTGCGCGGGTCGATGGAGACGTCGACCGGAGGGTAGAAAGCTAGGACTGATCTGAAGGTCTTCGCTGGAAACACGTGGGCGGAGAGGGCAAGTGACATGTTTGCGCCTGCGCTGAAGCCACCGATCGACACGTGAGCGAGATCATATTCCTCTGGGCGCGAAAGAACATATTTTACGGCATCCTCCACGTCGTTGGGTGATGCGGGGAATGGGTGTTCGGGGGCTAGGCGGTATGTACAATCGAGCACGGTGTATGCAGTGTTTTCCGCGATGCGGCGGCAGTAGACTTGATCGCTGCCATGCAATGGGAGAATGAAGCCACTGCCGTGGAAGTTGAGGAGAACAGGAGATGGCCCTGGTTGTGGATTTTTTGGTTTGTAGACGTATGCTTTGATCGTTCGACCATCATCCCGAGATGGAATTTGAAGAACGCCGTCGGCCTTTGGCTCAGGTATAGCTGGTATGGTGAAACGAATGAACGTGGCGACCGTCTTGAGACGGATATATGATAATAATGACATTTTATGACCTTTGTTGCTTACAAAAATGAGATCGCAAGGAGTGTATCACCTTTATAATGAGCCTTCTGCGACAAAGTACCCGATCAATTAGTTGTAAAACAGAAAATGGCAGGGCTGTCTTCATTGAAATATCCCTAGAAAGTTGCGGTGTTGGCGTTATAGGTTGGTAAAAGCGGAGTCCAGTTGGCCTCGGATAAGGGGCTCGGCAGTCACTGGTCGGCATTTTACCACAACCCGTGCTGGCCTGAATTTGATGCATGACCAAACGCAATGTGAGCTTATAATCGCCTCTCTGCGGTCTCAAAAATGAAGGAGATTAAAATGGGATATCGCCTAAGGCGGGAAAAAGGGCCACAAATGGCGACTGGTCTCTTTTACCTCCGACAGCAGAGATGGCCAGCGGCACTCAAACTCTACATCGCTTTCCGTGCCGGAAGGTGCGTACCTCCATGGTTGGCTCTCAAATAAGAATATGGCCATGTTGTAGTAGCATGTTGGTTAGACATGCCATCTTCATTAATCTTTACCAGCCGGAAACGGAAATGGCCGGCTCGGAAAACATCAAGGGCTCTGGACGGAAAGCGAAAGATCAAGGAGCCGAATACGTGATACTCAAGCCGTTATACATCAGGGTCGTCGAAATGTTTCTTGTGCCGATCAGCCTGACCGTCAGGGCCAGGCTCTTCCCGAGCGTGGAGGCGGGTCCTCAGACCAAAAACTGTTTAGGATCATCCGGATGAAACAGCCACCTTGGACGGCTCCAGTCGTAGGAGGCGAGCCCTACCCGCGCCGCCCTACTCCTTCATCCCGCAACGGATTGTATCCTGTGATTAAGGAAAATCCTAGACGTTCTAGAGGCTAGCTACTTGTCCTGGGTAAGAACCTAGACTAGGATCTCTTAGTTCGAATCGATTTACATCTGAGGTGGGTAGGCGACCCAGCAACTATCAAGATCTGGGGTCTGGGCTCACAGAGTCATAGGAAAAGCTTCCCTAGCCCGGGCCCGCCTTGGAAATGTACTCCTGGCTAAAGCCGGGACTTGGTAGACGATAGATGATTTCACAAGTGAAGCAGGCTCGAGAAACTCGTATACTTAATCATGTGTCCTTTTAGATAAATACTGAACTATTCGAGCCGAAGTCGACCTGGCATAGCATTAAGAGCAATATTCAGTATAGCGATCCTGAGGCGTTTGTTTTACGAAGTCATCGATAAGTTTCTATCCTTGATACCGTCTTCCTCTTTTCTCCGTGATCTAAATGCTTTACGGCACGGATGGGCTACGCAATTCTCCTTTAGCACCTCCCCTCTATGGCACAGTCAGCGAGAGGCTTGACAATAGAAGAACCTTCTTCAGATGGAAAATGTTGCGTTTCAGGTTTTACCTTGGACGGGAAGAGCTTCTAGTCGAGCCATTAACAAGCTCCGCTGTGACTTCCCTCTTACAGGTTAGGTGCGATTTAATGAGAAATGAGACGCCAGGATTGCTATACAAAGGAAACGAGGTCTCGCCAGAGCTCTCATCCCAGGGATCAAGCCTATGGTGGATGGCGCTTGGCATAGTTTCTAATAAGTAATTCTATTATATCCTTCATAACTTCTAATCGAAAGGACATTTCTCTATCCATATATGTAATTCCTAGACCGCACGCCCTTGCCATAATTCCCCTGACATGTTCCGGAGTCTCAAGAACATTCAATTCTTCTTCTTCGATGCCAACTTCTTGAACGGGATTGAGAGGAAGCCGGCAATATTGGCAAGGAAGCCGAACAAATAGCCCATGCCAAAGCTCCAGCCCTTGATCCGAACACTCCACATGAGGAAGTAGACCAGAAAATAATTGCTGACGACGAAAATGCAGAAGATCCCCAAATTCCGCCATTTATCGTCGGGGCTTATACTGAGCGAGGCGAGATATTGATCCCCGCTCCTCAGCTCACAGTAGTTGCACGTATCGATAGCACTTGGGTTCGTAAGATTGCCCCCGGCGGCGTTGGCAAATGCACCAGCATACTGTCCGCATGTCTGTCCTGCTGGCGGGGTGAATCGAATCATCTCATTCTCTGCGCAATAGACGGGAAGGTCATGTAATACTGACGCGAGGACACCACTGATCCACCATTGACTGGGATTGACATAGTACATCGTGTACTTCCAGAATACCGGCAGAGATGAGTAAGGTCTCACAACACCGTTAAACAAAGAGACCATGATAAAGAAGAGCGGCAGCGTGTTCGCGATGACCGTAAAGCTCGGTGCAAAGGCCGTGATCCATTGACCCCAGCTGGCCATGAAGAGAAAGAACAACATCGTCATGAAGAAAACGTAGCCGGCGGTGGAGGACTCAGAGCCGTGGCCGTGCATTCCTAACGCCGGCCAGTACCACAGGAGCCAATAAAGCACGCTGCTGATGACAGCGGCCGGGATCTCACCAACAACTTGTGCGGTGGTAAAAGCGAACCAGCCATAAATACGGGATGGGTGTTCGCGCGCCATCCACAACATCATGTTTTGAAAGAACTTTGGGACTACGGTGTTGACGACCGTTGCAGGGATAGTGACTATCATAAATGAAGAGAACATTCGGTTCTGCATGTCCACAGTGCTATTTCCCAACCGCCAAAAGGTGAATCCGTTGAAGATGCCCATGATGGTCGCGGTGAAGAGTTTGCCATAAAGATAGGAGGGGTCCCGCCAGTGCTGTCGGAATAGTCTCTTGGTGAGCTCGGTAGTTTGAGTTGCCACGGGGGCAGCAAACTTATACTGTGTTTCCTCGGGCTCTCCAGGCACCTGGCTGCGAGTTGCATTGATTGTATGAATCTCTTCTTTGAGAGCCTTGGCATTACTAGAGTTTCTCCACTCTTCACTCCAGTCAATTTTGCTCCCATCGGGTCGTCGACTATCTGCTGCTGTTTCTAGTAGGAACTCGGCGATGTTCTTGTGCGGCGGACATTCGAAACCTCGCTCGGCAAAGTATTTAGTCACCTCTAGACCAGCCCTGCCCACTGGGCCGAAGTAGAACGTATTACCACCCGGATTTAACGCAAGGATCATATCAAATTGTTGTATCAAGGTTAAGCTAGGTTGATGGATGGTGCATAAAATGGCTTGGCCAGCCGTAGATAGCCTCCTGAGAATTTGAACGATAGAATACGCGGACTGACTGTCAAGACCCGAAGTAGGCTCATCCAGGAAGAGCAGTAAGGAAGGCTTCGCGGCGAGCTCTACGCCAATGGCTAGACGCTTGCGCTGTTCCAGGCTAAGACAACTGATGACTAGATCCTGGATTTCACCTAGCTCCAAGAGGTCGATAATAGTATCAACATAAGCGATTTTCTCTGACCGGGAGATATTTCTATCTTGGCGAAGTAAAGCCGAGAATTCAAAAGCCTCGCGGATCGTAGCAGTATTGTCATGCAAATCCATTTGCTCGCAAAATCCTGTGGAACGCTGAAAAGTGGAACTAAGCGGCTTTCCATCGACCAACATATTACCAGAAACGACACCAAAGGTCTGACGCTGGGAGAGCGTGTTGAGCAAGGTTGTCTTGCCAGTTCCCGAAGCACCCATGAGGGCAATCATGAGGCCTGGCTTGCAGTATCCGTCGACACTGTTGAGCAATTGCATCTGCCCACCTTGGGATGGTACACTATAGTTGATATTTTCCCAAGTGAAGATCTGCTGGCTGCTGGAGATTTGAGTAAGGGTTGTTGTCTTATTGAATTCTTCCGCTTGTGTCTGTCTGCTTGAGGTACTGCTCTCTTCGATCCGGCTAGCCTTTTCAATATCGGCTTGAGGCGGCGTCTTCCTCTTTAAAACTTTCCTTGAACGCTTGTTCTGCGCGAATATGAGCACCCCGCCGGCCTCCTTAGCAAAACTGAAGACTTCTGTTGCGATTGCAGTGACCAGGATGTAGAGTACCGTAAATGCAATAAGAACACCAAAATTCCGCCACAAGTGGTTTCTCCCGTAGCTATAAGTTGATTCCAAGTAACTCGAGCCAGGGATATTGGTGGCGTCAATTGGAGAGCCAGCTAGCGAGCATCCCTGATGCGCTGGGTCGATTGGTGGTCCGCCTAGCACTTGCTGTGGAATGAGTTGTGACGGGTTACATGTCATGTTACGATTAGCGAATTCGTTTGCCTCAAGCGCTTCAAACGCGTATGCCAAAGGGTTAAGATAGTTCATCCACCCAAACCAGATATATTTACTTATCAGCTGCGGTTTCAGAATCACGTATCCGCCGTAGATAATCAGCAAATTGAGTGCAACACTCGCGAACCGGACTGCATCATCAATCGTGGGTGATAGAGAGCCAAACATCCTATACAAAGAGGTGATAGCTAGCGTGTTTATATAGATAACAAGCCAGTAGTTCCAGAATTTTGACGCATCGGTGTCCAGACTGCACATGAAATACATGATGATGACGAAGACGGACACCTGCGGTAGAAGGACCACAAAATCCATGATCACTCGAGCAATCGTGACTGCAGACGGCCTGTAGAGTGCATACTCGTGTTGCCGTGCGATAACATTACGCCCTGAGAATACCTTCATTAGCTCAGCTAGTTGGAGCCAACATAGGAAAAGGACGGACATGAAGAGCGCGCCTCCTCGCGTGAAGGCGCCTGATGAGTCCGGTGACGAGCCATAGAACAAGGAGCCGATGATAAAACCAATAGCAATGATAACGAAGGCCTTGGTGTATAGTGCTGTTGTATCACCGAGGAACAGCCAAAACTCTCTTCGTAAACACGTAAGGACCTGCCCCAGGAAGCTGATCGTGTAAGGAGACTTCCTAGACACCGTTCGATGACTCTTAGCTTGTTGCACACTCTCCTTGAACTCCCCAGCGCAAGAAAAGTTGGTTGCCTCCAGTTCCTGCTCATAAAGCTCAACCTCGCGTAGCACTTTCTGATAACTTTGGCTCTCCTTGAAAGTAGCTTCAAGCTCCTCGGGGGTTTTTGGCGCTCTGCCTGCGTAACCCTCCCGGAAGCATCTTACGCCCGGGTCGGTACAGGAGGTCAAAAAATCAGCTGTGGTTTGCGCGGGCGAGCAATAGAACCCAAGGTCAACGAAGTACTGTTTCGCGTCCTGAGCTGGACCCTGGAATATGCATCTTCCGGCATCAATCACTAAGACTTTATCCATCTGCTCATAGATCTCTTCGCCTGCTTGGTACAACGTCATAATGGTGGTCTTCCTGCTCACGTCTGTTATGATTCGTAAAGACTTTGCAAAGTTTAGGGCGGTGCTTGCGTCAAGACCTCTTGTTGGATTATCGAAGCAAAGAATAGCGCTCTTCGTAGCCAGGGTCTCCGCGATCGAAACACGCTTGCGCTCTCCACCAGACACTCCCGGTACAAACTCGTTACCAATTTTCGTATATTTTGTGTGGCTGATGCCGAACATGCGCATTAGTGCGTCTGCGGTGACTGGAACTTCTGCTCTGTTTCGCTTCTTCGTCTTGTTCATTAACGCAAATGTTATGGTTTGCCACACATTAAGCTCTGGTAGGTGAACATCGTCCTCTGGATTGTAATTGACTTCTCCGCTATACATGTCCCTCTGATCTTTAGATGATATGCCACCGTAGGTAACTTCACCTATCACATCTTCGTAATGCTTTCGATCGTTGGCGAGCGTCTTGAGGAATGTCGAACAACCTGAGCTTGGACGGCCAAGGACGAGGAGCATTTCACCGTCTCTGACAACGCCCGTGAAATCATGAATAATTGTGCGAGTAGCACCACCTCTACCGAAAGACAAAAAAGGCAGAAAATGGCAGAATAGTCGGCACAGGTCCGGTCCGAATGTACTGACAATGGCACCGGGTAACGTCTTTACAGATGTAGCTGTAGAACCAATGCCCTTCACAGTAAGATTTTTGTACACGATACCAATTCTCTTCGCGGAATGGTTCCCAACACGCTTTTCAAAATGCCCTTCCCTTAGAAAATCACCAAGGGCAAAATCTCTTGCTGCCTCCCCGGCCTCTTCTGTGCCCAACTCGCGGACCCCTGGGCCATTTTTAGGACTTACGATACCTGTCGAATCGGGCTCTGGGCTATCTTCAGATTCTCCTCGTTCATGGCTCTGCTCGCTATTGTGAAGTGGGAATTGATCTGTCTTATCTCTTGTATCTTGACGCTCTAGCGCTGGCGAAGTACTCCACGCATCCATTTCCGTAGTGATTACACCAAGCAGGAACACTGCAAGGGCGAAGAACGAGAGTGAAAGCGGGAATGCACTAACTTATCTCGCGGCTCAAGTGCGAAACACGGACCACTCGGCGATATTATGTTTGGGCACAAGCAAGTAAGGGCAAGCCGGTGAGTTTAGGACAAGCCAAAATAATGCGCCGAGCCCCGGAGCATTATTTTAGATTGCCCATGAACTCGCAGGCGATGGTGTAAAGGGTTACTAGGTTTTCATCAGTGTAAACTCTGAAGAAATGTTAATATTCGTGTTACTTTTTCATGAGAAAATTAGGTTAGGTTTTCCTTGTGACATTCAGCGTACTTCGCATCTCGCAACCCCAATATCTGACATTACGCTCGGATTCACTAACATCAAATACATACGACAGCCAACCAATAGCTAAAAGGGCTAGGATGCCTCTCAAGATCATCGTCGTGGGTGCGGGGATTGCTGGGCTTTGTGCCGGCATAGCGTTGCGCCAGGCTGGCCATGAAGTTGAGGTATGTCTATTCGCTGACAAATCAAAAGCTACGTTATGTCCAACTCTACCTTCACCAAAACGCTTCTTTTTTGAATCTAGTGCGAATTCTTCTCAGCTCAGTCTGTATTTACTGATAGAATATGCCCGATTTCTATTTAGATCTACGAAAAGTCCCAGTTCGCAAGTGAAATAGGCGCCGCCCTAATAGTGACGCCGAACGGAGCTCGTGTTCTATCTCGATTTGGCTTCTCTTTTCCTGCAGCACAGGCCGTAAAGATAGACCTGTGGAATGTCGTGAAGGGTGATAGCCTAGACCCTGTGGCAAAAGTAGATTTCAGTTCTGCCGAACAGACATTCGGTGCTCCTGTCTGGGCCATCCATCGCGTGGATCTCCATAATGAACTACGGCGACTTGCAACTAGCGATACTGAACTTGGTTGCCCTGTAAAAATCTATCTTGATTCTGAAGTGATCGGAATCTCGGCAGATGGCTCTATCGCACTAAAAAATAATTCAAAACACACTGCTGACCTCGTCATCGCGGCCGATGGCGTCCACTCTGTGCTGAGAGGTATGGTGCTTGAACAAAAGGCGTTACCCCCAAAGTCGACCGGTTTGTGCGCTTTCCGGTTTTTGATCAACACTCAGAAACTGAGAGAATCTGCTTCGCTCTCAGCAACCATGGAAAAGAAAGGCCCTGGAGCTACGTTGTTAGCAGATACCAAAGAGATCGCCAAAGAGCGACACATCATGTGGTATCCATGCCGAAAGTTCGTATTCAAGGCTGTCCTTGAACGCTAAAGTATTCCAGCTAAATGCCAAAAGCGGCGAGATGCAGAATTTTGTTGGGATCCATCCGGGGAGTGAAGTAGTTGGAAATCATGGAGAAGGTAGTCTAGCACCTCGCAATTGAGGTGTTCATGGATTTTTAAAACGATTTCTCACTAACCCTTCACACCTAGCTTTAAAAGCGTCCATGCTTCAAGAGTTCAGTCACTTTTCCCCAGACGTGCTCGAGATCATTAAGTCAGACGCTGAAATCGACACTAGGAGGGTTAGGGGCTAACAGCAAGATTTAGAGAGTCCTCTCATGTGAAATGTTGGCCGTTGTTCACGCATGAGCCGCTTCCGAGATGGTTCAATGGGCGAGTAGTCCTTATTGGTGATGCGGCCCATCCGGTAGGTAAAAGACAGCAAGATCTTCTGTCTACCTTGATCCTGATTATTTTGTAGATGCTTCCATTTGGTGGACAGGGTTCTAATTCCGCAATTGAAGATGGTGGAACACTCGGCTACCTATTCGCAGGCATAGACGATGCGAAATTGGTAACGGAACGGCTACGTTTATTTGAACGTGCCAGGAAGGCTCGAGCGTCACGTGTACAAATCCTTTCAAGCGTCAGGGCGGGCAAGGAAAAAGAGGTTGAAGAAGATCTTCGACGACATGCCGACCCTCCTGGTGCTGGTAAGCTTCCGGCTATTTTTTCTTTCGTTTAGATGAGCAGGATCGATTATTAACTTCGAAGCAGACGTCCCAACAAGTATGATTGAGCGCACGATTCACGATTATAGGTAAGCCATTACTTCATTCTTGATAACACGAGTGTTGATAAGAATTCATAGCTTTGATGTATTCAAGAAATGCGAAGAAGTGATGAAAGCCTGCGTCAAAGATCAGCAAAGTTTCATCCATACCTAGCCAAGAGGATCATCTACGCCAGGTCTCAAGGCTATAGATAATTTTGTAGTTCATAAGCAGGTGAATATTATATACTAAAAACATAGCTTATGCCATAGCTATTTCCATGGAAATGTAATTATTGAACTAGTGAGAGAACTGAAACCTTGCTACTTTTATTTGAATCGAGCGAGGATAGCTGCAAACATAAGTTCATGGTATTTGAAAGATACCCTTAATAGCCGTTTCTTATACCATATACAGCCCTTAGGAACTGGTGAACAGATATACGCTATTTGGGCAACTACAAAAATGCAAGATAGGAGCAAACTTATATTTCGATACATGCTTATTGAGATATTGCATAAGACCGTAATCAACCACGTAAGAAGCCTTCAGATCACCTTGGGGCTAGCTCTTTTGGTAGAGCAACAGATTTTGCAGCCATTTTAGTAGATAGCGCCGTTATTGGTATACCAGCTAATACGTCAAAAACTGTAATAACCGACTTTACCTCCTTGAGCGCCCAGTTAATGATCTCAATAGCGACCAAAGAGTCAATACCACACGAGTATAAAAACCTACTAGTATCGATCTCTGAGGCTGTTGTCTGGAGCATTTTTGCAACAACATCTGTGAGCGCCTTGAGCACATAACCGGCGGCTTCCTCAAGAGACTTTGCTTGGCTGATAAGAGTGTGTGGAGGGATGGAGTTACCACTAGTATCAGCTTTTTGTCCACGAGCGCCTATCCTTGCCATTATAGAGAATCGAGCGTTATCCAAGTAGTATGGTGTATGGATACCAGCAGCAATGGCACTACCGCCAGTAGCAAGGCCAGTCAGAACCTGAGGGGATATGGCGTGGGCCATGTCTCCAGCGATAGTTCGTTCTATAAGAGCAAGAAACTCCGTCTCCCGTATGCCATAAGGCTTTTCCCATTCTCTCAGAGAATCTGTTATTCCAGTTTCGGCCAGGACACCAATATCTCGCATGATTCCAAGATCAAGCGTGGTCGCGTGTTGACCAAGAGCTCGACGATGATATGCAAGCGCGTCTTCGTAAGCGCCTGCTGCTGCGTAGTTACTCTGTCCACGGTTGCCGAAGATGGCTGCAAATGAGCTTAATGTGATGAAGAAGTCGACACCTGGAAGTTGCTGGTGGAGATTCCAGCTGCCTTGTACCTTTGGACGCGTGCATTCTACCCATTGTTGATAGGTCATATTCATGAACAAGGTGTCCCGCAGGGCCATTGCGCATTGAAAGACGCCGCGAATATCCCCAAGCTCTGATTTGCATTTGTCAATTGCAGCGGCGAGGGCCTTTTCGTCCGCAACGTCACATTTATACGCCTGCATCTGGACATTAAACCTCTCGAGGTCCTGACCTAGTTTTCTTGCTTGCGCGGACTCACTGCCGGAGCGGGAGAGAAAACACAGCTTTCGAGCACCAATGTCGACGAGTTTTGCTGCTATGCTTCTTCCAAGTCCACCAAGGCCACCAGCAAGCAGATAGACTCCATTAGGATCTATTTTTAGTGTGTTTTCTTTTTTCCGAATAACCGGAACCACATGGTTGTCACCCCACGTCAACGCAATCTTTCCTATGTGCTTACCAGCCTGCATGAGTCTGAAAGCACCCTCTATATCTGAGATTGGATAAGTAACTAGAGGTTGAATGGGCTTGGTAATACCACGACGTTGAAAATCAAAAGCGCCTTCAATAATAGCCGCCATAATGTCCGGCCTGCTGTTTTCGATATGGGTGAGATTGAAGAAAGAAAAGGTAGCATCCTGCATGAAAGGCCTCATATCGAGCCCAGTGTTACCGACGATATCCTTAAGTCCGATCTCGATGAAATATCCAAAAGGAGCGATGCAGTACCATGTTTGCCGGAGGAATTCTCCTGATAACGAATTGAGTACAACATCGACCCCTCGATTCTTCGTCATCCTCTTGATTCCTTTCACGAAACTGAGGTCGCGTGAGTTAAATATGTGATCATCTGAGACTCCATATTCATCTCGGATTAGTTTCCTCTTGGCTTCAGATGAAACCGTCGCAAAGATCTCCATTTCAAAGTGCTTCGCAATTTGGATGGAAGCTTGACCAACGCCGCCAGCTGCAGCATGGATCAAGATTGATTGCCCTTTTTGAACTTTGGCAAGACGTACGAGTGCATTCCAAGCGGTGCCATGGACTGTTGGGATAGATGCAGCTTGTTCAAAGGATAGCCCTTCTGGGATTAGTGCGCAGCAATCTGCTCGACTTCGGTGAAGAGTTCGATGGGACCCATGACCGTACATAGCGACTCTGTCGCCTACCTTGAACTTTGCTACTGCAGATCCAACACGGTGAACAATACCGGCAGCGTCGAGCCCCAATTTGGAATCGGCGATCTGACCCATTGCCACCATGACCTCACGGAAGCTAAGAAATGCGTCAGATTTTGTGAGCCTTCAAATATGATCTACTTACTTGAGCGCAGAAGCTTTGACTTGGATCTCAATGAAGTCATCGTCTAATTCAGTTCTGGGTAAATCGTCCGGTTCCAAACAAAGCGAGTCAAGCATGCCAGGGTTTCGAATACAGAGTTTAGTAGGATACTGTAGTTGCCCCAGAGGCATCCTTGAGACCCTCCCCTGAGCACTAGGAAGTACATCATTGATTTGCTCATTGAGAGTCTCATCTTCTTCAATCCGGCTAGTATACAAAATATTACCTTTCATAAGAAACTCATCATCTTTAGTTGTCGAACGAAAAATCCTTCCAATAAAATCTCCAAGGGAGGCGGCTAATGAGGAGTAATGCTCCTCGATATGGAAAGTGCGGAACGACAGGCCTGGCGTCTCGTTACGCACTGTCCTGGCCAGTCCGTCAACCATAGCAGCACTGGGATCGTCAAAGCCTACAACCCAGAGAATGTCAGTTGCTCCTAGGACCAGTTGCTGTACAGAGGCAAAGTCCTTCTCAGTCAAGTCTCGAAGCAGTGGCCTTTCAAGCTCAATTAGTGAGATGCACGATTTACCACTTAGATGTGACATATCAGAACCCCAGGTGAACGGAATGGCAGTGTAGCCAGATATTTCAAGACTCATAGCTAGATCTGAAGCTATAGCTTGCGCAGTTTCGCTCGAATCAGCCGTCTGTATGATCGTGACATGCTTGTGTCTAGAAGCCTCAGTGGCGCCATTCTCGTGCAACACCCCGATCTTTTTGGCGATAATGAGGCTCGACTGCTGCGATTGAGTCTCTTCAACGTTGTGAATTACCATTGTCTCCATGCGGGCTTGGCGAAGCAAATGTTGAGTATCTTTCGTACTATTTTCAGCTTCTAGAATGCACATCTTCCCATCCTTCTTCAGAAATCTTGCGATGTCTTCCGCAGGCATATCCGGGTTTGGTGCATTGCTGCTAAAGCCGGAAGTCAAGATTACGTCATAAACTCGATCTTTCAGCATTTGAGTTAAGAACCCCTGGCTGAAATCCAGGAATTCGATTGCGGCACTCTGCTTCAACTCAGGATCTATCTCTAATTTTTCCTTCATCGCCACGCCTTGATATGCAATGGTTAAACTTCCTGTTTTCAAGATCCTTTCGAAGCCGTTCAGCTTTATGGTCAGAACCCTTGGATCCAAATTCCGGGGCCCAGAGACATATTCTAGAATGGACAGTGTTGGGTTTGAGTGATGGAGCAGTTTTAGATACTGGTATAGTCAGCATAAGACTGGAGACATTACGGAGAACGCACCTCAGCGACTTTATCAAGGCCATTATACTTGCCGAGTGCTATTCGCTGCTCTTTGAAGGTAAGAAGCTCAATTGCTGGTCTCCATGTTAGCTTGCTAGTGATCGACTTAGCGTTTGCACCATTAGCACTGCTGAAACTTGCGACAGCGATCTCGGCGCATAGAAGACCATCAATTTCAATGATTGGAAGATGTTCGTTTTCATCCAACATGACAATATCAGAAGTCAGTTCTCTGAATCCGTGTCTACCAGAGTTTGAATAGCCTAGGAGTTTAGTTCCTGGCTTGAATGGAACTTTGGCCGAGATCGTCACCTCACCAACAGATCTCGGCACCATTGTAGTTGTTAGATCCGTTTTGCTTCCTTTGACGGCGGCAAAAGCCAGATGAAACACAGAATCAAGAACTCCCGGATGAATGATATGTGGTCTATCACTTCCATCAAGAGTCCTTGCCTGGATATCTGGAATCTGTAGGGTACACACGCTTTGTCCATCTCTATTGTGGATATCAGAGAGGTTCGTGAACGCGGGACCATACTCGAAACCCATGGACGCTAAATCAGTATAGAAGTCTTGCGGACTGATACAACTCTTGCAGTGCTCTTTTGCCTCCAGATAGAGGTTTCTTGATGCCCGGAGCTCGCAGTCTCTCTCGTATCTCATTTGAGAGCCCTCTGCAGGTTCATACTCAATAATAATCAGGCCGCAGCAGTTCTTCACTAAAGACTCGCCATTCGGTGAAGATGTGATAGAAAACTCTGTCCATGTTGAGGACAAGTCTCGCGTACCGGAGATGTGTGGTCTCAATTGAACGATAAATTCTAAGTCGGTTCCTTCACTGATAATTGCAGCGGACGTCAACTGAACGTCCCGCAACTTATAGGCTGCGATTTGCCGGTCTTTGTCAGCCGTCTGATAGGCAGCCTCCAAAGCCATGGCAAGATAGCCTGCGCCTGGGTACAGTATTGATCCTTGCATCTTGTGATCAGCTATCCAAGGCTCTTCAGATAATCTCATGAAGCCTCTCCAGAGCCGCTCTCCATCACCAAGGGCTGGACTAGGAGCACCCAAAAGGCTAAGTTTGGGCTTCTCTCTTGATAGATATTCTTTCTCAACTCGAGACTCATGCCAATATCTCCGCGAATGATTCCACGGGTATGATGGGAGATCCACAAGGGGCTTTTCGAAATGTTTATTGCCACTAATGTTTACTTCGCGTGTTTCTACGGGAAAGCCCAGAGCGAAAAGGGCGCCGGCAAGGTTCAACGCTGTTTCGAAGGCACTTTCATTCCTGGTCAGGATAGAATGGTAAGGAATGTTGGTGATTCCATTAGCTTCCAAGGTCTGTATCGATGGGCCTCGGAGTGCTGAATGTGGTCCAATTTCGATCAATAAGTCCACAGCGTTCTCACCCGCACGCTTCCTGTCTCTCGTAGGACGCAGCATGTCATAAACTGCGTTAGAAAACAGTACCGGAGAAGTGAGATTTCGAACCCAATTGACAGCGCCCAATTGGTTTGCATCAATCGAGGACCCAGTAGTACTTGAGTGCATTGTACAATCACCTGCAGGCTGGAGAGTGGCAATATCTGCAAGTACTTCATAGTAATCTTGAGCCACCACCTGCATATGGGGTGAGTGATATGCTGTATCGACCTGTAGCTTCCTTGCAAATATTCCCTCTTCTTTCAGCAAACCGAGAAGTTGGTCGATACCTTGAGCATCACCTGAGATGGTGACACTGGATGGCGAGTTGATACAAGCCACTACAACTTCTCCATCAGTGACCTTGGAGATCCATCCCTCGGCTTTTTCGTGCGATAATCCAGCGGCCATCATCGACCCATCCAAATCCGGCGCAATGGCCTTCAGTTCGGACGAGAGTACACCTCGATAATATGCAATCTTCCAGGCGTCCTCTTTGGTCAGCGCACCCATGCAATATGCAGCAGCAATTTCTCCGCTTGAATGTCCAGCTACGGCTGTAGGAAAGACATTCCATGTCTTGAGAAGATCGACAAGAGCAACTTGAAGCACCGTGCAGAGCGCCTGGCTAAATTCAGCCAAGTGAAGCTGTGATGTTGACTTTCCTTTCTGCAGCTCTGCGGTCACCGACCAGGGACATTCGCATTCTTCCCGTAGATAGCGATCGGCTGATATCACGCTATCTTTGAATCCCTTATAATCCATGAGTTCTATTCCCATCCGGGGCCACTGAGCGCCCTGACCGGTGAAGATAAAACCAAGCCGAGGAATTCGGGATGACTGAGCCACAAGCGCTGTGTTTCCCTTATCGGCCAATGCAGTAGAAAGCTCGTCCAGTGATGATGCAATTATAGAGGTCTTCCACTGAAGACGTGACCTCCTTTCGCTTAACGTATAAGCAAGTTCTGACATGAAGGTCTCTGTATTCTCGGCTCCTATCTCAGCCTCGGTAGCCCTTTTCTCGATATACCTCGCGAGCGATGTCTTCACCCGCTCGAGGCCATCTTTGTCTTGCGCGCTCACAACGAACAAGCGGGTTACTTCCCGGTCAGTAAATCCATGGACGCCATTCGCGACATTATCTTTGCCATTGGCGGTCTGCCTAGTAAGTGAGGATTTGGCGTAGTCACTGGCCGAGATGTGTCGTTCCTTCAAGTAGTGATCTACATTTTCTAAGATTGCATGTGCATTTGTTCCACCGTATCCAAAAGAGTTGGTACTGATTCGGCGTACCCCGCTGGTAGGCCACGGGGTTGCCTTTATAGGAATCTGAATATTCCACTTGTCGAATTTGATCTTTGGGTTTCCTTTTCTAAAATTGATGCTAGGAGGGATGATTCCACTTTCCAGTATGAGTACTGCTTTTATTATACCTGCAACGCCGGCCGCAGCTTCTAGGTGGCCAATCTAAATCCTCTAAGTATGATTTGGCGGCAGCTATTGGAGGATGGCTTACGTTTGATTTTACAGACCCTACAAATAGCTTGTGATCAGTCATGTGGGATATAGCTATAGTCCTCGACAACGCCTCCATCTCTTGAACATCACCTGCTTGCGTGCCAGTTCCCTATAATACATATTAGAAAGAGAGTTCGATCTTCCAAAACGCAGAAGACATACGTGGGCTTCCACATAACCGGTGTCTCTCATATCCACTCCTGCCCTGCGATATGTTTCCTGAATTAACGCTGCTTGCGCATCTGCACTGGGCAAAGTAAAGCCTTTCGTATGCCCGTCTTGATTCGAGCCTGTGCCACGGATGACTGCCCTGATAGGATCGCCTGCTGAGATGGCATCGTCAACCCGTTTTAGAATAACACAGCCGAAGCCTTCGCCACGGCCGTACCCATTAGCTGACTCGTCAAAGCTCTTGCATTTGCCATCCGGCGACAGAAATGCTTGATTAGAGAGATACATGAACATCTCTGGATTCAGCAGAAGACTGGTTCCGCCGACAATTGCAATATCAGAATCTCCTGTTTGCAGACTCTGACACGCTAGATGCAGCGCAACAAGGCTAGACGAGCAAGCAGTGTCAACGGCAATGCTTGGTCCTTTTAAGTCCCAGAGCCAGGAAATCCTGTTTGCTAACGAAGTCTTGCAGGCTCCTGTGATACTGTATAATGGTGCGTTGTCTGGATCTCTGTAGATCATCTCTTTGTAGTCGCTTGTGAAGTGGCCCATGAAAACGCCAGTTTGGGTCCCAGCAATTCTATCTAAAGGAAGGCCAGCTTTTTCCAAAGCTTCGTAGGCAACCTCAAGCATGATTCGTTGTTGAGGATCCATGGCTTCAGCCTCATTCTTGGGGATGCTGAAGAAGTTTGCGTCGAATTTCGAGACATCATCCTTCAAAAAGTGAGCGCCATGTGTAATGCTGGTATTACGATTCTTAGACGACGACCAGAATGCATTCACATTAAATCGCTCACTCGGAATTTTGGACCACGCCGCTAGAGAGGCACATGAGTTGGGGTCTAGGTGAATTACTTTTGGTTAGAAAGAACTGACATTTTCCTGAACAAATGAACTCCCAGAAGTTATCAAGACTGTCTCCATCGCCAGGGAACCTGCATGAGAGCCCCGTAATCGCAACAGAATTCCTATCTCCCATATTTGCCACAGACAACTTCCCTTGTCTAATTCGATCTACCGGAAAGGGGAAATCAAGACATCCAAAACCAAAGCGTGAGAAGTGGGAAATTAGCTATAGGTATCGGTAAAGAGAGATAGGCTCTTCTCGCGAAATGATTAGTACCAGTGGTGGTACCAGGAATAACGACACCAAGACCTAATATTAGAGAAGCTCTTATTCAGACTGCTTCTCCCCGATCAGATTGAAGCTAAGGTCGCTTAAGATCTGCTTTCCTTATGTGAAGCCTGAACTTCTGGTAGTGCGCATTCCCTTGCCAAGGGCTCTTTTTTCTGCGGAAACACCAAGATGTCGCCGATAGCTCGAGCGTAATAATTTCGGAATTTCGAATCTTGCCGTGTTAAGGGTGGGTAGTAGATTGTTGTGGCCCTAATTTGGTTATAATTGAAAAGCAGGGGTGGTTGCCGGAGCATTTTCAATTGGCTGATCGTTGCAACTCGAAATGCTCCAGCAACCCACCCACAAGCCAACTTCTCATTGGCTATGATTTTGAGCTTTTAGGATTTTTGGTTAGGAGCATTTCCCGACTTTGGAGCCTTATCATTGGGTAAGAGTTAGTGATTATGTGATCAAGTTTAAAGCGCTGCTATTGCAAATCGTACTCTGATGATGAAAAGACTCATTCAGTAATCGAAGTGTAATTCATCCATGCTGCTCAGAAGTCCAGCGAGAATGAGTAAAACTCAAAGTTCGGAGGCAGACAGCATTCTCAATATCATCTCCGAGGAAGTTGGGATCTCAAGAGATGAACTGGATGGAGACACGGACTTTGCGGATCTTGGAGTCGATGTTATCCTGGCAAAATCGATAGTTTCTAAAATAGCAGAGAAAACTGGACTTCGCTTGCCCAATACCACATTCAATGACTACTCTACTGTCGATAGGCTGCGGTCACACTTGCAAGACTCACTAAAGCCTCCAGTCGAGACAATTAATGCTGGAAAAACTACTTCACCTTCATTAACTCCTGCTAATCCATTATCGATCGTTCTTCAGGGCAAAGTCGCATCCTCCAAGAAAACAATTTTCCTACTGCCAGATGGGAGTGGATCAGCAGCGGCGTATCTAAGGCTTCCGGCCATTGATCCAAGCGTTTGTCTTATCGGCATGAATAGCCCATTCCTGAATGCCAGTAAGGAGGGAAAGTTCAGTGTAGAAGGTATCGCGGCAATATGGGCCGATGAGATCAGACAGCGACAACCAGAAGGTCCCTATGTTCTTGGTGGTTGGTCTGCAGGAGGCTACTATTCGTTTGAAGTAGCAAAATTCCTTGTACTTAAAGGCGAGAGAGTTAAGAAGTTGGTATTAATTGACTCCCCCTGCCGCTTGGTGTACGAGGAATTGCCGATGGAAGTTGTGCATTATCTTTCCAAAAACAATCTTATGGGCAACTGGGGCACAAAGCAACCGCCTACATGGATGATAAACCATTTTGGTATGTCCATTAAAGCAATATCAGAATACATGCCCACGCCAATGGAACTGTCTGGCCTCCCGGAGGTCTTCATTATTTGGGCTAGGGATGGAGTGCTGAAGAATGCGGATACTGCTGAAACGGGCTTAGATTTGAGTATAAAAGTTACTCGAATGCTACTACAGAGACCTGATAACGATGGGCCTCTGGGATGGGACAGGCTCTTCCCAGGGGCGAATATTTCCTTGGCGAATATGCCGGGGAATCACTTCACGATTATTCACCCGCCGGACGTGAGTAGAGCATATTGACTTGACCGTATAAACCTGAATTTTAAAAGCTAACCAATTTTATAGTGCCAGTCATTGAGCCTATTGCTCAAAGATATTATTCAGGATCGGAAATCGGACAGGGAATGTCTCTGGCGTGAGGGTTAGATTATTACCACAATCAATTCATTTCTCGCATCAGAAGATGATATGATTCGAAGGCGCCTGTCATTTGATCACGATTTCTTTACGGGAAGAACTGTACCTAGATGATCATGCGACGTCCATCAAACTCGATAGGGGAATATTAGAAGGAGCCACGCTTAATGTCCAAACGAACTATGTCACTATCCATGCTTTCTTGAGGCTTGGGAAAGGGATTTCACAGCGTTGCCGCACTCGTATCCTTTCTCCACCAGTCGTGACTCTAGCTGTACAGGCGGCATCTTGGTGTCGGCATGAAGGTTATCTATCATGAACTGATGGTGGCTATTTTGAGCTTGCCTCACCGTTTATAGTTGCCCCCTTTGCGTTTTTCCTTGCCATTCCCATTCCTGTCAGTCTTTGCATATATCCCACCATTTCCAGTGGTGTCCCCTTTATCATCCGTTCTGAATTTTAGCTCAATATTTCTGTTTGGGTGTTAGCGGAACCGGCAAAGAAAGTTGGAGGCTGTCAAGCAGTCCATCCTGATCCCTCTCAAGAGGTGGGAGAAAGGAGAAAAGGCAGTGTTTAGTGTCGTATTGATTTGCTACCTACTATTGCTGAAATTCCTTGTCATATTGTAGATTCCGCATATACGCCTAGCATGCACCATAGGCTTTCCATTTCCATTTCTTCATCAAAACGTTACAATTTGAATTTTTCTTCTCTACTTCCTATATCATTTCCCTGCCGCGGGACTAATTAGATTTGAACGATGTACGTCAGGTCTTGGGGTGTGTCAAGGAAAAGCTAACAAGTCTGAGGTATGGTCTACCGCTTGATTTTACTCTCAACCTTCCCACTGGTCTTGATTTGACGACCTCACCGAGCGTGAAATATAAGGACTAGAGTTATTATTGTGTTATCAATTTCAATACTAGCCATCTACTGAAGTGTTGACTGGCTCTGAGCGCAGTGCTAGTCTCATGAAATGCTCACTATCAGCTGTTTCACGCTCTCATCCAACGGCGTGAGTCCCGAAACTCCAATACGCTTCAACAGCTCAATGCTCCTTTTCATATCTACCGTGCCGATATCCTTTCCCTCGTTTTCAGGCGCTGGGGGGAAGTCCTTCGAAGGATCAATCTTCTTGAGCGATTGAACCCATCGGCTGTAGTTGAACGGTTCGTTAAACGCTAGCAAGCGTTCTCCTTTAACGTCCTCCACCGTCAATCCAGCCACATGCAACCTTGCATTGTCCTTCACATCGATAGCGAACTGAGGTGGGAAATTCTGTAAGATCCCGGTAATTTGCGGGTTGCCCTCCCATAAGGCTCTGATGTAGCCGGAGGATGAGCCGGGTTGCCTTTTGTCAAGGATCTCGCCAATATTAAAATTAGGGCAAACGGTGTTCAGAATGAAGTGGGGCTTCTCTTTCTCCATAAAGTCCCATGCCGCTCGCTCACCCTCAATTTTGCTGGCGCTGTATATGTGCACAGGCCGCGCGGCCGGATCGTAACCCTCGGTCTTCCATGCCTCCTTGGAAGATACCTCGTTCCAGGAATTCTGGTCGAGATGGTACTTAGTGTTGGGCATGGGTAAAGTGAGCGAATTGGAGGACGAGGTCAATACGAAGCGCTTGACTGTTGGCGTTGATGCAGCTGCCTTAAGGGCGTTCTTCACACCAGCAACAACTGGTGTGATGACCAAGTTAGGGTCATCCCGAAATGTAAGATCGGAAGCCATGTGCGCGACTCCACTGCATCCTGTATTATTTTAGCGATCTTATTATTGCTCGTTGGTCTAGCTTAAAGAGCCATGCTCACCTTTCATAACACCGTGGAATGCCTCTTCGGCGGACATGTCCTCTACGACAACATAAGAGAACGCGTCCTTGCCATGACGCTTTTCGAACGTCTCTGCGATCAGTTTGCCTTTGTCTTCACTCCTGACTGTCCCTTTGACCTTGTAACCAGCCAGTAAAAGCTGGTCTGCAACGTGAGATGCAATGAATCCATTTACACCTGTTACTAGAACCGTGGAACCCTTCGGGATTGCTGGTTCAGACGACATGATATATAAAGGCTTGTTGTTGTAAATTGTCTTAAGAGAATTTATTGTAGCTTGCGAGGTTATCTTGCCAGCTATGTTTGCATGTCAGCAGCGAGAGGGAGCTAATAATCTATAGTGGTAAAGATAGCACAGAGATACCCTAGAGGCTTGTTCAGAAAATTATGGATACTACCGTATTATCGTTCCGGAGACTTTATGAAGTCGCCGGATAGGTAGAAACCTTAATGGGGACTTTGGTGCAAAGCGGAAATGCCATGACTTCGCAAATTAACGATTTCAGCTGTGCCACCCGATATAGAACTCGGGTTCTAAGCATTTGCTTGCCCATTGCAAAATTTGACGTCGAAACTGCTATGCTGCCTCCTCTAGATGGCCACCACTCCAGCCGATCCTGACCCTAACCATGTGTCCCCAAGGAAACCCCCCACCCCCCCCCCCCCAAAAAAACAAAATGGCCCCTAAACCTTAAGCCTAAGCCCTAGAGAACTAGAAAAATAAAAAAAATACCCCATCAAAATTTAGTTGTCAAAGCAGCATTTATGCGTAATTAGAGGTCGACCACCCATGACGCCTCGAATTGAACAATGCATCTACGCCCTCCCTTCCCCCACCCTCGCTGCATCCACACCCTCTCCCTACGAGAAAAAAATTGTGCGTGACCCCGTTCCCAGGCTCAGTGGGTGACTTGGGTAAGGATATAAATTAGACGAATTAGAACTCGCTAATGCGGAGCTTCCGGACTAATATTTTTTGAGGATTCTTCCCTAACAATCCAGCCATACGTTCCTGGTGGTAGCAAACTTACGGCAGAAATCAATCCTCATCAACTGAAATTTGTGTCAAGATCCAACCTTTTGAGACATATTCTTATATTCAGCATAGAGCTAGAACCATAGTATACTCATCACGATAATGCAGGCTGAAATTGATATATTGAGAAAACATCCTTGTCTAACTGCAACATTCATCCCCAGTAGCGATCCACCAATTCCTCCTCCATGCCACTCAGCCTTCCTATGGGCGCAAATACCTTCATCGCTATGGTTAAAAACAATCCTCCCAGACCTGTAGGCCACATATCCGACATTGGGAAAATGATGGCCGAATGTACGAAACTATTCGGAATACCACCATCAGCACTCAATCCATCACGTGCGAGTCCATACAAGATATACAACCCCTTCTCAAAACCTTCACGTGCGGGTGCCAGCTTGATCTTCATTTGAACTTCCTCCTCTCCTGGATTAAAGAAATAATGTTCCTCGCCAGCCGCTACCGTCGCGCTCTCCCCCGGCGACAGCATTATATTACCCGTCGACTTAGTGTAGATGCCCACCTGGCCCTTTTCAGCAGTGAAGGTTTCTGAGTACGACCCGTGCCAATGCGCCGCGTTTTGCCCGCCTGGGGCGACCGAGACGGTAAGCAACGTGTATTCGCCATTGGTCTCGCGCCCATATTTCTCGACGATGGCCCAATCTTTTGCGACTGGCGTCCAGATCTTGCGGCGTTTAGGGTCTTTCATACCTGGTGGGATTCGCGCAACTTGGTCTGTTGTCACGTCACAGGGGAGTTTGGAAGCCGTGGAAGCCATCTTGTTGTTTCGTCAACGAGAAGTGACATGCAGTCGGCTGAGCATCGAAAAGGTCGTCGAAGTTTTGTAAAGATTCTATCCGCAGCAATCTGGACTTAGGGTTCGTCGCCCAGTCAAATGTCTGAAAATCTTGACATAATAGCTGCCATGAAAAGAGTCTCGAAAGGATTTGCCATGGAAGGGGATATATTCTGAGACGTTCATGCTTCGAATCAGTAAGGCTGAATGGGCAGTACCAAAAATACGCCGGGCGTGCCATTGGAGGTTTTACTCGAGCTCGGCGATATATTGCAATGGAGTTTGCGGGTATTGTGAAGCGTTTCGGCGATATGGAGTAGATTAACGGGTCCTTTTTTCGGGTGTTATTGAGCTATGTGCCGCTGGGAGCAGGTCGCACAGAAGTTATCTATGATGGTTGTCGCGTCGCGTCTGCGATGTGAAAACACTAGCAGTCACTTCTCAACCGATTATCAGAATGGCTAACGGCGCAGTGAATAGCATGGCCAATGGTACTCCCAATGGAGTGCACAAGAAGAAGCTCGACGTGGTCGTTGTTGGTGGTTCTCTGGGTGGCCTCACCGTTGGCCTCGCTCTGAAGCACCTTGGCCATAACATTACCATTCTCGAACGTTCTCACACTCCTCTGCTTCACGATCAGGGTGCCGGAATCTTCGCAGGAGGAGATACTCTTGAGGTGTTCAAGCGCTATGACCGCTGCAAACGACCGTTAGCTGTTACTTCACGTGAGCTGCAATATTTCAACAAGAACGGAGACACGGTCCATAGGATCGTTAAAGATCAGGCCATGACAAGCTGGGATGTGTGCTACCATATCATGCGTGCAAACTTTGACGGCATTAAAAGTGGGTACTGCAGTGATATCCCAGAACCACTACCGACAGATGGCAACGCGGTGCATCTCCACGACCATAAAGTTACATCATTCAATGAAGAAGGAGATGGAGTCCGAGTATTTTTCCAGCAGGGAGATGGGACGAAGGGCTCCTTATTTGCAGACCTTCTCGTTGGCGCTGACGGGGCCAGCTCGACGGTCCGCAACCTCCTGGTACCTGAGGTCAAAAGAACCTACGTCGGTTATGTCGCTCTCCGCGGGACTGTCCTTGAGACAGAAGCCACAGACCTGGCTAGAGAAGCTTTCCAGGAGAAGTCTGCTCTATTCCACGCTCCAGGCATTCAGATTCTGGCGTACACCATGCCGGGTGCCAATGGCTCTGTGAAACCAGGCGAACGTTTGCTTAATTGGGTCTACTACATTAACGTCCCTGAGCCCGAGCTTACAGAGCTGTTAACGGACATAGACGGCGTTCGGCACCACGTCACGATACCACCAGGGAAGTTAGACCCAAAATTGTGGGAAAAACAGAAAGCGATTGCGCGAAAGACCCTCTGTCCGCAATTTGCAGACCTCGTATGTGGGACCAAAAAGCCCTTTGTGCAGGCTATCATGGACGTCATAAGTCCTGATCATGAATTCCTCGATGGTAAGGTGTTGCTGATAGGCGACGCACTTGCCGGGTTTAGAGCGCATACTGCCGCAAGTACTTCACAAGGTATGTGTCAACATAGCAGTACATTGTGATAATTAAATAGTTTGTGCTGACATATGTACTTCAAGCGGCATTTGATGCGATGATTCTGGCCGACATGATTGACGGTAAAGTTTCACGTGAGAAATGGAAGCTGGAGACCATGGGATTCGCTCGCACTGTCCAGAAACGCGGGATTGACATGGGTCAACGCAGTCAATATGAATCTTTGCCGATCGAGGAGTATATTGCAGACAGAGCTAGGGCATCAAAGCCGAGGAAAGACGAGGTTTGGCCGGAGTGGGCGATCGCAGATCTGCTGCCAGTTTCAGCTCCTGCGTAGATATATGCTGGAGACTCGGATTATGTAGCATCTATTAAATCTTCTTTATGTACCACTGTTTGTGACATCCTGTTCCTAGCTCACTGAATATGGCAAGCTTCAAGCAATACAGTATAGAGTCGTTTGCCTTCCCTCGTGAAACCAAGCTAGAGAATTTCCATGGTGTACATCAAACGATGAAGCAGTTCACATGGGACAGGACAGGTTCAAGTAGCTAAAAATCGCAGCTCGCGTGCTTTTGCACCAGACTCACCAGTAAAGTTTATACGACGCATATTCCAGGAAACAAGTCCCTTAGTGAAGCAGAAACCGGATGGCTACCGTTCTATAACTACGGTTACTCTAGAGATCTAGCTATGAGTTTTGTCAGAGCGTATCCCATAACTGCTGCCACTCGGCCGCCAAAAATACAGAATGATGCGAGCAAGAGAGATAGTCGTGATTGACCTGACATGCTGTACGTACAGGAGGGCTGTGAAGCTAGTTAACTAGGCACGTGAGAAGCAAAAAAGTGGTAGGGCCGAAGGTCGAAGTAACCTAAGCCACCCATCCTACTGCTAGCTGGTCACACAGGCAAAATTTAGCAGATCTGTTAGGCGGACTGGGGGCACATATCAGAATAATAATCACCCATCTTATGGGCCGGCAAAATATCGCCGAAATCTGCTGTCCAGCCCTCTCATACCCTTTAGCTCCGATAAGTGTCAATTTGTCCCCTGTGACATATAAATGCGCCGAACGAAACAACAGGAAGATGGCGTTAATGCATGACGTCCGCCTGTATTACTTTGTCACTCACTGCGATGTTCGGATATGTTTGAATCTAACGACAAAATTACTGCGTCTTCCCCGCGCTGCTGTATACAAAATTTAGCACCCATACGAGACTGTGAGGCCCATTCTCTTTGCAACTACGGCTACACACATCATTACTGCGGGCGAACTCGCGGCCCTGAGGGAGGTACAGGTACCTCTCACTTTACGACTAGCAAGGCAGAGATAGTCAAGCGTTTCTAACATCTCACCACCCTCTCAACTCCTTCTTCTGATTATCTTATTAGATGAAAACAACATCTCGCGAAAAGTGGAAGCCATAAGTCTCTATCTCGATGGCAAACCCAATTAACTTAGTGCTGTTTGGTGATCAGACTGTTGAGAAGTTATCCTCCATCCAGTCATTAGTTCGCAATTCCAAGACCTCAGCCGGGGCCAGAAGGCTCCTTCGTGAAGCAACAGATGCTTTGCAACTCAACCTGGCGAAGCTAACCAAGGGAGATCGTGCATGGAATCATGAAATTCAAACGCTCATCGGTCTTGCAGAAGACAATATCGCGGAGAAAAATCGAAATGGAGTAATAGCAACAGTGCTTATGTGTATCGGACGACTGGGGGAGCTGATCGTGTTAGTGCATAAATATTTCCAGCCATTCCGACCAATCTAATGAGTGATCAGATATGCCGAAGAGGACCCGTCGATTTTGGGATCAGAACAGAATCCTGTACAAGTTTTAGCATTTTGCACTGGTCTCCTCCCTGCTGCTGCCTTAGTTGCTGCAAGGGATACAAGTGAATTGTTTGATATCGGAATAGAGATCATCTCTATTACCTTCCGGATGGCATACGAGATCATTCATCGGATGAAGTTGATTGAAGATACGAAGCGAAGTTGGGCACTAACTGTGGTAGGCAAAACGCCTGACAAGGTGCAGCCAATACTAGACGAGTTCCACAAAGTCCAAGTAAGTTTTCATGAGGTCGCTTCTTGAGACTGAGTGTAATGAAACATGTAGATCATTCCATATCCTAAGCGACTGGCGATTGGTGTAGTATCCAATGAATGGTTGACTCTCATGGGAGCGCCATCATCCTTGTCCCGTCTCATGCAGTTCTCTGAAGAGATGGACCAAGCCCCTAAGACTCAAACAGATACGGATGGTGCAGTACACACCAAATACATGCCCAGACTTGACATAGACAAGGTTCTGGGAGACTCACCTCTTCTTGACACACCCATCACATCCAAAGCCAGAATTATCTCACCGGGTTCTTGCAAACAATACATGCACACCTCACTTAGGTCTATGCTTGCTGAAATCATGGTCGATATTGCTCATAATGTTCTGCATATCAATGAAACCATTGAAGAGTGTGTCTCCGACCTGACAGGCAAAGGTCCTATCTCCCTGACAGTTGTAGGTCCAACGTCGCACCTAACAGCAGTGCAACGTATCTTGCAGAGTAAAGAAATTGTGTATCACACTCGAGCACACCGACGTCCACGTAGCAGCATTACAAGTCGCGCAGGATCAGGCCTTATCGCGATTGTAGGCATGTCAGGCCGTTTCCCGGGCAGTAACACCATCGAAGGCTTCTTTGAAGACTTACTAGAAGGAAAGAGACAGATCAAAAAGGTAGGTGACAACATATATCCTCTTGAATTGGGACAAGTTCTCACAAGCTTAGATTCCAAAATCCAGATTTAATCTTGATAACTACTTCGATTCGACTGGTACGAAGAGAAACACGACTTCAACGCAGGATGGTGCTTTTTTGGACCACCCTGGTTGTTTCGACAATCGTCTATTCAATATTTCGCCACGAGAGGCAGCCCAAATGGATCCAATTCAACGCTTGCTTTTAATGACAAGTTACGAGGCCCTCGAGAGCGCCGGCTACTCCAAGGATGCTACTTTAGCGACTGAAAGTAATCGCATCGCAACTTATTTTGGCCAAGCTTCTGAAGATTGGCGTGATATTCTCAACAATGAAGATATTGATATCTACTACGTACCGAGCTTATCACGGCCCTTTGGGCCCAGCCGGTTGAGTTATCACCACAAATGGGGAGGCGGAACGTACGCGATTGACGCCGCATGTGCAACGAGCACAACAGCCGTACATTTGGCTTGCTCAGCACTAAACTCCCGCGATTGTGATACTGCACTGGCTGGCGGAGGCTCTATCCTCGCCTCACCAAACACGTTTGCAGGGTTAAGCAGATCTGGAATGATTTCTGACAATGGCGGTTGCAGGACATATCATGATGATGCTGATGGTTATGTTCGTGGTGAGGGCATTGGTGTTGTTGTATTGAAACGATTAGAAGATGCGCACGCGGACAATGACAATATCCTCGGAGTAATCAGAGGGTCGGCGAGGACCTATACTTCTACCTCAACATCAATCACCCACCCCAGCGCCGAGTCTCAGTCACGAATATATGACGATATCTTACGCCAAACAGGCGTTGTTCCAAACGAGATTGCATATGTTGAGATGCACGGGACTGGCACCCAAGCGGGTGACCTTGAGGAGATGACCTCAGTTATCAATGTTATGGGCCGAGGGCGATCCAAAAAGAATACCTTGACTGTAGGAGCTGTGAAAGCTAATGTTGGACATGGAGAGGGGGTATGTGAAACCGGAGTCACAAACGAGAATATTGCATACTAATTTGGTACAGGCCGCTGGAATAACATCTCTTATCAAAGTCCTCATGATGATGCGGGAGCAAAAGATTCCGCCTCAGCCTGGTATCCCTTTCAAGCTGAACCGTAATTTCCCGAGACTTGAAACCCTTCACGTCCAAATTGCAGGTCTGTCCGGCAAGAACATGACTTTGAAGCCAAGTCCTGCCGCGACTGACGGAAAAATAAAGTGTGTCGTGAACAGCTTCGACGCTTCTGGAGGAAATACTTCGTTGGTAGTGGAAGAAGCACCAGAACCAGCTGCAAAGACAGAGAATCCATTGCCTTGTCATGTTGTTTGCATCTCGGCTAAGACCGTTACATCTCTCAAAGAGAATCGCCGGAGACTACTAGACTATTTAATAAGGAACCCCAACACTAAAATAGCAGATCTCGCTTACACAACAACCGCAAGGAGGATGCATGAGGTCCTTCGCGTCGCTTACAGTGCCAAATCTACGAGAGAAATAACCAATATCTTACGAGAAGAAGTGTGTAAAGAGACATCGAACGACCCAAAGACGAAGCCTCTCGCCGTGAATGCGGTATTCGCATTCACAGGCCAAGGTTCGCAGTATGCGGGTATGGGTAGGCAACTTTATCAGCATAGTTCAGCATTCAGAGATTTCCTGCATACATATCAACAAATGGCCCACCACCAGAATTTGCCGACATTTATCCATCTCATTGTAGATGAGAATTCCGATATAAGCACTGCATCAGCTGTATGCGTACAGCTCGCCATTGTCGCACTCGAAATTGCCACTGCACAACTTTTGAAAACCTGGGGGATAATGCCCGACATCGTTACGGGGCACAGCCTAGGAGAATATTCCGCACTATGCGTGGCAGGAGTATTATCAGTCAGCGATACGCTCTTTTTAGTTGGGCAGCGCGCACAATTGATGGAGAAGAGATTGACAGCTGGCACGTACTCAATGCTCTCTATTTCAAAGGACCTCGAGAACGTACGCCAGCTCTTAGCATCAGGATCAGGATCAGGAGCCTCGTGGGGCAACACAGACATCGCCTGCATCAATGCCCCTCAAGTAACTGTAGTCAGTGGCCCTGTCAAGGAGATAGATGACCTGAAGGCGAAATTAGAGGAGGGAGGATCCCGAGCCACGGTGCTCAAGGTTCCATATGGCTTCCACTCACACCACATCGAGCCCGTCCTAGCCGATTTTGGTACAATCGCAAGCGGAGTAATCTTTTCCGCTCCCACCACTCCAATCGCCTCCACTCTTCTAAGTGAGATCATACCAGTCGGCAAGAATGGGGTCTTCTCCCCATCATATCTCACTCGCCAGGCGCGGGAGCGTGTCAACTTCGTTGGAGCAGTGGAGGCATGTGAGCTTGCTGGTTTTGCCAAGCTTCAAACGCATTGGGTTGAAGTTGGCCCCGAGCCGGTATGCATTGGCCTCGTACGTAGGACCTTAGAAATACCTACGACTCGTCTACTGTCCACCATGAAGTCTAAGGAAGACAATTGGATTACAATGTGTTCCACTCTCGCTACTCTCTACAAGTCCGGAGCATCAATCAACTGGCCACACTATTACAAAGAATTCAAGGACTCCCTCAGCCTTATCACTCTCCCAACTTATGCTTTTGATGTGAAGGACTTTTGGACCACTTACGTAGAGCATGTAATCCCTACCGCAGCAGTCTCCACTGTGCCCGATAAGGCTCTTCATAAAGGCTCAAATGCGCCAGCTGTCCCCAGTTTTAGCACGACCAGTCTACAGTGGGTTGAGGAGGAAACACTTGAAGGGCAGAATATATCTGTCACATTCGCCTCTCACACGTCCGAGCGCAGTCTTTACAAAGCCATTCAAGGGCATGTGGTCAATGGCATTACCGTTTGCTCGCTCAGTATATTCTGTGATATGGCGAAGTCAGCGGCACAGTACGCCTACCAGAAGCTGAAGCCAAGCAAGGAGATTCCGATGATGAGTATCTTTAACGTAGACATGACCCACGCTTTGGTGGTCCCTGAACTAGATCCCGGGCTCATAGTGAAGACAACTGTCTCGTATTCCTCAACTGGTGACAATTGCTTTGTCACCTTTCGATCCACCAATTCGGGTATTTCAACCGAACACGGCAGCTGCGAAGTTAATTTTGAAGACAGTAGTGCATGGTTCTCTCAACTGTCTCAGACAATGTTCTTGGTGAGCGCCAGGATCCAATCGTTAAAAGATATGTCAACCACCGGCAAGGCTCATAGACTCCTGAAACCCGTCATTTACAAGTTGTTTGACAATCTCGTGACTTACCTCAAGGATTACCAGGGTTTGGAAGAGGTCTGGGTTGATGCCGAATGCCATGACGCGGTAGGTACTGTCAAACTGCCCGACACCACCGGATTGGGAAACTTCTTATATAATCCTTTCTGGATCGATGCCGCCATTCATCTTGCAGGTTTCCTTCTCAATGGGGGCTTGAAATACGAAGAAGGCATTGCCTGTCTCTCTACCGGATTTGAGAGCTGGCGAATGTTGAAGGAATTACAGCCTGATAAAACATATACGACATATGTCAGCATGCATGAGACGGAGACACCAAACATGCTGTCTGGCATAGCCTATGTATTTGATAGCCACCACAAGCTTGTTCAAGTCACCACGGGTATCAAATTCATAAAACTCAGAAAATTGGTGCTTAATTCAGTCCTTTGTCCCGGCGAATTCTCTTCAATAAGAGCGAACAAGGCTATAGGAAAGACTAGCGATCCCGCTCCAATCCCGAAGACATTGACGTCCTCTGATACTGGTTTTACCATACCCGAAACTCAATCGAGCGACGACTCTTCAGATGGAAAGGGAAATCTATCTGATGAAACTGCTACGCAGGCTTCTTCTGTCAGTGAAATTGGGGGAGATAACTTGTTGGATGCATTCCTTGCTATCGTTGCCTTGGAAAGTGGATACAACGTTGAGGATATGGAGCAGGGTACAGCTTTTGCTGACATGGGTATGGACTCTCTCATGGGCATCACTATTCTCTCGAATGTCCGGAAAGAAACCGGGGTTGAACTTCCAGCAACTTTCCTTCTTGATAACCCAACCGTTAGGGATGCAAAAGTAGCTCTTCTTGGAGGTAAGCAATCAGAACTAGTTTATGAGCATATCGCCGAGGTAGCAATGCCTCGCGAAACTTCCCCTGTTTCAGTCTCTCAGGAGCCAACCCAGGAGCATATCAGCAAGATCGAATCCGGTAGAACAATACCCCGACCTTTGAGTCTTACTAGTACCGTGCCCATCACCACCCCACTTAGGATGGCTGGACCCACAAAAACTACTGAACTCGGCCGGAAAAGCAAGGCAATACTATTACGGGGCTCTCCGTCATCAACAGGATCAAAGCTGTTCCTATTACCCGATGGTAGTGGGTCTCCCTCTAGGTACATCCAACTCCCAAGTCTAGGAATTGATGCCAATGTCTACGGGCTCGAGTCACCTTTCCTCAAAACGCCTAAGGAATACATATGTGATTTGGAAACAATATGCAACTCATTCGTTCAAGCCATAAGAGCCGTTCAGCCTACAGGTTCCTATATCCTAGCAGGATACTCGCTTGGTGCAATATACGCATACGAAGTTGCACAACAGCTGCTCAAGAATAACGAGCAGGTAGACAGCTTAAACCTGATTGATATGGCTGTTCCAAGTACTATTGATGCGGAGTCGCCGCCCACAGAGGAACAACTTAAGGATGCCGGTATTATTCCATCCACTGGCCGTCAAAGCAGCGCGCAGAAAGAGCATATTGCCAGCACCATCCGAGCAATGATAAACTACCATCCTAGTCCCTGCCCGTCTAATCAGAGACCTAAAAAGACGGTTTTGATATCATCAAAGACCGGATTAGCGGCCGGCAGGCAGTCGGAGCTGGCACAGTGGGCACAGGGGAGTGCTTCCACAGCTCGAGGGTGGGAGGATATGGTTGGGCCAGTGGAAATACACGAGATTGAAGCGGAACACTTTTCGCTCTTCAGGCTTCCGGCTGTAAGTTGTCTCTGGTTCTCTCCTATACAAATTGGTCCTAACGCCGGATACAGGTAAAGGTCGTGGGCGAGCTTCTCGCAAATACCATTGCAAACAGTGTTTCTAATAGCTGAATCGACAAGCTCCGTAACTACATATAAATTTGCCATTTATGCCGCGAGCATTACACGAATAATTTCGAAATCCTTCAATTATACATATCTACTAACTCTTATGGCATTGTGCTAGCCATACCGAACAAGATACTCTCAGTGAGTTTGCAGTTGGGACTGAGATTCTTACAAGCCTTGGTTTTAGTAACATTGGGTTCGAAGTACTATTTGTCAAATTTTCCTGATAAGCAACTGTCTTTAGAAGCTTATTGCTACAGAGGGTTACAGAGAAGTATAGAGTTATATTATTAGAGCGGCAACTAAATAGCAAATTGGAAGTTTCTAGTTGTTATTTTATATATTGATTTATAAGTAACAATAAATATGAACAAGCTATAGAATTTACTCGATATCACGTGATGCTTCGAGGACACCTACAGGTGCAGACCAGGACGATGTTAGAAAATCTGAGCGTAGGAGACCTGTAGGGGAACAGGCTCTACATAGAGTAAGAGCTCATTGAAATGGGCCTAGAGCGCGGCCCATACGCTAGCCATACCTGGTAAGCTTATACTGAGCTTTGAAGAGGCTATGTCTCTTACTACAATGACGCTAGAACTATAGCTCTTGTATGTATATATCGGCCTTTAGGGCACTACTTTAGGTCCATTTCGATTTCGTTGCGTGGTATCCGTGACCTTGATGGTCTTGAGGTAGGGACGCAGTAAGTGGGAAGTAAACTATATTGAGTTAAGTACAGGTCGACTATCTACCAGAGAGAAACTGTGGTCTAAATAACATTAGATATTCTTTGGGGCCTGTAGATTCCCTAGAAGATCCACGGCTCCGGAGTCCTTAGAGCCGTTCAAGGCCGACTCTAACGTATGCAGCGAGGTAACAAGACCATACGATATCTGCTGTATATGGAATAAATTACTCGATGCCTGATAATCGTCGGCCCCCGCCGGTTTGTTCTGTGTCTTCTCCAGCAGCCGCCCCTTCTTCTTATTCTGAATCACTTGCAAGGAATGAAGTATACACTTAACCTTCTGCAGTGTGACCTGGTAGAGCACTCTGAGCACAAGCATCCGATCGCTTCCCTCCAATTCGAAAGAACCAATCTGCAGACGGTCATCGCCTTTAGCGGATTGCGGCGAATTGGAGCCGGGAACCTGGAGACTGGTGTTGGTGTAGCGCGGGGAAAGACGCTGCAGATATCGGGTGACGGCTCTAATACTCATGAATGTGAGGAGCATGACTTCTTGGTCGTCGTCATAAGGGCAATATAGACAGTTGAGCAGACCCTGCCACGCTTTCATGGCCTGACTTGCCAGCGATAAAGCCTTGTCCATCGACCAGACCCCATTCTCGGGGCCGTCGCACGCACGTTTCTCTGACAATATCGGATTGCTGAGGACCTCTGCGTGTTTCTGCAGGCAGGTGCACGTGTTTGCGGACAATGCTTTCGGAGATGCGCTTTCCGTGGGCCTCATCGGTGTGGATTTGTTCACCAAAGTCACGTCCTCTGAGCCTGTCGGAACCGAAATAGATAGACTTGACTCGGAACTCGCGTGGGATTGTGGTTGGGGGTTGGCGTTCGGAAGGACATCGTCAATAATAGCGTTTTGAGTCGTCTGGTATCCCTATTTTCGTTACTGAGTGTGTCAAGGCTTTCGTTGTCAAATGCAATGATTAATGCACAAGAGCCGCACATAAATGCGCCTCGTTTGAACAGAAATTGTTTTTTACCTTGAATGCGTCTGAAAAATCTAGATTCTCTGCACCCGTCCGAAGTAGCTCTGAAGAAGTTTCACTGTCAACACTGAACGTCGAGTCATCCCACAAAATTGGAGTTCGAGCATCCAAATTGGTCAGAGAACTGAAGTCGGACCTGGCAACATCTGAAATCGCGTATCTGTCCAAGTCATTGTAATCGAAGCTATGTGGTAGTACATCACCGAGGCCCTTGGTTGTACTGCCTGCGGGGTTCAAGGGCTTGTTGAGCCTGAAGCCACTTGGCGCTGCAGCATCTGACATGCAGACGTTGTGTTGTCCATGGTGGGTTGGAATGAAAGATGAGCTGTCACCTGGAGGCGGACCGCCAGAACCCAGAAGATCAGACGCATCATCTCTGTGCCCATTGGATACGACGATAACTCTCGACACAGAGCCGCTGCAATCGCCATTGTTGGTCCTGGTTCGTTTACTTGAGCCCCGATCCCCCGTCGTCCCGGCCGTCGTCGCGGCCGTCGTCGCCATAGCGTCTCCGTTAGCTACATCGTCTCTATCCCAGGTGTTGTTGCCCCTCGATCCTCCGCGAATTTGCTTCTTCTTCGTTCCTCTAGGTCTTCCCAGTGGATTCGAAACGCTGTAGAAGCACAAACTTCTAGATGTCAAGCATCCTTGGCAGGGGACGTCACCGCTACATCGCACTTTGGTCTCGTGGCATTTGTCACACGCCGATCGAAGCTTTGTAGACATTCTATACAATTAATCTTTTGATTTTCATGTCGCAAGATTGTTAAGGATTAATGCCGGAATAGAGGTGCGCGCGCAGCCACGTGAAGGCGGCTGTCTCCCACATTTTTCGGCGATGATATTCCCCCGAATTATGCTATGCTTCCTCCACTTCTTATGAACCCTATATCATAATTCGGGGGAATATCATCGCCGAAAAAAATGGTTTGGCTGAATTCGCCATTGTTGTATTCAAGTACGCGCATCGTTCGACCACATTTGGTAGGCCTGAATGGGAGAGTTCTGGTGAATATTAAGTCGCCGAGTCGGCGTGCATACGTAGATGTAAGTTAAGCTAAGCATAGACGTGGCTGTTTTTCCTATCTATCTATTCTCTCCGCTTGTTACAAACTCCTTTAAGCTGCGGTGCAAGTACGATTAGCGCTTCCGTTATTGTAAATGCATAATGCTCCTATTTGTGTATTGCTTAATTGCTATTTCCGTAAATTCGGCAATATAAATAGCGGGAGGATCTACACAGCGGTATTTCGCGCGGTTGACTTTTCTTGAATCGCTCAGGATCTATATTGTAGTTGCTTTTTGAAATGCCTACGAAATTGGTCGAGGGAGCTATTGTTGGTTCTTTTGACTAAAGATTCAAGGAGCAAAACTAGTTGCAGGCTGCTGAGCCGGGGATCCAAATCAGGAATTACCAGTTGATAGAGCTAAACTAAGCCTCTATCTGTAAATTGCTGCTCACGATTCCTTAGTTACGTAAATCTCAGCTTGCCCATTAAGAGAGAATCGCTCTCTGCACGCACTCCAAACTTTACGCAAAGACTACTCCCAGGAGCCCGCCAGGTTACCATACATGCTGGGTTATTGATCAGCCCCTCTGGCAGATGGCTGACGCTCGGGGCTTATAGATGACTAGAGAAGGCAATCCTGCCCTGCCTGTGATTTTTTCCACCCAGCACTGAAGCGACGGCCTCTCCACCGATCGAGATAGATAAACCTTATCTATTTAGGAATCAACTGTGTCATTGTGAGATATTTCCCGGATTGGTTATAATGCAGCTTTTCCGGGCTGGTTCGGTACACAGAGTCCTGCCGAGAGGATCCGGCTCCTGCATTTCATATCCGCCGCCAACACGACACGCCTCAGAGGTATCACCATCAGAGCCCTTGCGGAATCGAAGCAGGCGTAGGGGATCGAAAGTTCTTATCAGACTATAATGCGCAATAGAACTTCAAGCAAGAGCAGTTGTTTTTGCGGTTCCACAGTTCATTGTGGTGGCCCAGCGACAGTGCGCATTATTGTCCAGGCTGACGAGGCATAGACGTCACATGTCAAGGTGAAGGGGTCTGAGCAACCTCGAAGGGAGCGTTAACGAAAATGAACGGAGAAGGAGGAAGGTTGGACGCGATGGGGCGAAGACTTTTTGTAACCCGCGACAGCACGCCGTCGGCCGATAGCCCGCGCCTTACCCGCACGCCTTACCCGAACCCGTGAAGGGCGGTAGGCGTTTATTAGTGCTTACTGGGAACAGCCCGCTTCCTAGAATTCCGGTCCCAAGAGCCGTAGGGCACCAGGGGCATTGAATGCCAAGCTGGTTTGTACCATTGTACCATTGTAACAAAAAGTTGAGTATTATAAAAATTTGTCTGTACTAAGGCTTAATGCTCAAAGCGTACTCTTTGGTTATACTTGTAACAGCAGCACCTTTTAAAACGCTATGTGCTAAAACTGATTGTTACCCATATTGTATATAGGCGGAATGATATATATATTCTCCTTAACTTGTGTATAACGCTTGAAATATACCCAAAAAAATAGTAGGTGGTATCAAAATCAATAACAGTTCAAAGCCTACTGAGAGTGATATTGGCTTTAAAATAACCAGCTGTGATACAATCTGATAATGCTGTTTTAGCCCCAATAATTCCTCAAGCCACTACATCGGTCTGGGCTTGCCTGCCAATAAGCTTCTGCCTTAATATTACGTCTCTTCCCATATAGGATATCAGTAGCTCAAATTAGGCAAATGGGAGGCTGTACGCTGTTTGAAATTTTCTCGTAGTTTCGCAAACATGAAAGGATCACCATCGCCAAAAGTTATGTCTGAGAATGCAAGGCTTTGAGTAATATAATAACCAAGTTAATTTGAAATTTGCTCAACGCAACAGGAAATCGCGAAGGAACAAACTTTTATCCTCCAGCAGCCGTGGGACTTCTTCGTCTCTTAATATTTCTAGTGACCCTAATTCCAACCTGTACAGATACGGCCTCACTCAACAAGTCACCACTGGTTTCGGACCAAACCCTCGCAATGCTGGATTTTACATTTACGTACCGGACATGCTGAGGCCAAACCCACCTATCCTAGTCAATCAGCACTGATTCAAAGGCTCAGCAGATGCAATTTGCACGGGCACGCCGTTTGCATCGCTTGCCGATACCAACGGATTCACCGTGATATATCCGACTCGCTCAATCTCGCCGATAAACACTGAGATATGATCTCGGCCGAGACGCTAACCCACGGCAGTGGTAATAGCCAGGGGATCACGAGCGCGGTGCCGTGGATGCTAGACACCTATAAGCCGGATATACGTTCTCCAGTCCTCGTTCTCTCACCTTAATCAAGAGCTGACCCTCATTCATCAGCGACCGCGCGTCTTCTCCGTGGGCTAATCCTCAGGAGCGATGATGACCAACTTGCTACCCGGGTATCTTCGCAGCTGGGTCAGGTTTAGCTGGCGCCCGATCTGAATGCCGGTGTCTACGCGTCCTGGGACAGGGCTTGCATCGCGGGGAACGTGACGCAATCCCCCGAGAAATGGGCAAGATTGATCACCTCTGCATACCAAGGCTATAACAGCTGGCAACCGAAGATGCAGTTTCGGCACGGCACGAAGGACAGGGCGTTGTACTATGCTAACCTCCGAGGGGAAATCGGGCAATTAACAGCCGTGTTTGGATTGAGCTAGACGCTCAGTACCACAGTTGCTGATACTCCTGCGGCGGGGACAAAGTACGTATATGGGGTTAGTGGATGGTTTGCGGCGTACGGTGTGTATAGCGGGGATCACTATATCGCTTTGGGGGATCAGGTGGTGGTGGAACGGTTTAGCCTGGCTCGTACTCAAGAGTGCTTTCACTGGAGATAAGGCGGTCCGTAATGCGCAAAATATGGCTGGCCGGTGTGGCCAAAAAAGGTTCTCTTGCATTTTTCCTATCCACAAAGAATTGTATGATTGTAGAGAAGTAGTGCAATGATGTATCACGCTGTTTCCATATTCAGGCGTTTATTTTCGAGACTAACTACATCCTCAAATCAAGGTTTCCTGTTCCTTGGTTCCTGGGAATTTCGGCAGCCCGGATATCTTGCCCTTCTTAGGTTTTCGTGAAAGCCTACCAGGATGCCTCACTCGCTCTGTGCTGTGGCTCAAGATGATGTTCGCCTACCACGAAGTTCCCAGGCCTGACGTGTAGGCATTAGTCAACGGCTGGGCATATATAATCTGCGGAAGCGAAGATCTGAATTGAATAAGACGATTGCTAGTTTCTCAGTTGTGGGTAGCATTATATTAAAAATTATTAGAGAAGTGAAGACTGTGGGCTGATTCAGAGCAGTGGTCTAATATGTGGATGCGAATAGATTCAGTTAGCCAAAATACTGGCATGGTTTGGATAATATTGAGGCTTCCAGACTGGGGATAGGGGAGGGCCGTATTTGAGATGATTATGAGGTTCAAAGCGGAATAACTCGGGAAACCCTGTCGGGAAAGGGGAGTGGTAGGTTGCCTGATGAATACCCAGATGTGACACATATCTGGAAGGCAGGAGAGAATGTTTTTAAAGTTATCCGAAGACCCGAAAAATCAAGCATGCGAGCATAGAGACAGGCGCAGGAAGACGAGGATTGTGTAAGGAGGAATAGTGATACAGCCATAAATTGCAGGGCTACTTCATACTTATTAAGAAGATTTAGACACTGCTTTTACCGGCTTTAAACATAACACTCTCTTGTATTAATATAAAACATGAAGATTTATCTGAATGTTTGGTGAAAGCGGAATAGGAATGAACGAAGATGAAATGAGGAAAACAACTCTGTAGTTCGGATGTCGTCGGCAATAATAGCGGGTAATGGGACAGATATAGTTCAGAGTTTACGGTTCATGCAAGGCAATATGCGGATAATCATGTTGCAACTGCTGCGGGACACTTGCATTGATGCCGTTCAAAACATCCGGATTGTTACTGAGTATATATCCGCGCTTTGTCACACAGCTCGAACACGCCTTTGGTGAATCGCTTCATAATCTAACTTGAAACCATCTGACCCATCACTTTGGCCTTAGCGATGATTAGGCCTTAAGCGATGTGTATGTTCGAATGTGGGACGGCGGTTCTATTTCGTCCTCCGTAGTGATATTAAGCATATATCTCGGTGACCGATCGGGGGCTGAAATTCGGAAGTGGCCGGTCCCTCCGAGAAAATGGGCTCTCTGAACTAGAGTTTTTGATGGCGGTATGGCTTACTGTGTTACGGTTGTGGCTGTAAGCCATCATCGCCTCTTTTTGACCGCTGACGCACAGAACGCCGAACGATCCGGGAACACACGCATTGAGTGACGAATGCAATATAACACTGTATCGCAACAAACATATGCGGTGAAACTCTTATAGTCTTTAAACTTGCGAATGTGCAATTAAATTATCAACTTTTTTCTGTAGTGTGATATGTTTTTGTAAAGTTGACTCGCAACACGTAAGCCAACACTTCAGGCAGCTTGCCCAGTGTGCCCTGCGATCGCCATGCTGCAGATCGGCGCTAATCGCTCTACTGGGGAATTTGTTACGCCGTCACCTGGTCAGCCCATCGGATTGGTCCATCCACCTGAGCTTATCCGGCGTTTCAGCGCCACAGCTGCGCCATGTTCTACACTGGTGCTGAACCTACATCTTACATCTATTTATCTTTAGATTCTTCTTCACTGTCGACTTTTATGTCAGCAACCCGCTGTGGCAACAGTCAGCAGCAGCAGAATAAAATGTCTAGAAATCCTTCAATGGTATATCTTCTCCTCATAAGATAATTATTACGAAACATCAATCGAGAAATTCAGCTGTGTGGGGGGATATTCAGCTGCATTGCGTCCCTGTAGATCTCCCGATCTTCCCGCCAAGAGCCGCAAGCATCCATCACTGGAACGTCATAAGAGCACAGCACAAGCCCCAACCTGTCTCCAACACTCAATCTCCTTGCACGGCACAGCTGATATTGTTATATATCATTTGCTAATTTCATTTCTGCTTGTGTTTGGGCTTTTCATATACAATCTAGCCCATCATGAAGCTTCTGCACCTTGCGCTGGCTGTCGCATCAATTTCTCTTTCCAATGGTATGTTGACGCGACCGGAATGCTCGGGATCAGAACCAACAACTAACATGCTAAGCTGTTATTTTTGCACGAGATGCCTCTCCTAATGTTCTAGCTGCAGAACTTCTCGCAGTCCCATTATCTGCAGCAAAACGGGCGCTGCCGAACTCCCCTTCTGGTGGGTATGCCCCTGCAGAAGTCGCGTGTCCCGCGAATCGACCAACGATTCGAAGTGCCAGCACACTATCGGCGAACGAGACATCATGGTTGGAAAGGAGGCGGGCGGCTACTGTCGACCCAATGCGGGAGTTCCTGATCAGGATGAATATCACGGGGTTCGATGCCGGAGCATACATTGATGCGGTCAGGACCAACACATCTGCGTTACCCAACGTTGGCATCGCCGTCTCGGGAGGAGGATACAGAGCATTGATGAATGGAGCAGGGTTTCTGGCTGCTGCAGACAGTCGAACCTTCAATTCGACTGGAACTGGACAGATTGGAGGACTTCTTCAAGCGTCAACGTATGTTGCCGGACTTTCGGGTGGTGGATGGCTCGTTGGATCAATATACACCAACAACTTTAGCTCGGTCCAGACGCTGCGAGATGGCAGTGAAGGGTCCTCTGTCTGGCAGTTTGGCAATTCTATCTTTCAAGGACCTTCCCCTGGGGGCATTGCAGGCATCTTGGATACCGCGGACTACTTCAGCGACATCATTTCTCAGGTAGATGGCAAGCGGGAAGCTGGCTTCAATGCTTCAATCACGGATTACTGGGGACGAGCTTTGTCCTATCAACTAATTAACGCTACCGACGGTGGACCAGCTTATACCTTCTCCTCGATTGCGCTCGATCCGAACTTTCAAGCTGGTGCAATGCCAATGCCTTTCTTAGTCGCAGATAGCCGTGCTCCAGGAACTCATATAGTATCTCTCAACTCTACAGTCTACGAATTCAGTCCATTCGAGCTCGGTTCATGGGATCCTTCACTTTATGGCTTTGCGCCACTTCAATACGTAGGCTCCAATTTCTCTCAAGGTGTTGTTCCCACGAATGGAGTATGCAGAGAGGGCTTTGATCAGGCCGGCTTCGTCATGGGCACTTCCTCCAGCCTGTTTAATACGTTTCTACTCAATATTAACAGCACCGGTCTTCCGGACTCGCTCAAACGCGTCTTTACCAGTATCCTAACCGATCTCGGTGCTGGAAATGATGATATCGCACAGTGGCAACCGAACCCCTTCTTGGGTTTCAATAACGAGACCAACCGCAATGCACAAACTCAAGAGCTGAGTTTGGTTGATGGAGGTGAGGATGGGCAGAATATCCCTCTTTATCCTCTCATCCAGCCCGTTCGAAATGTTGACGTAATCTTTGCTGTCGATTCGTCAGCTGACACGACGTACTTTTGGCCTAACGGAACCTCCCTCGTCGCAACTTATGAGCGCTCTTTGAACGCCACCATCGAAAATGGGACCGCATTCCCCGCTATACCAGATCAGAACACCTTTGTCAATCTGGGCTTGAACCAACATCCTACTTTTTTCGGTTGTAACGTCTCAAACGCCACTGGCGACCACCCGCTCATCGTTTATATCCCAAATGCGCCATACATAACGCACTCTAATGTCTCGACTTTTGACCCAGAATACAACAACACCCAACGTAACACGATTATCCGTAATGGATATGATGTTGCAACGCTGGGTAACGGCACCCTGGATTCACAATGGGCGACATGTGTCGGGTGTGCGGTTCTGAGCAGGAGTTTTGGTCGCACAGGGACTGCAGTGCCAGATGCGTGCTCACAGTGCTTTACGCGATACTGCTGGAATGGCACGGTGGACTCGAGGGAGCCCCCACTGTATAACCCAGCATACAAGATTGGAGAAGTCAGTCTGTTAAGCAATACCGCGGGAGCTTTGAGGAGTTCCGGAATGATTTTGGTAGCAGCAGTGATGGGCCTTATGATGCTTTCATGAACGGGATTTTTTAATGGTTAATTTGGACCATGTGGCAGCATAATGGGTATTAATATTTCTGTATATTACGAATAGGTTCACCTGCGTAGGCGTTACAAAGTTCTGGAATGGAAAAGGGCCGATGTTTCTGGAGACTCGGCCCGGGGAATACCATTTGATTACCAACTATGCAAAAAGCCTCTTGCTCAACTGCTCCTCCTCGCAATTAAATTCCTTCCTCCATTCTAATCGATGTACCCTGACCTCGCACCCAACTTCATCAACATCCCTCCCCTCCCCTCTATCACTCAAGGTCATACGGCCTAGCTTACGGAAGAGACCCATAGGAAACTTGTAAATAAGCGGCATCCTCCCATCCTCCCATCCTTCCGAAATCCTCTTCCCCGCAACCCCCACATTGAGGCTTTCTTCGCCCTGCATCTCCTTTCTTTCCGGCCGTGCGCGTTCTACCTATTGAGGTGCGGTCGCGCGGCTCCTTTGATCCTATGGTCTCACATCTCCTAAGTGCCCGGGCCGGAAGAGACTTGATTTATGTTTTCGGCGCCGGAAGGAATTGGTGGAATGATTTGGATGTGAGATCGCTGAGACCGGGAGGGTACTGTTTGAGGCGGCTTTGCGAGGTGGGGGAAAAGTTATAAGAGTTGGGTTGTGCGGTGATGTTGTGTTTGAGATGTTAAGGTTGTGTGTGGGTAGGATGCAGCACTAGGTGAAAAGGATCGATGCGTGTTTGTTACATATTGGCTTTTTTTTTGGGGGGGGGGGGGGGGGGGTTTAAAAAACTGCTTATAATAACATTATAAAATATAAAAAAATATAAAAAATTAATCAATTTTACTATGTTTAACTTGAAATATGTTTATTAACCGAAATCTTTCGTTACTTAAGCTAATCCCCGGGCAACAGCGGCTAATCCTTATTTACTTGGTGCAAATTAAATGCATGTAAAATATAAAGATCCAGGATCTCCGAGTCTATTCTCTCTTTGTAAAGATGCTGAATAACCGTAAAGGTTCTAGTTCACTAGAATAGTTCCTAACCATCTACTGTTAAGGGTAGATGTCTGGAACAAGCCTTCATCGACTTGACAATTAGAACGCACGCCGAAGCAATTGAGTCTAAAGAACCAATACATTGCAGTGCCTATGAAGTTTATTGGTTGATTCATAACCCAGTTTGAGCCTCCAATGTCGCGGGATGCCGGAGAGCGCAGATTGGTCAAAAGTACCAATGCGCATTGGACTTGTCCATATACTACCCTTATACACCCATCCAAACTTTGAGAGAAATCCTCTATCATGTCTTATGTAGCTTTCCCTCAGATTAATGTCTCATTGGTCTTCCCCATCGATTCAAAAGCACCCGCGGAGCAACATCTTTATCCTCTAACCAAACAGCTACATTCTTTTCTAATACTTTCCAACTTTCTAATCGTGACCGATCCCACATTACATATCCCCAGCTTCGCAAGAATTCTCGTCCTTGATAAAAGAACTCCGGATCCGAAAATCTAGACCACGGCAAAGCGGCGTTAGGACCTTCATTATCGCTAGTAAATACAAGGATAGTATTATTGTATTTGTTTTCCGACAAGTCGCCTTTTTCAAGCTCGCGGTAAGCAGAAATAGCGCGCGAGAGAAAGCGTATTCTTCGCCCAGGATTGTGAAAAATAAGTCTAGCTTGAGCGGAAAGAGTAGGCGCAAAAAATACAGCAAAAAAGAAAGTGATGCCTAAAGACAAAAGGTATTCTTTTCGCTCGTCTAGTTTAGTTGGTGTCGATATATCGAACTGATCTTCGTTGCCTGCTAATTACGTAAGCTAATGTAACGTAAAAATAAAATACAAAATGGCAAGCATACTTGCGAAAAGAAAAGCATGTTCCTCCATTCGCGACTCAAGTTGTTGAAGCTCCGATACGCAGGCTTGTAACACCTTAGTGTATTGGCTAAGAACGTAATGCCGAATGCAAGCGACTTCTTCGACTTCCCAACTCTCGAGAAGAGGGAGGAAAAAAAGTAGAGAAAACTCATTTTCGGTTACGTTAAGAGCCACTTGATCAGTGTATTCAGAACTCCGGCCAAAAAAGGTTCGTGAGGCGAAAAGCAAGCAGTAAAGCTCGAAGTAGTACAGAGCGCGATGCACACGATGGCATTCACTTCTAGACGGACTTGGATAAATATGACATCGTTCAGTTGTGACCGGGTTTACTGAAAGGTTCTCTTGTATAAAGTTAGATGCGACTGCTGTAATTGTCCAGTAACGCCGTAAAATCGATACAATTGTATCAAAGTCTGTTTTGTTAAGCCAGCGTCGAGACATATACACCGCAGAGGGCTGTTCGAAAAACCGACACCTAAGCTTCTTTTTTCTCAAGATAATATCTTCTTCCTCTTCACTACTATCGTGGTCTTTTTCTTCTCGAAAAATAATCGAAGCTTCTTGAATTGTTAAGGCAATATGTAGCCCATCATAATGTAGACTATTAAACAGTGCGGTAGATAGAAAAAGTCGCCGTTGGTGGGAATAAAGTTCGTGATGCAAAGGGGAAGCTCGAACAAGTGCTCGTAATGACGAAGGATCTGGTAGGTTAAGCAGAACCAGAATTGTGATCTCGGTCGGCAAACTCTCCAGGCTAGTGGATCCCTTAGGTGCTCCCATTCTGATTGTCTGAAGCAATGTTAGAATTTGAATGTGCAGTGGTCTTGGTATTTTCGTATATATTTTGTGGTAGAGAGGCGTGAAGAGGGCTCTCTGTGGTACAGATTTGAACAGGAGGGGTGCTTCAAAATTTTGATGCCTAGCTAGCGGGGTGGAACTGAGGCAGTTCCCAACAGTGGACGGCGCCAAGAAAAATAACAAGCACTGCCTAACATATACCGGATTCCGTATTGTGAACCAACTCAAATCAACTCCAATTAAACTAGCCAGTGTTGCATTTGATTAAATTAAATTAAATTATTTATATATAATTTAATTTAATTTAATTTTTTTTTGGTTAATTAATTTATAATTTAATTTAATTTAATTTAATTAAGAAAAAATTAATTAACTAACTAGTATATTACTAAGCTTTGCGTAAATAAGCGAGTATACTTAGGCCAATAAATAAGCTTTTAGGTTTTCTAAGCTGACTAATACTTTTAGAACTTTCCAGAAATATTTAAATATTACTACTTATTTTTATTATTTTCTTTAATTAATAATAATAAAACTAGATTATTTTAGAAGCTACTATTGCTTATAAACTATTGATTACTAATATTATATTTCTATTATTTATTAGAAATCAGAAAGTTTATAGAATCTACTAGAAAAAAAAAAAAAACTATATATTACTTTGATTTTCTATTAAAAATTCTACTACTACTATTTTAAAGTATAACTTATAACAAAACTATATACTTTTATTTTTTTATACTTAACACTTATATATATAAACTATATATATATTCATTTAAAAATGTTTTATATTACTTCTGCACGAACAAATCAGTTACAAAATAGTCCTGATTTTCAGCTTTCTGAAAATCAACTTACTATTTTTAAAAGAAGCTATTTTATTAAAACTTTAAACGAACTTTAAAAAAATAAAAATAAGCCTCGAACAGTTACTGTTATATATACTTAAAAAAAGTGCAAGTAAGTTTTTTATTTTATTTTATATTATATTATAAAAGAAATTAATAACTAATTATTAAAAAATAGTAAGAAATTTTTAAAACAAAATGTTTTTCATCAAACTAGTAACTATATTACACACTATAAGCGGAATCATAAGCTAGTTTCTTTAAAAATTATAAAAAAAGACTTTAATAGTAAGTTTTTTTCATTTTTAATAAATTAAACATAATTTATACTAACTTATTTATATTATAAGTTTTTAAGCAAGTACTAGTTCAAACGAAGAGCTAGCACTTATTAAACAAGCTAATATAACCGACTTATTTGCAACTAATAAAGCTAAAAAAAAAGCTATTAATTCTTTTGATAATAAAGAATTTAAAACTAAAGTTTTAAACTTTTTATTATCTAATAATTTAGCTTTTAATATATGTTCTAATATATCTTTTAAAGAGCTATTAGAATACTGTAAAAAGTAAGCAATATCTTTTTAAATTACTTATAAGTTTTAAAAAAATACTAATATTTAATAAAAATATTCCTATTATTAATAGAAATATAATTACAAAAGAATTAAAATCTTTATATTTAAGCTTTTTTAATAACTTTAAAAATAAGCTTATTAAACATAAAGAAAACAAAAGCTTTTTTAGCTTTACTTTAAATGCTTAAACAGCATCTAATCAAAATGCTTATTTAAGTATTACTATGTAAGTTTTTTTTTACAACTTATTATTTAATTATATTTAAAAGATTTATTAATTATTTAATAGACATTATATAAGTAATAGCTTTAAGCTAAAGTCTTACTTATTACGAATAGCTAAACTTGAAAATAAGCATTTAAAAGCTTATATATGTCAAGTATTGAAATAAGTATGCTAAGTTGACCACAGTCAACTTGGGGAAGGGAAGCTTGTGCTGTACGCAAGGTCTGCCGAATTGCAGTGGTTCAGGGAGAATTAATTGATTAATTGAGGAGCTCTACAAAAATGCTCAGTAAAAGGGGTGCGACCCTTTTACTGATGACTAAACTATTACATAAAGTATAGCTTATGCTTTACGGGTAAGCTACACTACTAATTTTTAACACTTTTACTTAGCACACTTGTAATAAAGCATATGTTTAGTTTTTATTATTCTTTTACTGTTTTTTTGTTTTTTTTGCTTTTATTTGACTTTAGCGTTTTTTCTTTGAGCAAAAAGCCGTTTTCGTTTTTTTACTAGTTCTAATAAGTAGCAGTACTTTTCGAACGTAACACATTTAAAAAGCTTCGTTAGTTCGTTTGCGGGCATAAACTTTGTAAGCACGTACGTTACTTGTATTCGTTTTTTTTCGGCTAAGTCACGAATATAGTAATAGCAAATATCGATATGTTTCGAACGTTCGTGCAAATAAAAGTTTTTAACTAAAGCTAGCGCTTTTTAATTGTTTTCGCGGATTTTTACGGTTCGCGAAAGTTTTTCGATATACTTTGCGTGTTTTATATCACGAAAAATCTGTGTTAGCTATTAGCTCGTTTTAGCGCATATAGCTATTGCAACGTATTTTAATTTCGTGCTAAATGCCGTTACCGAAGTTTGTTTTATACTTTTTTAAAAAACGAGCTTTTTGTAAAGTATAGCAACGTTGTTTAAAATGTTTTTACGGTTTGTTTTGTTTTTTGCTTAGTCGGCGTTTAAATAAAGTACTAAATTGCGGTTTTTTTTTAGTTCGTATCGCACTTTTTGTATTACAGTAATTCGTAAATATCGCATAAATTTTTTAAACGCGTTACTGTAGTAGTTTGCGAAATTCTTTATAAACTAGCTAAGCTTTTTGAAACTAAAAGTTTTGTTTAAGTAAATATAAACTATACTATATATTAAGCTGCTTATAACTCGTTAGTATTCGTTAACGTTAATTCGTTAGTTATTAAGTTTTGCAAACTGCAAATTGTCGTAGTTTTTAATAAAAGTAAGCTTTTTTTTATAAGTGCCGTGTATAAACTCGTAACGGTTTAAAACAGCGTTTAAATACTGCTTTTAATCGATTTATAGTTTTTTTGTTTTCCGGTTTTAAGTAATTTGTATATTTAAAATTTTTTTAATTTTTTTTAGGTTTTTAGCTGTAAATCGCGAAAAAAAGTAATTGTTAAACTACTCGACGTTAGTTGTTTTAAACACTGCAAGTACTATATCGTCGACGTAAACAAGTAAAATTAAGCCGAGCTGCGCGTGCGTAAACAAGTATAAGTCTGCTAAACTTTAAACAAAACTTTTTGTAAACAAATAAGATTTATAAAGCAAGTTTTAATTTTTTGCGGTTTGTTTCAGTTTGTAAAAGCTTCGTAAAACTCGTAAAATATACTTATCGCAAACTATTACACTGTTAAGTTTTGTTAAATAAATTCTTTTTTAAAAAGCGAATTCGGTAAACGCGTTTTTAATATCGAAGTAATAACACTTTAAATTTTCAGCTGCGATTATAGCTAGCAAAATCCGTAATGTATTTATTCGGACTGTTAGCGCAAAAGTTTCGAAATAGTTTTGTTCGTAAACCTGTAAAAAACTTCGAACAACTAGTTTAGCTTTAAAACGTTTTATTGATTTTTTCGAAATTGTTTTAACTGTAAAAATTTACTTAGTAAAAACTTCGTTGCAGTTTTTTAGTTTAAGTTTTTTTTTTTAAGTTTTGTTAGCAGCGAAAAAAGCAAGTTTTATATTTATAACTTTTCGCTATTACAAGTCGTAATTAGAATTATTTACAGCTTGTTTATAAATTGTAAAAATAGAAATTTCGCCGACAACAGTATTAGCTATTGCTGACTTGTTTGTTTCGATTAAAAAAAAATTAACGAAAAAATCGTTTGTTACAAGTATTAGTATAGTTTTAAAAATCTTTTTTGCAAGCTTTTCGTTATTGCTTTCGACAGTTTAGTTTTTGTTGCGTTTTTGTAAAAAGTATTTTTTACGGCTAAATTCGGCTTGATTTTTTAAGCCGAAATTAAAAAATTAAAAAAGCTCCGGGTTTAATAGTTTATTTTAAAGTAACTTTAAGTTAGTTTTAACAGTCGCTTTAATTTGTAACGTTAAAATAGTACTTTGTTGAACATGTTTATGTAACGTACGGGGTAGCCTTAGGCCGAGGTAGCTGGGCTTGGGGCTCGTTGGTTGGTATAGTATATATGAAATAGACTAGACACTGCTTCTCACTGAGAAGTGAGACGTTACAAGTATAACAAAAACTATATTGCTAAACTATAAAGTAAGTTTTGAGCACGAAGCTCCTAAGCTATAAAACTACGACTACTTATATGCTATGGCTGAGCTGGAGTCTTTTGAAGTCCTTGAAGTCTACATAAACTCCCAAGACTTTTCCAGACTTTATTACGTGACACGGTCGCGGTTTCCAGGAATCAATAAGCCGTCTGCTTTTTTACCCACTTAAAGTCCTAAGACACTAGCTGATTCTGGGACTCACATTTCTAGGATCCTTATTAGTCCTGGAACGCCAGAGCGTCCTAGAGCTTTTTTTCTGAAGCTTTAGCAGGTCCCAGGATTCGGTTCGTGATACTATTCTTTTTCCGCTTTAGCATGTTTTCACGCTTAAATACAAGTAAAGAAATCTCGCGCGAAAAGCATAGCTTTTTTTTTTTTTCACTATGCTACTTCAGCGCACGAGCAGAATTAAAGATCGTAGTAAAAGTTTGTCCGAAAAGAAAATTCGTAAAAAATTTGAATTGGCTGATTTTATCGAGTCTGTCGGCAAAGAAATGTTTTTATGTACTCGGTGTAAAAAAAAAGATTTGAAATGCGTTGCTGATCCAAAGAAAAAGCGTTTAGCGAAGTGTTTTAAATGTATACGAGCAAAGTGTCCTTGCGACACGGACGTTCTTTTGTCCGAGCGCTAGAACTCCGAAGTCCCGCGCTTAGCTGATTAAATGTTTTTCGATCGCTAGTTAGAACGGCTGGATAACGAAAAAGAAAAAGCCTCGGCCTAGGCCCAAAAAGCTATAGCCAAAATAGCCCGTTTTAAAAAACAAAAAGCATTTATTAAAAGTCGTCAAAAAAAGATAGCTCGTCGTAGTCTTCGCTATTTAGAAAAGCTGAATACTGCCGAAAAAAAAAAAAAAAAAAAAAGCTAAAACAAAAGAAAACGAAATGCAAAAGCAAGCTGCCGCTGCTAACGTCGCTTTTGCCGCTAGCGAATCCTATAACGATCTTTTGGCGGGATTCTTTAGTTTTTTAAACTCTTTTTAGGCAAATCAAGATTTTGTTGATAAAACTTTGCTAACAATTTAAAGTAATTAAAGTTGCTTTTAGGTTTTTATGTGTTTTTTGAGTGTAAATAGTCCTTTTATTTAACGAAGTATTTGACTTGCGTTTTGACGTATTTGCAGTTTAGGATTTGTTTTACTTTATACTCGGCGTTTAAGTTAACTAAAAAAATTTCGGTTTTTAGTGCTAGTAAAACGCTCGGTAGTGCTTTTTCGAGCAAAAATACGTAGAATATTAAGTAAATGTTCATGTTTTTAAGCAAATCTAATTTATAGTTCAAAAGTCTTTTGACTTTTTTGATTTTGTATAGTCCCAATTTTTTGTAGTCTAGTTTGTCGCTTAGTTTTTTAGTATTAATATTTTTTTTAAATAAGTAAACTTTTTTTCTTTTTTCAAAAATAAGCTTCTGACTACGTTTCTTGTTATAGTAATAAGCGTTTCTTTCTGCTACAAACTGCAGGTTTTCTGCTAGTTTTTTGTGCAAGTCTTTAATGTTTTAAACTTGAATTCAAGCATATTTATTGTCGATATTCGTAATTCCTGGTTTTTTGTATACTACTGGTTCGTAGCTGTAGTTAGCGAAAAATAGTAAAACTAGTGTTGTTTCTGTAGTCGAACTATTGTATACGAATTGTGCAAGCGGCAATAGTTAAACCCAATTGTTTTGCTTGTAGTTAATGTAGCATTTTAAGTATGTTTTTACTATTTAGTTCATTTTTTTTGTTTAGCTATTTGTTTGCGAGTAAAAAAACGTAAATAGCTTTTTTTTAGCGCTCAACTGCGCTATAAAGCTTGTTCAGAACTTAGATGTAAAAAGTTTGTTTTTGTTCGATATAATTTCTTTTGGTAGCTTATACGAAGCAATTACTTCTTTAAAGAAAGTATGTGCAAAGTTTTTTGCCGTACTTGATTCGCAGTATAAAATGAGTATCATATATTTCGTTAGTCTTTTTACTACAACCAGAATGAAATCGTATTCTACTTTTGTTACTAAATCTTTAGATTTTGAAAACTTAACAACGAAGTCCTAAAATATTAATTTCTATAATGTAAGTAGTATCGGAATTGTTTGTATTTGCCTATAAAAAGCTCGGCGTAAAACTTTGTTCTTAATACAAGTATTACAACTACTGACCACCGTTTTTACTATAGTTCTTAGTTTTGGACACTAAAAAGTTTTCGCAATTTTTTTATACGTTTTTTTGATTTTTTAGTGTCCGTGTGCAAAAAAGCTATATTGTTTCTTAACGAAGCTTTTTTTAATTTTTTTAAGTATATACAGCTTTTTTGTTTTTTTTTGTTAAAAAATCCCGTTATTTTCTTTATTCTTTTCGAAAGTTTTTTCTAGTATTCGTTGTACGCTTAAGTTTCGTTTAGCGCCGTTTTTGAAGCGTATTAACTATAACTCGGTAAAGTTATGTTTTACTGTTGCTGCAATCTTTTTTATATTTAAAACAAAGTTTCTATTTTCGAGCTTTCTGAACAAAGCTGTTTCTTGGTATATTTTGAAGTTTTCGTACTTTAGTTTTCTGCTGAGCGCGTTAGCTTTCGCGTTGTTTGTTCTGCTGACGTGCTTAATAACCAAGTCGAATTTTGCTAATTCCTTAGTTTATTTAGCTAACTTTCGATTGTTTAAGACTTTAGTAGTAGTAAAAGTTCGAAAATTTATATAGTCGGTGTAAATAGTAATTGTGAATTTTGCTTTTTGTAAGTAAATACGCTAGTGCTTTAATGCTTTTACAATTGCAAACAGTTCTTTTTTATAAATGTTGTAGTTTTGTTTTGCTAACAACATTGTTTTTAAAAAGTAAACGACGAAATGTAACTTGTTGTTGTCGTTTTTTTAGAAGTAAACCGTTTTTATTGTTGTATTTAAAGCATTAGTTTCGACTATACTTCTTTTATTTTTGTTATAGTGTTGAAAAATTAGTTCTTTGGCGAATTTGTTTTTGATTTTTTTAAAAGCTGTTTTTTAATTTATTTTCTACTCGAAAAATACGTTTTTCTTAGTTAGTTATGTCAAAAAGTAAGCTAACCCTGAATATTCTTTAATGAATTGTCGGCAGAAATTAGCGAACTCCAAGAATAATTGCACGTTTTTAACGTTGCGTAGTAACTTTTATTTTTGGATATCTCTGATTTTAATAGGATTTATAGCGAAATACTCTGCTTCGACAATATATCTCAAAAAATTTACTTTAGTAACACTAAATCTGCACTTTAACAACTTTAAGCGAAAGTCTACCTGCGCGAATTTTCGCATAACTTGTTTTACGTGTTTTTCGTGTTTTTCCGGTTTTTCCGAGTAAATCAAAATGTCGTCGAAGTAGCATACGACTGTTTTTTATAAGAATTCCTTTAAAATATTCTCGTTTTGCTTTTAGCAAATTGCAAAAGTATTAGTTAAGCCGAAAAGCATAACCGTATATTTTTATAGCCCCGAAAATAGTATAAAAGCTGTTTTTTATTTATAGCTTTTCTTAATTCGTATTAAAGCGAACGAACTTTTTTAATTAAGCTTAGTAAATATTTTTGCTTTAGCTAAACTGTTTCGCAGATACTGGCCGCTAAGCACAAAATATACATCTTTTATCGTAACGTTGTTTAAACTACAATAGTCTACGCAAAGTTTTCTTTTAAAGTCTTTTTTGTTCTTTTTTTTTTTGCGTGCTAGTAGCATATTCGATGCTGCTAGTAATTTGGATTTCTTAATTTATTCTTTCTTTGCTGATTTTTTTATATATTTTTTAAGCGTTTTTAAAGTTTGTGAATTGTGTAACTTCAGTTTTTCAAAAAGTAGCTTTTTTTTTTTTTTCAGATTAATTTTATGATTTTATAGCTAATGTTTTAGCAGAATACGTATATCTTATAAGTTTTTAAACAGCTGTAAAAATTCTTTATATAGTGCAAGTATTTAGTCGAATGCGTTTTTTGCGTTTCGCTGCACCGAATTCCTAAGTTCTCGGAGTTCCGGCTTAAAAAAAGCAGCGTTAGCCTTTTTCTCGTTATGCGTATTCTGTAAGTTACTTTTTACACAAGTGCATTTGTTAAACTGGATACTGTCGTCCGTTTAGTCTATATTTAAGTTGTGCTTTCTAATTTAAAAAGTCCCGAAAATAACGTTATGCTTTCCGATTAGCATAACGTTTAATACTATTTTTTCGGTGTGCTTTTTTAACATAACTATTTTTATAAGCAAAGTTTTTTTCTTGACTTATTTATTTGTGCCAACGTTTTTTTTATTTATCGCTGTTATTTAATACAGTCTTTTTTTGTATGTAGTTCTAATAGCTTTTTTTTAGATATACTCCGTGTTAATATATGTACTTATTGCTTTAGTGTTAATTATGACTTTAGTGCTTTTGCTTTTAAGTTTTACTTTTTTCTTAAACTGGTGCAGTCTTAACATAGCTGCCGCTTGTTTTAGTTTTTGTTCGCGAATAACGTTGCTGTATATAACGTTTAACTATATCCTGTAATCGGGCCTTTTTTTTATTAGCTTGTAAAGTTTATTTTTTTCTAGGTAACTAAGTTCTCGTTTTTTATTTTTTGCGAACATTTTATAGTCAGGGTTTTTAGTTATTTTACACTAAAAGCGGCGCTTTTTTTGTTTAACTATTATTTCCTAAGTATTACTTTTTTCTAAGTGCTGTTCTAGTCTCGAAAGTTTTTTTTTGGCTGCATATTTTTCGATAGTTCTTTTATTTGCTAATTGAAACGCTACACAACGTTCGTTTTCGTATATAACTTCGGCTTTTATGCCGAAAAGTTCTGTGTTTATATTTCTTTTCTGCGGTTTTTCTTAATAGTCGAGCTTTTTTATATCTGTCAGAAAGAACTATGCTCTAGCTTTTTTTTCGAACAAAGCCAACTCTTATTTTTTACTAACTTCTGAATGTAGCTTTAGCGCTAGCGCCGGGCTTATAGTTCTTAAAGCAAAAAAGCCGAGCTCCGAAAGTTGTGTTGCTATTTCTATGTTTTCGAGTTTCTTTTTAAAAAATTCATAAAAAATCTTTCGTGCTTTATACTTTTTTACACGTTTTTTTACGCAAACTTCTTTAACTTAAGTAGTATTAGCCTGTTTTTTACTGCCGTTCTTTTTGTAAAATAAAGCTATATGCCTTTTCTTGCTGCAAGTGTAGCACAGTTTGTTTTCTTTTCTGTACTGTATTTTTTTCTTAGATATAAACTTTTTTTTTCTCGTAGCGTTTAGCTTTATAAGCTCCGGCTAACAGTTTAGCTCTTTTTTTAAGTCACGCTTTCTTTTTTCGTTTTTGTAGTATCGGCGTTTTTTTATAGATTTCTGATTTCTGTGAAAATTACTGATTTTGTTGTTTATTAACACGAACATCTCGATTAATAATTCTATGTTCGTAAAGTTGTTTATTCGGGCGAGTTCAGCTTAAACGTAGACTTTAAGCCTTTTTATATAATAGTTAATCAGAGCTTAAGCGTCCTAGCCGGTTTAAGCAGCGTGTTTCCTGAATTCTGTAGCGTAAGCAATAGTCGTTCTTGTTTGTTGTAAGCTATACAAATGTCGTTTAGCGGTCTTTTTTTCATTTATGTTTTCGAATACGGCTTTAATTGCTTTTTTGAATCCCGACTATTTTTCCAACGCTATTTTAGTAGCTGCTATACATTTGTCGATGTTTTCGTTATACTGGAAATAGTCTTTTAAAAACAGCATAACCTACTTAGCCGCGTTTTTTCTAAAGTAAAAAGCAGCGAACAAACAGTAAGCTTTTTTATAAAGAAACTTGTTATTATTAAACTTCTAATAAATTTCTATTTGTAAAAAAAAAGTCTTAAAATCTTTTCTGTTTTCGTAGTACTTATTTAGCAGAAAGACTTTTAAAGTTTCCGAGACTTCGACTTTAGTAAATTCGACGTCGAGAAGCTCGATATTTCCGTTCTTGTTAGTAGCGGTAGTGTCCGGAATAACCACTTCTTCTTTTGCCTTCTGTCCTGCCGTGCTAGCAAAAAGACTTCCCGTGTTGAATGCTATGTTGTTTAGTTACTTCAAAACCAGGTGCTTAAAGTGTAACGTACGAAGTAGCCTTAAGCCGAAGTAGCTAGGCTTGAGGCTCGTTGGTTAGTATAGTATATATGAAATAAACTAGACACTGCTTTTCACTGAGAAGTGAAACGTTACAAGTATAACAAAGACTATATTGCTAAACTATAAAGTAAGTTTTGAACACGAAGCTCCTAAACTATAAAACTACGACTACTTATATGCTATGGCTAAGCTGGAATCCTTTAAAGTTCTTGGAGTCTACATAAACTCCCAAAACTCCTCCAAACTTTATTACGTGACACGGTCGCGGTTTCCAGGAGTCAATAAGCCGTCTGCTCCTTTACCTACTTAAAGTCCTAAAACACTGGCTGATTCTGGGACCCACATCCTTAGGATCCCTATTGGTCCTGGGACGCCAGAGCGTCCTGGGGCTTCTCTCCTGGGGCCTTAGCAGGTCCCAGGATTCGGTTCGTGACAGTTTAGTAATTAGCTTGTTAAACGTGTTTAATAAAAGCTTAAATTTAAGTTTTAAAATTTTTAACTTTTTGCTAAGTAGCTTGCTATTTGTTTTGTTAAAAAACTCGACTGTAATTAGTTTAGTTGTAGTATTTTTTTAGGTTTTTACAGCTAGTTCGCTGTTTTTTATAAGTTTAGTTGTTACTAGTATTCGAATTTCGAAATTGTTTATAATTTTAAATATTAACTTTAAATCGACAGTTTAAAAAGTAGTTTTTTTTTTTGCTGTACTAATACTAGAAAAGCGCTTTTTTAAAGCTTTGTTTAAAAGTAAATTCAGTGTGCTTTGCAAGCTGTTTGCGCTTTGTAGCTTTAGATTTACTGTTTTTTTTTTAACGTTTTCGTCGATTTGTAACATTTTAGTTTTAATCGTATATTTTAAGTTCGGCGCGTAGACTTTAAGTTGATAAGTTGTATTTTAGCAGTAATTTATAAATACGTTAACACGACTTTTATCGACGAATTTGTTATACTTTTTTTTAGCTGAAAGTAATTTCGAGTTTATATATAAATAGCACTTGCTTTTTTATACGCGAATATAGTCGATCGAAAGCTTTTTACTTGTATAAGCTTTTTCGAGTAAAATTTTTTTGTTGTTAATTATTAGTTTTGTTGCGGTACAATTTTGTAAATATATATTAGTTTTTACAACTTCGTTTTAAAACTTTATAAGCAAGTTTGCTTTTTTAAATATAGCTTTTGCAAAGTTTTCGGCTGTTTAAATGCATTTTTCGGCAATGCTGTTTTAATATAATTTATAAACAACAGTGTATTATAGTCGAATGTCGTTTTGCCGGTACTAGTCGTTTAAAAGCTTTTTTAGTTTTGCGGTATTGTTTGATTTTACGTTTACGACTTTACAGCCGGACTTTAACTTTATTTGCTTTTTTTAAGCTTAAAAGTTAAAAACTATTTTTTGTTTTGTTTTTGTAATTAAAGTTTACATTTTACAAATTGCGTTGTCGATTATTTTAGCGAAGTATTTGTTTTCGCGAGCTGTAATAAAAAAAAGTTCGCATACGTTTACAAATACTAAATCGAAAATATAAAGTTTTTATAGTGTTAGCTTGCAGTTAAAGCGATTTTTTAATTTAGTTAAAGTACAAACTTTACAAATATAGTTAAAAAGTAAAACTTTAATTTTGTTTTTTAAAGTTGTTACTATGTAAAGTTTACGAATTACTTTTTTTTCGAAGTGTATAAATCGTCGGTAATACAATTAGTAACGAGCCGTTGTTTTAGCATTGCAGTTTGTAGCTGAGTTATTTATTATGTTCGTATTTAACTTTTCGGTTGCAAAAAAAGCGCAACAGCAAATTTGCAAGTTCGTAATAAGTTTTTTAAGCTAACTTGAAATTACTTTAAAAAAAGTTGTTAACTAAGCATTTTTTGCTGTAAACGCTGTTTCGTTGTAATTATTAGCGATATTAAAAACTATATAAACTTTATTTGTAAAGCGTACTGTAATAATTGTACAGTTACTTTTTTTGTACTATATGCATTTGTTATTAAAAAAACTTGTAAAACTATTTGCACAAACTTTTTTGTTTAAAAAAAAGTTTACTTTTAGCTTAAAAACGTATAGTACATTTAACAACAAAAAATTTTTTCTACTTTTGATTTGTAGTTTAACCGTATTTATATAATCTGAACTTAACTGCTTTTTTTTAACTTTTATTTTGCGTTTCGGTATTTTGATTAAAAAACGCTTAAAAAAGTAAAGTTGATTAGTTATATAAAAAAAAGTTTCGAAGTTTAAAGCTTATTAAAAATAAAGAATTTTACGAGCGTTCTTTAAAAAAATTGCAGCTGTTTTTTTGTTGTTTAAGCTGTAAATAAGCTTTTTTGAATTAAAGTTTAACAATAGCGCTTTTAAGTTTAACTTAGTTTCGTAATGTTTTTTTTTTATACGTTTATACTTTAGTTTTTAAATACTTTGCTGTTTACGACGTTAGCGCTAAGTTTGTTTTTTTTTGCGGATTGTATTTTTAGCAGTTTTTTTTTATTTGCAGTTAAAAAATCGGTAGTTACAACTATTGTATAACTAGCACTTTAGCTTTTCGGCTTTAAAGTTTGCGCTTCGAATCTCGAAATGTGTTTTGCGATTTGCGAATTGTTAAGCCGCAATTGCTGCAGTTTTAACTTAATTTGCTTTAAGCTAGTTTTTTTGCGTTTGTAAAATAAACAGTTTATTTTAAACAGTTAAACTTAGTTAAGTATTTAATGTCGCGCGAGTTACTACGTATTTTAAAAACAGTTTTACAAGTAAGTATTCGAACAGTCGCTTTTTATTGAAAGCTGTAACTAAAGTAAATTCGGCGTTCGTAACACAACGTTAAAGCTTTTTAAGCTTAATTTAAAAACTTTAAATACTTACATTTAATTTTATTTTGAATGTTGTAAATTTATTTAAGTTTTTGCGACGAGTTTGTAGTCGAAACTAAAAGTATTTAAGCCGCAAGTTTTCTTATTTTTTTTTTACTAATTCGAATTTTTTTATATATTTATTATTAGTAAAATTTACACAAATTGTTAGTATATAAAGTGCTTTCGCAAATGCTATTTTGTGCTTTTTTTGCTTTTTAATATTTTATAACTTTTTCGGCGTTTCGTTTATTTTAGATGTAAAAGCAATTTATACGTATTTTGCTATTGTTTTTTTTAAAACGAACTTTATTTTTTTTTTAATTATGTATAATTCGAATAACTTAAACTATTTTTGCTATATTTTTTAGCTGAGTATTTTTACAAGTCGCTTTGCTTTGCTAATGTAATTTATGTCGAATTGCGCTTAGCTTTTTGTTAAACACGTTTAACGAAGTTCGAAGTAAAAAAGCAAAAAGCTGTCGTATAGTAGCTTTCGTGTTGTAAATAAAGTGTAAAAGCTGTCGTACAGTAATTTCCGGGTTGAAGTTTGTTAATGTAATTAAAATAGCAATCTGTATGTTTTTGTAAGTTCGATTAGCGGTTTGTTGTTGTTTTATTGGCTGTTCGTCGCTTTTTGTGTAGTTTTTACTGTCGTAATAAGTTCGTTGAACTGCAAGTAGTCGTTTTTAGCAGTTTATTTTTATTTTCGATTAGTTTTTTTCTTTTGGCTTTTTTCGTACACTTACAGTACGAACCCGAGCTTATAACTTATTGAAATAAGTATGCTAAGTTGACTACAGTCAACTTAAGGAAAAGAAGCTTGTGCTGTACGCAAAGTCTGCCGAATTGCAGTGGTTCAAAAAGAATTAATTGATTAATTGAAAAGCTCTACAGAAGTGCTCAGTAAAAAGGGTGCGACCCTTTCACTGATGACTAAGCTATCACATAAGGTATGGCCCATGCTTTACGGGTAGGCTACACCACCAATTCTCAACATCAAGTTTTATTAAAGACTTTAAAAAACTTTAATATTAAGTATAATATTAAAAAGTAAGTAATAATATCTTAAGTGTTATTATAAAGAATTTATACTAATAATTTTTATTTAGTATTACTAGAAATAATGCTTTTTCTAATAATACTTTTTTATTAAGCTTTAAAAAAGCTTACGAATTAAAAGCGCTTAAATTTTAAGAAAATATAGTTTGTTGTGCACATATGCTTAATATAGCCGTTCAAAATATATTAAAGTCTATTATTAAAGTATTTAATAATATAAATAATAATATATTAATAAAAGCTATAAAAAACGATGAATTACAAAAAAAAAAAAAAATTTTAAGTAAGTTTTAATTTATTAATTTATACTTTTTATTAATAATACTAATATAATTTAATAAATTTTACAAATATTAAAACATTTTCAATTTAAGAAAAAATCAGACTTATTATAATAGCTTTTAAATATAGCTATAATAATAAAGCTGACTTAAAAGCTTAAATTAAAACTGCTAATATTAAAAAATATAATATACCACAGCTAAATAAATAATTATTTAATTTTTATTATTATTAGAAAATATTTATTAACTTATTTTTAAATAATGCTACTCGGTAGTTTTCTACTTATAATATAATTAATAATTTTCTTATTATTTATAAGCCTATTAGTATTGTTATTAACAATTCTAATTATAAAGCTTTTAAAAATAAAAAATTATTAATTACAAAAAAAAAAGAATTATATTTAAAATATACTTTAAACATATTAAAAGTATTTGTTAAAGCTACAAATAAGCTACAAACAAATACTTATCTAACTATATATTATATAATTTCTATTATATATAATATATATTTACAGCTAGAAAAATTACAAAAAGAATTAAAAGTAAGTTTTTTTTAATTAAACTATTATTAAGTATTTTACTAATATTTTCTTAGCGATATTCTATATTTAAAAAAGCAATTAACTTAGAAATTGCTAAGCTACGAAAATATTATTCTAAAAAACAATATATTAGCTTTACTATCCGAAATAAATCTTTATATATAAGTTTATTATTAAATCCTAAAATTAAAAAAGAAAGCTTAAAAGCTTTAAACTTTAATAAAGGGCAAATAATAGACTTAATGCAAGTATTAAAAAAAAAGTATTTCTTGTAAGTAAATTTTTTAATATTAAAAGTTTAATTAAATTATTAACTATTTAATAAAAAAAAATCAGACTATTATAATAGCCTTCTTGAAAATTACTCTAGTAAATTTTTTCAACTAAAAGATTTAGATATATATAGTAATAAAGAAAAAAACGATATATATTTAAAAGCTAGTAAAAATAATATATTAGAAAAACTTGATTTATATTTTCAAGAAAAAAGATTTAGTAAACAAGTAAGTTATTATTCTTTTTATTAAATAAATAAATAATATTATACTAATTATCTTTAATAAGTAAAACCACTAGCTTATTGGAAATTAAATGAGTCTAATTTTCCAGTATTAGCTAATATAGCTAAGCGCTATTTAGCTATATTAGCTACTAGTGCTTCTAGTAAAAAATTCTTTTCTCAAAAAGAATTAAATATTAATAAACAAAAAAATAAACTTTCTAAAAATACTTTTAATAGTATTATGTGCTTAAAAAGCTGGAGTATATTAAAAAAAGAAGAAAATACTAGTAAAAAAGCTAGTATAGAAAAAAAAGCTAGTTTTATATATTAGTTATTTATATTTAGTTTATATTTTAGAAAATAATTAAAATAATTAAATTATAATTAAATTACAACTTAATTATAATTTAATTTAATTAAGTAATCCAGTTAATTTAATTTTAATTTAATTTAATTTAATTAAATTTAAAAAAAATTAATTAACTTAATTTTTTCATGCAACACTGAAACTAGCACTTTAGAGTGAGCTCTAACGGAAGGATGTAATTGAATCCTTATTCTTAGTATTCTCTCCAAGGGCAGGCTTATTTATAGCTCAAAACTGTTGGCGTTTGCTTCTAAGTACAATCCCTTTTTTTTTTGGAACTGTTTTAGGAAGATATCAGGCAGTATCTTTTACACTAAAGCGCTACAAACAATCAGGACGTGGCGGAGTTTATACCTAATAAACACAGAAATGCGCTATTATGGTCTATTATTGTAATAATATCATCCCTTGCTCAAGGAAATTGAGTATAGTCTCAACGAGTTCTCGCCAAAATTTCTGGAAAATATTTTAAATTCGAGGTACGGCGGATTCACTAAAGGAGTAAAAGTATCAGGTCCAAGCCTGAAGGGTGCAACCAAGCCAGCGCATGTAGAATGGCTTCGACTATAGCGGTATCAAGACAGTTAAAAGAGCTGTATAAAGGTCCATTGTATTCCGTATCTAACTATTCAAAACACAGCTAGTCATCCCATCATATCCCACTTGTAAGGGTGCGATTCACAGGCCATTTCCAACTCTTTCCTTGTTTGTTCGTCTAATCAATCTTCGAGCTCTGCCCATTATACAAAAACTCTAAAATAGTCCATACCACAATCCTTCATCATAAATCGTAGGGAGCACATATAAGTGGATATTAACAAAAAATTGCTGCTATAGGGCCATAACACAGTTATATCGCATGTGTCTTCCATTGCTACGCCGCTGCACGTTGAAAAATGAAGCGCTGCATAAAGGCTTGAAATTGCACCGAGAATTAGATGAAGGGGCTCGCAAATATCCAACACGGTGTCGTTAGTTCGAGTTTTATAACTCTGGAGTTAAAAGGCCTGCGAGGCACAGCAAAAAAGCGTGCTGACAACATGTTGGAATTTACCATGTCTGAAGAGAATGAATGTATGAACTCCGAGATTCGAAGTCTCCACTAGTTGAGCTGTTTTGGGATCTCAGATGTGATTGCCCGACATGGTCCCTTCACATTACGCGCCGTTGTCTGGTGGGATCTGAGCCATCTAATATTCAGTCATATTCCATATTTCTCTATACATTCAAAATCCCATTCCAAGCCATCTCTCGTACACGGCAGTCTCAGATTTTGCAATCGCTGGGACCATACAATAATTTCACCATGAAGTTACGACATCTTCTGCTTTGCTCCATTGCCAGTCTCGTATGTATAGCTTCAATATCATCTCATTGTCTTAGACGCGCCGAGAGCCTCAAATACTGACAGACTTAATTAGTATGTCCTGGCGTTGGACAATGCCGTGCCGTAGGAACTGCAAATGTTCTATCAGGTCTACAAAGCAGAATGGATGGCGGGAGTTAATACTCCTGATAAAATCAGATACATAGCTAGCAGATGCAAGCTTGTTAAAAAAGACGGCATCCCGGCTAACAGTGATTTCGATGCCGGCGCTCTTGCTAATGGGGTCGTTGGAATGTGTTCTTTTGACGGCTTCGTCAAACATATCGGTAGCCAAAAAAGCCTTAGAGACTGACGATTAGATGCACTCGGAGATAAATAGGACTTTGATGCAGACTATAAAGCAATCGACGCTAAATTCAAACTTGCTGTAACGAGTTTGGGCGAGCCCGTCCAGTATGACTTTACAAACCTTCTACCGAAGAAGGAGTTCACTGTAAAAGGCCTGTTCCTTTCAAGCCAGTCACCGAACTCGTGTACGACGCACCATATGCGGCGCGGCAGTTTGCTGCCAAATCTAATGATGCAGGCAGGATTCAGGCGGTGGAAGGTATGGCAAGAAAAGCCGCGGAATACGCAAGAATTGCAACGCAATTTCGAGCACTGGATACTGCCAGATATGCAGGGCGTGACGTGAACACTTTAATTAATGATGCACGCAGGACGGATTCATCGTATCCAATTACAAGGATAAATAAGAACGTTCAAATACTCGCACCCGCTCCTTTCACAGGTGCAATACAGGGCAGCCCTAACGAGGTTGACTTTGAACGGACACTCACTGTGAAATCAGACGGCACCGCCAATGGAGCTACCAAAAGGCAACGAAATGGATTCAGAGCTCAGTTCACCACGGCACAGGCCCGCGGGGCAGCGGAAGAGGTTTTACATCGCAACGTCATAGAGTCCCTCCACACGATGATAGAAGACATCTCAGCAAACAGGGCTCGATCGTGTAGCCTGGGGAGGATGCAAGTCTTGGACTTTGTAGAAGTCGCCAACGAAAACAACAAGAGCCGGCATGGTTTCATGGCATTGGATGATAGACTTGTGGGAGTCAGCGTGGTTTTAAAAAGCTAGTCTGCGAGCGTTCAGCAAGTGGTAGATAAAGCAAGGATTTGAATGGATATTCCATTTCTCCGGTGTGTGAACAGCAAAATGTGTTGACGATATTTGTTGTCTTTTTGTCATGTAATAGTTTTGAGTAGTAATATATTGAATAGTGAAGTGTGATATTTTTAACAGGTCCGGTCTAATAATGAATTGGATGTGGATAGAAAACGACTGAAATCTGAAGGGTGTGGTTTAATGAATCTGGTCTGATAATTTGAATGGAATGTAGATGAGAAGAATGATGAAAACAATTGATTTTGTTTTCGGCCTTTCATGGGTCTTGAGTATAGTTTCATCAGAGATTCACGTGTTTTCCAACGAAGCCATCGAAATATTCTCTCATTTTCATGTAACGTTCAATACATTATCTGTCTGCGGTGCATTAGGGGGTGCTGATCATGGATCGAACTGTATTCTGAAAGCATCAAATGTCATGTGTGGGAAGTTAGCACGTCGTTCCCCCTCCAACATGTCCACGAGCCGTCTCTCGAGTTCCTCTTCCCGCTCGACTTTCTCCGCTTCCGAGAGAAGGCTGGTCCATGCCTCAATATACGGGCCTCCCATACGCCGTTTACTAGGATTTAAAAGCCCGTATGCTTCGAGTCGCGCATTGCTCCAGATTGCAAAACCAAGTCGGCGGAAAGGAGTAAATTCAACGGCTTCCAGAGGAGGTCTATGCGTATTGTAGTAACTAAACCCTCCGGTATCTCCACTCAACTCAGCGAAGAAACGCCCTACGCGAAGTCAGTTAACCATTCTTTCACAATGATAAGACTCTCATGATGCAATTGAAAGATACAAGCATGTCCTTACATGTATGGGATGTGTAAGTTTTGTCCAAGCATACGCAATCATCAATAGTCCCTGGTACGGGAAAGCCTTCCCATTCTTTCCTAAGTGCCCAATACTTTGTCTCGCTGATCACCTCTGACACTTCCTGGTTGTACTGTCTTACAGACTCTAACAGCTCGTCCTCGAGCACGGTGTCCTGCCCGCTTTCCTGGTCCCATTCCAGCAAGAGCACAAGGTGTAAGTCTCGTGGGTGTATATGATCGAATGGCATCACTTCAGTATCTAATATATATGCATCAAGATTATCATCATCATCATCATCATCATTTAGCCAGATTCTACATTCCCTCAGAAAGATGATCCGCGAGGCAAGCATCTCGGCTTTGATTTCACGCAACAGTTGCATACGCCAGTATGCTCGAAGTACACGCTGCTGCTCAAGCCATGAAGGAGGACCGATATCCTGCACAGGGTAAAACAGTTCGACGTTGTCTACTTTCTTTGCCCATGGGCTTACATCGAAGTCTTCTATGTCCTCGCTGGCGTATGGCCTGTCGTATGAGTAGCCAGCCGAGTGAAAGGGTCGAATCGGCCGAAATCGCGCTAGGTAGAAATCTAGACAGCCGAAGGCTAAGTGCTGAATTCTACGACTAGACACGAGAATCCCACGCAAGATTGAGGGAGATAGGTCCTTGGGCAAGCAAATGGCTGGATGTTCCCAGTCTGGCTTGCCTGCGGAGTTATTGCGATGGGGAGTTGTTTCGTGCACCACAAATTTTTTGAATGTTTCAAATTTCTCAAATGTGTCGTAGTTGTAAACTGTGGAAGGCAACGCACTAGCACGGATGAGTGCAATGATGCGAATCAACGCAGCGGAATATTTGTGCGTGGTGCCGTTTTCTAGGATTGTTTCAAAAATGGTGGCACTGAATATCTTATCGTCAAAGACGCGGAATGCAGCCGGTGATGCTCTCAGATAATTATCTAATGATTCAAGATCTGGTAAATGAAATAAGATAGGAATGAGTATTTCTGGGTGTAGAATCTCATGGCCCTTCAGCTCCTTAGTGGAGGAGGACATTTTTTCAAAATCAAAAATTGCGAGAAAGTAATGAAAGTGAAAGATTTTTGGTTTTGGTATTTTTGAGTCATTAAAGCACATTACAGTACAACTTCCAACAAGCTTAACAGGGGTCGACAGCATTTCTAGCGAAATCCCCGACGTTCCCAAATACACCCCTACAATTCTAAATTTACAAAAACGCACTAACTGAAAATCTTAATAAACCTTATTTCAGATTTTAAGTCAAAATATTAATTATATACCTAAGTCGGAAAAACAGTTATCGTGCGACCGGTGGCTAGAAACACCAACAGTAGACTGCGGAATAGGGGCCCATGGGCTGGGCTTTTAAAATCTGGGCCCAACCCATAGGGAGGAGTAGCGGAGGGAGATATTTATAACGTGACAGACGCAATCGCGCTCTTTTATATCAAACATTCACCAGGACCATAAATCATTCCGATCCAGTGTAAATATTTCTACCTTGAATATATTGGAGCCTGCTCAGTGTACCCGCACATCCGTGGCAAGCATGTCAAAAATACGGTCTACCACCCAACGATAACCGTGCGGAAATGCCCCAGATCACCAGGGGCAGGGTAACTCACCGCAAATCACAGCTACCTAACAGTTGACTCTGGTAGGGAATCTGATTCTCGTCAAAACCGTGATAAAGAAGACGCCGAGCAGGACTTACTACTATTACTCGTATGAAACTGAGAAATACTCGGGTATAGATCTACGAAAACCTGTTCGAACTTTCAGACAAGAACTGAACAAAGAAAAGCTTGGGATCCGAAATGTATAGCAGCTATATGTAACAAGAATTAGAAAATATTTCCACAAAAGCAACCTTGACTAAAAGGATTGATAAGCGCTAAAGTTTGTAAAACAATTGCTTAAGAATCTGAATTCAAAACTTCAAAATCTGAACATTTGAAATTATATCAGTGATCTTAATCTTTTTTCCAGAAGAGTTCAATGGAAAAGCATTTATTATTTGCTTGAAATTAATATCTCAGATTCGAGATTTTAGTTCCCAGGAAATGATATTATAGAACTAAGAATGGTTTATTCTAAAGAGACAATTTTTACGCATCTGAAAAATACGGCTCCTACAAAATAAATATGTTCGCCAGGAAGATCTGAGGCGGTTGTTACTCTGGACCAGGTAGTTAGCCCAGTTCTCCTCCGGCCGCCGTGCCGCGATTCGAGCATACTACATCGAAACAATCCATTCCGAGGTTGAGCTAGCTCGATTTGGGATATCAAAATTGTGAATTGAAAACTGCTGTTTTCAGCTAGTCTGCTAGAGGAGTAACCCGGGGAACAGTCTCCCCTGGGGTACGCTTAACCATACCCCTCCTTACCTGTATCGTTGCGCTAGTTTACCCCGCGGCTTCCTTGGTAGTGTATTTCGGCCGCCCAGGAGATTGAAATGCTTCATAGTCATGCTTATAGAACACCAATTTCCTGGATATTGGGCAGCTCCAAGGCTGAGGTAGCACCTACTATCACGGATTCACGCGGGGATGTTACAATACCGTCACCTTGAAGCACCATACTCACGATCTATCCAGCCTTGCTACTGCGCCGGCCCTCAATCTGGACAGCGAACTCCGACTGATTACCGAACTCGGAATGTACATCCTATCCCTTATCCCCAAACGCGCCCGTTCCATCCTCCTTATCATCGTCCTGGTATGGATACTTTACATCTATTTCAACAAGCTACCGGACTTCAAACCGGTACACGAATATTTACGCTTTCAACACGATTTACACCTCTTGAATAACACGGTGAACGGCCAATTTGACCCTTTGGGTAGGGGACCGTTCCCTGCTGGCGGCGCGTGGTTGGATCTCGCTGGGTTTCGGAAGGGCGATGTGATGGCTTGGGAAAGGCTGGTAACGTGGTGGCGGAGATGCCGGGGCGTTGGCGAGTGGCGGAGACGAAGTTGGGACAATGATACTACGTATATTCCGGTATTTGAAGAGAAATACTGGGATAAGGCGACGGGAGAATGGAGTGGAGAATGGGTGAGATATACAGGCGATTTGAGTCGAGTGAAGCAGACGCGTGCGAAGGGTCGGGCAACGGACATTGCTGGGAACGAAGGAAAAGTCACGGTGAGCTTTCAGGACATGGCAGGTTTGGAGATGGAAGTCTTCGCTAGCCACGAGGTGGCGGATGAGATGGGCTATGTGGAGGAATTCCATTTGAAGAGAAATGCAAGGCTCGTTCGAGAGGCTGCTGCTACTCTTATGATACAGGGCGAGAGCACGGGTAATGAAGGCTTGCATGTGGATGTATACGGAGTTCATTGGCCTCGGGTTGGCGTCCTCCTTATGACAACTACAAGTGTGAACTTTGCTGGGATCATCGGACTGCCACATTTGAGCTTAACTTGGGACTATTTTACGGCCAGTCAGAGGTTACTGAGCTATACGGTAGGCAGGACACCTGAGGGAAAGAAGGCTATCTCGTTCGAAGACGGTACTCCACGAACAGCAATCCTGGGTACTAAACAGATTGTGCCGCGTTGTCAATATACAGTCTACATACAGATGCATCCAATTGAGAAGCAAAATATGTGGATTAATATAAGCGAAGTCAAGAGTGTGCCAAGTTGCAAACATCACTATACTTCGTTGGGGAATACAGAGTCGCCAATCTCTATAGCTATCTTTTCACCAGACTGTGGGTTTATTTTAGAGACAAAAGGGCAGCGGTTAGGCTTTTCCATGGCTGATAAGATGTATTTTGAGTGCAAGGAGCAAAATGAGACTTGACGGTACTTCCATTTTAGGTGGATTGAAGGACATAGTTAATCTGAGGAATTCATCAAGGCTTATTCCCTTACTTCTAGAAGGCAGACTTGGTGAGCTCCATAAATAGGAATTTTGGTTGTCGAGGGTTGGGAAGTCTTTGACCAATTATTCTGCTCTTCTCTTGTATCTTTGTAACTGTTGCATAGTAAATAACTTGCCAGCATGGCCAACATCTCCACCACCTCTTAAAAAGAAGAAACTGGCTCCAAGACACTTTTGACTAAAGTTTGATAAACTACATGAATAGAGAGTTAATATTAAACTTCTCTAATACCAAAAACCCCAACTTAAATTCTAATAAGAAATCTACCTCATTCTTTCTCTCCCCTAATCCTTACGACGTTGTTGGTCAAAATCCCCGATGCGACGATATGAAACCAACATGGAGGGCCTGTTTATCCTTGGCATTAAGTAGAGCACCGCTCTAAGCTAGTTCATAACCCCTTCAGCATCTGCGACAGTATCTCTAAAATTGTTCACCTCAGACGTTAATCTTGAGTTTTCGGCGTCTAAATCTGCGATCCTAATATTTAGTACCTTTCCTATATAAGTTACGTGTGTATTGACTTACTTTTCAAATATCTGACTTATGCAAGTGCCTTTAATGGTGCACGTTGCAATATATCCATCTACCGTATACGCAGGTAAAACACGTACCCTGTATCTTGATCGAAGACAGCGTTGAGCTGCTCAAACACCTTTATTTGACCATACGTACGATCGCCGGTTCGATCTTCGCTGCCGCACTCATCTACGCATACGATTTGGTCTGCTGTACCCTTGTAAAGAATCCAACCAAGCAGTACGCAACTCCTGGTTTTGCTGAGCAGCTTCTACCTTAAAGCTTCTTAGGAGTAATCTGTATCGGCGAAGGTGAAGAAAGCCTCAATGTGGGGGTTGCGGGGAAAAGGATTTCGGAAGGATGGGAGGATGGGAGGATGCCGCTTGTTTACGAATTTCTTTCGGCGTCGGAAGGAATAAGTGGATCGATTTGGATGTAGGATCGTTGAGACCGGGAGGGTACTGTTTAGGGCGGCTTTGCGAAGTAAAAGAAAAGTTATAAAAGTTGAGTTGTGCGGTGATGCTGTGTTTGAGATGTTAAGGTTGTGTGTGGGTAAAATGCGGTACTGGGTGAAAAGGAGGTTGATGCCTGTTTTTGTTACATATAAGTCGTTGTTTTTTTGGTTTAACAAAAAACTGTTTATAATAACATTACAAAATATAAAAAATTATAAAGAATTATTCAATTTCACTATGTCTAACTTGAAATACGCTTACTAGCTGAAAGCTTTTGTTACTTAAACTAACCCCCCCGCAAGAGCATTAAGGAATAACAATGGTGTAGGTCCCAGGAGCAATAACACCCCAGGACCCTCAAAGCCCTGGAGGTCGTTTTTAAAAGCATGAGCTCGCCAAGTGGCCACCGAAGGTTACTCCGCCAAAAAAAAAAAAGGGATGCAAAACATACAACAGTAGGGATTCGCTGGTGGTCACCCACCCAACTACTAGTCTACCGATCTGAGGCTTATGTATGGCAGAGCGGACGGGATGCCCAGTTCTCCTCAGTCTATGGTCGTATGTAACGGTCAATGGCTGAACCAAGATCTTATGTAACGGGCGAGCCTTTCTGAAGAACCTTTTTGGGAGTTTAAGTTAACCGGCCCCCGCGCCGACGCTCCTGATTCTCTCCAATTTTTGATTTTTTTTCCCTACGGGGAATTCCTTGGTTGGTTCTCCACGTTAAGTTTTCTAGTAATGCTACCCAGGACAAGACTTTAATCAGCAACTATAGGCCCTTCCTATTTAGGCCCCGGCTGTGGAGGTCGAGTCACCTCTTTCTCCTGGACGAAAGCGTGCGATATTCTTGAATAAAATGCCTCTAATCTTGTGGTCTCTATCCTTTGCACTCCGTTAGGAAAAATCGGGGTCGACTTTTTTCATGTTTTAACACAATCTTAATTCAAATATTCAACATTCACTTCGGTGAATTTGGGGCAGGGTGAGTCTAGAGCTTTTAAACCTCTTTATTTGCGGTATATTCATCCCTCAATAGTTTCTTACGTTTCCCAATGAAATCTAAAACTATCTCGAAGCGCGAATCGTTGTTTTTAGTTATAGTAAGCTTACAAACTCCTTGAGCCGAGCAAAGCTTTCGGCTTTGAAGACTGCTGAAGCGGCTTCTTTTAATAGTTAAAAGTTATGATTTGAATTGTAATGGAAAGTGCGGTCAGTATCGTGACAAATATTATGACTATAATTGCACAGTGGATGCGGCTTTACTATTTAGATTCCACTCGAAGAAGGAGGCCTGATTATACGGAACCCACGATTCCACCAAGAATGTGCAGCCCGCAGGAAACCCAACCCCTATCGATAAGCCAAAAGCTGATTCCTCGCCGCGTGCCTCGCGAAGTGCTACAGGAACTCGCAGTGCGTGAACTACACCTTCGAGTCCGGGGTCTGCAAGCTCGTCGCCGCTCCCAGCGCTAAAACGCGTCATTAACAGAATGAGTCCCCAGGTACCGGCTCGAACACTGGTTCTCAGCCTAGCAACTTATTTGGTAAACGCCTACTAGCTGGCTCTGCATCTACCATCGCCACGCTTGCGGTAAATGATCTAACTGCGTGGCTTGCTGTCTCCAGGATTAAGCCTCTTGAAGGCTCCATGCTTCATTTGGTTCAGTGAGGTGGTAAGTATCGGATCCAATGATATTTAGTTTCAGGAACGGAAGAACTGTCCAGTCTGTCAGGCTTCTTGTTATCATGAGCTTTGTTGAGTGGTATAGACTTATCGAGATATATATTCCTTAGCCAAAATGAAAAAACTTTATCGACCTTGGTCCATATTCCACCATGCCTTCGAACAACTTAGCTTCATCCTTTTTAGTTAGTAGTTGGCACTTAGGACTAGCGCTGCGATAATCTTCTCTTAAGTACCGTACAATACGGAGACTCCAGAACTGGTCAGTCATAAATGGCGCCTGCAAATAGCACGTGCAACGTGACTTGTTTAGGACTGACCGCTTCTTTTCTCATAAACTCAAAACCTTTCCACGTAATCACTATAATTTGCGCCCACAAATGGGCCTTCACTCACTCTCTCAGAGCGTGGATGATTAAACCAGTATAATAAAAGAATGACGGCCCAGCCTTCTTAAAATACAATTTTTAGAAGTCTGATATTCATACATTATCACAATGTTTATCCCTGTTGAAGACATGCTTTGCCACGCCTATGCAGCCCATGTTTTCACCAGCAACAACCTGGAAGACATTGTCGTCCTGTGCTCCATCTCTGGCGTCTTGAACTACTTGCAGGCTTCCCGGATTTCCGCGGGTCCCTCTGCCTCACACATGCAAGTGTTTAGCTCCATACCGGCCATGATTCTTTGGTCCTGGACTAACCTTTTCCTCTTCAATCTGCACAACCAGTTGGGTTTGTGAACTCCTGTTTGATTTTTGTTACTGTTACTGTAGGCTTCACTGCCCCAACCTAAACCTACGTCGTCATTGCGCAATTCTAACGGTTTATTTCACAGGTATGTATAGCGCATAAGTTTGCTGAAGGTGGACCGTATGCGAGGATTGGATGCAGACCGATGCATTATATTTTCAATGACTCGTATACAACGTTGTATATAACGCCTTAACTAGCTGCGGAGGCAGCCGCTGCAAATGTTATGCATATGCTTGCCATTGGAACCAACTGGGTAATTGTTGGTTTCGTCTTATTATTGGTTATGCAATGTTAGAACCAACTAGATAGTTGTTCATCGATCCTGGAATCGACTAGGTAATTGTTGGTTTCTTCTTCTTATTAATCATGTAATGTTAGAACCAACTAAATAATTGTTCATCGATCTTAAACCAAGCAGCTAATTGTTTGTCCCTTCCCAATACAAAGTCGCGGCAAAAGCAAGTAGACGCAAAAAGTTTGCGCCTATGTCTGTTGTATAAGATTAAGTGACCCAATAGCAGACTCGTATTTTTACTTTGAAGGCTTACTATTGGATCGCAGCTTGCATAAACTGACATGGGTGCGACCTTTTTGCCCCCTACCCTGCCTAACATTGGCATCCCTTGAGCTAATAAGAAGAAGAAATCAACAATTACCCGGTTGGTTCCAATAGAGTAAGTGTTGAAGCCCGTTGCAACTCTGCAGCTCAACCACTTTTCGCCACCTTGGTATGAGAAAAGAAATCGAAAGCAATAACGGCTGGTTAGTCTTTGAAAACGGCCTAGCTTACATTAAATCGAAACTTTCATTATTTAACCGTTCGAAATTCAGGCAACAAAGTCAGGAATCGAAAACTTCCCAGAACTTCAATTCCTTTCAATCCACGGAGCAACCCGCTGCGCTGTACATACTATACAGCATGAGATCTACATATGACTTTATTATTATTGGAGGCGGCACAGCTGGCCTCGTTGTTGCCAACCGTCTTTCTGAGGACCCAAGCCAGCGTATTCTGGTCCTTGAGGCGGGGTCTGATCAGAGCAACGATCCACGCGTTAAGATTCCTGCCTTTTACGAGGCCTTGAAGGGTTCGGAAGCGGATTGGGCATTTCAGTCAGAGCCTCAGGTACGTATGCCCAAACAGTTTTGCTTATTCCCCTGACTTTTCCTCCGGGGTCGATATAATGTATACTTTTGATTAATAGTGATACAAGCTTAACCTTAAGGAAAGGGTTATCTCTCTGCATCAGGGTAAGGCCCTCGGAGGTTCAAGTGCGACCAACGCCCATGTCTTCGTGCCTCCCGCCAAAAGCCTCATCGACGCCTGGGAAACGCTCGGAAATAAGGGATGGAACTGGGACGTGCTAAAAGACTACTATTCTAAGGCGTATACGTCACCGTCGGTCGACCCGGCCCAGGAGCATACGCTCGGAATCGACAACTGGACCGCTAGAAACGACGGCGCCAAGGGCCCTATCCAGACTTCCTTCTCTGGGGACTCGTCGCATCCCATACGCAAGGCCTGGGCCGAGACGCTTAAGACGAGCGGATACCATATGACACAAGACCCCTTCTTGAATGCGTCCGTTGGTGGTTTCAGCGCTTTAGCCAGTATCGACCCCGTGACCAAGGAGAGAAGCTATGCAGTGACGGCGTACTACAATCCCATCAAGTCCCGGGAAAACCTGCATGTTATTACCAATGCTCTAGTCGAGAAGATCCTGTTCGAGGAGGTAGAAGGAGTTCTACAAACCACCGGTGTCCAATACAGATATCACAACGAGACAAAGACGGTGGCTGCTAGTAAAGAGGTCATACTAAGCGCGGGTGCCCTGCAGTCCCCTAAAGTTCTCGAGCTGTCCGGAGTCGGCGATGCAAGCTTGCTACAAAAGCACGGCATCAAGGCCGTCATGGACCTGCGAGCCGTCGGCGAGAACCTTCAGGACCACATTGTTTGCGGTGTCGCCTTTGAAGCTGTTGATGACATCGACACGCTCGATGCCCTCGTCCGACAAGAGCCCGAGGCGCTGAGACAGGCTATGCAAGACTACATGACAAAACAGACCGGTTTGCTGACCTCTGTTGGCGTCACCACGTATGCGTATCTCCCCGTGATTGAACACCTATCCGGAAAGGGCCGGGAGGACTTGAAGAGTCTTCTTGATCAGTACCGTCCATCTGCAGGTGATAATCTGCCCAGTGACAAAGCCCGCACTCTAGCATACTACAACCTCGTTGAGCAGACTCTTCTCAACCCCCAGCAGCCATCGGGCGCCTTCCTCACCGTGCTGGCTCAGAATACGCTACCAACCAATCCTAGCTCTAGCTCTTCGACAGGACCATTACTGGGGAAGTTCCTCACCCTCGGTACTATGCTGTCCAACCCCTTATCCCGGGGCAGCGTGCATATTGCGTCGGGCGATGTCTTGAAACCGCCTATCATCGACCCTAACTACTTTGCCCACCCGCTCGACATTGAGGTCTTGGGCAGACACATGCTGCACCTGGAGACGCTCGCGTCTCCTCCTTCCCCATCATCTCCTGGGGGCTTACACTTGCTACTTAAGCAGCCCCTCGTCCACCGCGACCCAGCCTCCCGACTCGCAACTTTGAAAGACGCCGAGGAGTATCTGCGTACGAATGCCATTTCCATGTGGCATATCGCCGGGACCTGTGCGATGCTGCCGCGGGAGATGGGAGGCGTGGTGGATGCGACGTTGAAAGTGTATGGGGTAAACGGGTTAAGAGTGGTGGACGCGAGTGCGGTGCCGCTGGTCAGCACGGCAAATCTGCAGGCAACTATATACGGGTTTGCGGAGCGGGCAGCGGATATAGTAAAAGAGGAATGGGGATTGAAGTAGATTTATTGAGAAAATTTAATATTCTACTAGCTAAAATACCACACATTCCGACCGTGTTTAATTTAGGATAAGAGCGTATATTATATTTTGTGAAATAAAATTAATCGGGGCCTTTATAAATTAATTTGGTATTTCAGGCAAACTTGTAAGCAAATAAACAACAACAAGATAACAAAGGCCAAAAAAGGTCAAACAGTTGTATAAAGTGCTTAAGGCTGTAAATACACGTGATACTGATGATGCGGAGTGATAGCTTACATAATCTGTGGCTCAGAAGAGCTGGGCACCGGCTTTACCATCCATCAGAGCCACATCCAATCTGCCCAAGGACGTAATAGCTGTGATTAAATTCCAGCAATGCTTCGTAGAACATTACAAATAGCTTAACTCGGGAATCTACTAAGCAAAATGGCAGCCTCCAAGGCATAACCTGTCAATTCGTACCACCCAACCAATGCCGTGTTGCCTGAGCCTGCCCCTCTCAGCCCCCAGTTGACGTGAAGCACAATCAGCATGATACCCCATCACTAACAACCAGGAGATGAAACAGCTTACCCAACGCCTGACTTATTCCTTTCGCATCATAACAACATCATGAAAAGCAAAGAAAGGGATGAATTCGGTACTGGAAATCCTCCTCTCCATCATAAACTGCCGCGAAGGAAGAGAGAGGGATTTAAAGCTGTTCCTTCTAGAGGTCACACCGCAATCCCACCACCGTTATCATGACCCCCCACCGCTTGGAGGGCCACACCCGTCTTAACTGTTACGCTGAGGATTCCGCCCCGTGCATCATCTCACCACTCAGACGTGGCCGTTGACGTCTCAGCCATGCGCATCTGCGTCTTGGCGCCGGTTGCGGCACAGCCTTTGCGACTCCTTCTTAATCTCCTTCAGCCTCCTCTTTTTCGAATCCAAAAATCCAAAAATCCAACAACCTAATCCATTGTTATCAAAATTAATCTTATTAGTGATAAGCATAATATGTCCAAGACCAGATTCAGCGGTGTCAAGAACGTAGCGAACGTTGCGAAGAGTGTTTTTGTGCCCAGGCGATTAAGAAGCGGTTCTAGAAGCAGTACTACGAGTCGCCGGACGAACAGTGTTAGAAGCTCAAGAACGAATTCAGGCTTGAGCGGGTTGGGAATTGTCGGCATCGATTTATAAGCCGCGATTGACGTTATTGAAAGATTGGGAGTGAAAGAAAACGGACGAAATGGCGGGCCAACGTTGGGTTGAGGAACATAGACGGGAGCGGGAGAGGGACGTTCCACAGATCAGGCTGGAACAACCGTTGCAACAGCCGCCGCTACTACCACTACCCGTCTCTCCTGTCGTGGTTGTCGCGCCTAGAATCCGCATACAAATACCGGACGAGGTGCAATGGGAAGCATATCGCGATGACCCATCAGAAGATGAGGGGTTAGAAGGTGAGGGGATGGCATTACAAGAAGGCAGGAGAATGCAAAGACGAGTGCATCCCCAGCCCAATGGGCTACTCTCACCTATCACACCACGAAGCGCAGTACGAAGTCCGAGTCGGCTACGAGAACCATATTCAGATAATCCGCCATCGCCATCGCCATCTGCCGGGTCATCGCCGGGCACACCTACGATTTCCATATCACAATGCCCGTCGCTCTCCTCATCCGCGAACTCAAGCCGGCGATCCTCAGCTGTGCCATCAGAAGCAACTGAATCGCCAAAACCACCCGAATATGAGCCAATGTACGATTATTTGCGTTCACGACCACCGATACATATCTTCGCATCCCCAAACTCAAACGCATTCCTGTCACCAACCTCGCGTGGCCAATCACCAACGGCTTTCGCTCCCTACACTGACGAGGAACGACCCTTCGTCATCACCTTGTCACCGCTCAGCCCGCATGGCCAAGCTCAAAATCCAGGGGAACCTGCCCCGCCAAGCTACGAAGAGCTTTTCCTGCAATACAGCTGTCCGCAGCGACAGGGAGAGCTGCAGCAGATGGTTAGGCGGATGGACAATGAAGGCGAGTGGGCGGAAGAGATTTGTAAGTTTATATGTGGAATGGTTATCCTTGCGCTCACCATCGTGGGTGCGGGGTTTGCTTTTAATTGGGGAAGGGGCTGGTAGGTATGATGTGATCTGAAGAGCTCTCTGGAAAATCGCCTGGAGGATTTCTTTTGTTCTGGTGTAAGCGAAAGGAGTTATATACCATGGATAGCGGGGGAAGGGAGCAGAGATCATTATATACCCTGCGTAGCGACGAGTCGCCTACGCATTTAATCCAGAGCGTAGCATATGGGGAGTTAGGCATTATTATACCATACATAGATTTGTATTTTTACATCAAGCAACAACTGTGGAACTCAGGCGTTAGTTTCGAGGCTCTTTTGTTGTCGCGTTTCTTTTGCGTGAAACTAGCTTTGCAAGTGCCTAGGCAAATAGTTGACTTTCCAGTTGTGAGGCTGCACTTCTATCCCAATTTGACGAAAGCATTTCTAGTTCAATTTCAGCATCAAGATATTATTTCTCGAATGGAAGGAAAATGAGCAGGATGGTTGCTACATAAGTTAGGTATCAAGACCAATTTACCAGGAGCAGGGTATGCATCCTTACGGCAGATAACCTCCAATTTCACGTCATGTTTCAGGCAGACACCAAATATATATGTCACGAATATCGGGATCAAGATATTCACTCTCATTCGCAAATCAATCACCTAGCGTCATAGACCTAAGGTTACAAAAAATTAGAAACACCCCTCCACACAACCAACATATCCGAAACCATGCATCTCAACGACTTCCCACCAGAACTCCTCCGCCAATGCCTCACCAACCTCACCTTGCAGGACGACCTACACAACGCAAGCCTCGTCTGCCGCTCTTGGCTCACACCCGTCCGCGACATCTACTGGTCCCGCATCACCATCTCACTCACTGAGGATACCACAAGCAGCCTGCCTCGGCTCCTCGGGCCACATTCAAACATCCCCCATCGGATCGACGGCATCTTGATCAACGGGTTGGATATAGAAGATGAGAGGCTCGCTGCGTGGCAAGACGGTGTGTTGAAGGTCTTGGAGCATTTCTCAGAGGTGAAGAGCTTGACAATCCAGTATTTGGATTTAAAGGCCTGGGAGGAAGGGAAGAGGGGGAGGGTTTTCGGGTCCGTTAGGGTGACCGCCGCCCTTGTGATTCAGTATTTGGAGGCGGGGGAACCTGCCGAGGTGCTGCCGCTTGTTATTGGGAATCCGGAGGTCAAGTTTTTAGGGCTGGGGTTGGTGAAGTTTGAGGGAGCCAGGGAGGAAGATGCTGAGGCGAGGGCGGATTTAGTGAGGCTTGTACAGCTGCAGAAGCTTAGGCATCTAGTGGTCTTTTCGGACGCGAAGGCGGTCTGGTCGGGGTTGCTACCGTACGTTGAGCATGCGCCACTGGAGAATCTGAACACCATCGTCTTGTTGTGCTGTGGCAAGGAACGAATAGCTAGGCTGATCGCGAGAGCGGCACCGTCATTGCGTTCGCTAGCGTTGGGGTTCATTTCGAATGGTAAGCATCATGCCGGCGAAGTTTCGAATTTATCTGACAGTATAACCAGATACGACATTCGATCTCAGCCAAGTAAAGTCCTTAACAAATCTCAGCATTGACATATCGAGCTATTCTCGAACAGAAGGCCTACTCGCCGGTCTACTCTCAACCATCTCCTCCCTGCCGGCTGTCGAACGACTCTTCATCAATGTCGGCCCCACCATCCTCGAGCCAGACCGACAACTTGACAGTGCGCCGCCACTCTGGGAAGCGCTCGACGCACAGCTTATACAGCTCCCCGGCTTGAAAACCGTTGTCTTTACCCAGGTGCTCGATTCGTGTTTTGGGTTCATGATCAATATGCCCGGGGCCATGGGCGGCATGTTTAATAAGTGGAAGGATGATATTTTGGTGTATGGCCAGGAAAAGCTGCCGAGGTACCATGAGAATGGAGTGATAGTGGTGAAGCAGATCGTTGGGTCGTGGACTTCGGAGCCGTTTGCAGATTTCAATATCCCTTCGACGAATCGCTGGTAATTATGATCTTAATAGCATTGTGCATTTTGCCTATGCGAGACTCTTGAGGAGAGTTTCGTAGGCGGACCTATAACACTCTTGTCTAAATGTTCAATGGTTTATTTTACGCCGTTCTACTGTTCTCTCTGTAATTGTATTTTCATTCAAAAGTCCTGCGCCAGGCTCACTAGATCTAGGAGATGGTCAGCCCCAAAAGTGGGCCAAGATTCGCTTCCAACGTTCCCATGCTCCCCTTTCTCCACCAGCCAAGAACGTGTCAAAAGATTGGAGTGTGGCTTGTTCAAGGCGCAGTCAGACGCATGGATAGGGCAATCGTTTTCATAGCCAATAATGATCAGATATCGACATAAAAAGATGCTATGTCAAGCATGCGTGTGGCACAAATTTAACTATCGTGCGTGTGATGCGGCTTACGTAGCCACCAATTACTCATAAATGTGTGCTAAGTACACATTCCAGCGTATTATAGAGAGCCTGAGCCATTGTGGATGAAACATATATACCCGCAGGTTCTATCTGCATAACATGGTCCCAAGCCTAATCAATCCAAGCATCAATACAAGTCATCATGAAATCAGTAGCTTTGAAGATCCAAGAGGCGGCGCCTCGTAACTGGGAACTGCTAGCCATCCTCTCAGAAACGGATCACGCCGTCCCAGCTCTCGAACAGCAGAATCGGTATATCACCGACCTCACCCAAGAACTCAGCGCAACCCGGACCAAAATCGCTGAGCTCGATCGCCGGCGCCTCAAAGAGCAAAAACAACACGAGCAATATCGCGACTCGGTAATGCGGCGCTTCGCTTTCAAGGTCTCGCGTAAAACCGAGGTATTCGAGGAGAGGGCAAAGCAAGAGGAGAAAGAGTACTTTGATATCCTGCAACAAGAGCATAGGGCCAAGCAGCAGGAAAACAAGCTATTGAATCTCAAGGAGGAGGCTGATCGCGTCAAAGCCAGACTCGAACCGCAGCAGGCAAGACATGTGCAGGCGCAGCAGGAGCTGGATCGCCTGTACGATTCCATTTTCGACGGGTCGACCCCGGAGTTCCCCGGCGAGGATGATATGGAGAACGCGGCGAAGCGCGCGTTGCAGGAGTATCACGATGCGCGGGTGGCGTCAGACGGCGCGGCCCAGGCGGTGGGGTTGTTGACGGATGCCCTGCGGAGCCTTGTGGGCGCGTTGGGCGATATGGAGGACGCCCTCTCCTGCTCTAGGGCGGATATGTTTGGCGGCGGGACCGTGTGGGATATGATGGAGCGCAACGCGCTGCATCGGGCGGAGATGAAGGCCGCGTCGGCCCAGATGCTGCTTTTGCAGGCGCAGCGCTTTGATCCGCAGATAGGGAGGTTTCCGGAGGTGCGGATTGCGCATGGGAACTTGGTGAGCGATGTGTTTTTGGATAATATCGTTACCGATTGGGCGGTGCATAATAAGATTAAGGAGAGCAGGGGCGAGTTGGAGCGGGCGAGGGGTGTGCTGGAGGGATATCTAGAGGGGGCGAAGAAAACGGAAAGATTTTTGAGGCAGAGGATGGCGGATAGGAGTAAGCTGTTAGAGAATGCTAGGACTGAGCTGCAGAGGCAAAGGCAGATCATTTTTGAGAATGCTGAACTAAAGAAATAGGTAGCCACATAGCAACAAGTAAATAAATACATAAATGAAATGTAACACCAAGGTTCTCTCGGAGACGTTTGGGATATTTTAAGCTAATGGAAACGTAAGATTTGACCAAAAATTCAGGACTTCTGTTCACGGCTTCACAGAATATCAGCGTTAAAACAGGCTTCGCCTTAGGTTCTAAATATGATCTAATTAGTAGTTTATTGCTGATTTGCCTCCCACTTTTCTAGCGCTTCCACTGCCTCAATCACCAACGCTTTGACCAAATATGAGGGCGCTTCATAAGGCCGTCTCGGTTCAAACTTCCCGCTCGCCTTCTCAATACCAGCGGCCTCCGCGGAACGAATTGCCGCGGCAAACTTTGTAGCCGCAATGCTCTGCCTCGTGACGCCCTCGGCCAAAGCGGCTTGCTGATGCAGTTTTACGGCCTTCTCGAGTTGCCCTTCCTTATACAAATTATAGATCTTGACCACAGTCTTGGGAGCCACGTTTGCGAAGCCCGCGATAGTTCCCCCAGAGCCGGCAGCCAACCCTCCAAGTAGGAAATCGGCCTGTCCACCAAACGTCGTAAACTCCTCCGGCTTGAAGGTCCCAGCCAGCCTCGTGATCTTACCGACGCTTCCGCAAGTCAGCTTCACGCCAACGACATTCTCGTTCGCCTTCGCGATCTCGGTGATGAGAGCAGAGTCGAGATCGACGCCGTTGGTGACGGTTGGGAAGTTGTAGATCACAATCGGCAAGGTGGATTTCTTGGAGATCTCGGCGAAAAAGCTCTTGATGACCGAGGGGGTCGTGGCTTTGCCGAAATACGCAGGTGCGAGAACGAGCAAGTAGTCTGCGCCGGCCTTCGTCGCGTCTTCGATGTTCTCCAGGACTTGCTTGGTGGAATGCGCGCCCACGCCTGCCATTATGGGGTATGACGGGCCAACTGCCTCCCGCCCTGCAGCAATGAGCTGATATCGCTCCTCACGTGTGAGAAGGAAGGCTTCTACAAAATTGTCAGTGGCCATTTCTACGCCTTTGGAGGTTTCTTACCTGCATTTGTGCCTAGAATCACCAGCCCGGCAAGTCCAGTCTCAGACAGATACTTGTAATATAACTTCTGATTTGGTAGATCAAGAGAGTCTGTCTCTTGGTCAAACAGCGTCACTGCTGGGCACCATACTCCTTGGGGAGGTACATGTGGTTGGTTCGGCATGACTTTCACGGAAGTGGCCTCTAAAATAGTGTTATGGCTGATTATATTACGAAAAAGATACAGGATTGTGAGAAGTTCAGCCCTTGTTATCAACAGATTTCGTTCTCGGGAGAACAGTGCATTTCTATGCAAAAATGGGGGATCCCAGAAGTGGGTCGTGGTCGCTGGACCCCTATTTCGAGAGCCTTACAGTAACCGAGTCTTGATTTAACCGCCTTGGCACGGAAAAATACATACTTCGTCACCAAAAAACTATTCTTCCTTGACGGCTTCAGGGACATTAATTATAATTGCATCTTAGAAAACATATCAAGGAAAAATTTGCATGTATTGTCTGCTGAACTTTTTCACCACTTTCATAATTTGGACCCATCAGCCATCCACTTCGTTTGGAGACTCTCCCCGACATGAATAAGTGGAAGACGACTTGGAAACTCATTCCAGCTATAGAATATTTGAAACTGGCTTTGAAGGTTTGAGATTGCTGGGGCCATTTTCGTTTCTTCTTCTGTGATTGACATTAAACCAAAGTCTATCCCTGCTACTCCAGCCCGTCGCATTCAGGAACACCTTAAGATGTTCCCCCACCCAAATCTGGGAGGCGCTTCGATCGTACACGACAAGTGCTACTAATTTGGCAGCGCTGATTTCAATTTGAAATCAGGTTTCGATCTGCCTAGGTAATGTGGGAATATCGCTGAGGAAGCTTGCAGTCGTCAGTTCTACAACATTAGGGTCTTACTTTAAACTCTGATTTAGATCAAGAATAATTAATACAAATAAACAGAAGAAAAAAATAGTTACGCAGAATACTTACCATTCATATTTCTGAGTATACCAGAATCAAGCTTTTCCTATGGCCCGCAGAAGAGCAAGTTAGGTAGGACCAGAGTTGTAGTATTTGCGTGGTCACTTACATGACTATGTCCTTGGGAGCATAATCACCATTCCGGCATTCTGAGGCGTCGAAAATATATTCTTCAATGCGGAAGTTTGAGCCAGAAATCGTGTCACAATAGAGATAAACAATCAAAAGGACTTCCCATACGCGGATAACCTCGTTCTCGAGTAATAGAAGCTTGTGCCTACTGCTGAATGTGAAGCATGCGACTTACAGAAAGTTGTTGTGACCTCGCTTTGCCCGAAAACAGATCGAAGAGTTGTTTAACAAGCCTTGTTTCCGTCCAGGTTATACTGCTCATCTTTGAACACGATCAGCACTTCTGGCATTTCAACCCGAAACACGTACTAAACAGCAAAAGAAACTTCTCCCATGGGCCGTGTGATAAGCTCTACTCAAATTCTATTCTTAAATCACTCCACTTACCGACTTTTGCTTCCTCAAACATTTGGGTTAGGCGAGCTCCAATGATCAAGCGCGAGGCAAGATGACGGTTACCCCCACGTTGCTTGGCTGTGGAGCTTCGATATTGCCATTGTTCTCTTGTTCAGGACTAGACATTTCATGGACGTCCTCTGATGTGACATGGCGATTTGCCCTACGTCTGGACATTAAGACTGCACCAACGATGATGCCAAATATCACAAGAGCGATTGTGACAGGCCCAAGTATCTTGAGTGCTGCTTCTCCTACGAATGATACGCTTTTCTCCATAGACCATAGATTCAATGCTAGCTGATATTGAAGTTATCAACATTCAGCCGCGGTAAATTCTGGTGCCAAGTGATGACGCCGGTCCCACCTTTGGAAATGATCTCTGGAAGCTTTTTTATGGCATAGGTCACTCGTTGATGGGTTTCTCTCGTTGTATTAAGTAAAGATGATCTGATGCTGCTCAAGAAGGTGTATTTGTACAGGTTTAGTACACGAGTAGTGGCCAAAAAACCCCGTTTGCGCCTCGGGACTAAAGAAGAAAGCTCGGTTCTTAATACCTTTCATATTGCTAAAACAGGAAAGGGTGATAGAATATTCTTCTTCCGCTTCAAACTCGCGATTTCCTTCTACGTCACCCCAGAGTCAGACATCATTAATACAGCAGTTCAGTCTCAGCAAAAAGACAAAGATTTGAAGATTCATGACTACGAAGTATTCGAACACTTTCCTTGTGTTTCTAAAAGTCCATCATGCCTCGAAAGTTCATGTTGATAAGGGCTGAGGAACTACTGGTGAACCGTTATTAAATATGGAAGGTGCCACTTTCATGTCACCGCTTATCTGCAACAATTATTCTCATTGCCATATCTCTAGCTTTTATAATATGAATAATTTTTTGTTGTTGTCAAATCAGTTTGCTGCATAAATCATCAACTTTTGATAATCATAAGCACTGCAAAGACTGCTATACCGCTCAATTTTTAAAATAAAATCTCAATCTCACCTGTGATACGTGTATTAGTTTGACCAAGTGAGTCAACTGAATTATCAGAAACACGTTTTGACGCACATCCAAACCACGGAAGGCCACGGAAGTTTATAATTTTATTGTATACTAGTTTCTTTTCAACTTCTTTATTTACATATCTTATCCGAGGTGTCGCAATATATAAGGCGTAATAGTACTTCAGCAAATAGAGTTCTCTTTTTGCAACAAATGGCTTATCAATTCTGGAAAGCTTTTGTCTTTACCTTTATCTATTCGACTCTCGCTGCATTTTATGTTCTTTAATCGATTTCATATTTCTTAGAGAAGTGCATTTCTTTCAACAAAAGGTTAGTATTACTTTATCAAAAAACCCGAAGCATTAACAAAGCATTGTTCCGAACTTCTTTATATAATATGTCTTTAAATGGGAACTAAGAATTAATAGCTTCTCGATTGGGATTGCAATCAACATCGGTGAGTTTATTGTGCATGAACATCAGGGCATAAACGCGCTCTTTCATCGAAAAAGCGCACGGAACAAACATCCAACTAAACATATAATAGGCATCCACTCAGTTCAATCTACTTTAGTGCGTAACAATCACCATCTAATACTTCTAAGAGTTATAACAGTTCTGCCCTTTTTCTTTACAAATAAGAGCCACCGCATATCCGATCAAACGAGGAAAATTTAAGAAAAGATGCAGAGTCTCAACCGAGTGTATAGTAAGCGCTCTCATAAGAGTTCCTTCAATGCACAGCATCACCAGCACATCACCCAAATCAGAACAAAGCCCAGTTACAACGAAAGCCGATTAAGTTTCCTTGAAGAGCACACCAGGACCGTCCTTCAACCAATCTATCAGAAAGAAAATTGGGAGCGGGTGGAGCAAGGAAAAGACCTTCTCGCTGGACGTGGTCTAAAGTATATTTATAACCGGTTTGACTACGAAGTCCTTGCCGAGCTCGCAGTCCTCGACTTTAAAATCCCGAAAGGGAAGAGTCAACCAGCCGAATCGCGCCTCAAGTTCAAGCGACTCATACCCGTCATCAAGTACAAGACACCTGGGAATGACCAGAAATTCCATAATAGGTCCTATCAAGATGAGGATGAGTCAGAAGTGCGTGAGGAGGAAAGAATGGAGGCGGCTTGGTACGAGCAATGCCAGAGGCGCAAAGTTCGACTTCAAAAGCAAGTCGAGGAGATGATCCAAGCTATGAAGAACACGGAGGCTTGGTGCAGACAGAAGCTTGAACAGGATAAAAAACTGGCTCGAAACGAGTGGGACAAGAAGGTCCAGGATGCGAGAAGAGAATGGTTGGTGATGGAGAGGCTTCAGAGAGAGCGGAGAGAGCAAGAGAAAACTTAATCGAGCAGATAGTAGTTGTAAATAGACTAGGGGAGGAATTTCAATATAGTGAGGACTTCTGTATCACCCCTGTATAATGTAACTTGCCTTCACACTTCACTCTGAATAGACTAATTTTCAAGATTGCGGGCTGTCGTTTTGTCACTCCGTTGGCGGTTTCCTGACAAGTATCCGTCATGACTCCCAAAGATAGAGCCAATACAAGTAACTTTAAGCTTGTAACTGCTGTAGCTTCAGGCCTGTAGGCGCTGTAGCTGGGAGTTTTGCTTAGTAAGATATACGTCCGGGCGTATCCGTATCCGCCCCCGTGTACCTGGACCACTGACACCATGGTGTCAGTGTATTGGAACCCCGCTAGCGCGCAAGACTTTTCACACACAAATTACTACAGATCTGTATGCCACACGCATATGCTATGGAATAGGGACCTTGAACGGCATCCCCAATACCTTCTAATTATCGCTGTGCATTTCATGTTCCATCAAACCTCGTTAATTTCCTTGACTTAAAATAGGCATACACGTGACTAGGGCACATTATGGGAGTATCGCACTAAGAGGATACTTCTTGATGGGCTTCGCACCAGTCTTCTCGATAGTCAGATGATTGAAACAAAGGATCTCACTACAGTCCCTAACAAAATCAGCTTCCCCTCAAACTCTATGTAAAAATTTCAGCTCCTTGGGCAATGAGTGACAGGTGCTCACACCACAAATAGGGCAAGAAGGACCCTAAATCTTCTATGTTATAGAGCATAAAGATAGGTGCAATAAAGGATAGAACCGGAGATAAGCGCAAAACCCATATCATCCGGCCTTGCAGCCTGTTATATTGTTCGGGATGTTTCATTGACTCAAGATTATAGAAAACCTAATTATAGCGCAGCCATGTGAGCTAGCGTAAGCGCGCGGGATGTTTTCCCACTCTGTATCAGGCTCGCTCGTTTCGATCCAATCATTCTTAAAATTTATGGCGCTCTTGAGGCTTCCAACCTGAAAGTGAAGCCACTGGGAAGCTGGTTTGCAATTGCGGCTGAGACTATCCTGTACTCTTTGCAATTTTCTCGCACTCCTCGACGTGTCTTATAAAGTCTACGATATCAAGCATATCTTACTTTGAAGACAAACTTGCTTTTGAGGACTCATACTCACGACTTGCTCGCCAACGATCAAGTCGCAAAAGATGAAAGCGACCTTAGATCGGCCAAAGGACTGCGATGGCTTGGAAATCCTCTACGCTGCCACTGGAGCCCCGCCGCCCGAAGGGAGATTCATGTGAGGGTGCGTGGTCATTTGTGAACTTCAAGCGAGCTGACAATGCGAAGCTTCGTTGCTATTCATGGTCTTTCCGGCGATCGAATACGGTCCTGGACAGATCGCATGGGAATTTGTTGGCTCAAGGATCTTCTTCCGCGCAAATTTCCGGACGTCAATGTACTTACCTTCGGATATAGAGATACAATTGAAGCCGCCGCTGACGCACTTCTGGGAGACTTGACGGATTATGTGGTCAATGCTGGACTGATAGTTAATGACTACCTACTACCCAGACCACTTGAGCAGCTGTTGACTGGTCATTAGGCTCCCTATAACATAGTCTTTATAGGACACGACACTGGAGGTACGGTAGCCAAACAGGTATGGAAATCCATGGGGTATGATATTGCTACGATTGTATGGCTAAACCCTGCAGCTCTTCCTGGTATCATCTCCCACCCGCACTTCTCGCAAAGAAGTCCAGTCTATCCATGCGGCGATAAAGGGGTTTGTCTTTTTCGGTACTCGGCATCGAGGCTCGTTTAATAAGAAGTTCATGTCTTGGATTTGGTTGGCCAAGTCTATTGTTTGGCTGTTCCCTTTTCACCCTGTCAAAGAGAACTTTCTAATGGTAGACGATTTCATGGGTCAATACCAACGGATCAATATGGATTTTGAGCACGACGGTGGGGAAAAGTTGCCGATTGCCTGCTTCTACGAAACCCTTCCCACCCCCCAAATTGTGAGTTAAATCAGATAGTCCTTTAACTCCTTTCTATAAGTACTGGCATTAACGTATCCAGGGGATTTTGGTTTCAAGAAAAGATGCGACCTTGGATCTTGCCTGGGTAGAGAATAAACCCGGAGATGGTCAACATTCTGAGATTTCTAAGCTCAACAACCATTCCCTGGCTGCTGAGAGAGTTTGGTCCGCGCTTCGACACGTTCGCATGCAAGTACTTGGTGAAGCGGAGACGATAGCTCCAGCGCTTCAATCGCAAACGGCACCAGAGATCATTAACAATGATGACCTTTATGACGATGATTCGAACATTCAGCCGGGCTTAAGGGTTCTTGCGTTAGGCATGTGTCCCCTTGGAATTACCCCATTTCCACCTTCATAATTTTGAAACCCCTGTTAATCGAGGTGCTAGATGGGGGCGGGATTCGAGGTCTTTTCGCTATCATTGTATTGCAACATATCATGGAGGAAGTTAGAAAAATCGATTTTCCAAGGGACTCAGAAAGTCCAAGACCTTGCCATTACTTTGACCTTATTGGAGGCACAAGCACTGGAGGGTCAGTCACGTTATTCGTTTTAGGGTTAGAATGCTGATGGATACAACTAGCCTGCTCGCTATCATGCTTGGGAGACTGGTAGGTCTAATCGCGTATAGGCTACCTCATCTGACGACTTACGTAGGGTATGGATCTCGTCTCATGCAAGCTGGCGTATAAGTCACTGTCATCGGTAATTTTCAGGCAACCATTATGGTCTATCCCCGGCAAACGTTGGATAGACGCTTTCAGGGGAGCTCCATGGTATTCGGGAGACTCTCTGGAGTCCGTGGTCCGTGAACTTGTATCAGAAAGAGTTACACTGAAAGAGCGAGAACAAATTGTCGCTGCTCGAAATATCCCAAGCGAGGCAAAATTGAAGTCGAGCTTTGGAATGACAAAGACGTAAGTGACTGTCCAGGTCTTCAGTTTTGTGAATGCTGAGAACAAAGTTTTGTTTGTGCCATAATTGATCAAAGTGGCGGAGCTTGTGAGAGGCTTCGTACATATGATTCCACCATTGCTGGACCCGGTGCTTCGTGTTCGATATGGGAGGCGTGCCGAGCAACCTCAGCTGCTTCGTTGTATTTTCCAACCATCACTATCAATGGTCGCTCATACTGGGATGGTGGGATGAACAGCAATAACCCAATTCTGCAAGTCATGGAAGAAGCCACGTCTGAGTTTGGGGAGGGCAGGAAGTTTCAGGCAGTGGTCAGTATTGGGACCGGGAAGGGCCTAAAATTAGATCCAAGTTCTCACGTTATTGGCGTTGTCAACTATGCCATCAAACGAATGACAGACACGGAAGAAAAGCACACCGACTTTCTGAACCGCTTTCCCGACATGCGCGAGCAATACTTTCGTTTTAACGAAGAAAACGAGATGCATCGAATCGATCTTGCGGACTGGAAAAAGCTTGGCAAAGTTGAGAAACTTGCGAACGATTATGTAGCATCGGTGGCTGGACAGATAATGATAAAGGCGTGTGCTAGGAGGTTGTCCCGAACTGCTAGAAGTGCTTAATGAACAATATTCAGCTTGTACGTGTTGTATTAGGCAGTTGATCTCGAACCTTTTAAAAGCTCTGGGCAGGCACAGAAGGCCATTGTTGTATTTGATTTTGTCCAATTGCCAATAACTTTGTTTTTGCTCACGATAAACTTTGGATAGGAGTGATGGCCTTCTGGAACTAGAGAGGCCCTTAGCTATCTCACATAGCTTACAGAGGTGCAGGTTCGAATGGATAGCTTCGTTATACATTACCCCGGACCAAGTGCCTAGCCTATTGAGGTAAGGCGCTTTTGGGCATCCCGGGGAATTCCAGAAAAGAAATGGCCTTCATGTCTAAGGCTTCACAATTTTACTGTAAATTACAACGTAAATATTGAGGGGTTGTTTTGCACTAACCAGTATCGTCACTCGCTTGAATCCGAGGTACAGGTCCTCGTGGCGATCATGTATAGAATTGCGCGCCACATAAACCAGGAGGCTAATCACGATTTCCTGCATAGTGGTAAAGTCTTAGAGCTCGGATAAGACCCCTTTATAAGTATTAGGGATAGTATAAGCTCAGTAGTAGAGCTATAGTAGAGGAATTCTATTGCGCTGTGAAAGGAGACTATTTACAAATCGGGTATAAGGACGACAACGTAAACGTGATATTCTAGTAGAAGGGGTTTTAGGTGTCTGGGAGTAGCCACAGAATATAACTTACAAAACATTAATGGAATGTATTGAGGTGCAAATAGATTTTAAGATACTGAAAGTCAAAGTACCTATCATTTTTTCTGGTACACAGGGATAGATATTAGCTATATGAGAATTTTATTTGCTATAAAACACAAACTATGGCCGAAAAGAACCTACACCCACACATTTCATTACTGGCAGCCGTCCACATGGCTCGGTGGCTTTGTCAATAAAGGCAAAGCCCAGGAAATAGGCGATTCTGCCCTATTCGTCCTGACCTGGATAGTTGCGATAAACTGGGCAATGCTTGCAGCTTCCGGCCTTTTGAAGTATTGTGCCAGAATTACCGTCTCCGCCGACAACTCGCTCCGGGCACACATTGCCATATATTGAACAGCTACGGTCAATGGCACTGTCATCAAATGCATTCTAGAAATCCCGACTGAGGGATGGAGGAATATTGGCATGGCTCGTATGATGCTCCTACAGCAGAAATTTGGGTTTACGCGATCGGGACCCGCGACATCTGGAACATCAATGGCAAGAAGAAGGCACGTTGCCCAGTACCAAGTCATGAGATGTGTAAGGTATAGATCTTCCGCCGTTAATGAATCAAGATTGTCTACATCCGGTAATCCGTCTTCCTTAGGCGCTGGTAATCTTGCGTACCACTCTGCTAATTCTTTCTCCAGGAGCAAACAGTGTTCGGTAATATTATTCCTTTTCGCCTCTTTTGTTTTCGGATTAGTGATACCCTTCATTGCATCGACTTCCTCAAGAAGTGTCGGGATGTCGACATATATATCAATCAATTTGTCCCTTGCAGTCTTTTTGTGGATGGTCCATGGAATGGTTTTCCAGTTTTCTAGGCTTAGTATTGATTTTCTTCTCTCTAGCAGAGCCATGGCCCCCTATAATAATGTTAGAATTACCATATAGATAGAAAGCAAGCCTAATTAAAGACACTAACCAGATTTAATCTGCCATCGGTGAACAGAAAATGTGAATGGCCAGATATGTAGGCCTCTGGCTGCCGGGCTGCCATAACAATTGTCTCACCATTACAGTGTGCTACCCAAGCTTTAGCATGTGCCACCCTATCGCGGTTCCCTGCGCCACATGTGGACTGTAATTTCTAAGTTAGAAGTTAACCTAATAGCACCGGGTGGAATGAAGAAGTGATACCTCATAAAAACTTAACAATTTAGTCGCGGTGTAAAGAGTATCATCTTGGGCATTGGATGGTAGGCTCAATTTGGATGACATGTCGTGCAAGGCTGCCACATAATTTCTCAAACCTTCCTCTACCATCCATCTTTTTCCATCACGACTCCCAACAGTGCCCATAGAAACTGCAAGAAATACCCTCTTAAGTGTATCATTCTTCTGATATAAATCAGGAATGCTATTGGTCCACCAGCCAAGAGTTGACTTTACAGCGTTTGCCGAAAGTGACCGGCTTCCGGGAAGGTATTCATCCCAGAATAACCCCACGTATTTATTTTCGTAAGCGGAATTAGCCAAGGAGTCAGGAAGTGTGATTTTCGCTACTGGTTTATTTTGAACGGTTGAGTTAACAAATATGAGTTGTCTCCCATAGCCGGCACATTCAATTCCAGCCTTTTGGCATCGGCTACAAAAGGGTCGTTTCAGATCACACTTCTTTGAATATTAGCTAGGACTGTATCACAAGCAGGGTGTTGTACAGCGTACACCTTTCTTTCGTTTCCGACATGTATTGCATGCCTGTGACCTTCCAGGAACACCAACCATCTGCTCTGCTAGCTGAATGGTGGGTCGCCTTCAGCAATCTGTGGTTGATCTAAACCCGAACTTCATGCAGTGTCGCGCAGGATGAAGACAATTTGAGCCTAGTTTTGATCCTCCCATTCAGTGGTAAATTAGTGTTGTAAGACTTGTCACGAATCAATTTTTGTTTAGTTTGTTGTCAAAGCAGTGCAATTAACGTTACTCAACTAATTAAGGTCCCCTAACCGGCATTGTACTCAAAGATCAAAGTCGGGAAGTTAGTGCGCTGGCTTTTGAGAACGTAACAGTGCCAAAGGATGATTTAAAAGGATAGTGGAAAGCAAGCTTTTCACGTGACAAGGATGACTTACCTTGCTCCCACCCTACTAAGCGAGACCTAATCGGGAAACATTTTGCGCGCCGATCTTACGTAGTTCAGGCGCGAAGGATTAAACTGTCAGCCTAACTCATATTATCTTTTGGCCTGGCGCGCTCATTGATTCCAAGAATGATTGATTTAAGCAGCTTAATCTCGTCGAGAGCGGCGAAGGGGATTAAGGAGAATCGCATTTAGAAATGATCATCATGTGGTGACCCTGTTTCATTGCTTGCTTCGGAACGGTAGCATTATTTAATTTTTTTTCGAAGGTAGAATATATATTGTTGTGATTTCTCTCCGCAGAGAGTACCCTCTTCACAACGGCCTTGATATCACTTGGGTTAAGGTTATTGTCGGCAATATATTACCCTGCAAAATCACACAATATGCTTGCACTAAACTTTTTTACTTCAGTTTTTCTGCTTTCGTCCCAATTGATATCTATAGTTCAATCATGTACACCTCAAGCTCCTGCCAATAACACGGGATCGAATCAGTTTCCTCAGCTAATTCCTGGAAGTAATGAGCCTGCAGACCCAGCAACCACGGGTTTCGTTCTTAACCACTTTGCGCTGAATGTCAACAACATTACAAGAAGTATCGACTTCTACACAAAGGTGTTCGGTATGCGGCTCATTTTCAATTTTCGGGCAACGGAGAAGCTGTCAATCGCATACTTGGCTCACAGCCACGGTGGAAAAAATGGCACAGCATATCAAACAGTGTCAGAGCTTAACCGGAACAAGAACAATATGGAAGGTCTCATCGAACTGCTTCATTACGACGACCCAGCAGAATCCTTAGATCCATCGACCAAGGCTCCCAATACCTTCTCTCACATGGGCTTTGTCGTGCCTGATCCTGTCAAAGTTGAAAGACGCTTAAACGACTATGGAGCTAAGATCATCAAGGGCATTGGCGGATTTCCAACAGATGAGAATCTGGAGATCATTGCAAACTCGTACGGGCTTGGAAATCTTTTTAGAACGAACAGGGAGGAAGCCATTGCTATTCTCAACCTCTTGACCAAATCGGTTCCTGGCGCCAATGAGACGATCTATGTTTTAGATCCTGATGGCAACTTCATTGAAGTGCAACCACAAGAACTACCACAGTTGCCATTGTGAGATTCAGCCTTGTCTCTCTGATTATGGCTACAATTTATTGAAAAGTGTGGCTGCTATCGCGAAAGGGTGTGGTCTTTTGTGTATTCTTGCTTCTACTGTACGATATAAAACCATATATCCTCTCATATCTCTCTGTATTATAGATTTGCTTTCTAGTTTGCTGTAAATCATCATGGAGGACTTAATTCTCAAACTGTACAGTTAACTTACAGAACCAATTTTGGGGTCTTTCTTTGGATATGGAAGCTTGCTAGTCCGTTCTCACATAGCTTAAAACTCGTTTTGTTGAAACATCTAGAGCAATGAGCATGACGATCATTTTCTAGACCTGGTTATACATATGCATTATAATTATTATAGTACAGGGTGAGAGGTGTGTTTAAGTGCTATTTGATATTTGTAATGCTTACCAAAAAACAGATTAGGTAAGTCCAGGGCGCTTTTTTGGCAAGCAGCTAAAAAGGAGAGTGGGGTAGAAGTATGAAGGTTGCGTTTTGGACCGTGAATATCGCTAGCGAGTATGATATTATTTTAGCAATACTGCATAATTGGTCTTTCATCTACCTGTTTTGAATGTGTCAAGGCCAATGTTTCGAGTTTCAACACTAGTTATACACGTTACTGGGGTATGGGACAAGTTTTGAGGTGCGAGCAGAATTTTGCTTATTGATGTAAATATTTCGCCTCAAGGATAAGGCAGCTTCAAATGTTAGGTTAGCGGAAGCTCAATCATAATTGATTGGAGATTCGCGGCTTGGATAGAAAAGGTCAAGTTGAAAGAGTGCACAGTTCGGAAATTGGGAAAGGTTGATTGTTGAGAGAAAACCAGCCGAGAATGAATCGCAGCCGCATCCTTGGGTAGAAAGCAAACCCGAGAAGAGCCCGAGCAGAGCCCAAGCAACATAATGCGGGTCCCAGTTTGGCGCTATGAGGTGGGCAGTGGCTTGGAAGCGATAATTCTGCAATGATCGCTTTCTTAAACATGCGTAGCTGCATTAGGGGTTTGACTATGTGAGCGGATGAATGGATGAACGAGGTGCAATAGAACTGTTCGAATGTATTGGATGATTTTCGAGTTCGTGATCCCGACAGTTTGGTTCACCCTTGAGATTGAGACGACTGACAGGCCTAAATGTCGCAAGTTGACCCCTGTATGTTTGGCGACCAGCCGTGATAGGGGATTCTGAGCGGGTATCTCTCTGTCAATAATCAATTGTATACCTTCTTAATACTTGATGCTTTTTGGCTAGTACCGAATGCCTACATTATTATCATTTTCCTTTTCTTTTTTCTTATGAAAATTGTTGAGTTTGCAAAATAGGATCACTCTATTAAGTAACGGTCCATTGACACAAAGCAGAAACGATACATCGATGATGCCAACCAACGATATCATATCTTCCGCGGAAGCTCGGCAGCTTATCCAACGGATCGCACGTGGTTATGGATGGATTAGCCAGAAAGCACGTGATGCGAGTGATAGGGAGGCTCTTGAAGCAATAGAAGTGCTCCAAGAAAGCCTTGGGATTGCAGTCACAACGTGTGCGCCATGTTAATGGTCTATTAGCAACTGTTGACAATTTCATAGACTGGCAACGAACCTCTACGAAAGCAAATCTCGATTTGTTTTTGAAATGATCCAAAATGCCGAAAACAACGATTATAGGAGAGTTGCATCCAGGGCCACTAAGCCAAATGTCAAGTTCACGGTATACCCCAACAAAATAGTTATCGATTCTAATGAAGATGGATATACCACGGAAAGTGTCATAGCTATGTGCAAGGTTGGACAGAGCACCAAGAAAAAGGCTGACGCGCAGCAATATATTGGGGAAAAGGGTATCGGATTTAAATCGGTTTTTATGGTCGCATCAAAAGTTCATATCCAATCAGGGCCTTTTTCATTCTTCTTCGAACATCCACCAGGAGTGCGGGGGATGGGCTTGGTAACCCCAGTGTGGGAACCTGTCGAAGTAGCTTTGCCAGAACCTTTAACCCGTATAACATTAACACTCCACGATGAAGTGGACTATCCGGAACTACTTTCGCAATTCGATACTTTCCCTGACACTTTTCTCCTCTTTTTGAACAAGCTTGGTTCAATTACGATTGACAAAACCGAATTCGGCGGAAAGAGCGCAGAGTCTACCACATTTTCATGCACTCTAGACGAATCCTCTAGACGGGCGACTATAAGCAGGGTCCAGCGTAAAGGTTCTGAGCATCCAAAGACGCCTCCGAAGCACTACCATATTACGCGGAAACTACTGAAGGGTTTATCACCGGATAAACAGCGAGACTCTAACACTGCAGAAGTAATGCTTGCGTTTCCCCTCGACGACAAATCCAAGCCCATCATTGGTTACCAGGAGGTTTATTCTTACCTTCCTATCGGAAACTTTGGGTTTTCCGTGAGTCAATCTGAACTTCATATGTATGCGAGACTGACAACTTATAGTTTCTTATTCAATCCGACTTCATTACACAGGCCAACCGGCGGGATGTGATGGAAAGCAGTCACCGAAACAAGGACATTCTCGACGGCATAGCTGGGGCATTTCTGGACGCTGTATTTCAGTTTTGTAATCACCCTACCCTTCAGTATATGTGGCCGCGATATATCCCACGGGAAATTTCTAACCCTTTCTGGGTACCCCTTAAAGACAGGATCCACGAGCTCCTTAAGGAGTGTGCAGTCTTACGCGGACGTAGCCATGGGCCTCTTCGACCCATCAGTCAGTTAAAGCTAATTACGGGCTTTACAGATAACTCCGGTAACCCTCTTGTCGCTGATTTGGATGAGGAGAGGTATCTTGCATCAGAATACCAACAGGAAGATATAGTGGCTCTCAAGAGCCTGGGTCTAGGTGGAATTGGCTTTTCTGCTGCAGCGGCACGTTTTCGACACGACCTGAAACAGCCAAGCTCTAGGTCCAGGTTCAAATCACCAGAAACAGATGATAGCTGGCATGCGAGGACCGCGAAGCTTTTGCTGCGACCTTTTGAGAAGAAATTGAAATCTTCGATATCAGATATAGTCCGAGAATTAGCATGTATCCCACTGCAAAATGGGAACTGGACAGCGATCACTGAAGGCGCTGTATTCTTCCCTCGCATTGATGGGATACTCGTCCCAAATGATCTTGGATTAAGAATCGTCGATGAAAAATCTACCACGAACCCGACAAGAAAGCAGCTTTTTATCGCTCTCGGTGTTAAACCTGCCTCGGTCCAAGACATCAGAGCACTCATCCTAGCACGCTATAAGAAAGAAAGCTTCTCCATCGACTTTGAAACATCTTTAAGCGATCTCCATTTTCTTTATTCGACCCATTCTCCTGGTACAACACTTAAGCTCCGCGAATCAACTTCCCTATGGGTATTTAATCATCGGGACCATCGAGTTCAGGATGAGGAAGACTTGTATTTCCAAAGTGACAAAGAATATGATCTTCAGGAGGTTATGGGATCGGTCTTGGAAGTAGCGCCATGTAATAGTGACATGGTTGGCTCTTTCATCCATCCTGAGTATTGCAAGCGAATCGAGCTTCTTCCGCTAAAACACAGTGGATCCCACCCCACATTCAAGGCCTGGTTACATGAATCCGTTGGCATACTAAACCATCCGCGGCTCGTAGACCCCAAAGATCCCGCGCAACTATCACAAATCTTCCGGTACATTATTGAAGCACGTCCGGAGAAGTTGTTGGGGACCTTGCGGGCTCATTGGGCTTCCTATACGGCTGTGATGAGCACTGGCTTGGCATCGAAAATATCTGAAGCTGTGGTTCCTAGCACGAACATTGGATCAAAAGCATTAAAAGAGACTTTCGTCCCGTCGGAGACACTTACAGTTAAATGTGGCGAGTTTCTCGACAAACAGAAATTCCCTTTCCTGAAACTGGAAAATGAACCGGATATTGATGGATGGAAATTTTTGAGTACGTTTCACGTAGGGATCGAGGATAGCCTTGATTTCTGGTTGCAAATATTGTATCACTGCAAATTATCAAAAGGCCAATTTAGATATGAGATATACGAAGTCATTCAGCAGAAGGTCTGGGTCTTGGGAACTTCGAGTGAAGACATAAAAAGGGTCCGGTATAAGTTATCTTTCCTTTATCTTCCCCCCTTTCCGCATCTGTGCTTCATCCAAGAAGCTTACTAGGCCTTACTTTAGGAAATTTGTCTGTGATAATGACCTCATCCTAGCACCGTCCTCTCAGAAAAGGCCACACTTTTGGACTTCTTCGAGACATTGCCTTTGGGATGCACCGGATTACCTGACAACAAAATGGGCTTTGCTCCCTTCCTTGTCGCATCTTAATACTCCTACCCTTACCGCTTTCTTTCGAAGCACTCTAGGTGTTAGAGACGTTTCTTGGGATGATTTGACTCGCGAGCTCGGAGAACTTAAAGCAAACAATAAGCCAGACATAAAAGTTGTTCGGGACATCTATCTTCGCATCCAAAGAATATCAACAGGTTTGGAGTCAGGAGATTTGGAATCCTTCCGGTGAGAAATAAATGCCTCATGGCTGGCTGAGATGGCTTGCTGACGTGCTGAACTTTAGGTCTTATTTCGAAAACTATGGGTTGATCTACGATATGCTGGGCCAAAAATGGACTGCCCCATCAGCATGCCTGTGGTCAGAAGACGCTCAGGTGGCAGGGATGAGCACAATAAGTGGCCAGTATGAAGATTTGAAGGACTTGTTTGTTGGAATTCTCAAGGTCAAAATCCCCGATTTACATTTGCTTGTTGAAGAGCTCAAACGAGTCGCACGCTCTTCACCATCCATCAAGGATATCAAGAGTCTTATTTGGCAAATCAATGCGTTCGCTCCGACTATCAAGGACTTGGACAAGCTGCGCGGATCTAAAATATTCCCCGTAAGGAAGACAAATGGGAGGCTTGAGCTGCGGAAGAGACTGGCGAGATTCTCGATTGTTGACCGTCAAGCCTGGGCTGATGCATTTGAAGGAAAGTTGGACTTTCTCGATTTCAGTCTCAAAGAAGTTAGGGCTTTGGAACCTTTCTTGTCATGTATGGAGATTGGCGGATACTTGTCTGAGGTTGTGATTGAAAAATCCTATTTCCATGGCATTGTTGGGGAGCCAAGTGCCAAGAGGAGTATGGACTTGCGACGGCGTGCTTATGCGCTCTCCCGGTATGTACTCAGCCTTTCGCCTTGAACAGATCCTTGGCTTATGTTTGCAGCTGTGCAACTCACTTCAGCAGCCCTAGGACCAAGAACGACAGTCAAGCCCTCTACCAATTACTTCTCAAGACAAAAGTTTACGAAACGGACGGTATCATTGGAAGTCTTGAGCATACCCATCTTGGCGAAACCGTTATCGTCGAAGTCAGCAAAACGAAACTTCACATCGAAGAAGACTTGGAGGGTTTGAAGATATATGTCCCGAAAGATTCAAAAGACCAAGAGATCTGTTATCTCCAGCTGCTTCCCACGAAGCTGTTTAACGAGACTATGATGGCAGAGTTCGAGAGCAATTCTACATTGGCGATGGATTCAACAGCTGTTGCAATCATTACGGCAATCTTCGCATCTAGCTACGAGGTCGTCGACTTGGTACTCGAGGAGGCTGGTATTGTTTCAGTGCCATATCATGACCAATATGAGCAAGAACTTCAGCAATCCCTTCCAGACGATGTCGTACCTAGTCCAAGTGCTGATCAGCAGGGTAGAGCGGAAAGTGAAACCGCATCGGTTGGGGCAGGAACACAGTTGGGAATGGCAACTCCTGGAGCTAGTACAGACTCTGCTCATGGTAACGGCTTCTCTACCACCGCGACTTCCACCTACTGAGCGAGCTATTCTCCAAGTGTTCCATCACGGCCGATCCAGCCCCTCAGCAGTCCTGAGCCCGTGCTTCCAGACAATGTACAGCACCTATTTACACCTAGAAGCAGCCAAGTGGAGTATCGACGACTACTCGACAACGTCATCACTGCAGCAACGAATAAAAGAGGAGAATTTCCATCCCAAGGAGCTTTTAATCTCGACGAACTCTTGAACGCTCTTCCGGTGGAGGTGGCAAGGGAAGCAAACCATTGCAATTTACCTTTGGGAGTCAGAAATGAGAACCAGCTGTTCATAATGTGAGAATTGGAGCGGCTGGAAAGCTTTACGTATGTACATAAGCCATAAATTTTCGGCAAAGATCCAACATGTGTAGGCCTTTGAGATCCTTTCCCGCCTTGAGACCCCTCTCCCTAAATTCAATCGCGCTAGCTGGCAGAGCAAAATCCGCAAGTATGTGACTGTCCATGAGAGCTACCGCTGCATGGAAGAATGGCCAGGAGTGGAAACCGCAGATATCACATATGATGATGTGGATGGAGAATTTACGCAGCTTCTGATCACGAACGGCTACTTGGATAGGGCTATTTGGGCCCCTGCAAAGCCGAAGTATTTCCTCGAAGTGAAGGCGACAACAAAAAAATGTGCCACTCGGTTGTTTTTGAGCAAGAGTCAATATGAAAGAGTATAGTTTCTATCTAAAAATTAGACTTTTTCAAGGCTGATGAAATTTAGATGCAAGAAATGAAACTCGGCGGTCGCGCTTCTCCTAAAGTCTATATAATCCTTGGCGTTTTCAATCTCGGCAGGGATAATATTGATATGCGACTTTATGTTGATCCGGCTGGAATGGAGGAAAGAGGTGAATTGCGCTTCACATCGGAGTCTTAATCTGTAGCGCCCCCGGCTTCGTGATGGACGTTGATTCGAGACGAAGAGGCAAGATATCAATTATTGGTGGATAGAGAGCACTCTAACATTTCAGTCATCAAGGTGGATATAATACCATATAACCATCGCCCTTGAGTTCAGACTATGAATATAGTCCCTCGGAAAACGTCCCGTCATAAGACTGTTCATAACACAAATACACATATTCGAAGGTCACGGGTTCTCACCGATTTAAAGCATCATGGTTATCTAAACTAAAATATCTTGCCACTACTTTTCTTTTCTTTTACTTTTTGGGCATATATAGATAATGCCACGTGAAAGCATTTGCATTGTCTTGGCACGACCTTGTTCTGTTAAGCATTGACATCAAATGTCTTTTTTTAATAAAAAAATTGCATACCATCCAGGACAAGGATATTAATCCCTTGAATATTTAGGATGCCTTCTCTACGTAAATGATCCAGCTTTCTGGAGCCAAAAGCTACTTTGATACAATAACCCTGTTCAACTAACGGCAAAATAGCTGTATTGCTACAAGGGGTATAAACCCCACCTATCAACATTTTCAGGCATATCAGCCTAATTGTAAAAAAAGTTGACGAGGGTAGGCCATGTGTTCCTTAACATGGACTTGCCTGCAAGCAAAATTGACCCCGTGTAGAGCTGGGCATTTTCTATTTATTTGTTTATGTCTTTAGTGTTAGGATTGATGTAGTTGTTTAAGTTTAGGATTATATGAGGTTGCCAATTAAATTCTCCCTGTCTATTAGTCTATATTTATTACCTCTAGTATCACCTTTAGGACTTATGCCATCAGTTCGCCCTTGTTGTACCGGTGTCCTACCTCTCTTATCATCAATTCGTTGTTGTCCTACCCCGCATCATTTCTTGTGGGGTGCAGAGTGAACTTGCCTATTCAGCATTACGGGACTAACAATATCCCTGCTTTGGCTTGGGTTTATAAAATAAATATGCCGTCCCTCAATACTTTCTACATTCCTTTTTACGTCCGTGCGTTCATTCAAAGAATTCTTCGCAAAATCCGGATTAGCTAACGTTTTATAATCTGCCATAGTTAAAAAAGACTAATAAGGGTACTGTAGCGTTTGTAATATTGAAAAGCTATTTGAAATACTAAAAGCTTCTCAAAAGCGATGGTACTAAGAATTAACATGCACAAAAGGGAGAGGCTGGAAGATTTAGGCATGTACAAAGTATATTCAGGATTGACGGCCCGGCGGCTGGCTAATAATTGGAGCGCCTACAATTGATCACATATGCACCTCTACTTATAAAATCGAAATGTTGCGAGCCGATCGCCCATAAGAGCATCTAGCTGATTTGTGTCTAATTGCCTTTGATGGTCTACAGGCGGACGAAAAGGTCAAGGAAAAGCTCAATAGATGAAGGCAAAAGTAGCTTCACAGTAGGATTTGGCATATTTATAGCCTCTTTCTACTCACAGACTCTGAAGTTTTCTTTGCAACTCTATACTGCAAACAGCTTCAATTGTCTAAATCATGATCCTGCCTCAGCTTGTTCTAATTTCTACCCTTGCAGTCACTGGCTTTGCAGCTAGTCAGGTAGCTACGATCCAGTTCACACCCGCACCATCTTCCTTACAACTAGTCAGCACTTCGTATTCTCCATCAATTCGACTAGACTACAAGGACTGGCCAGGAGTCATACGAACAGCTCAAGATCTAGCCCAAGACTTTGGTCGCGTTACAGGAAGAAACGGCACCATCTATCTCACGAACAGCACAGCAGCTGCGCCGAGTTCCCCTGTCATAATCGCCGGGACTATTGGGAATTCCAGTCTCATTGATGGCCTTATTGCGGGCGGAAAGATTAATGTTTCAAATATCAAAGGAAAATGGGAGTCCTATTCTTCGCAGCTTGTCTTGAACCCTATTTCTGGCGTAGCCGTTGCTCTAGTGATTGTCGGGAGCGACAAGAGAGGCACGATATATGGCTTGTACGATATCTCACAGCAGATTGGGGTCTCTCCGTGGTACTGGTGGGCCGATGTACCAACAATAAAAAGGACTGTTGTCTATGCTGTAGACGTCATCAAAATTCAGGGGCCGCCTTCCGTCAAGTATCGAGGCATATTTCTGAACGATGAAGCACCAGCACTCACAGGTTGGATCAGAGCAAACTACCCGAATGGCGTATATGGTCCAGGATTTAATGCACAGTTTTACTCGAAAGTTTTTGAGCTATTGCTCCGGCTCAGAGCCAACTATCTCTGGCCTGCTATGTGGTCCAGCATGTTTTATGTAGATGATGCCAATAATGGGCCCACGGCAGACATGTTTGGCATCGTTATGGGAACTAGCCACACTGAACCAATGGCGAGGGCAACGAACGAGGAAGGTCACTTTCTAACTGGTGAGTGGGATTGGGTGGGCAACACTGCTAACGTCAAGACATTCATGAAGGATGGGGTACAAAGAGCCAAACCATGGGATACTCTATGGACAATGGGAATGCGAGGTGCGGGAGACACGGCATCCCCAACACTTGACGCACCAACACTTGAAACAATTATCAACTACCAAAAGACGCTCCTCCAACAAACATTGAGCGTAGCAGATGTATCCAAAGTGCCTAAGATGTGGTGTTTATATAAGGTCTGTCTCCAAAATTGGCCGCGCTGGTTTTGGCTGATTCTTTCCATTCAGGAAGTTGGAGGATATTTCCAAGCAGGTTTAACCGTACCAGAAGATATCACATTGCTCTGGACAGATGATAACAATGGGAATCTATTGCGTGTTCCGCTTTCAAATGAAACCAGTCGGGCCGCCGGGGCTGGAGTTTACTATCATTTTGACTATGTTGGCTCTCCACGCAACTACAAATGGATAAACTCAATTCAGCTCGCAAAAACTTGGGAGCAAATGCACCTGGCGTATGAGAGAAATGCGAGACAGATCTGGATTGCGAATGTGGGAGATCTGAAACCATTGGTGGGCTAACATTCCTCAATAGTGTTTTTTTTACAAGCTGAACTTTTGCAGGAGATCCCTATGAATCACTTCCTAGATATGGCATACGATATGGCGAGCTTCGGAACTCCTGCCAGCACAGATGAGTGGTTAAAATCTTGGGCAGCACGACAATTTGGATCAAGTGTTGGCGATGCCACCGCTGCCGTGATATCCACATATGGGAAACTTATTATAAGAAGAAAATATGAGCAGCTTAGTACTACTCCATTTGCACTCAGCGTCGCTAATTATGACGAGGCGGAGAAAGTTCTCCAGGAATGGACTACTCTTTTAAGCACCACGCAAAAGTTATATGATTCATTAAATGCTGCTACGCAGGTGCCTTTCTTTGAGATGGTGTTACACCCGGTTCTTGCGGGGAAAACAGTGCAGGAGATTTACATCAAGGCGGCTCTTAATGCGTGGTACGCGCGACAGCACAGAACAAGCACAAACGCTTTGGCTTCACAAGTTGTAGCAGCCTTTGCTGCTGATGCTTCAATTTCTGCCCGGTATAACGGCCTGCTTAATGGTAAATGGAATCATATGATGGATCAGGTGCATCTTGGGTATACTAGCTGGTTTGCTCTGCCCAGATTTCTCTTTATTTATTGCTGATATGCGTAGGAATGATCCGGCCGCAAACGCCATGCCCAGTGTTTTGTATGTTTCAAGCAGTACAGTTCCAACGGCTGGCATAATGGGTGTCTCTATTCAGGGCAGCAACACTAGCGTCCCTGGAGATCCGGCACTCACCATCATACCCGTGAATCCGTACATGCCATCAAGTGATTATCGGTATATCGACATCTTTACCCGCAACAATGGCTCATTCACCTATTCAGTAACTTCTAACGTCTCATATGTTACAGTGTCACCATCCTCTGGCACAATATCTTCATCTAGTATCTCGGATGTACGGGCCAATATTAGTGTTAACTGGGCTTCGGCTCCGGCGGGTCTCACCTACGCTCGCATTTCTGTCTCGGGAACTGGTATTAATGGAACTACCCTTACTCTCCCGGTGAACAAGACCAGTATCCCATCCACTTTCAAGGGATTCGTCGAATCCAATGGAGTAATAGCTTTTGAAGCAGAACATTACCAGTCTGTAACTTCTGGTTCGTCGGCGTCTTATATGACGATTCCCGGCTATGGCCGTTCTGTATCCGGCGTAACTCTTTCGCCTGTCACATGTCCTTCCCAGACTACATCGTCCGGTCCAAAGCTATCGTATAATTTTCATGTTTTCACCGCTAAAACCGCGAAAATAAGCATATACTTCGGATCATCGCTCAATGTCGACCCTACCCGTCCTCTCCAGTATGCCCTTTCACTTGATGGTGGCGTAGTATCTACAGCACAGCCCGTCCCGGCAGCCAATCTAGGGACAGTACCATCAGGTTGGACAGATGCTGTTAATAGAGCTGGCTGGACTTCAAATATATACCGCACTATGAGTGCAGGTAGCCATACACTAGATATTTGGATACTTGAACCGGGTTTAGTTATTCAAAGGCTTGTCATCGACATAGGTGGAGTCCAGAATAGTTACCTTGGCCCACCAGAAAGCTTGAGAGTTTGATGGTTTTCATAGTTTATCACAACGATATGTTTTAGCCAATTGGTCAATTTACAAATGGTTAGAACAGATCGCTTGTTGGATGTCTAACTCAAACAATATTACTAAGACGAGTTATAAATTTATTATCAAGGATGTTTTGGTAGGAATTCCGCTTATCTCGCGAACATATGGCTCTAAAAATATATTGTTACCCTACATCTCCTACCCGCAAACTCGCAGCGAATTAAACCTCAGCGCAGTGGCGCATGTCTTCTTGTGTAAGCCTGAAATTCGCGTTTCACAGGACCCACTAGTTTAACTCCCCTTTGGTCATTTAGAACCATAGTGGCAGTAGGCATTTCTTCCCCATGAATTGCAAAACATATTCCCACGTGAATAGTTTCCGCACATTCAACCAACCCCTGGCTACTCAGTAGCAGTGTAATACTGAGACTCATGAGAATATTCATTTGTCGTAGTCAATATACTAGATCAATTAGTTACGGGCGTACCTATCAACAAATCTGAGCAAGCTCTGGAACTCGCGTATACTGTCGATGCCGCAATCTGTGTAAACTTTCTCTCCGCTACCGACTAACTCGATAGTCTGATGGTTGGAATGGCCAAGGAGAGTACAGGGGAAGGTGAGCAAGAATGCTAAGGGGGGTTGTTAAGGACGAGGCATAGAGAAGGAAGACCTTACTTAGGCACTAAGTCGTTGGCCGTGATCCCCAAGTTGTGGGAAATCATGGAATTGGTAGTCAGCTTGGATAGCGTCTCCCTCATGAGTCCCTCACCTCTCCCACGGACATAGCTCGTATCCAAGGGTCTAATGCAGCAAGTTGAAATAAACCAATGCCGGACCTAGCCTCATTAACCAGCCTCATTGTTGAGTCGAAACGCAGTAACTAAGGTGCTCATACTGCTTGAAAATAAGTGATGGTTGATATACTGGCCAGTGAATTGGCTCAAGTTATTAATGGCCAGATGCTCAGAATCGTTTTGTATATTTATTTCCCAAATCTAAAGCCAATGTTTTCACAGCAAAAAGATGCCTAACCATTGCACCCAATGACCATCAAAGCATTAGAACGGGCCTGCAATGCGGTTCAAGTATCATCCCTCCGACAAAAAAAGGGGAAGAGATATCAAGTGCACTGGAAGAGCCCGGACTAATTGAGCCGTTCTCTAGCTCTGAAGTCGTGACCCAAGCTAAAACCCTTCCTATAAATCCAGAAATTCAGAAAAGTTAATCAAAAGTATCCAAATTCTGTCATCATCCGAAAGCTTCGAGAATACAGTGCCACTACCATCTCTACAGTCACTTACCCGAGAGTCCCCATAAGTGAGGGCTTTAGAAAGTGGAGAGGGGCCGAGTTTGCCAGTCTCGACCGATGGCTAGAAAAGGTCGATCCGTATTTTGGTGGTAATAAAATTGGCACGATCGTAGAATAAATGTGTAAAATAGTATTCTTTGAACGTTGGACCGATATCTGATTTTTTTAAAAATTCAAAAAGACAATTATTCGAAGTTTATGCCAGTATGAAGGAATATAGTTGCATATCTATAAGCTCTGTTCATTTCGCTGGCCCATGTAAGATAGATAGCTCGGAAACCACTTTGTTGTCCACAACTTTTCCATCCTGAAGTCGTATGCTGAACTTCCACTTGAACAGCTCCGTATCCATTCTTTTCGCCGAACATCTCGGAAGATAATCTGACAGGTACTCTGGGAACCATTCACTATCTTCTACTTCTTTGGCCCACGTCGTAAAACAGCCAGTCGCTATGGCACGATCACACGCATGCATATGTTCCTCCTCATGTATCTCAACAATATCACTGTAAGTTGAATTATCGCAATTGACACCAAAAATGATGGCGACATATCGTGCTTTCCTGGGTCGAAAAAACTCCGTATTAGTGGCTTTAAAAAGTAGACCAGCTACGCCTCCAACCTTTAGACCTATATCGATAACTCCGGGTCCAACATTTCGACCTGGAGGGCTAGCAACAGCAAAATTATACGGGTGTGTCAAGTCCCTGAATCCTCGTTCAAACATGGCCCACGAACCAGGCCCCGGAAGGAGCGTCATAGCCGCTCCTAAAGCCAATGTAGGGTCAAATGAGGATATGCCGGGTCCTTGCCCCGAAAGCTTAGTCTCGATAGCTCGGAACGTAAAGATCCGTTCTCCCGGTCTTTCTACCAAGTAATATTGGGGCACGTAGAGAGTCGCTTCACTTGGCGATCGGTATTTTTCAGTTACCTCGAAGAAGACCGGCATGTCAGGAAATTGGTCGACTTTTGTTCTAATGAAGCGGCCGTCATCCATGATTGAAACATATATACCAACTTTTCTATGGTTTCTAGAGTCTTGGCACCTGAGCATAGCAATATGATCGCCACCATGAAGTTTACAGGTCAGTGGTAATTGGATGCGTAGGCCACGATTTGTGATGCTAAACGTAGTCCTTGGATCTGAATCAAGTGTCTGGATGATAAATGACGATTCACGAAACTGGGCTGGTGATCGTGCGAGGAGACCATGTCCAAATGGGTAATCTTGTAGCTTCCATGCAAATAGAGAATGGTCGTCCGATTTCTCTATAATCGCTTGCTGTAGTCTGATAAAAGCTTCATCACCTCCTTCACCATAGATCAACGGGATGTTAACTCCAAAGATGCCCAGGAGAGAGTAAGCGATATCTTCAGGTCGGGTGGTTTGTCTTGTCGCAGCCCACGACATTCTCTGCGCAACGCTGCTAAGTTTGAGATCTTGACCTAAGAGTACTTCTAGGCTAATGCCGGTCCTCCTCGAGATCAAATCACTTAAATCTGCTTTGTTGCCAATAAAATTCCAAGTTCGGCTATAGAACACTACTTTCAGCGGAGCAATGAGCTCTTGGAGTGTCCATCCACGAGTGAACCACTTGCTAGCCTCCATCATTTCTGAGTTCCTTGAGATTGAATCGTAGTCTGATATATAAGCATAGCAAACTGTAGACTGTCTATACCAGTTGAACATCGAATTGATAGCCTCTTGCAACTCTACGCTATTGGTCTTATCAATACAGCAAGTATCGACCCAAGCATATTCCAAATTATCTCGAAGCGCTTGGGCACAGCAGGCTTTGATTTTGAGATAGCCTAGCTTATCGTTCCCGGTTCCATCTCGTAGATCTTGAAGCGTTGCTTCTTCGGCCGCTGGTCCCCATGAATGCGAAAGGATAGCGTAAGGAGGTACGTCAACATAGAAAGTCTCGAACTGCAGTGTGCTTGCTTTGAGCAGACGCATGGCGGTGATTGAGAAGGACGTTCTCCAGTTACAGGTGATCTTTCGAAGGAGGAGATAATGGAAGAAAGTGTGCGATTTTCAGCAGGAGGCTGAACAATATCCCGCTCACGTGCAAACCACCAAACTGCATGTTTTCAGACTGTGAAGCAGCGCCACCCAATATAAATCAGATAGAGCTCTAAACATTCACCGTAGTTAAGACAATTCCAAACTCACCTAGATCGTTCGTTCCATTAAAATACATCCTATTCTCCCAAACTAGTTACCGACGGATCAGCCTCAGCCGTACGAAGCCTCTGGACGTTTCCAGTACACACTACTAAATGATAGAGAGATCCGCACTATCTAGATACTCCCGCGGGGTGGGGGGTATCATGTAGGGTTTCATGCCAGCATTATCAGTTCGCTGATCTTCCCGTTTATGATGCCTTATGTTGCCGTATAGGTGGGGGAATCAAGAAACGATCTTTCCACTCTCTTTATCAGTCGAAATCTCCATGAAGTGTTGTTGATCTTTATGAAAAAAATAGCAAAGAGCGAGAAGGATTCAGCTTGAAAGCCAGCTGAAGCTAAGATAGCTTCAGCATTTGAGAGGAGGAGCAGCTATATTTATAAGTGAACATAACCTGCATCAACCAGACGAACGACAATGAGAAATCTTCGCAGGTTCAGATGACACGAGATATCTTCAGGGAGGCCGCTCAGGTGATTCCATGGTTTGGGACTCCGAAGGAGGAGATCTATTTAAGGATGGAGACCATAGAGCCTCTGTAGAGGCCTACAGCGACCGAAAATCTCCGGAAGATGAGACCTGTAACACGACGGCTCGCTACGACAAGTTGTCGGAGACCTTAAGGTAGTTTCTGCCGCGAAACCACGAGCTGAGCGGCGATCTGACGAGATCAATACGAGATCAATTAAACATGTATATTGGATACCGTGGAACCGAAGGTGGATCATCCAAGAGTCGCTGTAGGCGAACGTAAGTTTTCTTTGGGGCTGATGTGCAAGGGTTCGAGCATTTCAGACATCTCTAGAATTTCATTACTAAACTCAAGAAGATCCCAGACCTTGAAGTTACAACAGGTTAGACGCTGCATATCGAGCAGATAAGTGCGCGCACAAGTCGAGTACATCGTGTGTTAATGACGTAGCCCAACAATAAGGCAACTTTACTCAAGGATTTGAAGACGCTCTTCGTATCTAGCTACAGTCAAGGCCCAAATTCGAGGGATAAGTTGTCAAAGCCGAGAAAATGGTAGGGAAGGCAAACTATGCAATTCCACAGCAGGTCCTCTACGCCAAAGCTGCGCGAGCTCTATTTAGCAAACACCCCCCGGTCACCCGGATCTGATCGACTCCTAGCTTAGTTTTCCAGAGGTTGGGTCTGTGTTGAACTAGCGGCATATAGGACCGCTTTGCTGTGAGCACACATCACATGTATAGATTTCCTCTCTCCTTTCTTAGGTATGAAAATCAAAGAATCTCTCTCTCCCTCACGTACTCCTTCCATTCTACGTACAAGTATCATGATTTGGACGTAATCGCTTTGAGGTGCAGTCTTTCAAATAGATGTACTTGCAGTTGTAGTACTACAAATGCAAAGAATGGTGTTAAGGAGTGATAAGACTGGGCACTTACCAAGTAAACTTATCACATAACCTTACTTGAGTCGGGGCCAAAATAGAACCCGCCCGTAAAGGCAAGACAAGAAATGGTAACCAGGCCATTAAAAGAGCCAAAACAAGCTTCTTCGGCCGTCCCGGTGCTAAAATAGCTCTTTCATAGGTACATGCTCAAGCCGTCCCACGACTGGTCACCCACGACTCAGGCTAAGGCAGCGACTGCTCAGGTTCAAAGATGGAAATGGCAACTGGCAATGTGGGCATTCCGATATGAGAATAGCTGTCTCCTCACTTGCAAGCGTGTAGCTATACATGGCACGTGCTTAGGAGCCGATCGATGGTCAATCACATTCTGGATATGTCCTCATCTTGAATTCAGCTCAACAAGGGATCGTACCAGTCTCGCCGCTACAGCATCACATCCTCTGCCACCGAAAGAGGAGTGGCCATTACCGCAATGCGAAAGCACTATAACGACACAGGAAGCACACTGGAATCTCTCTTCAGAACTCCGCCAATGTCGGTACTGTCGAACCGAATATCGGGCGGGTGTCAAGTACCGTAAAGTTTGTGCTATAGAGTTCACAATTACCATCTAGAAAGACCTTGGGCGAGGACCTGAAACTGAAGAATGGAAAGCACACATTTCCCAGAAAAGCGGCTGTTACTTGCACAGCCAACTCAGCTTCACGGAGGGGAGATTGCTTCTGTGTTTTAAAGACCGTGAGTCAGAATGGGGCCTAGATAAGTTTAATAGTTCCAGTCAAATGGAATCTGGCTCCGCTCACCTCAGATGCTTCGCTCTTAAGACATTTAAGTCAGAGCCACGCTTGTCTTACCCGGTGTAAGCTGTCACATCATACACTGAAATAACAAAAAGCTGATTCAATCGGCGTTCATTAAAAGGATTATCGGGTATTATAGTGAGGCAGAGTCCAAAGTAGCAATAATTTAATTCTAAACAGACGACTTTGCTGTATAAAGTGGCTGTTGGGGAAACAGGCGGAACGGCCAATGAGTGTCTAAAGTTGCAGCCTGGATCACAAGCATTTGCCGCGTGCCCCGCCACCCAAGCACCGCGTCATTCTTACTCTCAACACCACATCCAAGCAGCTACATTTACTGACCATTGCTCGAAGATGATGGTTTGATTCACTTTATCAAAGCTTTAGAATCCCGATTATCGCTTTAAGGCGACAAATTCACTCTCATCGGAAGGAAGAAGCAGAGCCATAAAGCAGAACAATGACGTCGTCTTCCGGTCCTGCGAGACCTCCCTCTCCAACCAGTAGCTTCTATGCTCTAAGTGATGACGAGGAAGGGGAGTATAATACGATCACGCATACTTCGAGTGGCAGAGGAGTAAAGCTACTATATTCCAAGAGCAAGGTATGACCGCTAGAACAGCCATAGAACCTGATCGCAAGTGCGGGGCACGAGCTGATTCTCTCCCAGGTCTACATACATCCCACCCCATCTGCGAAAGACAATATTCCTGGGTACATTGCACTCCTGCAACAGAAGCCTGCTGCCAATTCAAGGCCCACAACCGCCTCTTCGACGAATTCGAAATTGAAAGCTGCAGATTCCTTGCTTTTGGCATGGCTTCCGGAACACTCCCTCGGCGACGCAAAGGATACATACGTAAAGGTTGATCTATCAGAAGGCGATTCGCCCCCAAAACAATCGTATCTCGTTCCTCCACCCCCTACGACTACGATACATACCGGATCAGTAGGCCATTATGCCTTTGCCATCCCAGTGTCAGCAGTATATAGTTTGTTGGTTAGACCTCCGAGTCTAGGATGGTGGTACGGCTCCGTAATTATTAACCCAAAGGGAGGAGATTCGTTTCCAGCACTATTTTTCCATGACAATGAATGTCCTTCAACGATACTACAGAAGAAAAAACGGACTCGGGAGAATTTTGATCCATTTGGTGTCAATGGCGAGATGTTCTGGGGTGGCGATGAGGTATTGAGGTGGTTGAGGCGATATGTGACAATTGAGCGAAGTGGAGCTGAGCCAAATATATATCTGGTAGAACCGAGTGCGGAAGATAAGGAGGCATTTGGGGACAAGCCTGTTACGGCTGCAATCGTGCGCCAACCAACCAATGGTATGCAGATTGGAGGTGCAGCTGGCGCAAGTCCTTCTGGCTTGAATGTGACGCGAGATGCGGTAATGGACCCTGTGACTAAATTTGTTAAGGAAGCAGGATGGAATTTGATGGAAAAATTCAGCAAGGTTACGACATTCACCAGGAGGACTGCTGAGGCGGTGGCTGATAACCCCAAAGTCCCACCTCAGGTGAAACGATTATTGAGAAATGCGGAGGTGCAGACACTACAGGAAGAGTTTGATAGCGCGCGGATTTATCTTGCAAGATGGGCTATGGGAATTGCGGAGCAGAGCGAACGAGATCGGAACCAGCGAATTTGGACCGCCAAAGATGTTTTAGAATTGGAGGAGACAGATGTAGGAGACTTCGAGCTGCTGGATTCGGACATGGGATCACTGTCCATGAAGGAGCAACGAAAGCCAGTGACTTTGAAAGAGTGGAAGACATTTTTCGACCAGAAGACAGGGAGACTTCAGATCACTGTTGATGAAGTCAAAGATCGCATTTTCCACGGAGGACTTGATGGAGATGACGGTGTGCGGAAAGAGGCGTGGCTTTTCCTTCTTGGGGTGTACGATTGGCACTCCTCTTATGATGAGAGGAAGGCAGATTTGGCATCGCTTCGTGACGAATATGTCAAGTTGAAGGGTGCATGGTGGGATCGACTTGTAGATCTCGGCGGGGAAGGAGACGAAGGGGAATGGTGGCGGGAGCAAAGAGGCCGAATAGGTAACACATCCCCAGATTTCTGTTGAACGTAGAACAAATAGCTAACGAGTCCCATTTCTTGGGGTTGCCACGATAGAGAAGGATGTCCACAGAACAGACCGCGGTATACCACTATTTGCTGGCGAGGATACACCGCATCCAGATCCGAATTCGCCTTTCGCGGATGTAGGCACTAATGTTCACTTAGAACAATTAAAGGACATGCTACTTACATACAACGAATATAACAAGGATCTTGGCTATGTCCAAGGAATGTCAGATCTCTTGGCACCTATCTATGCGGTGATGCAAGACGATGCGGTTGCATTCTGGGGATTCCAGCATTTCATGGACAGAATGGAGCGGAATTTCCTACGAGACCAGAGTGGGATGCGAAAGCAACTGCTTACTCTCGATCACCTAGTGCAGCTGATGGACCCAAAACTATATTTGCACCTACAGAGCGCAGATTCTACGAATTTCTTCTTTTTCTTCCGGATGTTATTGGTCTGGTTCAAGAGAGAGTTCCCCTGGGCTGATGTGCTACATCTCTGGGAGGTGCTATGGACAGACTATCTGAGCTCGAATTTCCACCTCTTTATCGCTTTAGCCATCTTAGAAAAGCATCGATCCGTGATTATGGATCATCTCAAGCATTTCGATGAGGTTTTAAAATATGGTATGTGCTGGGAAAGCAATCTTTATCTTGAGAAGCATATTAATTAAAGATATAGTTAACGAACTTTCAAATACAATGGACTTAGAGTCAACACTGGTCCGCGCTGAGGCTTTATTCAAGCGCTTTCAGCGCACTGTAGAGGCTATCGATAAGAAATCGAACTTCCCAGCGCCAAAGCTACGACAGCGGCAAACCACGAGGACCGAGTCCGCAGGCTCGCTTCCAAATTCTCCTATTTCACCAGCCAACCTTCCTAATCCGCCTTCTCCCGCACATGATCGACACCCATCTAACGATACAAATGCGAAGAGCCAGACCAGCGGCTCTGATGCCGTGACCGTAGCTACTAGCTCGGGAGTCTCTTCATCTAGTACGGGGCAAGTCGATAAGGGAAAGCGTAAGATGAGTAGCGAGGTGCCAAGAACTAGCTCAGAAGAGCTACAGGACCAGAGACCCAAGGTGATCAGTCCTGAACTAAGAGAGCTGTTGAGCCGAAAGGTGGTGATTCTTCCAAGAAAGACAGTAAGAAAGAAAGGTGAAGGTATGTCTAAGGCTGGAAGATAGAATAGGGTAATAGCATGCAACTCATTCAAATCCGGTGTATATATTTTGGCGCTTTGTAATGGATTGAGGGGCTTAGGTCATGGCATAGGTGGCAAGACAATATTTAGCACGGGCCGATAAAGAGCATAGTAAGAAAGCAAAGTTACCCATTTACGATCTGGTTGTTCACATAGGAAAGCTCTACACAGATGTATTTCGACATTCGCCCGCAGTGTTGCTTCTATTCTTAATATAATATGAAATAGACCCAATAATCCCAGAATATCCAAATCTACCCATATGTTACATTCTATCCATAGAACCGCCTAAAAAGATGATTGGCCGAGCATACAATACATAAAATCCGCCAATATATCATCACATCATATCAAACCTTGCCATATCGTTTTCATATAGCGGTATCGTATTCGGGTTCCCTGCTAAGTAATTATCAAAAAGCATCATCATGTTATCCGTCGTATCCAACTGAATGCTCGTCCAGTCTGTCGGAGGCAGGCTCTGCCAGCTCGAATCCTCCGGGAAATTCATCGTACCGTCTTGTCCCATATATCCTCCTCCAGATTTTGGCACTACAATTTGCGGCTGAGATTGCGGTTGCGATGGCATTGATGGGGCAGGAGTTTCGGATGAGGCAGGTGGGATGGTGTTGCGGAGGTTTTGTTCGATGCAAGCCTGTGCGCCTTTGAATAGCACTTTGCATATTCCGGCGATGCGTTTCGCACCTGTTGCTCTCACGGACGCGTCTTGCAAAGAGTCGACGACCTGCGCCAGGAGATTCATATCCTCGTAGTCCGTGTTTAGAATCGCGGTGCCGAGAATAACGATAAATGGAGTGAATGGCGAGAATGTGAGAGCCCAGTCTACATATGATTTGATGGCGAAGTCGCGGCTGCCAAGGAACCGAGAACACAATGTTTGGTGCAGCGTGAGACCTTCGCGGGCCACAGCAATGCATTCGTCGGAGAAGCGAAGTGGATGCGGACTAGACGAAGGAATCGAGCGGTAGACAAGAGTAAGGTTAGCCATTATTGTTACTTCGGTGTCGAGGAAGGGCTCTCTCTGCTTTTCGGTCATTTTGGCAAATTGTTCCTGGTTCAAACTATTAGCTTCCATCGTCTATCTAGTGGAGTGCATTGTGGAAATAAATACTTTGCAACGGCGCCGCAGTTTCAATAGCTCCTCGCCGAGTGCTCGAGCGATAGCTGCTTTCCGTTCTGGAGATTGAAGCTGTCCCTGCGCAGAGTAGAGCTTTTCATATATCTGGCCCTGCGCCCTCGCAAAATCGAACCATATGACCATCATATCATAGAAAGGATATGTTGGCGCTTCGGGGTAGCTAGTGGTTATATCATAATCCGAGAAATTTGGTGTTCTCCCAAGATTAAGAGCAAACGCTTTATCTAAAACGTAGGCAAGCCAGAACCATGATTTCTTCATATTCAGTAGATCGTCTTCTGGATCATTCTTAACCCGGTGAAGACCACAGTCCAGGCATATCCGCGCCGCCATAGATATCAACCTCCATGCTAAATGAGGATCTGGTCGCGTAATTGCTACGTGAGTCTACGAAAACAATTGGTCAGCTTTCTTATATTCATACCTAACCAACGGTAGCTTTAGAAAGTTCACTTACAGCAAATAGTAATGCCTCGATGTTAAAGATCGAAGGCTCCAGAAATGGCGTCAATTTTGTGAGTGTAGATGTGACATTTTGTTGACACATTGAAATCGCCTCTGGAACAGAAGTTGCATCCACATTGCATAATTCGAAATTTTCCTGACTAGCTGATTGTAAAATACCTAGCAGGCCGCAATTGGCAACTATAAAATCCGCAATTGAATATCCCTCTACCGGAAAGTATACTCTCTGGCAGATTTCCTTGAATCGATCTATATCTACCATTGGCGTACATAAAAACAACTCATCCGGTACGGCTAATGGTGGATATCAATAATGGGACGGTAATATGCCAAGGTTAGATCCTTAACGGACATGGCACTTACCATCAATTAAACGGAATGCTGACAGAGCGATCTCAGTAGATATCATCGGCAGCCCAGGATTGTATTTGCTGCCATTGTGAAAATACGCTTCTTTTGGCGCGTGTAGAAGTGAGTGCAAAACCGACGGCGTGCTCGCATTCGTTTGGGATGCCGGAGAGTTATTCGAATGAAGTGCATCAAGAATTTTGCCCGCTTCCTCAGAGTGAGCCTCGAAAGAGGACTGCCCAAGATAGTGATTGCTACCGGTAGCAACACTAGGACTCTCCTTAGCGTCTGAGCTGGGAGATGCGGCATCGTATCCGACTAAGCCCACTGCTAAGTGGGAATGTTGAGGTTTTTGCAGGTCTTCTTTACTCAAACTTAAGATGGATGTTTGGAGCTGCGCCAGACGTGCATTGATAATCTCTAGCTGCTCCTCGCTTGCAAATAGGTTAGTGTATGATAAAGAAGTATAGCAGGGGGTACTAAAGCGTACTATTTAGGGGATATTAATACACGTTGCCGCTTCTGCGTGGGCTTTTCTGCAGTTCTGCAAGGAATATTTGAGGCTTGACAGGAGGAACATGGATCCAACCTGTCACAGCGAATCTAGAAGAATTCACTTTAGTGTTCCATTCTGTTTTTTTTATTTTTCATATAGAACCAATCACCTTTCTAGATCTACATGCTTGACATGCTCTGAGACCAGTGCTGAATGTGGATTGGTCTTGGCTCGGAGCCTTCTCGTCGGCTCCACTCATGGCTTCGGGCTTTTGTGTCGCGAGATTAAAAAGCCGTGGTGGTACCAGAAGGGGGGTCAATATTAAATTTGAAGAATTGCAGGAAGGCGTGAGCTCGTGGAACGAAGAGTGCAACGCACTGTGGTAAAAACACAGAAACACAGCCGGAGGCCGTGGAATGCGTGCCAAGCGTCTTGTCAACATAAGACTCTCGCGCTATTACTCCTTCGAGAATAGCTTCATTTTAGCCGAGACTTCCCCTTATATGATTCGGGTGTCCGTGGCCGCCGTCAGTCAGCCTTTTCGTCATGGAAATTTGACCCAAGTCCCATCAACACAGTACCAAGAGAGGCTGCCTGAATTAATACCATCTCCGGCTGCTGGCCAGCTGCAGCCAAGATTTCATGATGACTCCTCAACGACATATAAATATTGATCGAAAATGGCGGGATCTCTATAAAATACCCAATAAAGAAAGTTGAACGAACGATTGTACGGGAAGACAGGCAGAACCACAAGCACGATGGAGGAGAAAACGCGAGAGCCCTCGGATAGTAACTCGACGATCGAGAGAACGGAAGAGAATCCTCCTGGAGAGAAGAGCGGTTCCATACGTGATTACATAGTAAGAATCCAAGAGCTATGTTCTAAGTTGAGACTGATTCTTTCAGCGCATATTTCAGTATGCGGACAAAACAGATTGGATCTTGAATATTATCTCGCTGTTGACTTGTATCGGTTCAGGCGTAGTTCTGCCCTTAATGACTGTTGTATTTGGAAATTCTATAACGTTGTTCAATGACTTTTCTGGACCCAACACAGCAAAATTTCGTCGAGAAGTCTTAAAGATGGTGTAGGTCTTTCCTCTGGTCAATTTCGTCTATTCTGACCAAGACAGTTTGTGGTTTGTCTATCTTTTCATCGCAAAGCTAGTTTTGACATACATATCAATGGTCACGATATCAATATCAGCCATCAGAACAACTAGAAGCCTTCGCCAAACCTTTATGAACAGCATGTTGCGAAAAGAGATCTGGCATTTTGACCATCAGGACGCTAGTGCCGTAGCTGTTCTAGTTAGTAAGTAGTTCAATTCCACCGCCTTCCCTCGCAAGATGTTCACTGACCTGGATTAAAAGCTACGAATGGAGCTCGGGTCACGAAGGGCATATCAGACAAGCTTGCCATCACTATTCAGCAATTAACCACCTTCTTTGCGGCTTTTATTGTGGCTCTAGTAGTTCAGTGGAAACTGACCCTAATTACTATAACCGTCGTACCTGTGATAGTTATCACAACTGGAGTTTGTGTTGCGCTAGATACAAAGGTCGAGTCCAAGGTCATGCGCATATATTCAAGAGCAGCATCTATGGCCCAGGAAGCAATCTCCACCATTCGAACAGTCCATGCCTTTTGGGCACAGTCAAAGATGCTAAAAAAGTACGATGTATATTTGGCTGAAGCTCATACTGAGGGCCGGAAGAAGTCCCTCATATATGCGATCATGTTTTCCTCTGAGACATTCTTAATCTATTCCATGGTTGCGCTAGCGTTCTGGCAAGGCTATAGAATGTTCATCAGTGGTGAAGTGGCCAACGTTGGAAAAGTCTTCACTGTTGTGTTTTCGGTCATCATGGCGGCAACCACTATTAGTGCCATGGCTCCTCAAATCCCGATCCTTACGAATGCGGCCGCTGCTGCGTCGGAGATTTTTGAGTTGATTGACGAGCCTACAAAACTAGATCCACTCTCCGAAAGTGGCGAGAAGCCCTCGACGTGCAACGGCCAGATTGACGTAAAGGATGTACATTTCTCCTACCCATCGAGACCCAGCGTCAAAGTGCTAAAAGGGCTTACTCTTTCAATCCCTGCCGGGAAGACTACGGCGCTAGTTGGTGCCAGCGGTTGCGGGAAGAGTACATTAGTTGGTCTTCTAGAACGTTGGTACGAGAGAAATTCTGGCTCAATCGAGCTCGATGGTCTCGATATAGTTAAGCATAACACCCGCTGGCTTCGGAGTCAGATCGGGCTCGTTCAGCAGGAGCCTGTTCTGTTTCAAGGAACAGTATTCGAAAATGTTGCCAACGGATTCAAGGACAACCAAAAGGCTCTTAGTAAGCAGGAGCAACTTGCCTTGATTGAAAGAGCCTGTCAAACAAGTAATGCGCACGAGTTTATTTCAGAACTACCGAATGGCTATGACACTGACGTGGGAGAATCGGCCGCGCTTCTCTCTGGTGGTCAACGCCAGCGTATCGCAATTGCACGAAGCATTGTTTCGAATCCCAAAATTTTGTTGCTTGATGAAGCAACCAGCGCGCTAGATCCAAGGGCAGAAGGTATTGTCCAGAGTGCTCTTGATCAAGCTGCAGTAGACAGAACTACTTTAGTGATCGCTCATAAGTTAGCAACCATCAAGAACGCCGACAACATTGCCGTTATCTCCAACGGAGTGGTTGTCGAGCAGGGAACACATGACAACCTACTCCGTGCCAATGGACATTACGCTAAGCTTGTTGCTGCTCAGGACATCGGTGGTACGAATGATTACAATAGGGGCAGCGATGTCTCACCAGAATCTGATGCGGGCCAGATTGAAAAGACTGACCACCTCACTCAACAAACCTCTCTATTCAAGCCGCCAACCCAAGGCCAGGAAGGCGAGAAATCCGAAGAAGCAACCGCAACAATGGGGTACTCTTTGCTCAAATGTATCTGGATAATGTTCGCTGAGAATAAATCCCTGTATTCCTTGTACGCACTGTCCGTATTTTGGAGCCTTGTAATAGGAGCAACATATCCCGGCCAGGCTGTTATTTTCTCGCGCATATTCCATGTATTCACTCTTGAAGAAGCTGAAGGACGGAAAAAGGCTAACTTTTGGTCCCTAATGTTTTTTGTAATCGCGCTAGGCAATTTGTTTGCGTATGCCGCTATTGGAGCAATCTCCAATACGATAGGGCAGACGGTCACCCATCGTTACCGGAAAGAGATCTTTCAAAATATGTTAAGACAGGATATGGACTTCTTCAATCTGCCTGGAAATACATCCGGGGCTCTGACTTCGAAACTCTCAAGCGCTCCTTCAACCTTGCAGGATCTGCTGAGTTTCAACGTATGGCTCATTCTAATTGTCATTATTAGCGTAACTTCTAGCAGCATTCTAGCTTTAGCATTTGGTTGGAAGCTCGGGCTCGTGGTGGTATTCGGCGGTTTACCTCCCCTTATTCTATCGGGTTATATCCGCATTCGACTGGAGACATTCCTCGAGGGCAAAAATTCTGCACGTTTTGCTGAAAGTGCAGGTATTGCAAACGAGGCAGTCAATGCTATCAAAACAGTCTCCTCATTGACGCTTGAGTCATGCATTCTTGCTCGATATGAAGCTCTATTATCTGGAATTGTCAAAACCTCCATTACTACGCTTTTGTGGACACTTGGCTGGTACGCCTTATCTCAATCGCTAGAGTTCCTGGTAATGGCATTAGGGTTCTGGTATGGCTCTGAACTGCTCATCAGGGGCGAGTACACCATAACCCAATTCTTTGTCATCTTTATCGCCGTACTCTTTGCAGGTCAACAAGCTGCTCAATTCTTCGGTTATACAACTAGCATTACCTCTGCAGGTGGAGCTGCAAACTACATTTTGTGGCTGCGATTTCGTACGCCAGTCATGCAGGAGAATATCAGCAACCTGGACCAAGGTCCCAGTGATGAAGGTGGAGATATTTCGCTCTCAGAAATGAGCTTCAGGTACCCACGGACCACGGCCAGAGTGCTCCGGGAAATCTCTATGACCATTAAACATGGTGATTTCGCTGCATTTGTGGGCCCATCTGGCTGCGGGAAATCAACAATGGTTTCTCTCCTCGAACGATTTTATGATCCCACATCCGGTGCCATAAACTTTGATGGTAAGGACATCTCTACGTTCTCACCACGATTGTATCGGCAAAACATCTCCCTCGTACAACAAGAACCGACCCTTTACTCTGGATCCATTTCTGAGAATGTCTCTGTTGGTCTCGAAACCGAAGCGACAGAAGAGCAAATCCTCACCGCATGCCGGCAAGCCAACGCCCTCGAATTCGTCGATTCTCTCCCAGAGGGTCTCGCAACACCATGCGGAAATCGTGGCCTCCAGTTTTCTGGCGGCCAGAAACAACGTATCGCCATCGCTCGCGCTTTGATCCGCAAACCTCGTCTTCTATTACTAGACGAGGCAACGAGTGCGCTAGATACGCAAAGTGAGAGGATCGTACAGGAGGCATTGGATCAGGCGAAGGAAGGGCGCACGACTATCGCGGTAGCGCATCGATTGAGCACGATCAAAGGCGCGGATGCCATTTTTGTGTTTGGAGATGGGAGAGTGGTCGAGCAGGGGACGCATGAGGAGTTGTTGGCCAAAAGAGGCCGGTATTACGAGATGTGTTTAGCCCAGAGCTTGGATAAGGACGTTTCGTGATGGCAATGGTGGTGGTTATGGCTTCTAATTTCAAACTGGGTTTCATTTGTACATTGCATTCAAATCTGGCGTTACATGTATATTATTGTATTGGGGGTGAAATTTTCACATAAAAGATTGGGCCAAGTTTGAAGATATAGATGGATATACTGTAAATGAGTTTTTTTTTTTTTGCACAGCTTAAGCAGCCTAATAACTCTATATATGATGCTATTTACTGTTTTATATGCACCTTTATCGTCAGCCATTCATGATCCGCGATTGATCTTCCATCACTATGCTCATCTTCTTCTAGGAGTTTCCCTTATTCGACATGGATGATAAAATTGCGCGCGGGTATATCGCCGGCTAACCACCTGCCCTATGCTGCTGGATTCTGCTGCTAATACCATCGAGCTACTCTCCACTTGCCTCAGACTACGCATCACATCTCTGCCTTCTTCGCGCCTTCCCGATGATGCCTCCTTTGTAACGCGACCACTGTGCTTCGGTAGATGGCAATCTTAAATCGTAGATCTCCGCCTACAGGGGTCACAAGGTATCTCTTGGACTTCTCGGATTTACGCTAGTTAGTAGGCCCAGATGAAGGGCTAATATCATCTATTGTCCTACCTGTAGGTTCCACCCAATTATATTCCGCCATTGCGTCACCACATTCAAAATTATCGTATCAATCTTATGTACCAAATCTTTTATTATAGATGCACGCTACTGGACAACAGTCAGTTTCATTTTCACCTAGTATCTTGACCTAGTATCTCGATATCTTGAAATTGATTTGCCCAACATACATTAAATGTAGCAGTAGACTCCAACAAGCCTGTCCACTGCCGTTCTCCTTCTCTTTAAAATCCACTTTCGCAAAGAGCCCTGGCGGGAGCCACTACTAGAAACCTCTCTACTATGCAAGAATTACAAACTTAGCTATAAACATGCCTAATTCAAGACAAATAACCGAGATGAGGCTTCTATAGGTTGAAAAATGAGAGGAGCGGATTAGTTCAAGGGTTTTGGAATAGGAGTGCCAGCGGCCGTCCTTTTCTTTAACCCAGCCAATCAATGCCAGGTTCCTACAAATCATAACGTGAATATAAAAGATAGGTACACTTGAAATGAGAGCTTAACGTTAATCAAAGCCTCAATACAAGGAGTGATCGTGATGCAATTTATCTTCGATTATATTCTCTCGATCGCTGTAACGGTGCTATATATGGCCAATTTGCGACTAGAAGATCACTCATCTCTCAGAACTAATATTAAGGTACGAAGATACCTTGTTAATAGTTCAGTAATTTCCCGTAGTTTTACGCTGTGCCTCATTCACGGCACCTGGCTTGCCATTGTGGGTGGCACTAAGAGCCTCGTTAAGTTTAACAATATCAATAGCGCTGAGATAGCGCATGGAGGTAATCTCATCTCGTTAATCGCCCTTAATGGAAAATACTCCGGTCCTGGTAATATGAACAGGTGGTACATGACTAAAACAAATATTAATTTCAGCTGTCGGTGGGTTTGATATACTGTTTTCCTTGCGATAAGCATTTTCTTGTTTCGCTTTCACTGATTGATTTGTGAATACCGTTAAGTGTGGTAACTCTTACTACACTATATAAATGGTTCTAGACAAGGAAATTGCATTTTAATGTCCTTTTATTTCTTTTGCCATCAAGGAGCTTTATGCCACATGTGTCTTTATCCATTAGGCGCGGGCTGCTCCTTGAGGAGCCCATTCCGAATACCCATTATAGGGCAGCCTTGTTCTCGCGAAATACTGCTATCGTATTGTCAAAGAATCTAGAACAACATCCTTCGCATTAGAGGGGTATCTAATTTTTGAATCTTCGGGTGCACGAGTGCCCTGGTGTTTCATATATATCTGATCCCAAGCAATGTTTTTCTCTTCTCAAGGAGGGTTCGTCTATTTTCACCTTCTCCTGAACATCACAGATGCAGCTGAGTATCTGGAATGCAAGGATGAAGTTGATCCAATCGTGATCATTTATATGCATCATCCTTTACTAGAAATGGGTGGTGATCTTGAGGAGAAAAGCAAGCCAAATGAGCACTGACGCTTGATAACACAAAATGCCTCGTATGGGTTCAAACATATACATGTACAACATCTATCTTTTAGTCTCCGTCATGTTCGAGAAATTCCATTTCACCAACACGATTCCTATTTTGTCATCCTTGCGCTTTTTAGCTCAACTACCATCGCCGCAAATCCCGTCTTTGGCGCTTATAAAAGTTCCAGCTGCGACAGCTGCCTCGATGAGGTCTACACTACCAGCCAATGCAACTTTCAAGACATCGACTATGGACAATTTATGTGCTATGGTGCAGGAGGCACGGGCTTAGCCACTTGCATGTCTATATGCGATGTAGATGGCCGTTCGAGGCTGAGCTCGCCGTCGAGACATGGTACGGTTATTGTATTATCTTCTTTCCAGAAATGTGTGTTGTTGCAGAAAAATATGTCTCACCTGACCTTTTGGCGAATAATTGTGGTGCAGGAAGCGCGAATCGGAACTCGACTGAGACAGGAGATTCAAGCACGGGGGGTGGCTCAAATTTGGAGTCCGATGGCGAATCGAGCACGTCCGGCAATCCGGGTATTTTATCCGCTTCAGGCTCTTCAAGTTTGCCAGTCACTTGCAATAATTCAGAGACAGTAAGGATAAGCTCAGGGGCTGCGCCGCCCGAGTAAGCGCTCTTTGACTAGATAGAAGTTCGGTGAAGAGCTAGAACTAATGATGAGCCAGGATAAGTGGTGTTATAACCCCTACGAGCACGCCGAATGCATTCTTCACTTCGGCAGCCGGTACTTTGATAACTAGTAACTAGAGTTGCTGTAACGACATTGCCAAATAGCCGTAGATCAAGCGCGTCCGCGGCCGCAACTGAATGGCCTACATGGAGAGTTATGGCTAGAATTAGGCTACAGCTTGTCCATATGAACGCATGAAGTGTATCATGATGACTAGGGAGATGAACCTCGATAAAAGTACTTGAATTTCTTGTAATTATAGAACTTGTGGACCTCTCCCAGACATAGTAGGTGGTATAAACTGCGGCTGATCAAAAATTTCTCCTTGGCGGTCAGGTAAGTCGTCTAGATTCCTAATGACATTAATACGGGGCATCTTGTTCGGCCAAGTCTGATCTCGCTCGTTCTCGGTCTCTAAAAACTCTTTTATCTCTTCCTCAACTCGATTTAGATCAATATCCGGCCAGTCAGCTGGCCATTGTTCTCTCCGACGCCTATCGACGTGAACAACTATAAGTTCTTCTAAGTTGTCAAAGCGATCCATCTGAAACATCATCTCTCTGTATAGGCTACACTCTGGGCGAATCGAGGGGTGTTTCCAAGGTTCCCCAAAAGGCTCTATTGTCGCCCAACCTCCGGTGATGGCAAGTCTCTTGATCTTTCGTACTTCTTCAGAAGCGTAGGTTCTAAGCACGCCTAACCCTCGGAATCCTCGACCCGCTTTGATGGGCTGATCCGCTTGATGCAATACAATGATATCTATTTTGAAGTCTATCCAGATACGGTTGTCCCCAAGATGGTACTTGTTCCACAACTCATAAGCCTTGGAAGAATATGGCGTACCGTATATCTCTCGACGGCAAAGAAAAGCTGCTTCATATCGAGCCAAAAATACGCTCCGACTTTCCCGGCATACATATGCTGCGACCGGAATACATGGTTGGTTCAATTTTCCAACAACCGCAATCGATGCCCAGGTCTTCTTAAATGGAGTACGCTTGAAGAGATAATTCGGATAGCCCAGAGATGCTGTGAAACAAACACCGTCCTCGTTGGGACCTAAAGGGTCCTCAGTGTTGAGCAGATGTACAGATATCGCGATGACGCGGGGCCCAAGTGTCTGCTTCCAGATTTCATCCCGTAGTTCTTGTGGTAAAGTGGCAAAGTTAGACATTCTCCTTCACATGTTCCTTTTTTAGTCGCTTCTTCCACCGGGGCGAGCTTTTTTTTTGAGAAATGTACGTCAAACATATATTGAGATAAGTGGCTGGGGCTTGTGAAGATAAATACAGTAATCACATGATGTGCTCACCCGTTTCGCTAATGCAGGCATTGGCAAGTGAGTTTGGATTATTGTTACATGGTACGTCAGCTTCATAGCGCATGGCTAGGAGCAGTCTGCTTCGCGCCAAGCCTTGTAGTCATGCAATAAATGCTAAGTCGTCTACACCATCAGGGAAAAAATACGGGGAGGCGCCTGTACCACACTTAGAGTGTGAGATCGGCCATGAAATTATCTGAATCTCTAACCTAGTGTGTCCTGAAACATAACCATTTAGAAGTAAAACCTTAGATCGCCACGAGTGAAGGCCACGCTAGTTGATAACAAGACCCCAATCTTCAACTGTTTAAGTGAAAGTCCGACCCTGTGAATGTTTATTTAACAGATTAACGGCATTGGACCTGAGAACCCCGGGTCCAAGTTTGCTGCCGCGAGAATTACTTGCAACAAAGTTTTCATATGAAAAAACGGCAGCATTGATAACATTCTGCGGTGCATATGGAAAGTCAGAGCCGAAGAGGACTTTGGACGGGTCTGCAAAATCTAATAAACCGCCGAGCTGTGCTGCACTGGTACTAAGCGCAATGTCGTAGTAAAATCGCTTGAAGTCGGCTGTTGCTTGGGTGACATTGACAGAGGCTTTAGAAGCGATTTCTGGGAGGATGAGGCTGCCTATTGCGCGTGACCCCACGAAGGGAATCGTGCCTCCAGCGTGGGAAAGAATGATGTCTACGTCTGGATAGGCTTGGATCGTACCAGTTATAACCAGGTCGACGGCCGCTCGTGTAGTCGCCAAAGGATAGTCAATGATAGGCTGTGGGATTCCAGCTCCAACAAACTTGGGCGTGATGTCAAGTAATGCAGGATGCAAAAAGACAAGCGCTTTGTATGCCTGTAGCTTAGCCCAGATTGGTGCAAAGGAGGGATGTCCAGGCAACTTTCCTCCATAGGTGGTGAAGACGACGACTCCAGCGCATAGCTTCTGCTGTCCATAGAGGTAATCTATTTCCGCGATTGTACCGTTAACATCTTGCCAGTCTGGGAGAGACCCAAAGAAACCGATGCGTGAGTAATATGTGGCGTTGGTCGAGTAGTCACCCAAATTTTGGTTCAATGTGCGTGCCAGTTGCCTTGCTGCATCTCCTGTACCGGCAATGGGTACACCTGGACTGGATATTGATAAGATACCTTGTTTTGACAGTGTAAGGACGTTTACGCTATGAGAAGGGACGATGACTTGTGGGGCATACCAATTGAGTTCCCAACAACATTCATCAAGCTAACGGCAGCATCGAGCGACCACTCGGGCGTAGAGTATCCTGATGGGTCACCACCAGTTGCTGAAAGTGCTGCCAGATATGCCGGAGGTAAAGCATGGAAATGAGTGTCAATACGACAGGCTCGGACAGCAGCCGTGGCTATGGCCAGTAAGAGACCTGCTGTCAGATGGAGCGTAGATATGAGATACATGAGGAAATGCTAATCCGTGCTCAGAAAACTACGTAAGCGGATGCTATGGAGACAGTGGTAGAAATAAGCTGTTAGTTGTGCATCAAAATTTACTGGGGCAATCTGCACCCTTTTATGTATGTCTCCTCAAGTGCGGAGAAGAAATGAACTAATATCGAAACTCTGCACTAGACAATTAGACATAATAGCATCGGATTAGCAGGGGGTATTTTTAGAGGAATGAGGGGGATATTACGGCTCACTGCCGGTTATATGTTTCCCAATAGTGGAATTCTGAGCAAAAGGGTGAGCACGTGTCCTAACAGGCACCAGAGAAAGACTCTGAAATTGAGTTCTCTTATTCCGTTCCGCTCCGCTTTCTGCTTCACCCTCCGAAAATAAGGAGAGCAAACACGATTACGGAGTGATGGTACAGACCAACTGAACATTGGTTCTAGAAGCAAAATAAAAAGAAAGCTCAGATATATGCATAACATAAATTCTCATGGATCCTTCATTATTCGGAGTGTGAGCTATCATTGCCTTGCCACTAGGAAGCACATACATAGTGGCAATAAGCAGTATCTTCAAACCTTTGGATATAGAAATCGTACTCCAGGAGTTGCAGGGAAAGAGGATATGCACGGAAGCTTCGGAAGAAGGACCCGAACTCGGAATCAGTCCGGATGCATTCCGGGCCAAAGCCATTCCACTAAAAATATTTATGTAATCTTTCTAATCGAGGCTGAGCCATTCAACTATATGTCCCTTTTCTATGTAGCAAGGAAGTAAACCCCAATAAATTCCCTGGATACACGGAATATCCATTATGGCAGACTCGGCAAAATAGCTGGCCTTGGTCATATCGATGTACCTGCGCCCCCGATACGACCCTTTCCACCACCAAACAAGTTTAATCTCATCGTCCCTGTTAATGCCACTTACACAATTTTAGCCTCACTTAGTGGCGAGGTTCATTAAACCCAGTTCATCCAATAGATTCGCTATTTTACAGCCTACTACTCAAGTGTAATTAATAGTCATCAGAACAAGCTATTACGCCCCACATCATCCCTATAGTGTATAGCCAAGAGCATTCTACAGCTGGATTAGGCCAACAGTCATGCAATACATGAATGGCGAAACTGGGGACTCAATGCTAAGCAGCTCCGCTTGATTTGAATCCAGGTCTGCTAGGCTAGGAACCCATCATACAAGAGGCAACTATTCCAAAGAAAAAAAAAAAAAAAACAGTGTACCGTTTGATGACCGCCCTACTATTCGTCAACATTTCAATAATAGCTAGACAGAGGCGGATGCTGAATGGCATTCTTAACAGGTTGCTTGCAATGAGTGATGCGACATACAAGTGAGTAGCCCTGATATCGTTAGACTTGTAAAAAAAATGCTAAACTAGCGCTTACTACGAAATTGAAGGTTTTTCATCTGTAACACTAGCTACCTAGCAAGTATCTAGTGCATCAGTTATCCTAGAATACATGTAGCAATGAAGTTTGCACAGATGGAAGTCGTCCAAAACTATGACATGAGACTGGCAGCTGGTCGACACAGCGTCAATTCTAGAAGAACGTATTGAATTCTTGCAAAGCCACTAATTCCTTAGATCGGCGCCAACAACCCGTATACCTGCGGAAGAAGAAAATTTTTTGAGGCTCCGAATTACTTCAAAACTTAAAACGCATTCTATAGGGCTAAGGCTTCAAGACATGCAACAACCGTGTCGTGTAGAACTCCTCACTGCAAGTTATCCGTACCCAAAATAGGTCCCCACCCCCACCCGCCCCGGCAATCATAGACCAAGAGTGGCTAAGCATATCACCAAGCAAAGATCCAGTTTATTCCTCGAATAATCAACTGATCTATATTACCAGACCGTATAACCTCGGGCCGAGCTGAGGTTCGATATGCAACAAAAAAAAGCATACGACATGGAGTGGGATCACTAGATGATCAGATCGAAACTTTGAGAGCCGGCGCCCTCGGTCCGAAAATTTCTAGACGTGCAACAAAAAACAATGTTCAACGCTTTTCATACGAATTTGCGATGTTTTACGTGATGTATGTGCAGCTTTGTGGTATTTTCGCGGAAGCGGAATCGATGGCATCGGATAGCGACTCGCGATCCCTTGCAGAATCGTTGCAACGCTGCCGAAAAGAGTATCAACTGAATCCACTTGGGCAATACGATATAGAAAGATGCATGTCATTGAGAATCGACAATCTACAACTCTGGGCAAAATAACGCTCAAAATGGTATAGAATGCATTGCACACGCTCCCGTTGTAGACCCATATAGAAACTCCCCCAACACCACGCCATGCGATTCGGTCATCATTCAAATTCCCATGTCAGCCCTAACGTCCGTACCCGCCACCATACCCACTGCTACCATTGCTCGCCCAAGGTGAGTTTGCGGACATGACTGGCCTATCGCCCGAACCTCCTCTCCTATCATACTGCTGCACAGGTGACGAAGCGCCACCAGGCGATGCCCTCCCTGTCGCAGGACTTTTATTGCCCAAACGATCCAACAGCCTGCTCTTGCCACTCCCACTTGACGAAAAGGACGCAGCCTGATAACTACCTTCCTGTTGGCTCGGCAAACCCCTAACTCTCGGTGCTGGAGCTGGCTCCCTTCCTCCTCCCAACGGCTGCTGTTCTCTCCCACCCAGCGGCTCTCGCCTTCCGGTCCTCAAGCTCTGTGGTTGCGGTCGTTGCGGCTGCTCCTTCTTCTCCCACAGTCCACTTAGATCATTGCGTCCTCTCGATACCGTGCTGCTGAAATCAGCGTTGTTTGTAGCGCCGTACCGTGAGCCGATTGCAGGAGCCGCCATCACGACTGGCGGTGGCGGAGGAGCGCGAGGGTCGGGCGGGAGCCAGGCAGGGAGAGGCTGCTTTTTGTACTCGGTGTAGTGGCTTCGCAAAACTCGGCAGAGATGTGTGTCGTCAATGGTGTCGCCGTCGGTTTCAGAGGCAAGCAGATTCTGGCGGATGGTAGCTACTTTGGAGGTGAGGTTGGAGAAGAATGCCATGGCGAGAAATGGTCGCGCAGAGGCGGAAACGAGGGTGTAGTTAGAGGTGTGCGCTGATTGAGCACAAAAATCTGCTTCGCGACTCCGGAATTATGGTTGCGTAAAGAGAGTCTGCGAGGTGAAGATTTCTGTTGTGTTGGCGGTTGGAATTGACAGGAAGTGGTGTGGTTGAAACATCAGCGTCTCGCTGTGGGACTTTGACCCCGCCGAGGCTGAATCAGAAATGTGGGGGTCTTAAAATCCGTGCTATGAGGTGCCACAACATTTCAGGCACTTTCCATTAATGAAATCTACCCGATATTATTTTATAGTATGAATTCACTGAATTCGATTTCTGAGGAAAACTATAAAGCACTATTCTCATACACAATGCCGTTTTTTAAATACTTTACTGCGCCAGTTACACCAAGACTCCAAGCTTCAAATTGATGTCGGAAAGCCTAGAATGCCAAATTTTGCTGAGCAGGAGCTGTCTCAACTTCCTCCTCGTACTCGATCTCCATTCTTGGGAATTTCGAAGGCTTGCCCTTCTTGACTGGTGCTCGCTTCCTCTTTGCGCCAGCAGCTTTCTTCGACTTGTCCTCGCTGCTGTCACTCTCGCTATCACCGTCTTCCTCGTCCTCTTCGTCCGTGGCTTCTTCTCCCTCGCTTCCAAGCCAGTCTTCAAGGTCGCCTAGGTCCTCCTCATCCTCACCTAGATCACTGACATATTCGACATCACCAACACCTTCCTCATTCTCATACTCTTCTTCGCCTTCATTCTCCAGCTCATCCTCCTCGATGCCTTCATCCAGATCTTCATCTCTCGTTCCCTCCCCTTGCCTCTCCAGTCCCTTCAAAACCTTCTTCCAGATAGACTCGCTCACATTGAGCGGCTGATCTCCATAAGCACCACTTCTCAGCCGTTCAATCAGCTCTCTCTCAATAGCCCTCTCAACCTTCGCAGCAGCCTCCGCCTTACGCTCCCGCGTCTCTTCTCGTCTCCTAACTTTCGGTGCCAGCTTTGGAACAAGCTTCTCGCCCAATCGTTCTTCTTCTCTCGCCAATCTGCGCATCCGAATTCCCACTTGTGTCAATCTCGTTAACCGCTGCTTGCACTTGTGGATGAGGAACTTTGGCCAGTATATTAATCGCTCATCTACTTGCTCGAGAGCTTTGGCATAGTTCTGCGACAGCTTGATTCGTTCCCATAACTTGGCTGGTGTATGCGCTCGCTCGATGGTCTTCATGTAAAGGTAAAGTGTGCCGGACTCTGGGTGCGCGCGCACCGTAGCATATCGAGAATTGGCCAGCGGACACGATTGCCGATTGCAGAGACCTGTGACATTGTATTCGTTTCTGCAAAAGTTTTTCTCTTTTGTGGTCCTGAAATTGTTAGAGATGATTGAGAGCTAGGGCAAATTGCAGCATACTTTAGCTTGAAAGAGCAGAACTGCTGGTTGATAACCTGCCAAACAATCTCGTCGGATGACATGACGACGGTACTCGAATGTGCGTCAAAAGTTTGAGAGACGATGGTTTCGAGAAGTTGTTTTCTGCATCTCAGTTTCAAGGTTCAAAAATTCCCAGGGAGCGGATATTTTCTCTGATTCTGCCGCCCTCACCGCTCGGATGTGATGCACCACGTGACATGATTGCAAATACTAATATCATTTCTGGTCCTCAACTCCAACTTCAGCCAATATATTCCTACACCAGTATGCTTGAAGTACTTAAGCTCCTCAGGCAGAGCCTACTGATTCTGTTACTTTGGATTTATCTTAGTTTCATTGAGAAGGGTGTTCTCTTTGTTCGAAGCCTACGGAGGTCTCGAGGGTCATGGCAAATTGAGCTCAGATGAAAACGATGAATCGACGCATCAAAGCGCAGTTGGCTTCATTTGCCAATAAAATTGTTCCACTCTAAAAACTGATGTTTGTAGCACTATTACGTACCAGTCCAGAATTGGAGCCTGCATAAAATGAGCCAATTCATTTAACGATTCATTAAGTAGCCTCTATTTTCTATTCCTGGAAGCTATCTATTCGTCCTATACGGCTTGCCAGGCATTCTTGTAGCAGCGTAGTGCATCCCACCTATGAAGTATAGCTCGAATGAAGTGGAGATATCCCAAGTTGAGTCCCGGTCAACACCCAACGCCTGCACCGCACTCGATACAAAAGACCCCAACATTATATTACAAACGAACAGTGGAATTTCCTATAATCCTTGCACAAAGCTTTCAAACGCGGCCCTGTTTTTAACATGGTTGAAAGGCTTATTCTCATTAAAAGCCTGAACACCTGCTCACCTCAAGCTGCATCATTCGAGGCACCTCCACCCTCCTCTTTCGCCGGGCCAAATTTCTCCCACAGAACCCTCGTCCAAAATATCGTCTCCATGGTTCCGGCTATACACAAACAAATAATGATCACAATCTTCACGGTTTTGGTGGCACCCAGCTCCGAAAATTTGGCCCCTTGGATCACTTCGTCAGGCTTGACATGTGCACCCTGACTAGGTTTTTGAGGTGAGGACAATCTGGTACTGGTGAATCTTAAAGATGATTTTGGAAGTATAGGAAGGGTCCTTTTGAATCTGAAATTTGGGGGTGATGATTTTGGAGCTCGAGCCGCGGCGGCAAGTGCGTAGGATGATTTCGAGCGTACAGATCCTGAGAACATTGTTGATGGAACTCTTGGATGTTTGTTTTTCTCATATGGCAAATCAAGGTAGTCGCAAGAAATAAGTCAGAACCCGGGTTTATATCGCCTTCAAAGTCCGCATTGTCATACGGTGTCAGCGCAATAATTACCTAAACGGGGAAAGTGTCATCCTGCTGAACCAGGCTCGCTAAACAACCTATCACGACGGACGCGGTATAGGGGCCAAGGTCATGGTTAAAACATTGACATCCTCACGATAAGATTACGATGGAAGATTTGCTCTCTAAGTTAACCAGATCTAGTGGGGAGTACAGTGAATTGAGAGCTATGCACATGCCTCGCCTGCTCAACACAAATCCTAAGGAAAACCATGTTTGCCATAGGAAATGAACTAGGCACTGCATATAATCTTAAAGACAACTAACTCGAGTGGACGTATTTCAGTATGTATATTCCAACTACGACTAGTTACGATAAGCACCAAAAAAATCGGTGTGACCATCGTGCAAACTAAATATGCCTATATGAGCTAAAAGAAATTTCACATGGGGATGGATTGTGACAGTGATATGCTTATAACCAGACTGTAGCATCTTTACACATTAATGAAGCCACTAAATTTGTGAAAAATTGACTTTAGTGTTATGGTGATCGAACAAAAATACATTATTGGAGATATATTGAAGAGTTCATTAGTCCTGGCTGGCTAATCAGGGGATATTATCCATATTCCCTCAGTCTCCTATTTGGCCTCTTGTCGAACATCAATCTCAAATTCGACTTTCCGTAAGGTTTATTTTCAAGAACATGATAGAACCGTTACTTTCTCATCATGTACTGAGGATTCAAACAGCCCCAAGTTATAGAAACTGGACAGTCTTCTGGATGCCAGATCGCTTGTCCAGCTCATAACATACCAGGGCATTGCCAGGCTGATCATTACATAACCTAATCAGCCACGACGACGTAGTATCTTGCCAGCTCGCTACCATAAAGCGCCTTGCGTCAAACATTCCAACGTGGTTTCTCGGGTTCATTGCTTTAAATTCCAAAACGCGCTCACGATGAATCGATTCCTCGTAGGGCTGCTTCAAGATGCTCTTCCAAAATTGCGCTGCACTACCTTCATCTCCTTTCAACAGAGTTACTCGGAAACTTCCGCGCATGGAAAAAATGCTTAAAACCATACGCTTTGCCCTGCTATGTGGAACCCAAAAGTGAAGCAATGCAAGAACATTCCCGTAGACTTTGTCGAACGTCAAAATAAAACTGCTATTATCGTAGTTCTCACACTGAACCCGGCTGGCTTGAGAGAAGAATCGATTTGTAGTAGGCACTGTCCCGTGAAGACCATCGACATAAATAGAAACACTGCACGATTGATTGAAAGGGTATTCATTCTCCTTCCGCTGCTTGAAGTAGATTGCGAGTTCATCTACTGCATGCTTGCGGATGATTCGATCGTACAGATCTTCACTTAAGAGCGGCAACGATCCAGCTGCAATTCTCGCATACTGATTCCCATTCATTTGCCGAACGTAAATGCAGTGAGGAAGATTGGTGCCAGAGGAAGAGCACTGCAGGGGCATCAGAAGACACTTAGGGGTAGGTTGTACGTGAGTTTCGGGGTCGCTTATGGGATAAGTGTAGGAGGTTCGCATGAACAATCCTTTATTCGTCATCGCATATGGAGGCTTGTCAGTGTCGAATTCAAGCTGCCTTATATTTCCAGCGTATTGAAATGCTGTGGGGGAATGAGCGAGCAACCCTCCTGTCATATTTTTAGAGTCCGTCCAGGCAAAGATAGACTCGTCATCCGAGTCTCGTAATATTTCTAGCTGCAATCTTCTGAAGGCATTGCAGCCTTCGCCATATATAGGGGACAGACTGACTCCGAAAAGTCCTAGAAGGCTATATGCTCGATCTTCTAACCGAGTTGTCTCTCGTTTAGAGGCCCAGCTGAATTTCTGCGCGCAACTTGCATTCTCGAACGCCTCAAGGTCGTGTATACCAGTAACTGCCGAAATCACAGTCTCAAGACTGCTTCTAGTTCCAATCTCCCCCCATTCGCAATCAAAAAAAGTAACTTCCTGCGGTGCAAGCAATTCCTCTATAAAAAGGATCCGAATTAGTCTTAGATATATATCAAGTGAAGATTCCAACAGGCGACAGGTTCCAAAATGGGGATTCAGCATGTAGTCGTTATCTTGCAGGAACTATAGGCGCGAGTTTAGACATAGTAAAAAGTACTCACGAAGAGTCCAACCTCTTGTAAACCACTTAGAAGCACCAAGAATTGATTCGGATGACGCATTGAGCGGGAGGGCCGAAAGACCGCCACCAGGGATATCGGTCAAGAAAGCATAGCACATTCCAGCTTGTCGGTAATAATTGAACATTGAGTTAATGGCTTCCTATTTATCCAAATAGCACATTTAGCAAGATAGACCATACACCCGGTATTCGTGCTTGAGGTTTACCGATAGTTCTGCACTGCTTGATTTATCAATGCAACAAGTGTCCATCCAGGCCCAATGGTATCCATCACGTGCCGCCCTTTCACAAAAGTTCACAAGTTTAGTCCATCCTAATTTACTCATCGGGGTAGTGTGGTCAGCTTCAAGGTCCATTACATCTTGGAATAGCACCTCCTCCTGCTCCCATCGATGTGATAGTATGGCATAGCTTGGAATAGTATCTCCGACAAATTCTTGAACTCTATATGGAATGGATGTGCAAAGGAGACGCATCGTGGTGAAGGCATTTGGCGACTCTGCTAGGAGTTTCGTTGGGGGATGAACTCCTCACAGCTGTCGCTTCCAAGAATGGATGTAGGAAAGCTTGCTCCAATCATAAGCCCCGCTTCTGCGCCACATATCCCGCTATTGCCTAGCTTGGACATGAACATGCTAAGGGAGACTGCTTGATTGGACAAGAGAGCACAGTCCAGAGAGTCACACAGACGGCTGCGCCACAGTATTCATCAGGCATTTTGCCTCCAGGTTTTAATAGAAGAACCAGCTCTGTAACTAGAATAGGTTCCTCTTTTTTTAAATAAAAATAATAAAAATAATTGCTTTTCTAGCAGATCTGACAAAACTATTCTGGGCGAGCAAAACGAGATGATTTGATCGCACTAAAGTTAAAGGCTCACTAGAGAAGTATTCGTCGGACAGAGGTCTGCCTTGCTATTTGGGCTTTTCAGCTCCAGGCCGCCATACCTTGCCTTGGGACTTCAAGAACAACGAGCCTGCAAATTAATCATCGAAACCAGAACCTGACCCAACATCGTGCACCATAATATCCTCAAGATGACACACAGAAAGACTGAAGATTACAAGCTCAAAGAGCGTGGGCCACAGTCCCCACCACCATCATACGCAGGATACCCGCCAAATTCTCCCCAGCCATACTACGTGGAACCATATCAGAACAATGAGATATATCACCAGTCTCAGTCGTACCAACATTCAGCGCACGAAATGCCAACAAAATCATACCAGCATGTACAGGATCATAAGGTGTATCATGATGGAGAAGGGGGATATCCAGCTCACATACCACAACCACAAGTTGTGTATGTTCAAGCACCAAACGACAAGAAGCACAGCGGAGGAGCGTTCTGTGCAGGTTGCTTAGCAGGTTGCGCAGGGTGCGCCTGCTGCTGGTGTACTGTTATGTGAGGACCAGCTCAGAGTTGCAGGATGAGCAGGACTTGAGCAGGACTTGAGCTATTAGCAGCATTCGGAATGACATGAGCATGATGACGGATATGTGTGAAAAGATTTGGATCGCAGAAAGGAGGTGGCAATGATACCAGGACTGCTTGTAATGAACTTTGCATGATGAAATTTAAATAATTATCCCTTTTCGCGCCGTGCCTGGCTTCCACACTTGTACAGCCCGCACTATCAGCCCGCACTGGAAAATGAGACATCAGCACAAGTGAATATCTATCTTCCTTCCTTTTCGACGTATGCAAGCCTTTAATTGGACATGCAGCAGTGTAAAGATCGTAGACCGGCTTATGGATTGGTCGCTGTAATTGACCCCTTCCCCTGTGGTATAAAAAAGAGCATCAATGTCGGATGATGGCTTCTCCAACGAAAGCCGCGCACGTAGATACATACTCCAAGCGGTGGGATGGATAAGTAAGGCGCTTGTATTCGTATTGTCCACGGTAGAGAACCACGGAAGTTGGAAGAAGGGGTAGGGGAGCTCATCTGCTGAAAAATGGCGGAGGAGCATGGGTTTATATTAATACACACACACACACCTCTATTGTGCTATATACACCCGTAGCCGCAGGCCACCCCAGTTGTATCATAGGCACCGCGACCAAATTGAGATGTGTTTTTCTAATGCTAGAGAAATGATATATAACGAAGAGTTTTCTCAATTACGTCTATCAGGGTCTTACATTTGGCTCGCTCATTCTGCTTGCGAACAATCTCTCAATCTCCGTCCTCACTAAAATCAGTCAGTGCCTACGACTCGACTGAGTATCCACAAATAGAAAGCTCTATCTAAGCTCTGATCCAATATCTGCGTGGCATAAGAGCTATCCTTCACACTCAGTGCCCACAGTATGATCCTGGAGCACTGTTACTTCGCCAATGACGCGGGTTGGTCTATGAGCTGAGAGACTTTTGTACCGTTTTCTTTCCCGTAGGTACACTCGATATGAACCCCGTAGCACCGCCGGTTGTCAAAAATACCAATAATTTGGTGCATTGAGATACATCAGGGATACATCAGGCTCTATTTTGAAACGCTTTATACGTGTAATACGCCCCGATTGCTGTAACGATAAAGCCTAGACTTCCGACGACAATACCGACAATATCTCCCGTTCCGAGACTATTTTCCTTATTGCTGCTGCTAGATTTATCATTCCCACTGTCTGAGCTTGAGGTAGATGTGAAGGAGGGCGTGTTTGATGATCCGGCTGTGGACTTGATGATGTCAGAAGTTCCAGAAGTCAAGAAAGTGAGAGGTGAGGAACTGGGTGGAAATTGAGATGTAGCATCTGTCTGAAGGATGGAGCCGGAAGGATCTGTTGAACCGCCTACCGAAAGATGTGAAGTTGATGATGCGCTAGTGCGAGATGCAGAACCTGGGCCAGGAGGCGCGTCAACACGGCTCTTAAAAACCCAATTGCGCCGCGAGGCCAATAAAAGGTGCTTGCACTCGTCGTTCACCGGACGATAGGAACACCGTCTGTATCGCCGTGACAGTGACAGTCTTGGCTGGAAAGAGGTCCTCACCTGTCGTCGTCGCGGCATTAACTCGGTTGAAGCCCATGCTGGTGCAGAAGTCATCGTAGATTGCTATCGCCGGCGTGATGTCTACCGCATTTCCCTCGCATGATTTGTTGACGCATGATCTCAGATATGAGTCTGCCTTATTTTGTAAATCCGGACGGCAGAAACAGTTGAGGTTTATGCTAATCTGGTAGTCGCAACCTATCGCCGATGCCACTACCCATGGCCCATCATAATCTTGTGCGTAGGCGAAGCAGTTTCGGGCGCATGGCCGTTGTGTAATAAATGCAGGAGCTTCCGTGATCTGTGACTGAGCTGCAATTAGAGGCAGCAATGGCAAGATGATTACGATCATGGATATCATCTCGTCTGTCAAAGGACGCGACGGAAGATACCTGTTTGCTAAAGTTTGTAGAGTCAGCAAAGCTATAATGATTAGGGAACTGTGTTTGTTAAATACTACTGTATCGATCAGGGCAAAGCTGAAAACGCCTCAGCTTATTTTGAGCCTATCGATGGTATTCTGTGCCTACTTTTGGTAAAGTCAAGCGATCCGCCCTTCAGCCACAGAAAGTCACCCGCCTGCCTACTGTACAGTAGAGAACATATGAAAATAAGATAATAACGATTAAGTAAAACATCTCATTTTTAAATACACAAGAAACAGGATACAGCGTGCCAACATACCTTATTGAAAGCATGCTGTGCTCGTCATTGTCTTTGACATGGAATTGTGGCAAAGAGCGAATTGTGCCTCGAATTGCCAAGCAATGCGAAGCCATACAGACGGGACGGGACGTCAGGCTCCCTTAAATAGCCTTGAAAGCAGCTCTTCCCAATGTATCTGACAAAACAAAATTACATATATCTAAGGACAGTTACACATCGAACTCGTCCTCGATTAAGATAAGGTCCTGAATTTATAAGCCGATGCCGACTAAGCCGATCTCATTTCCAGGCTGATGTTTTAGTCCTCTACAAAATGCATGAAAGATTGGCGAGAGTCTTTCGGTATAGTGCTTGCCGTCACTGTTCATTGTAGCCGTATCACGTGCCATGTGACAACATCTGTAGCGATTTCACTAGACAGTAAGGAAGAAATATCGCGCACTTATTCAGTGAATTTGAAATCTATTAGCTGGATATTTACAGAAAGGAACGTGGTATAATACTATACGCGTAAGAGCCGGTCAGAGTCAGCTATCGGGGACCATTGTGCCAAACGTTCCCTTGCAGTCTGGAGCTATGTATCTGCTATGTAAAACAAGTGAGTAGAATCAAAGATGGGTGGCGTAACTGGGGAGTGCACGGCCCTTCTACCTTTACGCAATGTCTAGAATCTGAGTTGTGCATCATTCAGTCGCTCCTCAAATGTCAAAGACAAAATTTGAATTCCACTGAACGCAAACAAAGAATGGATAGCAAAGGTGTAAGAAAACGAACTGGCAGCAATATGGAGCGGCGAAATCACAGCAATGCTCTAAGCCATATCTGCAAGATTGTCTCGAACATTGTGTTAGATGATTTTTCTCTATAGTTGTGCTTGAATGTATGCTCGAAGAGGAGATGACTCCCACCGGCTGGGAGGGTTTTGGAACATCATCTGGTTCGCTGTGGTAGTAACATGATTCCTCTCTATCATCACAGTTGCAGGAGCCCGTCTGTTCCTATCGCAGGTTCTGAACGCTCCCCGGCCCTGTCAATACTCTTACCAACAATGGTTAAGCGAGACACAAGGTTGTAATTTAAACAACATATTGTTTGGTGAGCTTTGGCAAATGCTGCACCGCGCCTGCGCGTAACGCGTCGAGTTCGTCTCCCCAAACGGGGAGGCGCTGCCTGATCGAGGTCCAAGGATACTTGGGGCGGCCTTTTGCGAAATGGCTTGTAAACCCTCTGTCAGCCTTTACAATGGATGTCGTATAAGTAGATGTTGGTCATAAGGGATTATCGCGTGCTTTATCTTTCGGAGCAGCCAACGGCTAGATGGTGGGGGCCACCAACCCTGTCGCCTTACCTTAATTAGACGACGCCCCGGAGACTTGACTACTACCTTATTTCTTAGGTCCATAGCCTCAACTCAGCTCCTCGTCTCGGGTTAGATTCTTGAACCTGTCAGAAGAGAGCAACTTTCTAACACCACATGGACTAATTGCAGTCTGAAGTTTTGCTCCAATTTGTGAAACTCAGCTTACTCTTTCGTATAAGTTAAGCCGTTCTCATGATGTTCAACCCAGCGTGCTTCATTAGTACACTACGAATGGCCTCAACCCCCTCTGCTCGTATGCTGCGGTCAGATCACGCCAAGATATATATATTATGCGGTAGATGCATCGCTCATATTATTGCCGAGATGTTTTTACACTACAGATGGTAATGCTTGTTCTTGAAGCATTTCTTAGTACAACACGGTGGACCGTGCCTAAGAATTTCGCATTTGTGCACGGACATGCTGGATACGAACTGAGAACATACAGTGCATATGCATGTATAGCTTACTAGCTGCACAGAACATCGGTAGGCCCTTGCTAGAGCGGTTCGATCTGTGCCATGATTACGCCTTTCATCTTCTAATTCGCCAAGCAATTAACTCTCAAGGTTGTCATGTTTCCATGCAGCGACTGCATTCTAATCCTTCATATGTTCACCAATTTTACGAGCAGGAGACGTTGGATTTATGAAGTACGGTATCGAATTGAGCGCAGAGGAGATCACTCACCTGCCTAATTAAGCATAATGTAGGACAGCGGCGTGCATATGAGAATTCCATAGTCAAATGCGTCCTTGGCATCACTTCAACGCGTGAAGGAGGTATTTGCACCTTAACCTAGTCGAGCTGCGTGCGCAAATATTTTGGGAGCGAAATGTACTCTTCAGATTTCCAGCAATCATTACATGGGGCGGATGAGGAAGCTCGAAATGGTACCTGCATACAAGGGCGCAGCTGCCGGCCGAGTGCCAAGGCGACATGGTCCAAAGCATGCTTGCATCGATCCCATCTTTGACATTGAAGGTCTCATTTTACTTATCGTATATACTGCTTCACGCCCTCAATATGTTAGCTACATCCACCGTTCTCAAAGTTCACAAGACTTCGGCTTTTGGACAAGATGCTGTTCCCAAAAGCATTCGTTGCGCTTGCCGCTGGTCTCTTCTTCGCGGCTCCGACCCTAGCGCAAGATATTGATCTTGAATTGCTTGATGAAGTGGACGCTCCCTCCAGTTCGACTCGTAATCGAGAGGCTAAGACATCTATCCTACCAAAGACGTACATTGTCCAATTGAAAGCGGAGGAAAATGGTCTCACAAGACGCAGCGACGAGTCTCATGCTAAGTTTCATCGCCTCTCAAAGAAAGCGGAGTTAGACTTTAGTACTCGTCAAACCTACTCAGACTCTGCGCTTTTTGTTGGCCTGTCATTGACACTTGCCGATGATTCAGATCTGCAGACACTAAAAGACCTGGACAATGTCATTGGGGTGTGGCCAGTGGTGTCCATTCATCGTCCTCTTGCTGCCATTCCTGCTGGTATGGGGTATGTCCACAGTGCGGTTCTAAATCTTCTTCTTGACCTAGTTATAATCATTGTAATCTGCTAATCTCAAACACGTAGGTCCTTGAAAGCTAGAGCACCCGTACCGGGCACTAACATCACTCAGCCATACATCGGTAAGCCAGCTTTTAGAGTTAAAGTTATCTGTTTTAGATGTTTCGGTAATTCACAGATATTGACCTGGGAGCAAATCCCGAATTTCCATATGTTTAGTAACTTATGAAACATGTGAAATCCCTTTTGGAATCCTCTGTCTAGCAGGGAACTTTTTAAGCACTATTTGAGTTTGATGTCTTGTTTCGATAAGAGCTGACTCTGGATACTTACTATAGTTGGCGAAACGGATGTCAATAGTCCCCATGCGATGGCAAAGGTGGATCAGCTCCACGCAAGAGGCATCAAGGGTAAAGGTATCAAGTTGGCAATCATTGATTCAGGCGTAGATTATCGTCACCCGGCGCTTGGTGGCGGTTTTGGACCGGGATATAAATTCGAATACGGTTACGACTTTATCGAGAACAATGCCGATCCATTGGTTACCTGCATTGATGGTGGTCACGGGTATGTTGTTTCTCATTTCTCCAACCCAAAAAGCGTGTGTTATTTAGATCAAAGAACCATCCACTAATCAAAGGAATCAAAGTACTCATGTTGCTGGTATCATTGGCGCTGTAAGTATTACCCTTCTCAAAATGTCATGTTGCTATTGCCAGGATGACCCCTCGACTGACATTAGCTGGAGGTTGATACACCAGGGTCTGGATTTGGACAAATTGGTCAGTATTTCTTTTTCATACATTTATTGATATCCATGATATAATTAGAGAGCCCAATAGTAGGCTCGAACGCTGAGCAAACTCTATTTTACTCCGTCTGTCTATGTAAGAAGATAAATAGGTCAGTGCTAATTCGTTGAACAGGCGTGGCGCCGGAGGCAACGCTAGGTAATTTCCTGCAATGTAGTGGGGAAAGTTTGAATGCTAAAGTTCATCAATAGGAATGTATCGTGTTTTTGACTGTATTGGGAATGCTGATGGTGATGTCTTGATATCGGCTATGTTGAAAGCTGCTGAGGATGGCGCTGATCTGGTCTCCATGTCACTTGGTGCAATAACTGCCGTGGAAGAAAATGATCCATGGGCGCAAGTCACAAGTGCACTGGTTGAACAAGGCGTAGCTGTATTTGCATCTGCGGGTAACAGTGGCGCTAGCGGTGTCTATCAAACTTCGGCGCCTGGAATTGGAAAAGATGTCTTTTCAGTTGGTTCGACCGATAATACCAAGTTCCCGGTCACCTATGAACTTTCGGACAATACTGGAAGAACACTTCGTTACTCAGCTATAACGCCACTCGACGGGCCAGAGGCAGGACTTACAGTTCAGATCCTTAACTTTGGAGCGTCCTCAGCCCTACTCCAAGGATGCAGTACCACTTACTATCAAAACGCTGCTTTAAATTTAACCAGGCAAGGTTTGGATCCAGCAAACTTTATCCTGTTGGTCAAAAACGGAGGCTGCAGTTCTTTGTCTAAAGCCAATACCGCTGCTAGATTTGGCTACAAGTTTTTCTTGAGCTATACAACACCAGACCTTAGCTTCGCGTTACAGGGCTATGCAGCTGTTTCCCCAGCTACTCCTGTTACCATCCAACCTATTGTGATCAGTCCTCAAGACACAGTTACTGTTCTTGGCTCGTATACCAAGAAGCCTGGAGAGTATAAACTCTTCTTTAGTGCTACCAATTATGTTGCTAAAAGTGGTGAGCTCGTCACTGGGGGCTTCATGAGCAATTTCTCCTCCATTGGTCCTACGTATGCTCTGAATCTCAAGCCCCAGCTATCCGCACCCGGAGGACAGATCCTTTCAACCTGGCCGCTTGATTTCTATGGTGGTTATGCTAGTAAGTAATCCTATACAGTGTCATACTTGTGGAACGAATCACACGAAAGCTAACATGGAACAAATTAGTCATTTCCGGCACGTCAATGTCTTGCCCATTCATGGCAGCATCATATGCTCTGCTCAGGTCCCAACTTCCAGACCTCAGCATCCACGAGCTTTATGCCTTGATGCAAAACTCGGGCGACCAACTGCAGTACTTCTACAACAAAAATATCGTTGCTTCCGCAGCGCAACAAGGAGCTGGTGCGCTCAACATCGAACATGCTCTCTCGTGGCAATCTCTCGTCACTCCCCCACAATTCAACCTTGGATTCTCTCCTGAGCCAGTGACGCGAAACTTCACAATCAAGAACAGATCGACGAGAGAGAAGACCTATACATTTGCGCATCTTCCCGCCGGAGGTATGCAGTATGCGGAAAACTTCACGTGGGAGTATAATATGCAGTACCCGTGGTATGCGGACGCAACCTTTAGCGCGGAAAGCGTGAGAGTCCAGGGTGGTCAGGAGCTGGTGGTCTCATTCACAATCACGCCACCACAAAACCCGGTCAACATTGAACTGTGGCCGTTCTACACCGGATACGTGATTGTGAAGAACAACTATGAGACGTATAGCCTTCCTTATCTTGGTAAGTGCTTCCCGCTATGACTTTGAATGACGACAAAACTAACGGTCTTCAGGATCGCAATTTGTCGAGCCTTGAATCTGAGCTGCACGAAGCTTACCCAGGCAGTAGTAGCTAATGTAATGAAACGTATGTGGCGAGTAGTTTAGCCAATAATATCCGCTCATGTCTCAACTGCTCATGTAAATTGGTGTGTAATTGTGGCCCCTTCGAGTAGTTCAATCAAAATCTATGGGATCAACGTTCGCTTAACCCCTGAGCTAGTAACATTAGCTTGTTCATTCGGGGTTGGGCGAGGGTGGGTAGGCCAGAGCAGGTGACTGTCAACAAACCTCACGTGAGTTCTAACGAGTTCCTTGTTAGATAAGCCGAGCATTTGTCAAAATTAAAGTATGTATTCCAATTTGACGACGACCAAGTATACCAAGTGCACTTTGCTTGAGCGGGGGGATTGCTACTTTGAGGCTCAAACACGTCACGTGCGCAAAGATGATTTCCCCTCATTCAAACTCTTTGGATGTTCTGAACGCATGCATGCATGAAACCTAACCTAATCACTCCCTATTCCACTCGCGTCGTATCCCTTCATCCATCCAAGCGACGAGCGCATGTGCAGCCCCCCCAGGCTCTTATACACCAATCAATTACGCGCATACCCGCAGCAGGCGGTCCGATTCCCAGACGGTTCCTGACAGGTCGAATCCTGCTAAAGAAGCCCCGCGGCTTTTTAACCTCGAATGGTCGGGATAACTCCTCCGAGGCAGCTCTCCTCCCCATCAAAACATTTGGGCTTGCATCCATTTACCGAGAAGCGCCTATTCCCCCGGAGACCGCGCAGAGAAAAACCTGTCATGATTTCCTCCACCTGTCCTCTTTATCATGGAATAATGGAGGTTGATTCATTGAGCGCGGGATTCACGGAAGCAAGAGGATGAGCACGGGCGGATGATCCATTTCCCCGCCTTTAGGGGGGTCTTGGGGGGCCTTGGGGCTTCCCCAGACAGGGCAGCTGGGCCTGTATCCCCCTCCTATTCCCCCCCGTCATACTTACCCCATATTATTCCAACACGAAACTACTTCTAGCACTGCCTACAGTATCACATCACTCCCAGTACCAGGTCCCAACCTCTCTCTCTCTCTCTCTCTCCCTCTCTCGCCCTCTCCCTCCCTCTTCCTCTCCCTCTCTTTCCTCCACCCCACGCATCCATCCTTCGCGCGGCTTTCATTTCAGGCAATACAGCCGTGGCCGGTTGTTGTTGGCCTTATGCTAAGACCGAGACTGAGGCCAACCTCACTTTCCTAAACATCTACTGTTGACTTGTCCCCTCTTTATGTTTTCCCTCCGTATTCAATACTCACCTATACGCGTCCCACTCTCGAGCACTCTGCTTTACACAGCTTAGAGCTCGCTTTGGTCGCACCGGGCCACAGCTGGCAAATGCCAGTTCTTAATTTGGCGTCACGTTGATTAACCAACACGACTTGCAATCATGATAACCTCGTCGTTTGCGCGGCCAGCGTTTGGACAATGTCGCGCCAGCATACGCCCTGCAAGCTCGCAGAGAGCGGCACTTGGTCTATTAAATTTAGGTGGGCTTCCCAAAACGCTCGTAGTTGATGCATAATTAACCGCCGGAGCAGCAAGAAGTGTACGACCACTCTATCGTCCGGCTCAGTCGTGGCATGAACAACGAAAACGAATACAACCGCATATAACTTCTCTTACAACAACCCGCCATGCCACCGTCTCGGAAGCATCGTCCGAGCCCAAATCGATTATCAAATCAACGCCTTATACTTCTCTTACTGTCGGCATTGTCCGCGAAACCTTCCCTGCCGAGCGCCGCGTTGCGATCACCCCTCAAAACGTCGTCCTCCTTCTTAAGAAAGGCTTCTCTAAAGTTCTCATTGAGCGAGGTGCCGGCGCCGAAGCCCAATTCACAGACTCTGCATATGAGAAAGCAGGCGCTACATTGGCAGACAGCAAGACAGTATGGGGGCAAAGCGACATAATCATGAAAGTTAGAGCGCCGAGCTTTGAGGGAGATATAAGTGAGGTCGATCGGTTGAAGCCAGGCGCGACGTTGATCAGCTTTATATACCCGAATCAGAATAAGAGGGTAGTGGAGAAGTTGGCAAGTAGAGGGACAACCGCATTTGCAATGGATATGATACCAAGAATTTCGAGAGCGCAGGTCTTTGACGCGTTGAGTTCTATGGCGAACATTGCAGGATATAAAGCTGTCCTGGAGGCTTCAAATCATTTTGGCAGATTCTTGACGGGTCAAGTTACTGCAGCCGGGAAGATACCTCCGTGCAAAATCTTGGTTGTAGGAGCAGGTGTTGCAGGTTTGAGCGCGATTGCTACAGCACGACGAATGGGTGCTATAGTTCGTGGCTTTGATACTCGGCCGGTAGTTCGAGAACAGGTACAATCGCTCGGCGCAGAATTTGTGGAAGTCGACTTTGAAGAGGATGGCTCAGGTACCGGAGGTTACGCGAAAGAAATGTCAAAAGGGTTTCAAGAGGCACAAGCAAAGCTCTTCTTAGAGCAAGCAAAAGAAGTGGATATTATCATTACCACAGCTTTGATTCCTGGAAAGCCTGCTCCAAAGCTCATTACGGAACAGATGCTCGCGGCTATGAAGCCGGGTTCTGTGGTTGTAGATCTTGCTGCTGAGGCTGGCGGAAACTGTGTAGTGACGCAGCCTGGAAAGCTGGTTGAGCATAAAGGGGTTACGGTTATCGGCTACACGGACTTACCATCTCGTCTACCCACGCAATCATCGACACTCTACTCGAACAATATTACCAAGTTCCTCTTGTCAATGGCTCCCGAGGAGAAGACATTCGGCGTAGATCTGAATGACGAAGTTGTACGCGGCTCAATTGTAACATATCATGGCGAGATCATACCAACTGCGCCTCGGCCAGCTGCGCCGCCAACACCTGTTCGCCCACCTCCAGAGGTGACATCTGAAGTTGTTGCGGTAACTCCGTGGCAGAAAACATCACGTGAGGTTGCAACTGTAACTGGAGGAATGGGATTGGCTCTAGCGCTTGGAAAGGCAACTGGCCCTATATTCATGGGCAACGCATTCACATTTGCTCTTGCTAGTCTTATTGGCTATAGAACCGTCTGGGGAGTTACACCTGCACTCCACTCTCCCTTGATGAGTGTAACAAACGCAATCTCGGGAATGGTTGGTGTGGGGGGCTTCTTCATAATGGGCGGTGGTCTACTTCCGCATACAATTCCGCAGTTTCTAGGGGCTTTGTCAGTTCTCCTTGCTTTTGTCAACGTGTCAGGAGGATTTGTGATTACGAAGCGCATGCTAGACATGTTTAGACGTCCTACAGATCCACCAGAATATCCCTGGCTCTATTCAGTTCCAGCAGCGGTCTTTGGTATTGGATATGTTGTGGCTGCAAGCACGGGCATGGCTGGTCTCGTCCAGGCCGGATATCTCACCAGTAGCCTTCTGTGCATCGGATCCCTGTCAGGTCTTGCATCCCAATCAACGGCTCGTCAAGGCAACATGCTTGGTATATTGGGAGTCAGCTCTGGTATCCTTGCTTCTCTTGGTGCTGTCGGATTTGCCCCGGCGGTACTAGCTCAATTTGGAGCTGTCGCTGGAATTGGAGCCATCATCGGTCTAATGATTGGACGGAGGACGACCGCAACAGATCTTCCGCAAACGGTTGCTGCATTGCATTCGGTGGTCGGTCTTGCTGCAGTCTTGACTAGCTATGGCAGTGTGATGGCAGATATTGGCCATATATCTACTCTACATCTCGTTGCTGGATATCTCGGAGTTTTGATTGGTGGTGTGACCTTCACTGGCTCTATAGTAGCTTTCTTGAAGCTCGCTGGCCGTATGTCATCTAAACCTATCAGGATTCCAGGTCCCAGACATCTTGTCAATTCATCACTTCTCGCCGCAAACGTGGGAACTATGGGTGCTTTCCTGGCTATGGCACCAGGCTCACCAATCATTGCTGCTACCTGTTTAGCTGGAAACGCCATCCTCAGCTTCGTGAAAGGTTACACCACCACCGCGGCAATTGGCGGCGCGGATATGCCCGTCGTCATCACCGTGCTCAATGCTTACTCAGGCTTTGCGTTAGTTGCTGAAGGCTTTATGCTTGAAAACCCGCTGCTCACGACCGTTGGTGCACTTATAGGCGTGAGCGGCTCTATTCTCTCCTATATAATGTGCGTAGCGATGAACCGTTCCCTTCCCAACGTCCTATTCGGCGGCATCGCCCCCGTCGCGAATTCGGACTATAAAATGGAAGGCTCCATAACCAAAACTAGCATCGAAGAAACGGCGGACGCCCTCGCGACCGCTGAATCCGTGATCATCGTTGTAGGCTATGGTATGGCAGTGGCCAAAGCCCAATACGCCATTTCAGAAATAGTAAAAATGCTCAAGGCCAAGGGTGTTAACGTCAGATTCGCCATTCATCCTGTAGCAGGACGCATGCCGGGACAATGCAACGTTTTGCTTGCAGAGGCCAGCGTCCCCTATGATATCGTGCTAGAGATGGACGAGATTAATGATGACTTTGGTGAGACGGATGTCACGCTTGTTATTGGTGCGAACGATACGGTTAATCCAATCGCGTTGGAGCCTGGATCAAGCATTGCCGGAATGCCAGTCTTGCATGCCTGGAAGAGCAAGCAGGTCGTTGTCATGAAGAGAGGAATGGCTAGCGGATATGGTACGTTACGTTTCTCCTCATTCACGCACCCGAACCGTCTTCATAACCTATCATCCTACGTGTACGCTGATCTTTTCTAGCTGATGTCCCGAACCCGATGTTCTTCATGCCCGGCACGAAGATGCTGTTTGGCGATGCCAAGGATAGCTGCGATGCCATCAAACGCACGTTGGAGGAGAGAGGCAAGCTTTACGATGTCTGATAGATCCTCGCCAATCACAGCTCTCATAAGTCAGCATACACACGTGAAACTGTTGACTGGCGGCGAGGATCATCAAACTGGCATAAGAAACGAGTTTGGATATGGTATGGGATTGGATTGGATCGGATCGGATGGAATGGAATGGATGGGAGCAAAGGAATAGGTCGACGCTGGGAACGTTTCACGCTGAGCATGAATGCGATTGGCGGCAAGAGATAAAAAAAACCTATACCTACAGCATCAATCAATCATCAATAGAACGACTTGTCCCGCACCTGGCAACGAGACTCTGAATTGCTCAAAATGAGTCCACAGGCATGATAATGTGCTTTTCATTTGATAAAATGTCGACTTCCATCTTTCGGTAGGTTTGATCCCGTTATAAACCGAACTCTCTGGGCGTCAAAACAAAGGTTAAAAAGTAAAGTAAAAACAATCTGCAATTTTCCTAATTCTAGGAAAGGGGGTATAAAATATGTTAACCACGTATCCGTCCAATGACCATGCTATCCATCCTTTTCTTTCCAGGCCCTGCCATGATGCGTATGCATTTTCCAATCTCATAACGCCCGCAATGAGAACTGCTCCTGCTCTTGCCCGCGCCGTCACCATCCACTTCCGCTCGCAATTATAATATCGGTCTATTGCAATGGTTCGCAGGTCCTGGCACAAGCTCACTCTTACATCTGTGCTTCCCTATAATCGCCTCACTCCTTCCTAAACAATCTCCTCGTAGTTCCACTCTTCTCTATCGTCTTTTCCTTCCCTTTCTCTTTCTCAGCACTAGCCTGCTTCACTTTCTCAGTCGTGCTCCTCACCCACTCTTGCTCGGTCTCGCTAATATCTTTCCGCTTGCTTCCCGGACCCGCTAACCCGAGTCCTCTATCTTCCTCGGTCCATTCTTGTCTGGATACTGATCTGTTTCCTAATCTTGGGGCGGTCTTTGCGGAATCGCCTGCTTCTGGTGTCTCCTGACGAGCGGGAACAGGGGTAGATGGGTTCCTAATTTGGACCATGCTTATTCTAGATTCTGTTTCGCCAACAGAGCGTCGAGTCTTGCGCACGAAGAGACTCGACATGGGGCGATCCATACTGAGAACAGAGTTTGATCGCGGGCCAGGGCTTTCACGTCCATTGCTAGTAGTACCCTTAGAAGCACGAAAGTTTGTGCTGCTGCTCGAGGCTGTTCTGTTGCCCATTCCGGCGCCCAGATTCTGAACCTCAACTTTGTCTTCTCCCTGCCCACTGGCGATGCGGCGGCCATGATGGTGGATATATGCTGTCAGGTATTCTCCCAAATCCGCCCAACCTCCTCCAGTGCGGACCATGAGACGCTCACCACTCTCCCCAACACGCCGGATATGAAGCTTAATAGGTGCGTCGCCATGTCTAGATAAGTGGTAGACACGAATCTCCGGATGGCTAGAGCTATGGCGTGGTGCGGGGTTAGCCTTGTTATATGCTGGTCGGAGGGTGAAGGCAGGTGTAGCTGAACGTATTGACAGGCTGGATTGGGAGCGGGCGGTGTTGGGCAAGGATCGACGTGTTTTATTAACCTGAAGAGTCTCTTTCTGAGACGATGAAAATCGAGACACAGGTGTCATGTCTAGCGGTGGCTCAGAGGCTAATCTGATAGCCGTCGGCATAGACTCTAGTAAAGTAGAGATTTGTGTATGTATTTGATAGTCAGTTGTAGGTAGTTTTCTTGGACTGAGCGGAACCGTAGCAGCAAGCTTCAGATCTGGCAAGTCAGGTGCGGCATCATGGAGCGGTGTGGACGGGCGATTGTCGTCCCGATGGTACACAGGTTGCTCGTCTTTTGTATTGGCGATTTCTGTTTCCCACGAGTCGGAAGTGGAGAGAGCAACCGAGGAACGGGTTGGTGAAACAGGAACTTCCACAGGAAAAGATATCGATGCAGTTAGGGTAGATGGGCCCGCTTCAGAAGATATATGCTCACTCGGAGTAGGTGTCATAATGGTAGATGTAGGAGCATAATCAGGGGAAATTCTGATGTCTGCAGAGCTGTGCGAAGCGGATGACCAATCATTTTCTTTCCCCGTGCCATTTTCACCAGTGATATCACTCCATGGATTATCCAAGGGAGATTTGACTGTTTGAAGGCTCAATCTCTCACGGTGCTGTATTGTGCAACGAGGACAAGTACATGCGCACTCATATCCGCGACATTTTGGTAGTATGACTGGCTTAGAAAGAGAGGATGGTGTGGGGCTTTCGTTTAGATAAGGAAATGCGTCTAATCCAACTCTTCGACTTGGTGATTGAGCCTCTCCATCCGAGGAAGGGGTATGAGGCAACTCTTCAGCGAGTTGATTGGACAACTCTCTGCCTTGTATAGATTGCTCGACAACCGAGTTATCGGATGAGCTCGAATCCAGGCGGGTAACACGGTCGAATTTTATCTGTTCAAGAAGGAGGGAGGGATCCTGGGGGACTAATGGAGAGTGACACTCATTTAACTCGCCTAGTTCATGCCCTTGAGGTAAGAGTCTACTCTCGTTTGCTCCATCAACAGACCCTACCGCTGAGGGTGGCTCAGAATCTGATTGATCAGTCGAAGTTGAGGATATTAAGGTCGGCATGACTTCGATGGCCATCGTTGGCGATAACGAGAGAACCGCAGGATCGTCTGTCTCGATGCTCTGTGCTAACTCGGAGGGGTGGAAATACTCTGCTGACTCGGCAACTTGAATACCAGGAGTTGGAAGTGAAATCAAGTAGGCAGGTATAAGTGATGTGTTTCTACTATGACGTACCGCCATGGCAGAATTTCCAAATTCGGAATCTTCTGATTTTCTTTCAGAAGAAACCGGAGATCTGATAACAACGCGCTTGCCATCTACTTGTGGTACATCTTTACGAGTATCATTATTCCCCGATGTGGCTTGCTGACTAGCGGGTATGTAGCTAGGCTCATCTTCCTTTGATTTATCCGATACCACAGAATGGCTACGGGAAGAAGGAAATTCTGCCTGTGATTTGGAAGAGCCAGGTCTTAACGGACTGGAAATACTTGGTAAGGTTGAGCGGCGGCGCATTTGATAATCATCAAATAAATTACTGTTTGTGCGCGTTGGACTACTCGGTGATCGTGCACGTGAGGGAAAAACATCATCTGTCGAGATAGATTGCGGCTTTGTCCGTACTTGCTCAACAGGACTCTGTGGTGATCGTTTGTTTGTGTCCTCTAAACCCAGATCGCCTGCTGCTCCTGTATCATTGCTGCCATCAAACTCAAATTCAGCGTACGGTTGATGTTTAATCGTTGATGAGGACGTTAGGGATGCCGTGGAATTTGACGACTGAGGTCTGCCAGAAATACCCTTGCTTCTTAAACTAAGAGTGGGCCCTGATCCTTCGACCATAATTTCGACTTCCTCTATCGCGCTTTCAGAGCTTGAAAAATCTGGAGTCGTGACACTCGGTCTCGTGTGTCGTTCAGCCATGGGGCAGTCGGCTTCATGGATAATACTTCCAGTCCTCTCTTCAGATTCCCTACACTCCTCAGAGGGACAGTCAATAGGATTGGTCTCAGATGCAGCTATATTAGCCTCTTTCCCTGTTATCGTATAAAAATCCTGCAGATTATGTGGATGAGCTTCATCCTGTATCTTTGGTGTTGACTGACTGCTTCCATCAAATACGATGATTCTGGAGAACCGCTCTGATGTTGTGGGACTGTCCAAGGAAGTGGATTTAGTCGCCACTAAACCCCTGGAATCGAAAATATCTTGAGAATCGGCAGCTTCAACATCCTGTAGTGCTTGCTTTCTAGCAAATTCCGTAGCTTCGGCTTCCTCCTTTTTCTGGACGCGGATCTCCTCGTCGACTATCTTTTGCGCTTGCTCTTGTTCCAAACGAGCGAGTTCTGCTATCTGCTCCTGGTCCACTCTTGCAGCTTCTTCTGCCTTAATGCGCGCGTCCTCTATACCCTGCTTCAGTTTCTCCTCATACTGCTGCTTCAATCTTTCCTCCTCGAGCCGTGCCGCATTTTTTGCTTGCTCCTCCAACCGAAGTCTCTCGACTTCTTTTTTCTTGTTCTCAACCAGTTTAGCCCATTCTCCTTCTCTAACCCTCCTATCTCCACTGACTACCCAATTGCTATAATCTGTCTCAATTGTCTCCATTCTATCGAGCCAGGCTTCAGGCAATGTATCTTCTCTGCCTTCCAGCGCGTCCAGCATTCGATCTATGTCTTGGCCGAGAGCCATAACTTTGCCATGCAGCACATTTCGCATGATTTCAAACGTAGCTCGGTCGAGATACTCTTTTTCATGAGTTTGAGAATTATGGTTGATTTCTGAAAACCTTATAGCTTGCCAGCCAGATTGTAACGCAACCTCCGCGTCATGTAGCATTTCTAGAAGTGGCGGGATCTTCCGCAAAACACTAAGCCGCGTACTCCAAACATCCATGAGCCGCATCAGCCGTGACAAAGTTGGGAGAGCCCGTAATATAGTAGCTGCAACGACTGCAGTAAAATCATCCATCTTTGTATATCCCGAGGAAAATGAAGGCGGAGGAGCGGCATTTGAGGCTGATGACGAGGGTCGCGAGTTGGGAGAGAAGTATTTATTGAGAACAGTGCGTTTGATCTCTTCCACATCGAGGTCGTCCATGTCTTCCCGGATTTCTTCCACCCGTACTTCATATGCTAAAACATCATGTGTAGGAAGACTGCCCATATACTCAGCCGGGTTGACCTCATCAGGTTCTTCTTTTTCAGGATAGCCACTTCGTGGTCTCCGCTCGCCCACAGTAAATGATAGTTTCCGTCGCTTTGAGGATGGAAGCTCAAAACCTTGTGGTCCAGGACCAGTTGGCCAGGGCCAAGCCGACAGTTCATCAACCCATTCTTGTATTTTCTTGCTTGCCGTTGTAGCCCGTATGCCAAACGCACGCTCACTCGGAGTTGCAGCCTCAATGCTCGCGCGTAGCTTGCCCGACGGAGAGGTGAAGGCTTCGAGAGTAGTGGTAGGCGAGAGGTCGGAGAGGATATCATCCGTTATGCGCTGGCGAGTCGGGGACCGACGGGGGGATGGAGAGGGCGATCTGTTTGGGAAACTGAGACGCGGAGGGACTGATGATATTGTCGGGGTATCCATTCTGTCGTATCGAACAGCTGTTGGTTAGTATTGCAGGTGGTTTTGCAGACTCGGCACATTGCCTTAAACGAACGATGTTGATAAATAGGGAAACATGATATCGAAGGAGGGTGAAGGACAATTTGAGTCGGTGGAGGTCTCTTTCATGGCCAGATGGTTTCGCAGACGGGAAGGTGCAGCATGGCCATATAAAGGGTGACACATCCACAGGCGCTGTCTCGGAGGAGGTCACACAATAGACTGGTAGAATGAAAAAAGGCAATCCAGCACTGCCCAAAATAGAGAAAGAATAGAAAGACTTTTCAAAGAAAGTAAGGGAGAGAGGGGGCGTTGTAATAGGATGATGATGGTGGTGGTGGTGGTGGTGGTAATAATGATGGTGATTAACAGTGGATGTTAAGGCAAGGCAGGGTATGGATGGGATGCCAATTCCCTGACGACGTGTATCGCGCTGCAAGTCAACCTTCGCTTCAGGGTTTAATTTATGCAAGTCTCGTGTTTTGGCAAGGGGGTTCCAGATTGTCATCGTGGCATTGGAGCAAGGACAGTTCCTTGCAAGTGAGTTGAAAGATCAAAATCACAGGAAAAGGAATAAACGAAGCTATTCCCAGGATCGTCATAAGAAAAACAGTGTTCATGTGTCAGCCAACCTGGTTGTAAGGGGTCAATATCAAACATTCCTGAAGCTTGGAGCAAAGCCTGAGCAAAGCCTGAGCAAAGCCTGGGGCAACAGCCTGAAGCGAGGCGGTCAGGGGTGTTTGACCGGTCTTCCTGGGAGCGAACCACAGCCTGTCAATTTCCAAGCCAAGCGATATCGCTATTCCAGTGATACTCTTAAAAAAATAAAAATAAAAGATTCTGGGGCATATACGCTCTCCACATCAACATCTCTCATCCTGAAGCTTGTGTCAATGGGCACAAAATGATAGCGGTATGCTATGTATCCATTGCCTTCAAAGCATCAAGGCTAATATCAATTCTAGCAAAGAGTTGGTCAAGGCCTCCGGGTCCGACCATCAACGAATCTGCTTCCTCTGCGATCCTTTCGTTCACCTATTCGAGCGCTCACTTCCAGCGCACAGCGGCGTCTGGATGTCTTTCATTCGCAGACTGAATCTGCTTCCGAGTCCGCGATCCTTTCCTCCCTCAAAGCTTCTTCTCCCAAGGTCCCTCAAACTCTCACCGAAAAGATCGTTCAGAAGTACTCGTTAGGTCTTGCGCCCTCTAAATCTGTGCTCTCTGGCGACTATGTTACCCTCTCTCCGCACCATTGTATGACTCACGACAACTCATGGCCCGTCGCTTTGAAGTTCATGTCCATCGGCGCCACCAAAATCCATGATCCGAAGCAGATTGTCATGACCCTCGATCACGATGTACAGAATAAGTCAGAGAGCAACCTGAAGAAATACAGGCAGATTGAAGAATTTGCTAAGAAGCAGGGTGTGGATTTTTATCCTGCAGGAAGAGGCATTGGCCATCAAATTATGGTAGAGGAGGGTTACGCATGGCCTGGGACCATGACTGTCGCAAGTGACAGTCATTCGAATATGTATGGAGGAGTAGGATGTCTCGGAACTGCCATGGTCAGAACAGATGCCGCATCAATCTGGGCAACTGGAAAGACTTGGTGGCAGATCCCGCCCATTGCAAAGGTGACATTTACTGGACTTATGCCTAAGGGTGTTACTGGAAAGGATGTCATCGTTGCCCTCTGTGGACTTTTCAACAACGATGAAGTTCTTAACCATGCTATAGAATTCACTGGAACTGAACAGACAATGCGCTCGATCCCAATCGATGATCGATTGGCCATTGCCAATATGACCACGGAGTGGGGAGCATTGACGGGGTTATTTCCAATTGATGCCATGTTACGAGCATGGATGAAGAGCAAGGCTACTACCTCAGCATTGTTTGATGGCGAAGACGCAGCGAAGTCAAGGTTCACGCATGAGCGGATAGATGCACTTATAGAGAACAAGTTGGAAGCTGACAAAGGAGCCAAATATGCCAAATCACTCTACCTAAACCTTTCCACGCTATCGCCATATGTTTCTGGCCCCAATTCCGTCAAGATTGGTACGCCGCTAAGCAGTCTAGAGGCACAGAACATCAAACTTAACAAGGCTTATTTGGTATCATGCACAAATTCTCGTGCATCTGATTTGGCAGCTGCGGCAAAGGTGTTCAAGGATGCATCTACTCCCACTTCACCTGCTAAAATTGCTGACGGTGTCGAATTCTACATTGCTGCAGCGTCAATACCCGAACAACAAGCAGCAGAGGAAGCTGGTGATTGGCAAGCTCTTCTGGATGCCGGAGCACAGCCTCTTCCGGCGGGTTGTGGTCCTTGTATTGGCCTTGGGACAGGTTTGCTGGAACCCGGCGAAGTTGGAATTTCTGCGAGTAACAGAAACTTCAAGGGACGCATGGGATCGCCGGATGCGAAGGCATATCTTGCATCACCAGAAGTAGTAGCTGCATCTGCACTCAGCGGAAAGATCAGTGGCCCGGGATGGTATGAGAAGCCAGTGGGAGTAGAGAAGGTTGTTCTCGGTGAAGGAAATGGCATCGCAGAGCAGGATCGCGCTATGTCAATCGAAGAGGCTTTAGACAAGATCATTGCTGAAGCTGATTCTCTTGTGGAAGGGGCCGAAAAGTCACTTTTTGGAGAAGAAAGCGCTAAAAGTGAAGATAGTGAGGAGGCTTTAACATCCATTCTTCCTGGTTTTCCAGAGAAGGTGGAGGGAGAGATCGTGTTTTGCGATGCCGACAACATCAATACTGATGGTATCTACCCAGGAAAATACACCTATCAAGATAACATCGACACTGAAACCATGGCTAAGGTGTGTATGGAGAACTATGATCCAAAATTTGGATCGATTGCCAAAGAAGGCGATATATTGGTCTCAGGTTTCAACTTCGGCTGCGGGAGCTCCAGAGAACAGGCAGCAACAGCTATTTTGGCCAAGAAGATCCCTCTTGTAGTGTCAGGTAGTTTCGGAAATATTTTCCAAAGAAATAGTATTAACAACGCATTGATGGGCGTGGAGGTACCTCGTCTTGTAGAGAGACTTCGGGAGACGTTCTCAGGAAAAAAGGTCGACGAAAGCACGCAAGTGAAGGAGCCTGAGGCAAACAAGGATAGTCTTGATTCTCCACCTCCTGCCACAACCGCGTCGCCAGCGGAGGAGAAAGTGCTTACCCGGAGGACTGGCTGGACGTTCGTGTGGGATGTACGGAGGAGTAAAGTCACAACCACCGAAGGTAAAGGCGGGGAAACATGGAGCCAGAAAGTCGGGGAATTACCGCCTAATGTACAGGAAATCATTGCCCGGGGAGGTTTGGAGAAATGGGTCAAAGGAGAAATTGGGGAGTCTGTATAGGATGTAGGAATATAAAAGCGAAATATCTGATACTTAGTAGTACAAGCTCATCTCGGATCAGTAAGTTGGTGGAACCGTGAGACTAATGCCCGGTAGTTGCCCTAACATGGAACAGCTATGTCATCCAGACACAGATGTGGCCATTGGCGTGTTGAAAACTCAGATGGCTCAGAATATATTGACTAATATAAAGTCAAAGACCGCAGGTAATCAGGGGAACTTTCTGACTTGTGATGCTGTCAAATGACACGCTGTTGCGGTTGTCCTCCATACGGATAGATACAATTGATTGATGCATTGACTTTGACAAACTATTTCTATTGACGCAGCTATTGACGCAGCCATGCCGTCGAATAAACAAATGATTTTAGCTCGCCGTTCAGTTTCATCAAGCACGAACCAACGCTGTACCCAGCCAATCATCAAGCGTTCTTCAGCGAGCATCTCTCCCGATGCAGAGACAATTTTATTTCCAGCAACCTGGAAAGTCAAGATGCCGTCGGAGGTGCTACCATCCGTTTGGCCACCAGCACCCCAATGCGGCAGAGAGGCTGAGCTGCGTGGAAATCAGCCATCTCTGATTGGGCGCCTATAGGGAGAAACATTTATTAAGCTTTTCTCCACGAAAGTGGAAATGTGGCGCTGGCGATGCATGACAGCGTGGATCGACGGGAGCAACCAGAAGGGGATTGGTGTGGATTCCTCCCCCCGGGTAACTGTAACATCCGCCGACGGAACAAGATAGAATGCAGGGTTTCGGGGCGATGCAACTCTGTTCGAATGAACGCTACATCCTTATTCCACTATGGGCTTTTTGCACCTGTATCGGGGTCTGACTGTCAGAACGACCCTCTCAAAGATGGAAGTTTGCTGTTATTGGATAGAAAGGCGCTGGTATACGGTGACCAGCCCTTCAGATCAGACGAATCGACTGGACGTGAACTTGTTCGTGCGCTTGTACGCAGTATCTTTTCCAACATGGAAGATGCCCATTTCAAAGTGAGACCAGACGGAAGAACCCTTTTAGTGTTCCAATCAACAATGGCCAATCTGAGATACCTCAACTTAACCTACATCAACAAGGTCTCTTTACAGGTTAAGCTTTGCGTTCTTGTCCCCTTCTTGCGGGGTTAGCTTACACTGTGTGGGGATCTGGATGTGCATTTCAGATTGAAAGACAACATTATCCTTGTTGATTTTTCCTCGGGACTTCATGTATCCGTCGAGGCAGGTACAGAGACGGAATACTACACGACCTTGACCAATCAAGGCCGTGGCTTTTGCATACCCAAGGAACGGGTATTCATCCCCGTGAAGATCTACTGGAGTCAAAGAGGCGATGGCTAATATGTCAGGGTTCAGCTTGGGATGGCTCAAGTGAGCTGATCTAGCACCAGTCAGACTATTCGTAGAGAAGTACAAGACGCTTCAGATGTTTCCCCTTCTCTTAGGTTCATTATGTTACTGCTTTGATAAAGCCGGCAGCGCCTTTTTTTCGATGCATTCGATCTTTCGTCTTCATTTCTAACGAACTTTTTACATACTTTGTTGTACTCATTTGAAAAGTTCATCCCATTTAACTGTCACTATGTATCTCAAAACTCTTGCCATCGCAGCCGCTGTTGGCTCTGCAGTAGCCCAACGTCCTACAAACACCTCAATCTGTGACTACTATACCACAGCACTGCTCAAGGATAACACTGCCGCGAACCAGCTGACGCTTCTTACCCTCGTCGTCAATACTGCGGTTATTGGAAACTGTAGTTCTCTCCTTTCTAGTCTCTCATCCGGTCTAACAATAAACAGATACTCAACCAAATGTTGGCATCGCCGTGCCGGGTATTCTCGCTCCAGGAGAGTTCAACGGCACAGCAGTAAATCTTGCGCCATATTTTAATGGTGGTCTCGCCTCCACAAACTCTGGTGGTGATAGTGGCATGTCCGTGAACTTCCTTGATGGCGGCGGAGCTGCTCCTCTCATGAATAATACCGCTGCAAGTGATACTACATCTGCACAATAGTACGTCCCTTGGTCTTCTCCTACTCGCCTCTCTTCTATTCATCAAAGTTTGCCTTCTCAGATCATTGCTAACCATCAGTAGCACCCTACTCACCCACCTGTACTCATACTTCGGCGCACTCCTTGGTTGCACCATGCAAGGTGATGACTTCCCTGCCTATACCGGTTCAAACAGCATGTTCGAAGTACACAAGTTCATGGCCCTCTCCTCCGCCGAAGTGGGCTACTTCATCACACAAGTCGCACTCTCCGCCGCATCCTTCGGCGTGGCAGACTCAGATCTAATGGCCGTCGGCAAAGCACTCAACAGCCTCTTCGGCGAGGCATGCTCTCCAGAGACCGTGGTCATCGCTTCGCAGCCAGCTGCGCTGCAAGCTATCTGCATTGGCGAGAATTGTCCTACAGCTCAAAATGCTACGTGTAGTGCATACGGCACAGCAGCGGTTGTCAAACCAAGCACCGCTGTGTCATCACTGGTTCCTACTTCTACGCCGGCGGTAACTGGTACTGCTACTGGAACTGCGGCGGCTTCATCGATCGCCTCGAGCCAGGCAAGTGCCGCCAGCACAGCTGCAACTGCCTCTTCAAGTTCGACTGCGGGAGCTGCCCCAACAGGCTACGCAATGGGATACGTGGCCGCGGCAGCAGGATTGGCTGCTTACCTCTTATAAATTTCGAGTTCTACAACCTGAGTTAACCTTGTCAAGGATATGTAAATCAGGCGTACCGTCGAAAATTCACATAGTTAGCACCAGTCTATTTTAACATAGACGACGACCTCACCCAATAATGACATGAATTTCTCCACAAACCCAAATCCTATCCCAACCGTAGAGACCCACTAACCAGACTCGCAAGTTAAGCATTTACCATGTTAAGCTTTCACTACAAGTACCCGCCCTGCACTAAAGACAATCCTAACCAATGGGGACACATTATTCTCCATCCTTGTTTTTTGTTGCATACCGCCGCCTGAAAGAACTGGTTTCATTATGAAACTCTATCGCTGTCAAACGTGGGATCCCGCCATTTACATCTCGCGAGATCTATTTAGCTACGAGTATTACTGGGTTGTTTTGCGGAACCCTTGAGCGGTGACCGCATTGCATACTACCCGCTTGCTCTCGAACCGTAATTGATTGGTTCGGTATCTACAATCTTGTTGCATGTTGCGGCAGCCGTCGTCCTTATCGGCTTTCTCAAGCTGCTTCCTCTCTTCGCCGCTCGATCAACATCTTGCCCACACCCTTATAAATAACCTGGGCAAATCAAGACCGAGAAGGCAAAGGAAATGCCAGATTTTTCGTTGTACGTCATGAAAGACAGGCGTAGCCCCTCTAGCCTGACAATTGCCACTAACGATTTCTTCGGCTTCAGTATATAAAATCTAAATCACTTGTATATGACTGACTTTCACCTGCCATCCTTCACTAGCAACCCACCGCTTGAAATTATGGTAGTGGTAATTAAACTGCAGCATATAGTTAGATATCTAAAATTCTGTTCCACGTCATCTAGGCTATAGAAGCTCTGAGATATACAGGAGTTATAACTTAAAACGAAGGGACGCTCGATTTCCAAAAAATGAAGGCATATAAGAATGAACTACTAACACCAAGTGACTTGGTGGCTGTAGGTTCCAGGAGTTGTGAGCCCACACGAGCGTTCTTCTGAAAGTCCTGCCCTCCTAGAAGTTCTGTCCTGGCCGCTAGAATGATCTAGAAGCTATAATCTATAATCTTCCGCGATTCTCTTCACCGTCATATTGACATCGGAGTTCTCCTGGGACTGCTTTCCTAAAAGCTTTCTTCTCGCTATCAGTTAAAAATACCAATAGATGCAATGGTAAGGAGTCAGATGAAGCACAGACGTAATCATCTGAATAGCTCATCAAGATAGATCCAGAAATTGAATATGAAAAACCTACATTAAAAGGACCTTGGGCTCCATAGAGGAAATCACAAAGACACGTTCAGATCGTGTATTATATAAATATATCTTTGAAAGTCTCTGCGGTTTGTCGGCTCCAGAAATAAGGAGCCCTGTGATATGTCATTAAGAACGAAGCCGAGCGAAGTGGCATTATAAAGGACCGAACCACGCCAAGTCTGCTCTTAGAATAAAACTTCTAATATGGCCCCCTACATTTTGTTTCCCAAGGGGATAACTTAGGTCCCGCGGTGCAGTTAACCCTCTGGCTAAGGTTTAGGAAGATCACGGGTCCAAGCTTAGCTCCCATGTGCTAGTTTTCTATTGCATCTGTTGGTCAGCGACATCAGCAACTCGAATGCCCCCCTCCCCTTCGGCTCTTCTCTTCTTCCTCACACACACACCTACATCTTTAAACTTCTACTTCAAACATTTTATAGCAGCGTGTGTCGCCCTCAGGGGTACAGCATCATTCTTATCAGTTAGGAAAGTGTGATGTTGTAGCGGTGGATGGCTTGCAACAGAGCCAAGTTATCAAATGCATCTGATAACTAATAATCGCAACACCTTGGAATTTCGTGAGTCGCCCTCCGGTAATGGTAATGAAGAACATTATGGGTTGGAAGGAACATCTCTTTGGGCCACAGTAGTAGTCAAGTTTGTCCTCATCATATTCTTTGACTTTTTGATATTGCCTTGGCTATTTGCGTAGCTCCTTAGGCTTATTTGTGCTGATTAAAATCCTGGCAACAGCCACCGTTGCAACTCGTACCATTATATTCACATTCCATTCCACAATACTGCCAATGATCGTATCAAAACATGATCGCGGTGGTGGTGAATATCCTGACCATAATGGATAATTTCAGTGTAGCACCAAGCAATTTCGCGTTGGTAACATGGCTTAGGTAAAACTCCATCCATAACTACACAGCGGCTCTAATAAACATTTTGGTTCACGGTAGAAATATTACCCTGAGGGGTATTCTTGCCCTTGACTGACATATAAAGGCTAAAGGCATAGCATCTAAGCAGAGTTACCCGAGGTTCATGCTCAACAGCGTTAAGAGGCCCAGAGGATATCTACCATCGTCCTCATCAGAAACTTGTAGACGGAAGACTCATTACCTTACAATTCTTTGACTCTGAACTATGTCCTAGGTTGGAGTATTTGGGAGCAACTTTGTGTGCTTGCTTATATAATCGTACAGTAGGGGGCCCGCGGACCATGTCTACATCCACGAGCATCATCAGCAACTTCTGAGACTTCATTTTGTTTTATTTACTCTTTGTGTATGTAGTTGGGACAATTTCTTTCTAGAACACTGCTATAGCTGAATAGCAAACTTGTCTCGTTTTGTACGGAATCATGGATATGGATTTGCCCCATGGTCCGGGCTATAACAGCACAATAAGGAGCTTCAACGGTTGTTGGACCTGCCGACTCCGGCACAAAAAAATGTGACGAAAACATCCTGTGTGCGGCGTCTGCGCTATGCTCCATATCACCTGCCACTACAATCAGAACAAACCGGAGTGGATGGTTGGCGGTGTGAGACAGGCAGAGATGGCCCAGCGGCTGAAGCATGAGGTTAAAGAAATGGCCCATCGCCGTCACGGGGAGCGCGCGGTCCATATTTCTGAAGACGGCATCTCAATTGCAGAAGCTACCACTGGCGAATCAATGACGCTATCTCAAAATCTGCCTAGGGACCCGGCTACTTCAATTAATCTATTCAAGACAACCTCAAACATTCGCAATGATGAGATCGGGCCTTATCCTGAGAAATCCACTTCTAGGGGCCAACGGGGGACTGACTGTACGCTGATTAGAAAGGACGTTCAAGAACGTATAGCCTTCGGGCGATCTGACACTACTCTGCTCATGTTTTACCTCGAACACTTGCTCCCCTTCCTATTCCCATTCTACCGCCCATCTCTCCTCCAAGGCGGCAGAGTATGGATCTTAGAAATGATAAGAATAAGCTTCGCAGTGCGGCAGGCTACACTATGTCAGAGTTCATATTTCTTCTCTCTTGCACGCGGAACGTCCAATCATGATGTAATTTGGGAAACGGTGCCCACGCAGATCAGACATACCTTTGAGGTGATAAGACAGTCACTACAGGTCGTCAGTGGCTTGAGCATCACGTAGAATCTGCATGGCGTTGTACGGGTCATGGCAAGCATCATGCAGGTATAGCGTTTCGAAATTGCTGTTTTGAGCTTTATCAATTGCCAGGCACATCTTAACGCTGCTCTGGCTCTTTTTAGACAACTCCTTGACAGCCTGGGTGCTATAGAACTGGCAGGACCTAGTTCAAGCTTCAGCCTGTCATGACCCGACTGGGGCCACCGTCATGGATATTGCCTGCTCAGGGTGTCCAAGTTCCGAGTGCTGAACAGGCAGCATTTTGCTTCTCATCAGCCCTTTTGATATTGGATGACATTGTCGCCAGCACAGCGCTTCAGGAGCCACCAAGACTCTACGACTACCATCACAGCCTTCTTGGAGCTATCAATGGCAATGATCCCCCTATCAATCTTGAGACTGTTGTAGGGTGTCAGAATTGGGCTTTGCTACAAATGGGTGAGATTGCCGTGCTTGATGCGTGGAAACAGTGATGCAGGAGAGCTGGAAATCTCAACGTCATAGAGTTAGTCCACCGCGCCACAGCTATCAAGGGCTCGCTGGAAGCCCATATGAGGCGGCTCGAAACCGGCTCCGTATTTATTCCCAAAGAGGGTAGCAGCCTCCTGGATGTCTTCACAACAGATTACTGCCAGCAATCCGAAGCACTCATCAGTCAAAGCTATTTAGTTACTCGTGTCTGGGCCCATGCAGCGCTCATTTATTTGTTTGTCGTTATATCTGGATGGCAGCCCGCTAACAGCGACGTGCGGCATCACGTTAGTCGTATCTTTGAGCTGTTGACACGCCAAATGTCACCGCCAGCGCTGCTGCGCACAATGGTATGGCCGTTCTGCGTGGCAGGCTACCTCGCTGAGCATGCGCAGGAAGCTCATTTACGCGGAATGGTAGAGGCGCTGCAACCGCCAAGCGCCTTTGGCACGGTACGCAAGGTACTTGATATCATGGAGAATGTATGGCGCAATAGGGACCTAGGAGATGCTACAAACCACGACCTCGCTTTGTACTTTAAAAGCGAAGGTGATTTATTATTACTTGTTTAGAAGGCCGGTCAGATAATCACACTTTTGAAGAAACAAGCCAATAGATAAGCATCTATAATGCTCTGGAAATTTCTTTATCCTGTATAGTGTGCAGCTTAGTGCAAGCCTTTATATATATCTGTGTGATTCTTAGATCCGGAGTGAGCAATTTCATGGTTCATAACGCTTGTTTTCCAACTAGAACTTTTTATTGCATCCACTCTAGAAAGTCTCCTTCTTTCTCTTAATTTATGCTTAGTGTCAGTATGTAGCAGTAGCCTCCTTACTCCTGTTTAAGCGCCAGGCGCCAGATATTTGGATAAGTTGCAATGCTGTAGAGTTTGACCTCACGCTGCTACAGAAGAGCACGAAAGCTCATTATTCTGCTACCATAAGATGGTAGTTCCCTCCTTTATTTTATCCGAGCATCGAATACAGTTTAGTGCGTCCGTTCAAGTTTATGAGCGACGCAAAGTCATAAATATTTAAAAACAAGGCTTGCATTTGGTTCGCTGGATCTTTTGGCGGCGAAACCCGTTAAACGATATATAAGGCGCAATAGTACTTTGGCAAGAAGCATGTGCTTTTTGCCGTTTCATAAAACCCTTCTGCTGCCTTGAGGGTTCTTTCTCCAGGCCTTGCCAATGACATTGATTTGAGTATACAGCTATAAAATTTCTGTAGATCCTTATTCTAGTTTTAACCTGTTACCTGAATTGGACATAACCCTTATCCTTCGTAAACGTGGCGTGCCATGGAACATTCTCTTCATGGTCCGCCACTGTGCATAGAACTCGCCATGCGCGATCCCATCGAGCGCCATCCCCTTGAACTTGCCATCTCCGTGGCGCTCATCGGCATAAAAGAATCTAGTGGACCGGACATGTTCGTGATGTTGCCAGTGTATATGAATGTCTTGCTGGTCCTTTGGGGAGCGTCTCCCATCCAGGTACAGCTTGCTGCGCTGCAACGCAAGGGCTAATAGTGTTGACATTCAGGTCCGATGCCACGCTCTCAGTTAAAACCGAAGAGATAGAGTCTTTATCCGGAGGGCTCGCCAATGCCGCCGCATTGTGGACGACCACACTGGAGAGGCGTGGAACTTGGCCTTGACTGCATCGTACAGTGCTGGGATCGAATCAGGCGGGAGAGAAAGCCCTTAGCAGTCGTGGCGCCAGTCCCGCTTCTAGATGTAATAGCGACCTTGTAGCCGTTACTGGCAAATTTCCCAGCGACGGAGGCGCCAGCCCTTGGCTCAGCTCCAAGAATAAGTACTATAGGGCTTGCTGCCATTGCACTTTTATAGTCAATGTTAAAGATGAAACTTAAGAGTTTTGAGCTACAAAGAAATGAAGATATGCAGCGAAAGAATGTATTTATCTTGGTGCAAAGATGCCTTTAATTTATACTAAGGAGAGTCTTTATTAATGCGCAATACTTTGCTACAAACCACCTTCTTTCCGCGCATTTGTGATCACATTGTTAATTTATGACACCATCTAAACCGCCGATTCAAAGAGCAGACAGGAAAAATAGCATTGCAGCAATCCCTATAAGTATCAGAGTATTCAAATTGCCTGAGACTGCCTTCCTGTAGTTTCGTCCATTTTCATTAGGACCCATAAGCAGCGCAAGATCCGCCAAGCCGAACGGGATAACAACTGCGGGTCATACAGCGCGATGAGCCCCTGCTGCAGGTTATTATATGCAGGACGTGCGCGGGGAGTCTGGCTCCTAATCCGCTTGCCATGGATGTCTTCCTATGCATATCCCCAAGACAAAGTAATTGGATCTGGTTAATGCTAGGCATACAACAAACATTATGGGTCGAGGACCCCGATTCCTGAAGCTTAACTCCGTCCCACACGGGAATGCAGGGCATGGAATATCGAACACGCAAGACGAACGACTCGTATCGAACCTGACCTCCACAATTGTCTAAAGAACTATCCTGTGTGCATTTGACAATGAATGGATTTACCAGCTCGATGCCTGAATGACCCGTTCATTAATAATGCTACATTTTTAAGACGCTGATTGATTCTTCTTTTCCCTAAGACATAACAAAATTAATAAAAGATTGGACATAGCGCCGTATGTTCTTGGCGCCGTCTTCCCACTGTTCAATTATCCGCACAAGGTACATATACTTTGCCCTTCTCTTGTCTATCCCACTCCTCCACTCTGCTGCCGAGTCATACACAAGCAGAATCTGGTAAGCCCCCACCAAACAATCAACCACGCAAGCTACAAGCGTCATGTCCGATTCCTCACATGTAAATAGTCCTTCACGGACACCAGTCTACTTCCTCGGCATTGGTGGGCCTAACTTCATGGAAAACACGGACCACCCAGCCTATACCAAACTAGCTGCAGTTGGGCGGGAGATCACAACAGAAGTTAAACCTAAGGCAGTGGTGGTCTTTTCTGCACACTGGCAAGACAGCCCAAACAAAATTAAAATCAATGCGGCCGAGCAGACGGATCTAATTTATGATTTCTACGGTTTTCCACCGCACTATTACGAATACGAATATCCGAATAAGGGAAGCCCCGAGATAGCCGAAAAGGTTGTCAAGGAGCTAGAGGGTGCTGGTATTGAGGTCCAGAGAGTCAAACGAGGCCTTGATCATGGCGTCTGGGCGGGGTTTATGGTTGGTAGGTTATGATTTTCCTGTCTTGGACATTTTCGCATCTTTTTACTGACGCACCACTCGGACAGCTTTCGATCCAAAGAAAAACCCATTGAATGTGCCGATCGTGCAAGTTTCTCTGTACCACAATGAGGATCCGGAACAACATTACCGCATGGGGCAAGTACTGGAAAGCCTCCGAGGCGAAGGCATTCTAATAATCGGAGCGGGAATGGCCGTTCATAATCTTCATGATTACAGAGCCATTAGGGGAACCAGCGAGACTATGCCGTAAGAAAATCCTTCTTGCGTTCCAGGTGGGTTATGGCCCTGCTAATACGATTCAGTTATGTCTTCAGTTTTGACGAAGCACTGAAGGAGGCTGCCACTGCAAAGCCAGAGGCACGCCAGGCAAAGATGTTAGATCTGATGAGACGTAGTGATGCTAGAAAAGCGCACCCAACCCTAGAGCATATCCTTCCTATTTATGTTAGTGCAGGCGCTGCAGGCTCGGACCTTGGCGAACAATTGTGGACTCTGCCTGAAGGAAGTTTAAGTTGGGCGCAGTACCGGTTTGGTAAAGTTGGAGGGACGTAAAATAGCATCGGACTTGAGCAATTCAGATTGAAAGGCTATTTCTCGATTGCGAGGACTGCGGTAGACAGATCTACCTAACATCCCATGACGAAAGTAATGACCTCGAAAGGAATGGCGAAAGGTACTCCTTCTCTAACGCGTCCCATCGCCTATTTCTCAGTATCCACGAATTTCAAGTAATCGTTTGTCAAGTCGTAATATACTTGCGGTAAATTCTATGTTACTTAAGCTCAGAATAACCAGGGGAAGAAGGTAGGGGAGAAGTCAAAGGCATCCACTTACTTGAGACAACCCCCTATAAGTTAGAGATGCAAGAGTAGATCCGACAGCAGATTCATCATTTACACCATGAAAACATGCTGCACCAAGGATATCATCCTTGCTTAGTCGATACTATCAGGACACAGAATCATATTCTTTAGACTACAATGCGGGAGCTCAAACACAACAGATTCGACCATGGCATCGTCTAGCACAGCATCATCAAGCATAGGATCACCAAGCAGAGCAGCATCAATCAATCCAAACAAAGTACTGGAGGTGGTAGATCAGACTGGTGCTGCCGCCGCTATTGCTTGAGTGCGGATAGTAAGTACGCCGTAATTATCAAATACATCCTGAAACCAATAACCCCAGGCTGACCGTTAATGGGAACAGTATCCGCGACAATTTGAGAAGCAAGAACAAAACACCTGCCACGACTGCTAACACCTACTCTGCTACAAATTCCTCGCGCAGTCCATAGCATCACACGAGCATCATAAGGGGTTCTCGCTGGAAGCGAAGTAGCCGCTTCGTCGTGTCGGAGGTGAACCGATGCGCTGGGAGAATATTCAGATGAGTAAGCGGAGCCGCCCAGTGTTTCTTGACGGGGAAAGAAATCTCGAGGGTTTGCTTCTAGCAGCCAAGAAGGGTTTCCAGGGCGCTTTGACGGGGAATAGATTCCTTGCCGGCGAGGAGCTCTGTAATGCGGTGCGGGCTATGCGCCGTGGGCAAGTGATTTGTGCTGGTCTTGCAGAGAAAGACGCGGCGAGAGCTCAAGTATTACCAAGGTAGAAATGAAAATCTCAGCCCCCGCCACCGCGCAACCCTTATAAATCCCTTCATCACCTTTGACGTGACGTAAAAGCATCACCGCGGATCATACTCGATTTCCTCCACAATATGAACGGTACCGGCTTTGTGGAAGGCCACGAGGTTACCGGATTCTTTGACAAGTTTCGAAGCTCCTTGATGAGCTGACTTTTTGATATTCACCGCAGTAGGTAGCCTAGCGAATGCTTGGGTCCGCCCGCCTGCGGCCCTCGTCCTATTCTTGCCGATATATTTCCTCGCATTCTCGACTTGGTCGTCACCTCCAGAGTTGGCTTTCTGCTTGTTCCATGTCTCCAAATTAGTCTCTCTTTCTAATTCCTGGATTAAATATTATAGAACAGTCACTCAATTTCTCAAGCCTCACATTCTTGGGTGCGCTTATAAATGCTGTCATCTCTTTGCTGACCGCCTAGGAGAGACCTGGCTCTGGTGCAGCTTTGGCAGGTATACTTGATGGATGTTCAGGAGGGAAGGGTAGTTTGTTCAGTTTGCGATGGATAAAGTAAACGATTCAAGACTGCGAAGAGAACAGTTTGTATGGACGTTTGTTGCTTTCTGTGAGACCATGTTGCACATGCTGATACTGAGAAGGTGCAGCTGTGGAAATATCATCAAGGAACGTACAGACGAACAATGAAGTTTCAGTACATTGCTCAATTGAACCAGCTTCTAAAGCTTGGCCACCTCACTGCACATTCACGAGCAGTTACGCAAAGTGACTGTTCTCCGCTCAATTCTCTATTCAATATCAAATCCACTTCTCACGCCGCTGTATACAACCAAACTACATATGCCGCTATAGATTATACTACAACTCATTAGAAATTGTAGGATTCTCTTCAGCTGAAAGCCAATTCCTTAATGTTTGGAAGGCAATTTGGGTTGTCAATTAAGCTCGAGCTTATCGATCTTGTCTAGTGATCAAAAGCATAAACATTGTTGAGGTCAGCCGCTCTTGTTCGATCTAGTCTGCTTCTGCTTCAATAACCCCTCCGAGCTATGTACTAGTTTAACATAGAGCCCCGCTTGTTTATTACGCAGAACATCCCAGCCGGATTCTACAGGCGAAGGCGGACAACTGTGATGTTAACATGTATTATACCAACGCAACAGGCGCCTATAACTTCAAGTCGGAGAAGCCAATACGGCAGAATCAGGAACGTTGCTTTCTTGAGCTCGGGCAGCTGCTTTTGAAGCCTTCTCCTTCATTCGCTTCTTGAGCTTCTTCTCCCGGTTTCGGCGAGCTTTCTTGTCCCTCTCAGCCTCTTCTTTGCTTTGCTTTTCCAGTTTCAAGCGCGTTTCCAATTCCGCGATTTTCTTGGTTCTTTGCCGCAGAATGATTCTCTGCCTCTTGCCCGGTTTTTTCTTTTTGCCGTTTTGAGAATCCGTCGCAGAGGGATTCTTGCCGGCATTCTCTTTGCGTTTCCGTCCCGCTGTAATCTTGATGGTTTGAACTCGCCATGGCACCTCCAGGCCACAAGCCCTCTTTCGTGCAGCGTGTAAAACAGCCTCTCCATCAACCGCCATGAGCTCGAACGCAGCCTTTCTCTCGCCTTCCGCTGGCGGCACGACAAAAATTCTTGGATCCCTGAGTTCCACAAACCCTCCATCTCCTACGCCCTCATCCTGGAATAGCACAATTTTCTGTGCCCCTCCCGAGAACATCTGGAAATCGAACTCCTCATCACCATCGTTCTCGCCATCCCCAGCCTCAGCTGACATGATTTCCACGTTGTGGACCGCAATTTCCCCGTAGACGGCGGCCAGCTTTTTCAGCAATTGTTCTTTGATAGCCGGCGCTAGTTCCTCAACCGCCTCCTCAGCCCACAAATCGTTCCGCCCAACCGTCAGCCCATCTTCCATTCTCCTTATGCTCAGCGACGCCGCCTCCTGGGGATTGTTCGTATCAATTACATTGGCTTGGGGGCTACCCGCAAGGCTACTGGTGTCCGAATCTGAAAGGCGCAACATCTGTATACCACTTAGATCAGCGCTTAGTGAGCGGAAACTAGGCTGGCAAGGATGGCAGAAATGTGGAACATACGGCTACATGTCAGGTAAATCTGACTGTTTTCTCACGCACTTCACTGTTAGACTTTCTGTCGCGTGGCATTGCTGCATGGTATAGTCAGACGCAATGGTTGGGGGCGGTTGGGTCAAGGAAAAAAGGTAACACCATAAGGCTGAGCTGAGGCTAAGACTTGATTACGGTAGCCGATCCACGTTACATGCGCAGGTTTATTTTCCAACATGTAGTTAGTGTGTGGATACGTAGTTTCACCAATGATGGAAGAAAGACTCTGTCGGTAAAGAATGCTGTTGGAGATTCTTCTATGCTATGTCAAACGCGCAGAAATGGTGGTATTCAGGTACGGTAGGGTATCGTGCTTTTTCTCCAATTCAGACGCCCGCTGCGAGTCCAAATATTCTTCATCAAAATAAAAATAAAAGACTCATCAAATCGCTGCCTCCATGCCCGCTTGCTTCTCTTTGTAGTTTTCAATATGTCCAACGCATGCTAGAGAAAAAAAAAAGGTACTTATACATAAAGGCGTAGTCCATCATTCGTGTGCAATATGAAAGGAAAGTTTGGCAGACAAGGCCGTATAGTCGTGGCTGGGATCGTCTCATCCATATTGTTCTCATCAAGAGAACAGAGCTCTGTGGAACCATTTTTTTCTATATCATAACTGCATGGTCACGATGGATTCCAATTGTAATTTTGCTGTTGCTGATGCTGGTTGCTCTCGACTTTGCCATAATGCTCGTTAGGAAATTGGTAGTGATGATTTGACTGGTTACTTGGGGCTTGTATGGTCGTGCCATAAACTCCACTGGTATCAGCATTTGATGTCCAAGGCTGCTGCTGTTGTTGCTGTTGGTGCAAAGGAAGAGGTGTAGGGAAATAGCCAGGATCTCTCGGGGGAAGCACATCGCCGGGGCCACTGTACGACGGAGCAAATCTTGTAGACCCGTAGTCAGGATAAGATGATTCATGGACACTGGTTTGTCGCTCTGGCGCCGCAGCGTGCCGTGGTGATTTCGATGGCCGAGGGTTGCTATCGACAAACTTAATTGGGGCAGCCAATTGCGCAGGAGAAGATGTTGGTGGAAGGTACGTATACTGCTGCTGCTGCTGAGGAGCTTGCGATCTCGATTGATTATGCGCTTGGGAAGCGTCTGAGCCGGGGTGGGACGATTGGAGGTAACTGTCCAAAGCAACCGGAGCCTGGAAGCCAGGGGTGGTCGTCCCGGTACTTTGCGCATGTTCGTGTTGGTGAGAAGGCATGTACGTTGGGTACGTTCTGAAAACCTGTTAGAAAATATATTCGTAGTTTCGGTTGGGCTAAACCCGTGCATTGCAGATCGAATCTTGCTTTTTGTTGCTCGGCCTCACCTGAGACCTCTCCCAGCCGAAAATAGGCTGTGCATGTAGATTATGAAAAGAGAGAACTTACGAAGTCCGCATCAATGCGGGAGAGGGTGGAAGACCGCTTGCATCAAAGTTGAATGGCGATCTTGGAAGCTCCATGGTCTGTGGCTTTGGCATCGCCATATTTGGCTTTGGCCCAACTGGCGCTGATATTGGACCTTTTCCAGAACCAACACTGGTCGCAACGTGAAGTTCAGGTGGTCCACCCCTAGATGAAGAAGACCCTACAAGAGGGATCTCCTTTCGTGCTTGAAAATTCCTTGGACTCCTACCTCTCACCACAATTGGGGCTGTCTGAGTTTCACAGATATTCACCTTGGCGCCATTCGCCAGAGTAGCTTGCACGTTCAAGTGTAGCGTAAAGTGTTGCTGCAGCTCTCGTCGTCGTCCATTGTTGGCGGTTGCGATTCGGAATTGAAGGCGGCGGTAAGCTATCGGGTAGACGGAGAAATCGCTATTGACATCTGGGCCAGACTCGTCAAATGGCTGAAGGGGTAATGGTGTTGGCTCGTGCTCCTGTCCAGGTCCCACCTCTGGAGAGTTTGGTGGAGGGGTTTTCCAAGGTATCACAATTAATTTTACAGAATGGCCATCCACAGATTCTGATGCGGAAATAGTCACATCCATGGATATGATGGGTACTCGTTCTCCTCGCTCATTAATCACCGATAAGGATCCTCTAGGAGCGGTTACGGTTCCTGAAATCTGAAATAAATTGCGCCGATAACAGGTCAATTCAGGTTGAACAAGCATTCCCTCGGAGGAAGGAGTTGTCATTTCGGACAAGAAAAACATTCCATGGATCTGCGCAGAGAGGTCCAGCTGCTGGACGCGTCCATGGTTGTCTACAATAGTCTGTTTGTCCTGAAGCTTGCTGAACGAAAGAAGTCTGTGATCTTGATTGATTGATGGCTTGGGTATTTCCGGTATTTCCTCCCTATAATCCTGCACTACCTCCCCATACGGTGAATCTTCAGCGTAAGATCTTTTCAGGGATGGGAAACTATGGTGACTATTGAGACTTGGTGGCGAAGCAGTCAAGATTCCGGTTCCATCCCGTGGCGGCGGTCTAGTTTGCATCGAAGGTATATCTAGTGAGCGGTAGTTTCCCTTTTGCGGTTGTGGTCTCGCATGATACGGATGTTGTAACGGCCCAGGTGTATAATTTGGATCGAATGGCGGGAGCTGGTTAGATGTCGACGTTGGGGTATGGAGACTATAGCCTTGCCAAAGGGAACTCTCCGCGTCTTCTGGCTTGATGCTTGCCATGGTTACCGAATTTGTTATGGACATTGACGCATTCCTTCTAGAGTCCGTTGTTGCTGACGCCTTTAGATGGTCTTGCAACACAGCGCAAAGTCCGGCACGAGAACTTAAAAAGATCTGGATGCTGTCAGATGCGGCATGGCAGAGGTAGATGAAGGCGGGAGGAGCCACCACGGCCTAAGATTGGAGCTAAGCTTTCATTCGTGAAGGATGACATGGTGGTTCAAGGGGCCAGTGAAAATAGTGAGGGGCCACAAGCCTCAGGGCTTTAACTTCCTTCCGCATTGCGTTGAATGAGGTTAGGTGGAGAATTCCTGCCCCCATCAGATTTCGGTGCTCGAGGTATTTCCCCTCTCGAACGGCAGCCATTTTGCTGAATACAGCGACCTGGGCTGTTTGAACAGCTTAAAGCATGGGTTGCCGCGTGATCTGCATTTGGTATACCTAGTCCCTACCCGTCGTCGACGCGTGCCATTGGTGGATGAGATGCTCTCCCCTAGTGCCTAAATTCGTATCTAAAGAAGATGATCAAATGGGGATATAAATCTGTTCGAGGTGCCGGGTACAAAAAAGTATAAACGATAAAATAGCATGGGAGGAGCCAGGTGCCGCCGCGGACGGTGTCCGAACTGGGCACGCACCCGTTACAAGGAGCCTTTTAATGGCATAGCGCAGATCAAGCTCAAGCTGCTGACCAACAGTTCCCCTTGAAGTGCCAATAAAACGGATACCAGACGCTGAGCATCTACCCACTAACGACCGAGCGCCCCCAAACCCCTAAAGACTTTTTTACCAGAGAAGACAATTGTGTCAGGGCTTAATCAGCAAGGAAAATTGGGAAAGCCACTTGATCATAGACACAATCACCCAATCACAGCTAAGAATCGCCGCCAAAATATTGAAGAATGGCTGTAACGGGAAGAACCCAACGGTTACAGTTTCCTGTTCGCTTCAGCGATGTAATGGCTCGAGGCTTGGATTCCTGCCTCCTTAGCTTACCGGCTACTGCGGATGAATCTTTCCAGGGTGTTAACGAGTACCTACCAGTCGGACACAGCGATTATAATCTTGATACGGTACAGTACCGACGGATGCTTCAAGGCGTGAGTTGTCCTAGTTATGGCGATGGCCTATTGTAACTTGTTAGCCGGACCTGAAATCGTGCCATGCTCTCACAAAATATGTCAACTGTAAGCCCTTCTCTTCTGATGGAAATGCCTTTTGCCTGATCAATTGCGCTTAGTGCACAAGGACTACTAATTCTAAATATTCCACGTCCGGCTCATTACATTCGAAGCATCCAATTACGTGCCTTTCCGCAGATTGACGACATCCTTCATGGGGCATCATGTCCTCTAGAGGATCCCGCATTTGATCAGTAAACCGTTCGTAGCCTTGCGTATAGCCTCCTGGCGCAATGCTACTCCGACATATTTTAGGTTTTCTTACGGTACTGTACCGCCCTCCCGCTCTCACATCGATTTCAACTGACGACATGGAAGGATTCTGGAATTTGCACATTAACCCTTCACAGTATATGATTGGATTACTCGGCACATAGTTCGCAGGCTTATCCCTACACAACTTTAGCCCCTGGCAAATACTTGCTGCATAACTTGGCATTATTGGCGTCGGGAAGCCCGTCCGAGCTGTTCCCCAGACTCCTTGATCACCCTGCCACCAGTGCAATTCGATAAGGAGTAACGTTGCGACCCCAAAACCTGTGGAGACTCATGTTTACTTAGGAAGGTCAGGACGACCTCGAAAAGCTTCATCCAGATGTCGACTTGGATAAAAGGACCGATTCAAGATCGATGTTTGTTGCCACGAATCAGGATTGCGACCGATGCCCAGAGACCGGAAAACGTGGGGAAGATAAATTACACAGAGCAGGCCCTGGAGTGAGCAATCAATACTGTACTTATGAACGCCTCTCCCCTGCGCGGAAGCGACACAAAGCAAGCAATCTTGAGTTCGATCTGTAGATCCGGCTGCCCATTCGGGTTCTCCAACAACAGTAAGAAATACTACAGTTACACTGAAGTCGTACAGACGTCAAACCCAAGTGCGTCCTCTAACTAGCACCCAGCTGTAGATCAATTCTTCCCGGATCTTGAGCCAAAAGATTCTTGCAGAAGTGAAATTTCTCGCGCATGTCGCGGCTGCATAGACGAATTTCCAATTTCAAATCCCGGAGCACAGCTTTAACGAGATTGGGCCTAATATTTACAACCAGCAACACTATTTTTAGCTTGCAGACGGGCACTATTGATATTACCTAGCACATACAGTAAACACAACCTTAAATTTAATGTCAGCCTTGCATATGATAGCGTATCTGGCAAAAACACGAGACGCACGAATCAGCTTGATAGGCTATATCGTAATCAAGCAATCGAAGCTTGCCATCTAGTCAGCCTGTTTGCACAACTCGTGGATAGTGCATCGTCTGGGGAACTCACTGCATTACAACCTGGAACCACGTTGTAGCTTACCATGAATTTCAGGCTTCATCCTAGCCTTATGCCAGCTCATTTCGATTGTATGCACTACACGCAAGACTTGGAAATCATTTCTCAGGATCAACCCACGTGACAATAAGCCCACAGATGAAAGCCACAATGCTTGAACTAGAATGCATAGTCTGACCAGCTAACCATATTCAAGCCGGATCCTAAGACGGCATCGCCGTGTCGGTAGTTGGAGATCTAATCTCCTTGAGCTCCTTATCGCAAAGCAGCTCTGCGGCGTGGGAGGCGAGTTCCTGCATCCGAGTTTCTCCATGCTCGTCTAATCCCAAACGAGTCATTCTTGCACCAGCGAACATGAAGACTGTGCCCACCGGGCGCATGGGGAGAGACATTAATAATTGCCCTCATTACCGCTGCCCACCATGGTCAGATCTACTCCCGGAGCACTAGGTTCTGTATCGAGTCTAACCATTTGACGCACGCTTGGCAACGTTTTTGAGCGGACTCGGGGTGATTTTCGAAGAGTCTGAGCGATGGCATGACTTTGAGACACCTCGGCCCACGGTTGGCCAGTTCGGGAAATATCCAGCATTCGGAAATGGGTGTCATGATGTGACATCGAGCGCGGCCCGAGCAAGCGGTCAGAGGCGGGAACGGAATACGACCTTGGGCACAAAGCGTTACGTCCGTTCGCTGCAGAAACCAGCGCGCGAAGAACCGCTTTCCCAATTTTATTTTGGTGTTGAGTAGTAAGAGCATCTCGCTGTTCTCTGATTTCCTGGGCGGCGTGGGGGCGGGGCGGACTTTTCGACACTTCGTAAAGGGAGCCCTCGGTGATGTGAGGTCGCGGGGTCCGGTGGAGATGGATACAAGCGCATCCGTCAGACGCTTCCTAGTGGCTGAAACGAGAATAGTGGCGAGGTGCAGAGTTGGCCTTGGGAGATCTTCAATCTTCGATCAGTGCCTCAAGGAAGCATATCTTGCTTGAGGTGGTGTTGGCTTAAGTGGGTCGTCCATGCTGAATGCATCTCAGTGCATAATGTTCGGATAGAAGACTCCAATGAGTCCATACTTTGTATGAGAAATGCGAGGAAAAAAAGTGGAGTTTCCTAAAAACTCCTTGGTGGAAACCACTTCACTTAAAGCTTCGTATATTCTGAACATTCCGAATCTGTTCAAGCTGAGCAGAATATCTCTCCGGGCATTAGTACGTACAACGCAGCATCAATCCTTGAACTGAATCGCTTTTCGCTTAAGTCTTTTTGTTGCTAATAATCTGGAGACAGGACATGCTTGGGACACGTGGCGCAGGCACTTTAGAGTCCAGCACGCAAGAGAGGTGCGCATCTGAGGGACGATAGATTCTCAGCCAATTACTCCTCAGTCTTGTGCTGCAGTATGGACTTTATTACAAGAATGCTATGGATTGCAGTTGCTCTCCCTATTTGAGCATCACATGCCCCCACAATAATCTCTCAAGCATTCTCCAAGTGTATCTTGATTCCTTGACAGTGGCACTCAGAACCCGTTTTTGCCATGATAGCTTCCAAGTTGTGCAGTTTGTTACCCAATGAATTTGTTTTACCATGGTTAGCACTTTGTGATTGCTTTATCGGCCTTCCAGATTTCTCTCAATTCTAAGCTGTCCCTGAATAGCTCTCCAGTTCAAAAAAAAAAAATACAGATCTCCAATTGTAAACGTCGCACCGAGCGAAACTCTAGATTGCGTCCCAGCTCTGGACAGAGCAGATACAAAACGATGCGCTTTATGTCTTCCCCTAAGCATTTGCAAGCAAGAACGTAAAAGACGGACTCGTTTACACACCGTACCGAACAACCCAAAAGCTTTCGAGTCTTCCCCGCAATACTTGCTACTGGGCTTATCGCTTGTGCATGATATTCCATGACTAAGAAAAGGAATGTGTAATGTTTCAATTCGCATTTCCTGAGTTAGCTCCAGAAAACCGACCTGGGCATAACAGCTAAGCATATTTAACCACTCATTCAGCATTCTATGCTCAATTAATAAGCAGAATAAACTCTTTCTATCTAGATCAAAGTCTGCCTAAGTGGTGTTGCCCAGTTGCCTCCTGGAGATTCATCACGTGACTAACACACAATTGCAAAATTATTCAAACCTATGCCTACCATAAACTAGTTCTTTATAGCTTTTGAGAGTTGAAATTGGAAATAGCCTAATTGAGAACGACCGTAACCCAAGGTATTAGATATTACACGGGGAACTTAACTATTATAATTCATAGCCAGGCACAATATTTGCAGGAACAACATGATACAAAACCTTCCGCTTTATCTTTAATAACTGATTTTTTGGTACCCCAAGTGTGACGAGTTCACCTTTCACAAGTGCAGTGGTCATCGGCCTCGGGTCTGGAACTCGATAATGTGCAAATCACTGATTAATGTACGGAGATTTCTCGCAGCCATCAAACAGGCTACTATCACCTCACCTGCTTTCCTTTTTTCGTACAGTTTCGGAATGATACTACTAAGCCTTTGAGGTTGGAATACGCTTTAGCAGCGTGTCTCGCATTATAAGCGCCACGGGACGGTTGGAATTCCTGTTCAGTGGGCGTTATTCTCAACTATTATAAAATGGAAAGATTACGTACTCTCTTCGTTCAAGAGGCGGGAGAGAGAGTTTCCAGTCTAAAGTATGCTCTAAACATATACTCTGATGCGCTCTAGCAAGGTAGAGTGCCCAGCAACCAAGCAGATGAGGGATGTCCACTTTGTCGACTATTTCATCTTGCGTGGACTAGGCTGAGAAGCTCGCTTAATATGGAACGGCTACTTAAAGCCACGGCATTCTAGTGGCGGATTTTCCAGAATGAAGAGCGCTTGGAAGCTGGTTTGAGAGTAGATTGTGAAATGGCGCACTACGGGCCTGGTTCTCGATATTTACGTCAAATCCATAGCTCAGGGTGAGGACGTATTAGATCCCTAAGGTCCGTTACGTCGCCAAAAGCATAAGAGGCTGCGGCTCTAAACGAAGCTTTACAAGTCTCACGAGCCTAGCAGACCCATTTTCCCCCCAGAATTTTAAGCTCCTCAGATTTGGAGCCAATTTAATAAGTCCAGTATTCAAGTAGATTTGATGTATCGGCCCGGAACTTCCGTACCCAGCTGCTCTGTCGCAATCTAAATATCTGCATGGCCTTGGATGACAGTGTTTTCAAACTACAATGTAGTGCTCGCGCCTTGCCTTCTTAGCATTTGCGCGCATATTCCGCGGATATTTGGATGATTAAGTTGCTTTCTGTTCATTTCTCGATTTATGACATCCAGAAAGGCTCACCTGTTTTCATTGCCATGTCCCTTCCCGCGGGCAGAAAGAAAGCACACTTATCTGCCGCAGCACAGGTGAGAATAATTTAAGCATATTTTCTTAAAAAAACTGTGTAGCTGTCGCTTGTCGAAGGCTGACCATGCATTCTTGGATTCGGGCCAATACCTCATTGCTGAAAACAACTTCACTCTTTCATAGTTCTCGATTTGACAGGTTGACTGTGAAGTGTGTTGAGATTCGACTAGAGGCATATTTTTTCTTGAAAATTTGACAAAGGTCTTTTTAAACTTTATTTAATACTTTCCAAAATCTGGCGAAGGGCTGTATTGGATTTTTAATCAAACGCAGAGATGCCCTAAGTGAATAAGATAGCCGTGACGGAGGCTTTGAAATACAAAGCCTTCCACGGAGCAGGTTTCTTAGCTTTGAACATTAATTATTCAACAAAGACCTGTGAATGATTATCGGCTTTTCTGGGTCTGTTAATCTAAATGCTCGCCATTTTTACCTGTGATTTTGGCAGGCTACAACCTACCGATTAAACTAATTATGAGTTTTGTAATCAAACTTATAGCTTGGGCTCCTATATTCTATTATCGCTGTTAAGTACTTGAATGCTACAGGTTGATATACGTGATTTGGAAAGATAGAATGTAGCCTATGAGGACACAAAGCCATCCACTCTCATCTTTAGATCAGAGACAGAAATGGTATAAGGCTGGTAATATTAAAGCAAAAGAATGAAGGAAATTTCGCCTAGTCCTAGCTTTAACGTCTTGCTTGCTAGGTTGAATAGAATCATAGCTTTGCTATAAACTGTAATTTGACGTCTTTACAGACCATAGATTTGCAAATAGTGTAGAGGCTATGCTGTAAGGAATGCAATATTGGAGTATAGGGGTTTCAAACTGCTAGATTTGCCAAAGTTGCACATGTAAACATTAGATAAGGACATAGTTTGCCTGCAGAAATATAGGACAAGCAATTGTTGATACGACGGTGGAGATACTTCAAGCACTAATTAGACATTCTCGCCAAGCTCACTATGAGCTTGAGCTTACAATTGCCTCTCAATCAAACGTGTATATGGTCAAATGAGTCTAAACATAAGGATGAATCCGTCAATCCTGATCCTGGAATCCTACTCCTCTACTCCTCTCCTTGACATCCTGTATAAAGATCATGTTGGAAACTTCCATGCCCTGGGCTCGTAAATTGCGCAAATTATTAACGATAGAATCGACTTCGCGCCATCTCAAGCCAACACTTACTCTCACCAAGTCCCAATCACGGTCGAAATGGCAAGCCCTTAGGATTTCCAGATTCGGTATGCCAGTCTTCGATAGGGATCATATGAGTTTGCGGCATCCTGAGAATTTTCAAGCTCGTCCAATGAAAGCCCCGATGGAGTCCATCTTTTGATCACTTTCAATTTTGTTCCCCTTCTCCATGCAGCCATCATGAATCGTAAAAGCAGAAGTAGAGGTTTTTGCCTGCGCCACAGCTGCGGGTGGCTGCATGCACCGCCACAGATGGTGCAAGTTGGGTAAAACTTGGAATGTTATGACGTCAAATTCTTGACCATCGTCAAAACTCAAATTTTCACAGATTAACTTTGTCGCTCGCATGCTTTTCAACCAATCATCATGCTCTCGTCCATCCACCAGACAGCTAAGCCCCTTGATGGTACGCAAACGGTACTTGTGAGCGCGAGGTTGTACGATTAGAGAGTATCAGTGCAGCTCACGAAGATCAAAGACGCACGATACTGATCACAGCATCCGCAGCCATTCCCTGCCCAATGCATGCGGGTAACTAGACAGGCGGCCACTGTGGGAAGCATGTGCCAATAACGAAAAGGATGGGTAACCGGCAATGGGCGGCCACTATATAACCTTGCTTTGAGACATGGCGATGATGTATAGGATCGCCCTGCCATCTTGGCTCCAAATCCGTGGAACCGTTCCCATCCCTCATATATTCCACAGCCCCCTCCTTTTCCCCTCCTCATTCCCTTCTGTATCAACAACAAACAAACACATCACTTAGAACAAAACATCAACACCTTCATCTCTCGAACAGACATGGCTTTCGGCGGGGTCGCTCTCAAGGGCTTGTCTCTTTTCCTGCGCTTCATCCAGTTCTGCTGCGCGGCCATCGTTCTTGGCATCTCGTGCTACTACCTCGCTGTCCTGCACAACCATGGCCTTTACATTGCGACATACATCCGCGCCGTGACCGGTGTTTCTGGTGCAGCTGTGATATACACAATCTTGGCCCTCCTCCTGGTCTGCTGCCTCGGTGGTATTGCCGTCTTCTCACTCCTCGGCATTCTTTTCGACCTCGCCTTTACCGGCGCATTCATTTACATTGCCTGGGCATACCGTGGAGGCACCGATAGTTGTAGTGGCACCGTGAACACTCCTCTCGGATCGGGAAACAGAGACAACCGAGTTTCCAGCGGAGATGGTGGATTCGTGTATCTGCCATCGCTCTACACAGCCTGTAAGCTCGAGACTGCTGCATTTGCTGTTGCCATCGTCGGAATGTAAGCCTTACCTTCCGCCTACCACCTTGACCGCAAAAGACACTAACGTATGAATAGTATCTTTTTCTTCCTCTCCATTTTCGTCGAGCTTGGCCTCATGAAGCACCACAAGAAGGAGAAAGCCTTTGGCCCCTCCCCCAGCAACGGCTACACTGCCGGTCGCCCCAAGCGCAAGTTCTGGCAGCGTAAGCCACGCACTACTCGCGACCCCGAGCTCGCCACCAAGACACACCCTGATGCGCTCCCTCCCCACGCCGTACCTGCGGATATGAGAACATCCTACGCCACCGATACTACAGCGGTCGGAGAGTACCCTGTTGGCCATGCGAAGTATGGTGAGCATACCGGGGTTCCTCACGGAGACGGCTACCAGCGAAGCCATGTGCCTTACAATCAGAATCCCACTGCCGGTACCAACTACTAAGTATAACGTAGCTCCGGATTAGATTGGATCTTTTGGCGATGGGAGGCCGGAAAAGGAAATATCGGAGTTGGGGGCTTGTATAATAACGGTTGAATGACTGGATCATCGATAATAATACCTAATAACAAACTGTATATTGTAAACCTGAGCATCACCCTGCGTCAAATTTCTGTTTCACCGTGCAAGTGCAGATTGCTCCACCGGATGTCGAAAACTAAGTACAAGTTTCGACAATGCCATGTTCCAAAGGACGTCAGCATACCCCCAATTAAACCCTTTATATTCCCATCACTAAGAATAAAAGTTTATACTTACCAAATCAAATACCGTAATCCTTGCCTATCGACAGTTTTTCAGCATCTGTTCCATTACCGACTCAACTAAAAAGCAGAGAGAAATCAATTTTGTGTATTAAAATTTTTATCTAAACTTGCAAATCCGCTCTTTCCCCCAACCCCCTATCTTGTACGGCTCTTTTCTCTCCAACTACACGCAATGCAATGCAACGGCTACTTACGCAAATACAGAACGTCCGCCTAGACAAGAATTTCGCAATCGCCATAGAAAGAGTAGCTATCTTTTAGAAAGGTGGAGCTAATAATTGCCACTCTACATTGCAACAGTATGAGCGGACCCTGCATTTAGATTCGCTTCTGCATGAGTTTAACCATGCGGGCTTCAAGTGAAGAGATTGAGATTTGAAATGAGCTGTTGGTTGCTTGCGTTCATATTATGGATTTGTGTATATGTTGCTGCTGTTGTTGTACGTTTAACTCGACAAATATATGATGCTTACCTTGGCGCTGTTCTTAAAATTTGGTACGTGTACGCAATGAATCAGCTTTAAGATAATAACGAAGGGAGTAAGTCAAACTTCGGAGGCGTTCTAATGCCGCAACTATGGCCAGGGGAAGCAGCATTGATTTCCCATAGATAGGCTATAGAGCGATACCTCACATCGGACTAATTTGCATTCCTGGAGATGCATTTGATATACTGGTTCTATTCCCAAAATACAGTCTAGGAGAGTGAAATATAACTTAGAAATACTGATATAGTGTCTACAAAAAGCAAAAAGGATTCAAACTCCAGCCGCCATCATTCGGGTCATATAATTCAAGTTCTGGAAACAATACTCCCGGTCAGGTACAACAAGGCTTGAAAGCTAAATCTTCCGCCACATACACTCAAGCAACAGCGGTCTATTCCCAAGCCTCCAGCTTCTCGCTAACGTATCCATCATAGTGGTAAAATGAACCGTTAGCGTAGTATGCAATCTTCTGCCCATGCCTTCGCTTCCAGGCGAGCCCATCAAAGAACGCCCGCTCGCTCGCATACTCCTGTTCCTGGTCCGACATCAGCCGCTCGAACACGGGGTTAATCGGCCTCGCAAGCTTGGCCGGATCAGAAGCTTCTTGTTGCGCCGGGGTAAGGCGGCCGAAGTTGATCACGTAGACCCGATGCCGTATCTCGCGCTCTTCCGCGGCCCTCGCCTCCCTTTCTTCCTCCTCCCTCAGCCGTTCGATCATGCGATCGTACGCGGCTTCCCTTTCTTCCTCGATTTCTTTGCGCTGCAGCCGGACGAACCTCTTTTTCCTGATGATATCCTGGATCGCTCTGGCGGTTGCTGTTACGGCTGCTTCCCCATGTCGCTCCCGCTCTCTTTCCTCTCTCTTCGAGACAGAGCCGTCAGCCCAGCTTTCGACGGGCTGGGCGAAGGTAGTAGATTTACGAGGTCTATTGCGTCGCTCCTGGGTGACCTGATCGTCCCGCTGCTGATGGTTCTCCTTCTGTTGGAGGTCTTGAGGTGAGCAATGGGCCGAGATGCCATTCTCTGAATCGGAATGCAGATTGCAACCAAGCACTGTGTTAAAGGGGGCCATAATGTTCGTTCCGCTAGATGAACGACTAAAGCTAGCGCCGGATTGATGCTCAGAGCCTTGTTCTTGAATTGGCTTTTGCCCAGTGCTGATATCCATCAAATGGGACGCTTTGGGCGGCCGGGGATGAGAAGAAACTGGAATAATTCCTAATTCCTCTGCAAGTTGTAAACGGCTCTCCCGGTCAAATGATGTTTCACCAAACATATTACGCCTCCATTCTTCACCTCGGGCTCGCTGTACAGGTCCTTTGACACACAGGTCTTGTTCTCGCTCAGAGAAGGTTTGCTCCCCGTGGGCCGTTGGGGCGACCTCACGTAGCACCGGCTGTGATGGCGCGGACATTTCGTTGGTAGTGTTTTTATTGGATTGAGAGGTTCAGTGATTAACTGGAGGTTCAGGTAAGAATTCAATGATGCTTAAAGAGCGGAGGGTTAGAATCAAATTAAGTTTAGGGCGAGTAAAGATGCGTCGTCAAGATAACTTGATGTTTTGAAAGGGAAGGGAAGGGGTACGCAATATATAGGAAAAGACCATTTGAATTCGAACTGAGTAGCCATTCGAATTCTAAGAGAAACTAGTGTATTTGACTATAAGTTAGTGCATTGTGATTTGAACCGGAAGTTTAATTTCATCCCGCTGTTCGTTGAAAAGATAGCATATAGTTCAAACCAAATTGAGGCTTCTATTTTTACTTTAGATCTGGATAGAAACGGTGCGCATACTAGTCTGCCGCTATGGGCTCCCTAAGTTACCTACATTTTCCTCGAAATTGGCGAATGCCATCTTGCGGTCTGGCGATATAGAAATATGAATCTTATATTCAAGCAAAAAGACTCTTCTACTTATATGGAAGATAGTAAAGAATCTTTTCCACAACGTGAGTGCTTGGAACCAATTGCATTGCCAATTTAGCCTGATAGGCTCGCTTGACCCGCTCGCTAAAGCCCCTATTTCTTGATGTGTCCCTCCGTCTCCAGAGCTAATTTAGCTCCCTGACACCAATCTGAATCAGCTTGATCAGCTAATACTAGCTACAAGCACTAATTCCAGAGCTTCGGAGACGATCAATGAGTTCAGAGAACAAATTTTCTTGAAGCATACAAAATATTCCATGGCGACTCTGCTTTACGACTTGCACGTGAACGGATCTCGATCTGGTTTTGGTTTGAACTGTAATATTGTACTTAATATATTTATAAGTTGCTATGAGATTAATGTTTCGATAGAGAATTGCTATGGGTGAAAGCGGTGGTGGTGAAATCAAATTCTGAGAAATTTCTGATCGGGTAAGGAATAAACTTTTAATGTGAGAAAAGTACTCGAACGTTTAAGCTCAGAGTAACTGCATTAGATGGCCGTTTTCATTTCTCACTCTATTGCGACCTCAGCAAGCAGCCGCTACATCTTTGACTAGCCGCCAAGTTACCACTACAAATTTAGTGATTGACTGCTAACCTTTTGGAACAAAATTAACATTACCCCAATGCCGTAATGGACCGCGCCGTACAAGACTACCTAATTAATCTGTTTCTACATTCGAATGTAAATAATTAAGAATATTCAGAGCGCTCTTGGGTCTAGTGAGCCCCAGGAATATTAAAGTAAAGCTGCTTCGGGCAAAGGAAATCTTCATCAAAGTGTGCCATCGTTTGGGAAAGTCGCCTTTTCGCAGAAGCATTAGAAAATCGAGCAATAGAAATTGCCCCTGAGTCATTCTTGCTTCCACTTAAACATATACGCCATCAAAAGACTGTTCAACACAGCAATAATCCAACAGGCAAACCCAAACGCTCCTTGAAAATCATGCTCGAAAATTGTCCATAGCCCTGCCGCTACTCCGCTCAAAAGCAGGACAATAAAGTTCGCTTTGAATAATACTGCAAAATCCGGGCCTTCGTCAATGTGAATACCCCACCCAAAGGTAGCCGGAGCTGCTGACTTGAGAAGGCTCGTCTCGAGTTTACGCGGAAATCTCTGCATCCAGAAGAGCGTGCTAGAGCCTTCGCTGCACTGAAGGTAGTGGAGAAATAGATCTTCTGCAATAGGTATGTCTCCGTCTAACGGACATGGGTCGTATATCCATTTCTTGGCGTCTACTTCGCTCTTCGGTGGTAAAGCTAGAGGTTTTTGTAGAATTCCTACTTTATGCCGGTTTTCAAGGGAGAACTATGGATTGTAAGCGCTGTCCTAACACACAAGGGATTAGACGCACTCGGACAAAAGAAACTGCTGCGGGCTTCAATAACCAGAACTTGGAACGAAATCCTCGCAGATGGAGGTACTGTTCTTTCAGAGCTCGGAAGAGCGCCCCGTCGGTTGAGATGTTCGCAACGTCGATTTCTGCCAAACTCTTTAGATGTGGCCCAGTGTTGACACATAATTCTAAAAACGAGAGGTTTAAGCCGTTATTAGAGGTCACAGAAGGCGTCTGTGAAGAGCAAGCAAGCATTTGGTTACTTAGGGTTTGAGGTGTCTGCTTCCAAAGATCGGAAGAGCTTGAGTGTTGAACATGTGCAGTTGGTGGCAGAGCCAAAGTACTCGCCGAAGTTTGCGATGTGATACTTTGTGAGTTTCTGTCAGCTGTGTATTTTAGTATCGCGGAATGTTTATTCAGCGTGGTTGGTGACTGGGTGTTGAAGTCTGCAAACAGGTCATGTCCACAAGCCTATCAACACTTAGAACTATCATAAGCTGGTCAACGATATTATATACTTACACATGTCCATTCAATCCGTGAACGATTTTTGTTGACTGGCTTTCTCGTCGACCTCGCCCACCAATTCTGAAGTGTAAGTGATAAACGCGATACGCATTGTGGACTCATAGTAATCAAGGGCTTCAATGATAACATAGCTTCCTCAAGCCTTCCACGCTTGGGTTCCCAGCTTTCTAAGCACACCTCTTTGCTGACAAGTGTCGGCGGCTGTCTTTTGTATGCAACTGATTCTCGAGGATAGTCTGCTTTGCTGGCTGCTTCAAGGGAATTTTGTTCGATAGTAGCCTTATGCGAGCCTCCTTCTAACACTCTGTCAAGATTACACTTTTGCAGCCTTTGTGTTACCTCTTTTGGCTGAGGCATATCAAATGCCGCATTCCAGGTAAATTGCACGCCTCGGGTAGATGGCGACCCGAATTGTAGGTAGTTTACCTCCGGCTTTGGGCATGGTGAAAGATCTAGTACAATGTATTGTTCTGCAGCTGGCCTTTCTTCCTTCACCTTGTCTACACAATCAGATCCAGTGTTCGATTCAATCCGAGGTGAGTCGTCACTCTCTAGAGGATTTGTAATGTTTGATGCCCTCACAAACTCAGTAAGCTGCTGTTTAAGTTCAGAGTAGGCTATCGAAGAGAGTAGGTACAATTTGACTCTCTCTAAAGTAGGTAGGTATGGTTGCTCGCCGTTGCTAAGGTCGCTATCATTATCGCTTCCTGATCCGTTTTCTTGAATTTCATCATCGGCGACGACTTCCTCTACACCTGGAAGAGATTCCAGAAACCTCTCAAGCGCAAGTTGTGACTGTTTTTGCTTTTGGAGGCCATCCAAGGAGGGTGCAAACCTATCTTCAGCAAGCTTGAGACGCTTTCTGATCAATATAATTACATACGCCCTGTAATTATGTATAAGTCGAATTGCGCTTTTTTCCAAGTCGTTTCGTGCTTCTCTCCGAAGACTGAATGCGAACCTCTTGAGAATACGACGTAAATTCCGCTCAAACCGGCCCAGGCCGAAGTTCTTATAGCCATCTATAATTAGGCCGCAAATCAGATCGTCTTTAACGAGCATCTCTGCCAGCTCTTCAGCAGCTCCTCCAGCCGCAGTAGGATTAACAGAAGAAATTGTGTTCATGCTAACTAAACTTCGAATAGAAGCTACAGATTCAGACTCCCACTTGTCAGTCTCACTCTTTTTTTCGCCGCTATCGGGAGTTGGCCTGTGAGCCTTTGACACCATGCTAGAATATCCACTATCTTTTGAGAAGGACGTTTTGGCATCCGTATCATCACCAGTTTCCTGAGGAGCGTTAGGCAATCCAAGTTGCTTTTTATCTGATCCTGAGATCGTTTCAAGGCTTTGAGGCACTGTGAGATGTCTAGAAGCAATAGGTTTGAGAACCTCATCTTTCATACACGTATTCTCTAAGACGTCCATCCACTTCCCCCTTGTTGCAGCATGGATATACTTCAAATGCTGTCTGAATTGGTCCGCTCTGAAGAACTTTTTGGCATGATTGCACTCTCCAAACTTGTGCATTTCTTGAAGATGACTTAACCGCACTTCCCAGTCTTGCTGTGTTGCTATTGCAATTGTGGATCCGGACCCAGAGCGAGGAAAGTCTTCCCCACAATATCCGCATGTATCTGTTTCATCTGGTCGTGTGGGAGAACTGTGAAACGCTTCTATATAGCTCGAGAGCACTCCGCAAGACCAGGAATGGCGACGGACATGAAGTGAATTTTGATGGCGCTCGGCTTCGTTTTTGTTCTTGAAACTGTTGCGGCAATAAGCACATAAATACTGCTTTTCCTGTTCATGCATTCTGGATTAAACTGTCAGCCAATTCTACGGATATTTGGGCGGGAAGGTGGTACTGTAGCTCTTCTTCAGAATTGAACTTTTTGGGCTTCTTTGGACAACACTCGCACATGAAGAGACCTGAAATCTTGGGATCGTTGCCAAATGAGGAAGATTTTAGGTTTTCATGTATGTTTTGGGAAGTCAGGACAGGTCCAATTTCCAATGATCCGTTGTGATGGATTCTCGTCCAAATTGTACGTGGACTAGAGTCCAATGATGGCAACCCTGATAAGTGGGAGTCCCTTGGTGGAGAAGAAGCTCGCCTCTTCTGACCAGCTAAAGCATCAGGCTGAGTAGAATAATCGTGTGTGTGAAGCCCTTTTAGACGTATCTCCTCCCACGGATTCAATGAGTCTTCGAAGAATCCAGGGACCAGAGGACTAATTGGCAGAGAAAGCGGCTTTAGCTGTCCCAGTCTTCGAGACGCAAGGGAATGGTTAGCATATAAGCTGGAAGTTGATGTCGAGTATCCTCGTGCAGCATAGTTGGTATCGTTCCTAGCATCCAGCGCCTGCACTAATGGTCTATCATATGCTTGTGCATTGGTTTGGAACCCTAGTTGAGCTGGCATTGGTTCGTCGTATATCGGCCTACATTACATGAAATTGTTAATCATCGTTTTCAGGCTGAATCAGTCAGGCACGAGAGAGTCTTCTCACTTAGATGACAAGGAGGACTCGGAAATAATTGTAAACCAGCAATAGAGTAATCTATAATACTCCGCAGCTGGGTATGATTTCTAAGCCCGCTCAGAGGCTTGGAATGGTAAACTGACCTATTTGACGCAGTGATTGTCTCTGATGAGTTTGCATAGCCCTCATTTTTTGGATTCCTGTCTAATTTTATTTCTGGATTTGAATTTGCCTCGGCCTGGATTTCCTTAATGGTATTTAAATAAAATTCACGATAGGATAACTCTGGCTGCTTGTTCAGATCATTCCTTCTACCTGCGAACCTCCTCCTGTACCAGCTGGGCCTAGATGAAACGGAGGAAGTGGACCTCCAGTCGCTGGTAGCCTTACGCGAGTCTGTCCAGCTCCATGCCAAATCAGATCCACCACTTTCGCCAGCTGAAGTATCCGCCAAATATCGAGGAGGGGGCAGTGGAGGAGGTATTTCCATCATAATAAAGATGTCGCAAGACGCAAAGCCGAATTCCATGAACTTAAATCACTCGACAATCGAAATTGGTGGGCAGTGCTGACTGGCATATATACACATTTGTACTGCACAGCCTTGCTATCTGTAGCTGTAGTGTTACGCCAAAAAGATGAGGCGCAGCGGACTGCAATGAAATTTACAAGGATTGTCGCAAGCTCAATACAGGGCATCCAAGCACAAATACAATTAAAATGCTTCTTAAAAGACTAGCTACAATTACGGATCTAAAGCCAAAGAACGAAAAGGAAAAAAAATGGGGGTTGGGTGGTTACAAACAGCCTTGGCACACCGTCGCATAGAGTTTTATTGCTTTAAAAGCACCGGTTTTCCAAGGCAAGCCTTTTTTAGAACTAGCTTGAGCCTTAAATAAGCTAAGCAAGCTGTACTTTTAATAATAAAAGATCACCAGTCTCGGTTGAAACACTATAAGTTACAAAGCTAGGGTTACCAATTCTATTTCCTACTCTAGTAAAGTTATAGGCAAATACTCAAGCTATATGTTTTATCAAGCTTTTGTTAGAAACGCTTTCAAATATGTGTTGACCTTTTAAGCTTAAAATACATGTAGAAGGTAGCAGGCATAGAAGCAAATAATTGACAGCAAAGAAGAAGAAGCAACAGCAATGTTATAAGAATAAAAAAGGCATCCAACACAATGCATCACCTAGCCAAGATTGGAAAGACGGGGCAGCTAAATAAGCAGAGCTCATCAAGCTGGCAATCTGCAGCTTAATAACCTTACAGACATGATATCTTGCGTTCAATACTCCTCATGTTCCAATAACCCATTGATACTTGATCTCTGTAGAATGAACACCCGAGGTTTCTAAGGATGATAATTATTTTTAGCCTAGCCAGCAAGGAATTATATATTCACTCCTTCACTTGACAGCCGCATGGCTGAATATTTTTGCCTGTCTATCATTCATTGGTATCGAAAGAAAATGTGTATATAAGAAGCCAACTCTCTAATTTGGTACTACATATGCTAAGCAAAGAAAATATGGAGGAGCAGAGAAGTCAACGGAGTTAGTTATCAGGGTCTGAAGTTGAGACCGGGAATACTATGTGAAACTTAGATCTTCACACCCAAAAACTTCCATTCCACATGGAGGTTGATATGTAGATGTTCTATTTTGCGCAAATTCGTAAGTGATATTGTAATAGCATATAGCAACGAGGGGGGATATGACAACAAGCATGGCCAAACAAAAATACGCTTCTAGCTAAGAATGTAAACCTGTTCCTACTTGATATTCTTAAGCTTTAGATACGATTTTTGGCAATTAACTCTGAAGTACTCATAAATCATAAGCTCAACATGCCTCTTATGTTAACTTTCACCAACATATTCATAAATTTGATATCCACATTCTTTTCAGGCCTCTTATTATTGTCTTTCTACCAGCAGAGAGAGGCAATATTAAAATGCATCTATACAGCTCAGAAGAAATCTGTCTCAAAAGATTGCTTAGCCTGAGATTAAATTATTCTGCTCATCTCTCGCACTTGCATATTACATCAGCCTAAAAATTGCGTTATATGTATACTCTTGATCCCTGGGGTTGTATTTAATTATGATTATTTGCCTATACCCCCTCCTAAAGATACCATGGAACAATCACGGGTAAGTTTATCAGTTGGCTAGAACCTACCCTGATGCGAGGAAAATCTTGCTCAGACTTTCACCCATCTTTAGTGTCCAGTTCCCAACCCAGTCTTCGCGTCTCATTACATTAACCTCTATGTCCTCTTTAGGATTCAACAACACAGATAACTGACTATAGTCTAGAGGAGCATCGAGGTCCCATATACCACTGCTCGGTCGTAAGTCTGTTCTAACAGCTAACAGTGCCACGGTTATCAATATTTCGGTTGTAGCAAATTGTCTCGCTGGGCACAAATGTGGAGGCGCTCCCCATGCTAGGAACGCGCTGGGAGGTATTGCACGCCGATGGGCCCCTTTCTCGGAGACAAAGCGATAGGGATCAAACTCGGAAGATGTATGGCCCCATATCTCGCTGTCGTAGTGGACTGGTCTACCCGGGATTTGGACATAAGCTCCTCGTTTCAGAAGATATTTGCTATCCACGAGGGTATCCTCTAAGACTGTGCGGATACTGGCATGGTTATGCCGCGTTCGCTGAGTCTCTTCGAACATGGACAGCAATAAGGGACATCGAGATTTGATTGCGGCAACATCTAGAATGAAACCTTCCTTTTTCGATCCACTGACAGCCTCACTAATTACTTCTTCTCTGATGTTGGCCAGAAGCTCCTGGCGCGCGAAGAGTTCACAGATAGTCCAGTACAGCGTCGGTGTTGTATTGGGAAAAGTCGCGATTGAGAAAGCGGTCTCTTGCTTGATCACGTCTTCCTCTCCGTATCCCATTTCTCTCATGAAGCGAACTCGCTCTTTGAAAACCTGCGACACATCTTGGAGGCTTCTGCTAAAGTATTGACGGAAAGACTCAAACACTTTTTCACGAGCGGCATAGCCTGGGCCACCGAGGATGTCGAGACCGCCGAAGTGTATCGAGGCATACGAATTCCATGTCCTGCGTGGCCACTTAGAGAACGATATAGCTCATGTGAAGGGATACACTCACCAGAAAGCCTCTGCAATCGACGGATCGGTGTAAGGGCGGTTTGCTCCGTATACACCGCAACTTGATGCCTGAATAGTTGTGTGTCGTGCCCACTTCATAAGTTTAATCTGTCTGGATGATTTGGTTACAGCGTCCAAGAGCTCATGCAAGTCAATGAGAAGTCGGTCTCCCATTCTCAAATTCTGCTCGTCAAGATATGGGCCTGGCAGAAGAGTATTAACCATAATGCTGCGGAATTCATCCAGCTTCTTGCCAACAAAGAGGCTCTGTGCGTGAACGCTGGCATTACCAAACTTTACCGCGGCGAGCTGAACAAATGGCTTGAAGGAGATTGTTTTCGAGCTCTTTTGAATTAAGGGAATCAGTCGACGTGAGTTGGAAACATAGATTTTGAAGTTGAAGATGCCCAGCGTGTACATTTCTGAATCCGTACGTTTGCTGCCGTCGGGTCATCCAAATTGATCAGCACTCTACAGTAGTTGTAGCAAACCTGGTCTTGTTATAATAAGCTGTCCCATAAGTAACCAGTCCAAGCAGGTGACCTATCAGAGGCACTCGAGGCCGTACTCGCGGTGGCTCCTTGGAATCATCCTGAAGACTCCAAAGGAAATCAACAGCATAGGCTGAGAGGACGATGCTCGCAAATCCGTAAACTATCTCGCGCAACATATTTCAACGAGAAGGCGTTACATGAAAATAAGAAGCGAACCCAACGACTATAAATGTAAAAAATTGATGCTTTAGACATATATGAATCTTTGGGTGCTAATAGCACGGCTTGATTGTATCTCAGCCGAGTTTACGATACTTCATACGATTGGCTAATTTGTCCGACCCTGTTCACCAGTAACCATGGTAAAGAGTATTCTATGGACAAGGTTTCAAATGATAGCCACCTCTGTATTACAGTAGTGTCTGTCAGGAATTTTGCTCTTAAAGCCCATATCTAGATGTGGAAACTATGTATCTCCGGATATGCACGTGAGCGCCCATAAGATCCTGCAGCATATCGCTGAACTTCGAAGAAGGACTTATTGATTTTCATGTATAGTATCTGCGGTGCTCAGACGAAGAACCTCGAGGCCCAATCCACACGTTTAGATCATGATGTAAGTCTAATCCAAGCTTCTCGTTTCTGAGTAAGGGTAAACATGCAAGTGCATGTAAATACCGAGTACAATTTGTATTCCTCCCTATATGACTTACAGCTTCCACTTCGGTTGCCACCACTCTAGCGTGAATTTCCTTTGGTAGGCTTCGTGGCTTCGAATTTTGGTGTAAAGTAGGATTCACATACAGGTTCTCTATGCTTAACAGTTCACGAATCACTTTACAATCAGCCAAAACCAACAAATATAGTACAAGCGAGGTTCAAAAATTTATAAAAGCATGTCTGAAAACACTGAATCAGCAAGAAAGATACTTTCCACCAATCTATTTGAGAAAATATGGATCAAGGTAGTCCAGGAGTACCATTTTGATTAGACCGGAGAGAACCCAATGACGCGCAGCGTTCCATAAATACGGGGTTGAAGTGAATCAATGATATAAGAAGTTTCAGACTAGTCAATGCTCCATTAGGAGTCATGGTAACATATTATGCTACAACAACAATTATGGCACTGGCGGCAGCCAATGTAGCTGTAAAAGAACAGCCTTGACTAAATCGAATTTATGTGTAGTCCGTGAAGAATCTTGGCGCTAACTTTTGCAAAAAAAAAAATTATATATTGCATGTCAGGAATGGGTGTGTGAGTACAGCTTTTAAGAAACTAGATTCCACCCAACGTACTGCCGCTCAGCAAGTGAGATCCCAACTGAAAAGCACTATGCTTTGTGGAGCAGGCCATTTACAGTCCAAGCTGAGCAATTAAATATTATGATTGGGTATCAAGGACTTGCTACAGTTCCTATCTGGAAGCCATTATAGTAATGCTCATCAATATACACATCTCCCTGCTCCCTCCCATTAGAATCCACAGAGCGCATGAAAACCTACCACGCCATGATATATGTTCTCAAAGGATTTACTCTCCCTTACCATCCTTCCTCTTCTTCGCAACCTTATCGTCACTCTTGCTTTGTACCTCCGCTCTGATCCGGAACGCATCCCCAATATCCCAAGAAGCAACCCACAACGCATATATCGGGAACACAACCCACAGCATATTGAAGAAAAAGAGGTATACCCATAGGAACATGAAGTTGCTCGTATCCAGGCTTGGACTACCAGTCAGCCATTCGGGAGCGAATGTCATGAAGCCTAGATATTGTACATCAATCAGCATACTCTCTCTCTGCAGGTGAAACGTAGAAAGGAATAAGAGGATGGCAGTGAGACAAACCTCCGTATAACTCTCCAGTCGCCAGGATAGTCATCCAGAACTTAGCAGTAGGCGCGTTGCGCGCAAGACTATAGGCAATATATAAAGCCAACGGCCCACCAATAACCACCGTAAGCACCTCCAAGCTCACAACCGTAAGATCAGCTTCTGCCCATCGCTTATCAGCAGCCGCATAGACCATCCATAATTTGCTGGCCCAATTGTCCGCATGCGCCGCTCCATACAGCCTGTCTGAGCGTCCGAGAAAGTTTGTAATGGTAGACGGTTGGCGCGTTGCAGGGTCGAATGGAGCAGAGGAGAAGAAGACGTTGTAGAGGAAAGAGCCTTCGAAGACGAAATGGATCAAGCCGGAGAAGATGTGCCATATAAACAAAATCCTGGTGGACGTCTTTGCACTCCTCTCCAATGCCTTTAAGCTCAATCCATATGCACTGCCAAGAAGTACGAGGACGAGTCCGAGAGAGAGGAGTGTTACGGTGTCAAGCAGGTCCGCGATGGTCTTTGGTGTTGGTGGTGGCATGACGGGTTCTGGTGGTGGAGGTGGCGGAGGGCTGAAGAATGAAGTGAGGGAATCAAGGAGCGACATTTTGGAGGTAAGGACAACGGCGTGTTGTTAAGGAATGTACAAAATGAAGCCAGAATTGATCCTGAACTAAGAGAAGGTTTGGGGATTAGGGGTTCGAGACTTCCCATCTTGGCGTGTGTTTTTATAATGTGGCAGTGCAAACTGATGTGGCTGGTGAGGTACTTTGCTTCCATTGATGAGAGCCCGATGACATCAATGTATATTGTTTGACTGTTGACAAGATTGTGTATTGAGGCAGAGGAATTAGCTTAATATTTGTATAAATATGACCTCCTGTTCAAAAATCAATGGCATAAAACGCTTTACGAACAACTACCTCCTGATTCGAGGAGACCTGTCTGCAGGTCTGGTACTAATCGACTCCATACTGTATTTGACGCCTTATTTTCAAGGGGCAGAAGAAATATTTACACTTCTGATGTTGTCAAAATGGATATGTTTTCACTTTCATTTTGGAATGACTGCTTCTGTTTTGTCAGCATGTTATAAACTGCTGTCGATTTCACCACTTGCATACAAGCGCGAATGTGAAATTTCTAAGTATAGAAAAAAGTGTTCTACGGCAAGTTGTACATTTTCTTTTAGATCTGCTCATACATGCCTTGGTAACTTCGTTCCTCTGTTTAGTGGTATTTTATAAAGAATGACAGTGATCACTTTTATGTGATAAATAAGTTGAATACAAAACTTGTGTGAGCAGCTACACTGGATAGCATTCCAAAATCGATTTTATGACTTATTCTATTGATGGATGCATTTTGCCAGAAGTCGTTTGCTTGTTTCAATACTCAAGCTTATAAATATACCCTTTTTACACCATTAGCATACAGCAAAGAATAAGTCTATGTACCAAGAAACAAGCTGAAAGCATGATAAGTTCCATGCCTGTATTTTATTTAGATATTGCATGTTAAATACACAATTCTATGAGAATACTTAAAGCTGTATGTTTGGGGAAAGTATACATTTGGGATGTGTAAAGCATATCGAGTAACTTAAATGTTGCTGTGGGTTGAACTATGGTTGTCTTGGCCTATTTCTCTGCTACTATATGAGCTGAATTTTATGTACTAAAAGGAGGACTTACATACCTTGGCTTTGCGAAAGCCAAACTAAAATTTTATTATACAAAGATCTACTTCTCTTCTTGCTTTTTACCAATCTTTGTAGAACTCTTCTTTTAAGCCCATGTTCCGGAATCATTCTGGTATGTGTGCACAACTCCTCTTTGCCTCTTATATATCTACTACAGCCAGCATCCAGTTATAACAAACACCTGGAACTCATCATTAATCTTTGATTATATTTTTCACCAGATGTAGGAGAATTCGGGCAGCAATTCCTCCAACATCTATTCAACGTCACCAAAATTAACCAGGAATCCACGTCTGCGAACCTATCATGTGTGAATGGAAAAGTAGGAGAAGCGTAGTTGGTGGCTTAGTATCTTATCCTACACCTTAATCCATAGCGATACAGGCAACAACATACAACCGTAAATACTATACCTAAGCTAAAAACAACAAGCAAATACAAGCCAAGCTGTCACAAAATATATTGCTGGCAAGCAGGCAACATCGTCCTCAATGCTTTTTCCATTACAGCTAGGCAAAAGCACCCATAGCTTCAACCCTCAAACCCAACCCGCTCCTCCCATATACACACGTACCTCGGATCGCCAAACCGCAAGCATCCGCTTGAACAAGAGCTACTCTTCTTGCAAAGATACACGAATTCGAAATTACAACGTATTTTATCTTACATAGTAGAGCCTGTGGCTGCGTGTGGCGGACAGCCAAGCCTTGCCGAAAATTCCGTTTTCCCGATACGTACCGTCTCAAGTGGGAGCAAAAAGTAGCCGATGTCTGCCAAAATCGGCCGTTTTCTAGCACTCCTTTCAAGTACTGTATAATATGCCTTCCAGTCGCATTCTATCATAAAGTCACCTGCAATCAAACAATAGTGCTGCTTTCTTCAAGTCCCGCCTTAACAAACAACCTAATATAAAGAAATCGCTTTTATCATCGATGCTCCTCTTGAGAGATAGTTGGTGTTGCACGCTCGTTATTGTCCGACGAAGCTACTCTGGAGGTGGCTTTAGATTTTCCAGATCAAGTTTAAGCTGTGATTCTCCCATAACTATCTGTAGGCCGCTTATGTAAGTCTTCTCACAACACTTTCAGTCGTCCAAACGAATCCCAGCCATTTATCTGTCGGCAAAGCCGAAAATGATAGTGCTCAAATCACGCTGTGAGGAGATCAAAATATATAATGAACCCAACTTTCCATGTCGCTATATCCTGTGTCTTATATCGACCGTCTAAATTGACAGACAAATCTACTAAACAACCTTGACGGTCCGAGATTCTTTACCACAAAAGAGATTTAACCTAGCCGATCGCCGCTTTTCCGTCTCAGCGGCATCCTTGGGCAACATACCCTCCTCTAGCCAATCCTTGCGCTTCTCTCTCCGATTGTTGAACTGGTCCTCAGCGGCTCTTTTTTCGGCACGTTTAATGTGTTCCTCGTGACGGAAATAAAAGATCCCGATCCGCCGATACTCGTCCGAAGAAGTTGGTCCCGTCGGTACTAAAAGGAGACCCGAGGGCGTCTCGGGTTCTGTACCGGGTAGAGAAGGTATTGGCTTGTATGGCACTAGTTCAAGCATGAACACGCTGCGCTGGCCGAAGAGCGCCGTTTCGATGATCTGGCGGTCGTCTTCGGTGTCCGGGCTGAGTATCAGCCCCTCTGCCGGCCCCATCCTCGGCGTCACGAAGGGTGGTGGAGTTTGTGAGCGTTTAAACTTGTACCACTTCCTTTTAGGTTTCTCTGGCTTTGGGTTAGGATCCAATTTCCGCATTGCGCCGTGGACTTGTATAAAACCGCCATTTACCGCTCCGAACGGTACTTGATTGCTGGTGAGCTCTACACTATAGGTCGGTAGCACCTCTTGGCACATTTGAATTTCCCATTCTAGCATTTGGCTTCTCCAAGCTTTATTGATGTAGCAGGAATAAGGATATCTCTCTTGGAAGTTGAATTGATTGTGTCCAAATGGATCGGGTAGGTAGCTGATATTTCCGTCAAGGCACGCCCAGGACCACGAAGGGGCCCTATAGGTGCTAGAACGTTTCGATGCCGATGGATTAGGGACGTGCCAGAGTAGTTGGTGTCGAAATTGCGCGTGGTCGGCAAGTTTCCACAAGCCGGCTAAGTATTCGAGTTGAGGAGTTGAGGGTGAGAAGATAGTAGCGAAATACCGAGCCAAGGCCGAAATGGCTATCAGCTTATCGTTGGGAAATGATAGTTCTCTCTTAGTATACTCCTTTACAATCGCGCTCCATTCTGGCAACAAGGAGGAACTACTGGGCGGCTGGTATGGTGTTTCATGTTGCCGAGCGAGCGAAAAGGGCCGGATTCCTGGGACATAGGCTGCTCCTCTATCTATTATCTCCACGCCCCTACATGCCACATCGTAGGTTAGGCACGACCAGTAAAGTTGCCTCGATGTGTATATTAGTAAACGGCGCGACAGCATAGACTCTTGAAACGTCCATGCTCTTTTTGCTGTCGGCTGGACTGGCATTGGAGCCGGGACAAAGAGTTGTACAGATGATAGATTTTTACCTGGCTGGGTCCTTAAGGGGATCTGAAACGGACCAGCTAGAAAATCACTGTCACTGTTGACTTTAAGGAAGCCTTCGCTACACTTGGATGCGGATGCTGCGCAAATAGTGACGGTACTGCCGCTGTAGTACTCCGACATTTTTCCAAGCTCGTTTTCTACATCAGAAGGGTCATCCTGGATGATACACATTGTGTCAATCCAGATATAGTCGAGCGCTAGAGACCTTGTGACAGTAATAGCATCCTGGAGAGTTTTGGGAAGGTCAAGGCAAGAAAGCCCTTGCTCGAATGAATTTTTATCAGCTTTAGTGAGCTGCTTGTGTTGTTCGCCTCCCCAACAATAGGATATGATTGCGTATCCTTGCCTATCCAAAGATGTTAAGGGTTCAGTTTCGACAAGCCGGATCTGAGAGTTCGTATTGTCCTCCGGCGCTTTCAAAATACGAATAAGACGAGTTGGAAACCCCGACGTGCCATTTGGCGACATCTTCGTCCAATTTTCCCGGCAGTATGCATGTTCTGAGAGACAGTTCTGAAGAAATTTCTGCGCAAACTGAAAACTTGTGGTGGAGCCAGCATCTCTCTCGTAAGGAACGCGTAAATCGAGGTCGGTACTCTCTACTATTATCAGTAAAAGACCAGGTCAAAATAAGTGTTGGCATCAACTTTCTATACACCACAGCAACGCGCTATGATCTAATTCCATCAACTCCACCCGTCCTACGTCACGTATAAAATTGTTAGCGTAGATCTCGATGAGGCCGGCGGGCCCAATCCTCAACCAGAATCTGACATCGGACCCTTCCTCAAGGGACCCTAGGCCCTTGTAATTGCATAGAACCCATTCGTATAGCGCACAGCCGTTCGCAGCGGCTATTATCGCATCCCCGAGGTGGTAGTCCAGAGGGAAGAGTCTCTGTCCACGGGCCAGGGCCACGCCGTCTATCCCGTTCCGCTGACAGTGAGAGCATTTGTGCGGATTATCGACGGTAAAGACCTTTCTGGCTGCGCGCAGATCTTCGCGGAGATCAAGGTACTCTGCCACAAGACGTGGTTGGTAGTCCACACTATTGAATTTAATTTCGTTTATTGCGCATGAACGCCTGGGGATGGCTCCAAACGCCGCCTCGTAGGGCCTGATCCAACGACCTCGATACAGGCTTTCTCTGTCAAAGAATTCTTTCTCAGTGACCCCAGTTTTGTTCCCAAAGCGATTGCTGGTAGTGTATAGTGTGACTTCTCGACGGCGCCAGACATTGTTCCGTAACATAGATGGACTGTTGGTGGTGGTCGAAAAAGTTTCGGTAACTGTAAGACCTGGAGATGGCGGACGGTTCCGGTTCCGCGCCATACTGAAAACGATACTGCCTAGCAAAAGGGAATAAATAAAAGAAGGCTCAGTGTTTTATTAGTTATGCAGGACACAAATCCGTGTCTAGAATCAAGATCGTGATCAGTATTTTCCAATAGAGGCCGCCTGAAATCAACTGCCGGCTTGCACGTTGCCTTTGGTCGTGCCGTGCACTTAAATTATTCGTTGAGTAAGTCTCACGATAGGTGCGTCCCTCGACGCACGGACTGACGTTAGTAGCACGGGGGAAAAAAAGTGGATGAGACCTGAGAATCGTGACTAAGTAGATATAGCGAGCCCGGGTGTGAACATAGTATATCTGTCGCTACTGGTGCTACGCTAATTTATATTACTAAGCACTGAAACATGTGGACTGATCTCATCGCATCGGCGTAACTCTCGGACTGCATCCTTTTCCTCTCTGAGTGTCTTTAAAATTTGGTGCCATATTATTTCGTGATAGGACCTTTCCCCAAGTGCTCCGAATTTTGAAAAGACTTTAATAGTGGCGATTAAACAAGTGGGAATAGCGGAAGCGGCGATCGGTAGCATGATTGAAACAATCGATAGCATAACCAGCCGCACTCTTTTTCTTGTTACTGAGTGGTTTCCTTAAGGAGAAATAGTTAAAGATAGTAATATATTAATAACAACTTTATAAACCTACTCAGAAAAAATTTGTGATTCCAAAACTATAGATTCGTCTCGTGACAGGGTGCGTCTCGGGATGCAGGGACGGACGTTACTCTTTGTTGGAGATGGAAAGGCACCTGTGCTACATGTTGATTGTTTGTAGATGTGTGAACTAGGTAGTATCATGCGTAGTGTTGTGACGGGTGCTAAATTGTCGTCATTTTGCGAGAGTGGTGCGCATCTAGCCCTTATCTTATGTGATACAGCAGATATTTATATGGATGTTGAAAAATGCAACGATGCGGAAAAACATATTACGTGCAGACTTAGGAAGACGCTGAAGTTTTGTCGCATCACGGAATATAGCGGCAGAAGAACAATCTGGGTTGGGCAAAGCGGTCAATTGCAATGCTATCGGGTATTTAACTATATATCATTGTCGTGTCATAACCATGTAGTTCCATCGACGCCATCCCAAAAAACCATGCATCCTCCCATAGTATCACGAAAGAGCAAGTCTAGTGCTTGGCGGCCTCTGCATTGTATATTAGCGATGCTCCTCACCAGGAAGAAGAGGTGAACATACCCTTGTGGGCATCAGCCTTGGTGTCGTGGGAAGTCTCGCTGAGCTTGTCTCCGATGGCATCCTTGCCGGCGGTCAAGCGGGTAGAGGCGTCGGCGTTGCTGTCCTTGGCCACGTTCTTGTTGGCCTCCTTTGAGGTGGTGTCAACGGCACCTTGGACGGTCTCGGAGACCTGTGAACTGTTAGCTACCAATATTTCGTCATGGCATGGAGGAGGCAGGGAGCAAGCATACGTAGTTGGCTGCGTTCTTGATGGTGTCTGCCATTGTGAATGATTGTAGTTTGTTTGTTTGTTTGCTTGGCTTGTGTGTGTTATGATTGTGAGGTAGTGTATTGATAATGATGGAAGTGATGAGGAGGAAGCAGTTCTTATATATAAATTTGGGGATGGAGCAGGCAGGAAGAGAATATATCCTATCACATCACATCACATGGTTGTTTGAATTAAATAAGGATACGTCACTGCATGCAGGAGGAAGAAGAAGAGGAGGAGGGGATTACGTGAGTAGGACAAATATCATTCAGAAGAGGTTCTGCATTGACTCGGCTCAAGCAGCCAAGTTGACACGGGTCAAAACACTACAAGTAGGAAGAAGGGATGGGTGGCGGCATCCCTTCATCTTTTTTGTGAAGTGATATCATTTGTGTGGGTTTTTGGTAGGTAAACGATGGTGGGCGACTGCTGAAACTGACACCCATTCCGAGTTGTTCTTTATGTTGTTCCCTTATACGTCATATCGATCCAGATCCAGCCTCCTCCCCCCCAGTGACGCAACCCTCTCTATTTTATTTTACCCAATTAGCGTGCCCCAATCCACTTTCCCATAGTTGCCTCGAATGCGCAATTTTCAATTTGGCATGTGGCTCGATGACGGAGCTGTCGTCCGGTCAGATGTGTAAATGTGGGTTGTTTGCATTTCGTCGAATTAGAAGTTACTTAGAAAGAAGGTGGTAAGGATCATGCATCCCCATCGGTCGATCTTATGTGAGGCAACGCGAGTATGTTTTTTATGTTTCGCATGCATGTCTACAAACTACTCTACTTTGCTCTACTCTACCTACTCTGCTCTACTCTACTCTACCTTACTCTACCCTACCCTGCCTCTACGGAGATACATCATGCCAAGGCTGTGGCCCATTCGTCAATTCAGCTCCATTGCTTACCCATAGTGACGTTGCACTTGGACCGCCCCTCTACAGATTACCCTGCCATGTGCTTCTGATACTGCCTATCATATGCTGCCGTAAAAAAACAGGAAACCGGAAACAGGAAATTGCGCATGTGTCCTCTGGGGCAAGATGTGGCTGAGATGGAGCTTCTCAAAACATTTGTGGGAGTTTCGCTGGCTTGGTAAACAGCCTGGTTGCATGTGGTTGAGTGGATGTGTCAATGCTGTCCTGTACGGCCCAATATGTACCGTAGAGCTATCCAAAGCTGGCGGAATCGTCCAGCTGCCGGCCCAAAGCAAGCAATACTATCTTCAACTCAATCCTCCCCTCTGCCAGGTCGCCGAGGTTGACCTCTGCTTCCTCACTGTAAGAGAGCATCAGGTGCTCTCTAGTCACGGAGCTGTTATCTTCAGCCATACAAGTCCAACTCTACCGCCTCCAGATTTATGAGAGCTTAGGTTGCCTCGCTTTCTCCCGAGTGACATGCCATCTCAGTTTTACAGTTGCAGCCTCCAATCCACAACTCAACGGACGCCTTCAGATCCTCAAAACCTCCCCGCCCTGTCTGATTCCTCCACGAAACATATCCTCCACTACCTTGCCTTCTAAAATGGTTGCCTTTACGATCCCCTCTACATGTCTAGGCTCAACCCGCCCATACCAGATCCCGCAGCCCGCTAACGGATGCGGCTCTCCTCCTTTCAGCTTCAGATGGGGAGGCAGATACACAATTACATTGCCCGCGAACTTGTGTCCACCAATATGACTAATAAGCCCAACTCCAGCAGCTAACTTTTGGTCCTTATTGTCCAATGCTTCTCCTTCATGTTTTGTTTCACGGAGAGGTTGGTGCTTGCCAATTCCGATCCTCTCTAGTGACTTCCGAAACTCAGCTCGTAGAATCGGGCCGGTAATCCCGCAACGTATATCTCGTCCGCCGTGTCCGCAAATGAGAACCATGATATCTTGCACATCTTCGGCGGGAGGTAGCAGCTCGCGATACTCCATGTTACGCACGAGCCTGTCTCTGTGCACAGGTGAAAGAGCATTGTGAGCTGAATGCAGCTTGGAAGGCAGGACGTATCCCTTGACCAACGCTTGTACGGATTCAAAGGACACCCGCGGTAAGTATGGTACATATTTGAAAGAGGGGAACAGGTATGCGGAGTTGGTCTGTACCTCGTGTCGACGTGGGTGCACAGAGCTAGGAAAGGAGGAGTTGAGAACGGACACATTGTGATAGGGCTGTGGAGTATTTAGTATTTTATTCGAGGCTTGCAATATGGAGAAGTCAAAATACATCAGAATATGTCCCGCCTCTTCCGAGCAGTTCCTTGATATCTGCTGCAAGGTTATCTCCCGAGTTCTCCTCCTCAATCCGACTCGGCCAGTCATCTTTCCCGGTGCAAATGAGAATCTGCTCTGCGTACGCTGCCATTGTGCCATTGAGCGGTTTTGAATGGTCGATCAGAAAGCCCTTGGGCATTTCTGGTGTAGGTGCACAGCTACATGTTGGGGATGGACACGATGGGATGATAGGAAATGATGCTGTTTCAGAGCGAGCAGAGTAACAACGAATGGCTCGAGGTAAACGCCATGCTGACAGAGGTCTCGCTCGAAGAAACATGAATACAGAACTTGGTAGGTTGTGGAAGAAAGCATGAAAGCTCCTTTATCTTTTATCAGTTGCGTCATTGGCATCCTTGGGCGACCGGAAAAATTTCCTTTTGGGCAGATGCAACACAACGCGAGATGAACGACAGCTTTCTTTGCCCTCATTGAATTTGTGTTTGTTCCTTAGTTTGCTCCTTGCTCGATCCCTTCCATCTTGCCTCAATGTATTAATAGCCTGGTCGTTGGTCCTGCAGAAGCAATCCCAGTGCTGTGGAGGACCGCTCATCCATGCCCGCGAAAGCTCCAGCAGCAAGGCATTGGGATAGCCTTGATGATTCTTTTCTATCTTTTCTTTACAGACCTTTCTAATGTGTATAATATTTGACGATTGAATAAACGGGATTCTTCACTCGCGCCAGCTTCACGTAATGCCTCGCCTTCAGCACAAAAGCTTGCTACGTGCATACAATATCACCCCTCTCTTACCTCTTGTCCTTCGTGGCACCCGCGACATCCCATCTGCCATCAGAGAGCTGCGCTGGATTGTCGAACATGTGCAAAAGATCTGTCCAGCCACCAAACCTAGCAAGGTCATCGAACAGAAGAAGCTACTACTTAAGCTATGCAGAAGAAGAGAAAGTAGCGAGCCGCTGCAATATATACTTGGCTCCCAGCCATTCGGTGATCTCGATATAAAGTGTCGCCGAGGCGTTTTAATACCTAGGTCAGTGATTCCAGCTCTGACATGCCGTATTTTGCTAATTGCTCAAGACCGGAGACTGAATCTTATACGACCTATGCTGCGAAATTGCTGTTGAACAATCAATTACATCCAAGAATCACAAAGAAAATGGAAGGATATAGAAAAGGATCAGAGGAAGACAAATTACGTATATATGACTTTTGCAGTGGTAGTGGCTGCATATCGCTCTTGCTGTTCTCCATGCTCTCCAAACAATCAATTTTGAGGGACCGACTCGATATAACAGGTTTTGACATTTCCGTGAGTAATTCTGTTTAGAATATTAATATGGTATTGGAGATGGGAGGCTGATATCGGCCTCAGAAAGAAGCCTTGTCTATCGCTAGAGATAATTTGAGGACCAACTTCCAGATCCATAATACGCCAGATGCTGGAAACAACCAGCCGGTCAGATTCGAGCATCTTGATCTATTGGGCTTGAGACAGGATGATACAACAGTTCTCAAGGACGGCCAGGCAGAACCCTTGATGGACTGCAGTGAGAAGGATATCATAATATGCAACCCACCATACGTTGGGCGTGACGACTGGCGGGTAGGTCGATCGGTACGGAATTGGGAGCCATCTAACGCCGTCTTTCCCCCCTCTGTAGCACAATATGTTGAAGACGAACGGATGGTTTTCAACCGTGTAGTGAACCGCTCTGGAGCCCGAGCGCATCTTCAAAACTGTATCAAGCCTTGGGATATTTTTTATTGGCAGCTCATGAGTCTTTGCCACAAACTGTTCCGTTGCAAAGTCCTCATTATGGAGGTTTCAGATAAGCACCAGGCGCGCCGTGTGCGTAAAATGGCGCTCGATTTATCACGGGAACCGGAGTTGCGTGAGATGGTCTTGAGCGTATCCTTTTGGAAAGATTATCAACCAGAGCCGCAAACTAAAGACCAAAACAACACGAATTGGCGCGGGATCAAAGGGACGGGCACGGTTAGATGTGTGGTGGTTAGGTTTTTCGCCAAGACCCAGTTGAACGCCATCGAGAGATCGAAGCCGAATCTGTCATACCCAAAAGAAGGCTGTACTCCTTAATCTGAGTGATAAAACCAAATCTTGTTAACCATGTCTCAATTGAACAAACGTGTCACATTCCATTCCATTTGTAGAAATCTTCTGGTGCGGCAGAAATTGGCTTCTATTACATCTCACGTGGCCTTAGTATTGTTCTTAGTTCTAGTTCTAAGCGACATTTTTAAGGGGCAAAGTCTGTCCGACCACAACAATGAAAATCTCCAACCAGATTGTTGCACAGAATGGCGGTATGTAAGTTACCGCGATTGCGGTATCAAATCATGATCGCTTTGACCATTCTTCCTCTGTTCGATGCGTTCTAGCTTCCGTCCTTTTTAAGACCATCCATTGCCTACCAGCCAGAATGCTTAGTATTATACTTAAGGGCATCATGATTTCGCTTTCATGTTTTGTACTCTTGTATTACACCGAATTTGGTTAAATAAGGCTTCTTATGCTACTACAGCTTCTTGTTCTTTATCTCCAACTCTGTACTGATACTCCATTAAACATCCAAAAGTTTTGTGGTTTACTTGGCTCCACAAGCAAATAACAATGCTCACCCGGATAATCACCATTCTCCTGCTTACTATCTTTGCGGCATCAGAACCAGCTCAAGCCACAAATTCAAATCTTCTCACTTCGTTGCGTGAGACAACCGTTGAGCCCAGTGCTCCCATTCGTGACGTTCACGTTAAAACGTATTTCCCTTTGCACCGCACTCACAGCACCGAGGGCGCAAAACATGGCCGTTTCCTCGACTCCAAATCTCCTCGACTCTCTGCCCTCCACAGCGATCAATATGTAAACTTGCCTTCATTCCTATTTCTAAATGCCCCTATGAAAGATACAGTTGACTCTAACAAAGTATCGAACAGGGACACGCCTACCGCACCCCAGTCAAAATTGGCCACAAGACATTTAACCTAATGCTCGACACCGCGTCCTCTGATACCTGGGTCGCTTATCCTTCTGTCGAATGTCGTACCAAATATCCCGGCACCGGACCTCTTCCCCAATCCGCTTGCGGCTTTCAAGACTTCTATGAACCTGGGCCAGAGTTCAAGCAGGCCCCTAATCAGAATTTTGATATTTCATATGGCGATTTGCGCTTCGCGAGAGGCGTGTTAGGGAAAACCGATGTTGAGGTTGCTGGCATTAAGTATGAGACTTCTCAAGACGCTTTTGCTTCGCCAGCGCTGACGAATTTATAGTGTCAACACACAAATCGCAGTCGCAAAGCAAGCATCTTGGAACGGAAATGGCTTCTCGAGTGGGATGTTAGGCTTGGCTTATCCTGATATGTATCTCTCCCCCTTTATCCTCTTGCCATCATATCTAACCATGATAGCACGTTCGCCTTCCAAGGTACGAACTACTCGGATAACAATCTTTCCGTAAACCAAGGTACTCTCTCCTTCATCCTTTCTTCAGAAATCCCATTAATAAGAAGGCAAATAGTTCCCTACGACCCCGTCTTCACCACAATGTGGAAATCCGGCAAGGTGGCACCAACTTTCAGCGTGGCCTTCTCCCGCCCTGCTCCTCAAGCCTCCAGTAAAGAGCAGAATAAACCAGATGGATATCTCGCTCTGGGTGGCCTCCCGCCTGTTGACACCATTGGGCCGTGGGCCCGGTCTGAGATACAGATTCCGCCGAAGGACTCTCGCAATTACTATCTCAACACCACGAGACCATGGCCGCAATATCGTACGTCTATATTCAATTTGCTTTCTCCGTTTATTTTGTCCTGTTTGTGCGGATCCCCGTGGGGGGTCAGGCTAACGAAGAATAGAGTGGTATACCATAACTCCGGACACTTTTCTCCTCTGCAACTCCTCGCGCTCTAACCCAGAGAAGCCCAAAGCGCCCTCTGAATCTACCTACAAGCCTTGTAAATACGAAGTCCTTCCCAATCCTGAGAAGTCCCAAATAATGCTTGATGGCGGCGCTACGCAAGCCTACCTTCCCACTCATATGTCGGACGCCATCGCCGCTGCATTCGACCCTCCAGCAATATACAATAAAACATTAGGCTTCTATCATGTGCCGTGTAATGCTAAAGCGCCAGCTTTTGCGGTTGAGATTGGTGGCGTGGCGTTCCCAGTCGACAAGAAAGATATGGTCATCGACGACGAGACCGGTCGCGGGACGTGCATGAGCGGAGTAAATAATGGGAACATGTACGCGCCGTATGTGTTTGGAGGTACATTTATGAAGAATGTGCTTACGGTGTTTGATGTTGGAAGAGGCGAGTTGAGATTTAGGGCTAGAAAGCCATACTAGGGAGGGGCGAGAGCTGGCCAATTGGAAGCCGGCTGAAATAGTTCATTTTACGAATGCGACTGGAGGTTTTATGCAGGCTTTCTCTATTTTTACTCACGAAACCTCTAGAGACGGCAGGCGGTATTAGTGGCGCTAGGATATACTTATGTCAGGTACATCTATCTTCTAAGTTTCACAGATCATATACTTTTATAAGGCTTAAGTTCTAGCCAAGTGCCAAGCGAAGTCTCGTTTATTTCAGGGGTAGATGTCCCGGGAAAGGATGGTGCCTGCGACCCTACAGGTGAAACAGTTCCCGGATCGAACGAGCTAACAAAGGCGTATCTTTTTATGCATCCTATGTTATGTCAATGGTTTGTATAGCACTCTATTCCATGCCCACAAGAAAAGCAGACAGAAAAATAAAGTTTCGAGTGCCGTCTTGCTTTGATTCAGGTAGACTGTCAAATTCTAAGGCAGGAGCCTGGTCAATCTAGGGTTGATTGCATGCTAAGCTCGACATGGCCAGCCTTTAAGGGTATAGTAGTAGCATTGTACATGTAACGCGAGTGACGGCTCATATATAATCTTTGTATACTGATTGGTCTTTATATGTCCACAGCACTAGTTTTCCTGTTCAAAAATGGAAATGCCCTGCTTTGAGCTATAATTCTAGCAGGAAATCGCTTGCCCATGGCGGCAGTCGAATACCTAGGGAGAATTGCCGATTTTAAGGCTCGTGGCGTAGTATACATGCATGCATTTGAGTTTCTGCTGACTAGTCGGCATCGCCAATGGCCTGCCCCCTCCTTAACGAGACATCAGCAGAGACTAGTCAGTTTAGTCCGTAGTGTAGACAAAGAACGGGGTCATTGGAGCGTACCAGTGATGTTTCGCAGCTAGTTTTATCCCCATAGATTGAATTAGAAGGGGGTTTTGGGGGGGGAGGGATAATTCATGGTTAGGCACCTGGGTTTGTGATCTCACAGAATCAAGCATGCTACCCTCGAATGGCAAAGCCGATATTGGTGAGGCTCACGCGACGCTATTGTATCGAGGGCTTGTTTATTTACTCCATCCGCCACGAAATGATCACCTAAGGGTATAAAAACGACATGCAACATAATGCAATGCATAAATTTTGAACTAACCACAAAACAACCCATGATCACCTTAAGGACCTAGCATGGGTGCTTCGATGACTAGATCTCCATTGCTGGTAGTGCGACTGGTCAGAATTCTTCCCTTTCTTCATTGCCCAATAAGTCAAAATTGCCACGATGAGAGCAAGGATCGCAATTACAGTGCCGACAATTTCCGGAAGGCTGAAAGTAGGAGATGAATGGTTCGAGGACGTGGTTGGCGTGGCTGAAGGTTGAACTGATGTTGAAGGTTGAGCCGATGCTGAAGTTGAGGTAGCGGGGATTGATTTGGTAGAAGAAGTTATGGAGTATGTGGATGACATAGAGGTCGGACTGTAAGACGACTGGGAGGACTGGAAAGTAGGTGATGTTGGTTCAGCGCTTGAGGGGGGGGGAGAGCGTGGTGGAAGCCATGGTATTTGTGGATATGACTTGCTGCTCTGCGAGGCAGTTGAGTCAACAGAGACCTCAGAATATTCCAAGATATGAGACCATAATAATACAAAGCGCCGCCAACGCTTTGTCGAGAAAGACGCGTGGTCGGAGATCCGCAGATGCGGAGGCTCTCACGTTCACGTACTGAGTGACGTATGCGGTGACTGTTGCAGTTCGAGTTTGTGAGCACGCACCTGTGGTCGCAACAATTGTTGGAGCTATAATGCTCGTGTAACCCTTGGCCGAGCAATAGGAGAGAAGGATGCTAGTTGCGGTGCTTTGGTCCTGGTAATCAGAGCATTGCGAGAGCACCTCTGATGCGAGTATGCTCTCAGCGTTGCCTAGTGTATCTGCTCTACATAGGCACGCATTTGTAGTGCATCCCACAGCTTCCTGGATTGAACCATGGAAATTACCCGCCAAGCAATATTGTAAACAAGAGCGAAGGTTCCCCCACTGGCTAATTGTTGTCCATACGACTAAATCAGGGTTGATTGCTTGTGCGTGCACAGAAGATAAAAGGAGCCAGAATGCTGGTAAAGCTAACAGCCGCATCTTGTTGGGTCGCTCAAAAGATCTGCCAGTTGGACGACGAGAAATGATGATTCGAGAAGTGACCTATACCGAGCTAGAACTAGCCGGCGATTTGGAATTGAAAACAATGTGAATTAAAAGCTTTGCACTATAGAATGGGTAAATTCTTGGTAGAAATGAAACTCGAAAGTTAAGAGGCTGGGGGGTGTGCAGCGTATGCTGGCCAGCTGAAGTTGCAATTTCGCACTACTTTTAGCCATTTGTGCTGTCTCAGTTCAAGCGACACAACTCTGAATTGATTTGTCGAAGCTCAGAAACTTTCCTAATGAGGGTTTGAAGGCGCTCAGAAGCGAAGAGGCGTCGCGGGAAATGCCAATTCGCAACACCAGCTGCATGTGTGTGTTGTAATTCTCCAATAGCACTTTACAAAATGTAAACCATAAGAGCCATTAGTATAGCCCGCTAAGCCCCGAAGCTTCGGCATCGAGATGTGGTTTGACAGTTGGCTTAAATAGGTCAAACCTCAATTAAAGAACGACTTTTATATGAGGCGGGCCCAATTTAACTTAAATCGGCGTTTATATACCCCAACACATTGCATAGTATATAAAGTGATTATATTTCCTAGGATAAGAGCTTCGTGCTCAAATTACTTTGGTTATCTGAGTATAAATTATTAGGCTAGCTTTGTAACGTCTTCACTTCTACGTGAGGAACCAGTGTCTATTCTATTTCATCATACCATACCAACCAACAAGCCCTAGGCCAGCTCCTGTGCCAACGGCTACCCAGAACGTTACACTATTGCGTCCTATATTGTGACAAACTAGCTAGATGATGCCCCGTATTTTGCAGGTCAGAATGTACATTTATTGATGCAGTCGACGACGGAGCATTACAAAGAAGCAATTGCAGTTAATACTTTTGAGGAGATTGCCTTATACGCTCAATGTAACTACGCCCATCATGAATGTTGGGCAGAATGTAAGTCTAGTTGATATAGAATTTGAAATGTGCATTTAATATTTATTTATGTATTGTTTAAAGATGAAAACTTTTCTTTAGCTGAATTTGCAAAGGGTAATAGTTTTACTAATCTGTCGAACCATAAAAAGTGAACGCTCTTACGGATGTCCTATTACGCGTTATATTTTGACAGCGGCGGAGTCCACATTAGCCAATCTCAAGTATCTTGTTATGCAATATGGATCAGTTCGCTAATAACTACGAGGGTAGTGAAGCTAAGTTAAAGACCACGAAGACAAAGCTCCCATAGATGCACCTCCTTCTCCACCAAATAATACAGAGCACTGTGTTCTAGCTGCAAATCGGTTGAAATGAGAATAAGGACATTAACGGCTTTCGCATCCCCCCATACAACTCCCACTCTATGTAGCCTCATCAAGGCCTCTGTGACTTGAGTTGACCAGTGGTATTTCAGAGACGCTGGCGTGTTAGGCTGTAATACAAATTCGCGCATGCTTTCTCTGTCGATGTAGTAAGGTAATAGTCCAGTAACTTAAGCGGATTTTTGCCATCTTAGATAATCCCATAAAGCCGAGGGACATGTATGCTGGGTCCGAGGTCGTCTATACATAGGTATTTCCTTACTGCTCTCATCATATCTTGAGGGCTTAATCTATCGGCAGACTCAAGAAGGAACGTTTGACCATGCACACAGACCTTCTGTGTTTAAGCCTCGAGTGTGTCAGGCACATCTTGCGCATCATCCGGGTACTTGGAAGAGAGGTCGACTTGGGACGGGTGGACAGACTGGAATTTCCTCTTTGCCTGTGCAAAGCCATCGTCATATTCAGGCAACACTTGGGCTTCCTCAATCTCACGTCGCTAAATCCGCCATGGGGCCAATTTATCATCGATAGTTCCGAGTTCGCAATCGGGTGTCTCGGGATACATGAAATCTCGCAACGTGCCTGACCCTTTGGCGGTAGCTTGTGGCCTTACATCTTGACTTTCGAAGATCTGTAGGAAACAGCTCGTAACCCCATGAAAGAAGTTGCACCTAAGACCATCATCCAGTGCATCCCCGCCAGATTTTGCAACTTCAGAGTACTTATGGACTTCTTTGGTCGTGAAGGGGAGCTGTGAAATTTGAATGGTGATATATCAATATGCAGTGCCAGAAAGGTGCAACTGAAGGGTGATGAAGACCTCACTCTCGCCTTCATAGCTAGTCGAAACCCTTCCACCCGATTCTTTAAAGGTCCAATCTCGGAATTTTGCGTCAAGTCCTCCATTGTTTTAAAAAAAAAAGAAAAGCACCAGAGCCAATTATCCAAGAAGGCGGGTGATGTGGGACAGAAACGCAAAAAGAAAAGCAAGGGTTCAAAAATGTGCGGTACTCGAGGCTTGAAGCTATTGATCCGTCTAGATTATACATGGACCCATAGCATATAAGTCGCACGGCTTTGGACGCCAACTAGATCTGCCACACTGAGTAATGCACCTGAAACCCCTGGCTTCAGCAGACCCTGCATGCTACTTCAAACTTGGCTTGATATGGCCCTACGCTTGTACACAACTTCCTACGTCATTCCTTTGCTGGCTAGAACTGCCTTACAATGAAGGACCAGATAACCCAATATATATTATTCCGATTATTTTGATGTATGTAACAGGACACCTAACTCCAATTCATCCCTAAGAAACATATCAAGGCAAGTAGTATCAGTCACATGGCCCACTGTTCCGTTCTCCTAATCGAAACTATATCAGAGTAAAACCTTAATAATTCTAACTTCATTAATGACAGTGCGACATTCACCCGAGACTGTGAATTTGACTTCCCTCAAGAAAGTCTTCAATACAACGCTCATGATCGAGGATGGCCACATCCAAAGTCTGGATCGCTTCGAAAGTATGACCAGCCATCGTGGACACTGTGACCAAGCACACTCTCTAGCCCTCATAAAGCCATGTCAAATGGTTCAATAACGGCATTTGCCCAGTCAGCCAGACCAGTAATATGACCGGAATCAGGATCAACGCGGATAGTCATATCTGAGAGGTCTTGGTGAGTCAAAACCTACGGCGCCAGATCTATTATCTGGCCGATATTCTTCTGTGTATTTTGGATGACTTCCATGAATCGAGGAAGTAGAGAGTTGGATAAATACCTGAGCTTCATGGTACATAAACGGCGTTTGTCTTTAGCCGGAGACTGAGTGTCTCTTCCACGATATAGCATAAAACCTGAGTATTATATTAATTTAGCGCCATAACTTGAATAGGTAATATACGAAGACCCACCTAGCAAAATATACTACCATGATGTCTAGCTTAGATGCAGCGATTGAGCTGGGCGTAAACATATACCCGACACCTAGAGTGATCTCCATGATCCAGACTGATGCTGAAGAGTGGGACATCAAGCCATGATACGTAGTAAGCCGGATTAAGGTAGCTGTGGACTTGCCTAGCAAGCTAAGTCGTCGAACTGCCGAGAGGCGATTCTTCTGATCGAAATTGGATATTATGCCCCGAGTTTGACGGTAATGTATAGGTATGAAAGCCTTGCCAGGGCGTCGGTGTCACGAAGCCCTTCACTAGATTCTTGGCGTACATATCACACCCATTTTGGGTTACCTCATACTTCATTTCAAATAGATCTGACATCGGGTTGACAGAGAATGCTAGCAGATGAAGATCTTCTGAGCAGCTATAAAGCATACCGTCCAGAAGCTGGAAACCCACGTTATACTAAGACGCACAGCCACAGTATATATTCCCTCTGTTTTAGCTATATTTTATGGTCGGGGTTGTATTGGAATCAAGCATTAGTTGTTGTCGAGACATTCTATGTGCTTGGGACAGCCGGGGAATTTTTATTAGAACGTATTCATACAACCTCCTTTTTCTCTTCAACTTTAAGATGTTAAAGCCCGCCTTGCTATGTATTCTGCTTGGTTAAAGTAGCTATGTCGCTGTGGTGCCTTGAATGCATTGAGAAATGAATATTACAAGACGAGCGAGTAAGCTAATGCCACTAAGATTTCGAAAACCAGGATGCTAGCTCTTTGTGTTTTAGTCATGTTGACATGTCAAACCGTTTTATTATTGTTTTCCTAGTAAAGTTCCATCATACTGATAATTAGACGCAATCCCTACTCAGAGTTTGCTCGGAAACAGATATAGTAGTATAATCCTGAACCTCGAGCAAAATGCTGTCGTGTACTTCATATTTTTAATGCCAACAATATATGTACAGATTCGCTAAAATGCTTCAACAACAACATTATATACCAAAATCTACCGGTTCTGAAACCACTTCCAGAATTTCCATCCGTACTCCGCCCCATCTCTTTCTCGTTTCACATCATCCCGTCCTCGAACCCTCCAGAAATACAGCGGTACGCCAGCTACTATGAATGCAACAACAATCAAAGTCTGTCCTGGCTCTGCAAATGCTGATCTACTAAGAAGAAATAGAGCCACGCAGCAGAATATAATAGGTGTCGAAAGCCACGTCTTATAAGGCCGTTCGAGGCCGGGCTCTTTGATGCGCAGAACAAGGAGGCCGAGCACAGTCAGGAAGTAAAATGTGTATCCTGCCACACCATAAAACGTGACAAGAGTCCCAAATTCACCTACTATAACGTAACAGGTGGTAAGAACACAGTTCAAGACCATGGCATTGACAGGCGTAAAGAAAAGCCCTGTATCTTCGTCTCCAAGCATTCTGGCAATTCGCTTGCTTGCCCAATTTCGAGTTCGTAAGGTGGTGTGAGAAGGCTCGCCGCTGTTTCCTACGCCGATCTTGCCGAATATAGCGGGCAAGTAGCCCTCTTTTCCAGCAGCATAGACTAAACGTCCGCTGGTGAACGTGGTGGCATTCAGAGCACCGAAACACGATGCAGAAACGATAAGGGCGAATAATAAGGAGCCTATGGGACCAAATACCTTTGACCCAAACATTACAGCCACCGCATTCGACTTATTGATGGTTGCTATAGGAAGGACGAAAAAGTAGGCCACATTGGCAAGGATGTATGAGATTATAACCAGTGGCATCGCGGTATGAATCACGCGTGGTAGATCCCTAGATGGATTGCGAAATTCTCCCACCACATAATTAGTCTAATGGAGTTAGTATGGATGAAATGAAGGCAGTTCATGATCTTACATTATCCCATCCATCAAACGCCCACAATCCAGCATAGATTGCCACGGCCCAGGAACTGATATTTTTATTTGTTCCATCAAACCATCCATTCGTTTTCCAGTCCTGGTTTGCTTCTCCTGAAGTAGAGAAGCCTGTGAGCGCTACCACAACTCCAATAATCGTAATTCCGAGTAATGCGACGAACTTCAAAAACATGAACATGTCTCCCGTCCGTGTTCCCAACTTGGTAGATATGCAATTCATGAATGTTACCGCGAACAATCCAACCAATGCGACCCCTTTATTGATCCAAGGATTAACATTCTCCGCCTCTGCGCCGATTGCTGCCCGTACCAAGTATTCACCCATAATGATTGATATGATGGCGGTTGAACCAGGCTTGAGCACCACAACGGCACACCATGTGAACAAAAATCCATATATCTCCCCGAATATTTTGGACAAGTATATTTGAGCACCTCCATTTAGCGGTATTGCTCCTCCTAGCTCTGCATAACTCGATGCGCCTGTCCAGGCCAGCAGTCCTGCAATAGCCCACACCACCAAAGATGCCCCTGGAGATCCTGCATTCGTGTTGACCTCTTTTGGCGACGAAAATATCCCGGAGCCAATTATCAAGCCCACGATTAAAGATAACCCGTTCAAATATGTTAAAGTTTTATGTTTTTCGAGACTGCCACCTCCTATGCCGTTCAGCGCGCTAGAAGGAGCAATTGGCGTCCCCCCTATCGGCGCATAGCCGTTACCAGCCGTCGACGACAGTGGATATAAATTCGAGGCAAAATCAAAAGCTGATGTCATGGAGAATGTCCGGTGGTGGCCTGTCGGACGGCTCTGCGCGGCTGGATTTCTGTCATCAAGGGGATCATCCTCTTCCAAGGACAGCTTTCTTGAGGATGCTATGCCAGATCGCGAGGATGTCGATGAGGACGAGGTTCGCGGACCCGGAGAACTTGATGCTAAGCTGGCAAGTTCCAGAGAATCTCGCGCGTTGGGCTGCAAGCTGGCGTAGGCAGGCATAGTTTATGTTGTGTACTGGTAGGCGCTGGGCAGCTTCCGAGTGATGGTAGGAAAAGACTAAGGTTTATATGGTTGTAACCATGACAAGATTGCCTGCGAGCGTGCCCAGGAGGGAGAAGAAAGTTGGGCGAAACGTTGTGAGGGGGTGAGTGTTATGAGTGTGCTATAGTAGATGTAGCTAGTGTCGTCGTGGTCATGGCGTATACAGTACGGTAGTTATGGCTTGGTAGTAGCATGAGTTGGTGTGTGGCTTGAACTGGAGAAGCTTGATTCATGTTCTTCCAGCACCTGACCTCTCTACTGAGCCGCGATATGGTCTGTGCGCGACGCGAAACCTCCAAATTAATATCTAAACCCCATTTCAAACAATGCTATTATTCTGATAATTGATGATATCACTGCCATTGTAATAATGGGCCATGTTGCAACCAGTGGGGAGACTTCCGTGGTCGGCATGTGCTCGACCAGGCGGGAAATATCTGTACAGAGGTAGCCTTAAACAGCTCTCCTCCCCTCTTCACGCAAAGCAATGTCGATCTCGCCATTGGGATGCGGATGACCGGACAGAATATCGACCAGCCGCAGTAGAGGAGAAATGGCAGATGTATTGGATGGGCCGGCATCGGATGGATCGTCTAAGCAAAGGACCCGGGACTGACAGTTCAGTAGAAAAGAAGAAAATGTATATCCTACCTATGTTCCCTTACCCGTCTGGCAATCTACATCTAGGCCATCTACGAGTTTATACAATATCCGATGTTCTCGCAAGATTCAAGCGTATGCAAGGGTACGATGTTTTGCACCCAATCGGCTGGGATGCCTTTGGGTTGCCCGCTGAGAATGCTGCCATTGAACGAGGCGAAGATCCTGCTGTATGGACAAAGTCGAATATAGCGCAAATGAAGGACCAGCTGAGAGCTATGAACGGGCATTGGGACTGGGATCATGTTCGTTATGCTTTCGTCGACAAAACGTATAGCTAACATTTGCAGGAATTCGCCACATGCGATCCAACTTTCTACAAGCACACCCAACGTCTGTTCCTCCTCCTTTATAAAAATGGCCTAGCATATCAATCAGAAGCGCTGGTGAATTATGACCCAGTAGATAAGACCGTGTTAGCAAATGAGCAAGTGGATAGCAATGGCCGCTCTTGGAGGTCTGGAGCTATAGTCGAGAAAAAGCTGCTTAGACAATGGTTTTTCAAAATATCAAAATTTCGGAACGAATTATTGAATGATTTAAATGAGCTTGCAAAAGATGGTGCCTGGCCAGAGAGGGTTTTGACTATGCAGAAACATTGGCTTGGGAAGTCAATAGGAGCCCGAATCAAATTCTCAATCACTTCTCAAACAACATATAAATTCCCTGCGATTGAGGTATTCACAACAAGACCCGACACGCTATACGGGGTTCAATATATTGCCCTTGCAGCTAATCACCCCATCGTAGAAGACTTAGCTCAAGAAGATGAAGGCCTACGGCATTTTCTCGAGGGCATAGATGCACTTCCGGCTGACTCCAAAATTGGCTATTTGCTACCTCAAGTTCACGCAATTAATCCTCTATCAGCAGAGGATTCAACCACTTCCGCCGTAAAAGCGCCGTTGCCGATTTTTGTAGCTCCATATGTTCTAGGAGATTACGGCAAAGGAGCAGTCATGGGAGTTCCCGGTCACGATGTCAGAGATCACGCCTTTTGGCGGACAAACAGCCCCAAAGAACTTATCAGAACAGTCGTTCAACCAGCACGCATCCCCAAAGGTCAGAAGGTGTCTGTTCCGTTCCTTGAACGTGGAAAGTTGTCATCTTCCTGTGGCTCTCATAGTGGTGAGACATCTGAGATCGCGACTAAGAAGATAATTGCCTCTTTAGAAACTAAGGGACTCGGAGTTGAAGCCGAAACTTGGCGGCTCCGGGATTGGCTGATCAGTCGGCAAAGGTACTGGGGCACACCTATTCCAATCATCCATTGCGATACATGTGGTTCGGTCCCCGTACCTGAAGATCAACTTCCAGTCGAGCTCCCTGAAGTTCATGATCACTGGGTTAAAGGGAAGGCCGGCAACCCACTCGAAAGTGCACATGAATGGGTAAATACTACGTGTCCGAAGTGCCATGGAGCAGCCAAGAGAGATACAGATACAATGGACACATTCGTTGATTCGAGCTGGTACTTCATGCGCTTCATTGATGCTCGCAATGAGGGGATGCCATTCTCTCCTGACTTGGCAGATAAAATGCTCCCTGTTGACATATACATTGGAGGTGTCGAGCATGCAATCCTGCATCTGCTTTACGCTCGGTTCATATCTAAATTCATTGCTACATCGGGGCTATGGTCCTCCGGAAACCGTGGGGAGCCATTTAAGAAAGTTTTGACCCAGGGAATGGTTCATGGGAAAACTTACTCGGATCCTTCAACTGGTCGATTTCTAAAGCCAGGCGAAGTAGACCTGAGCATACCTTCCCGCCCTGTCATGATTACGAGTGGGGAAACACCTAATGTTAGCTTTGAGAAAATGTCTAAATCGAAGCACAATGGTGTTGATCCACGGGCCTGTATTGATAAATATGGTGCTGACGCCACAAGAGCACACATACTCTTTCAGGCTCCAGTCAGTGAAGTCCTTGAATGGGATGAAGAGAAGATATCAGGAGTAACGCGCTGGATGCGGCGACTATACGACCATGTTCACTCTCCGTTGCTAAAAAACTTTGAGGCTGTGTTTAAGGACCCAGACGAATTATACAAAGCAAGCTCCGCAAACATGGAGCGATTCCTTGACGCCACCAACCCCTATTCGAAAGCAAATAACAAACTGTGGCATATGGTGCAAACAAAAGTGATATCAATCACACAGTCATATACCGATACTGGGTCTCTCAACACAGTAGTTTCAGATCTTATGACTTTGACCAATGAGATCATTGAACACGCCAAGACAGCCCTAGACCCAGAAGACATAGCGGCAAATCATTTAGATCTACGGCACCAAATAGAGTCTGTAATATATGCGAACTGGCTTGCGTCGAAAATTATTATCCAATTGATGGCACCAATTACCCCCGCATTCTCCGAGGAATGTTGGGCATCTCTCAATCATTCAAATAAATACCTCAAAGAGAATACCACTCCTGAACGCGACAGTCTCATTGTGAAGTTCTTTGAAAAAGTTATGCGGCGTCTATTCACCATGAACTTTGTGGAACGGGCACGACCGACTGCCTTACCACATACCTCAGTCTTTGACCATCCATTCCCAAAACCCGACGGATATGCAGCTGTGGCGAGTACACAGATGTGCGCTGTTCAAGTCAACGGAAAGCTGAAGCTCGCGGTTCAGATACCGGTGCCTCCAGAGGGAGTCAATGGCAAAGAGCTTCAGGAGTGGATTGTCAAGGAGTTGCTCGTTCATGAAATCCAGTTGAGAAAGAAGATATCCCATGATATTCGATTAGCTAAGAAAGTGATCGTAGTCCGAGGCGGAAAGACAGTCAACTTCGTGATGTAAGAATATCTGTATTATAGGTCTATGTGTATATTAGATTTAATAGCATTGATCTCCACGTTAGAAGAGACCACTCTGTAAATTAAAATTATGAAATGACTCTTAAGGATTTGGATCTCCCATTTCTCTGGTGTAATTTTGAGGCTGATCGACTGCTTCTGGTTCTCACTCATTCTGAATTTGCTTAATGATAGATATCCTAAAGCGCAAATGTGCACTTAAGGAGAAATGCATGTCTCGAACACCGGCATGAATGGTGCTATGTCTAATACGGAAGCCCCTCTGCTTGAGTGGGTCCTGAGTTATACTAATTGTGTCGAGGGAAAAGGATAATGCTCTCTCCTTTCGGTAACCAACCCTTAAGGAGGGACGGGCGAGTAAAAGCTTTGCGTTGGCAGAGTTAAATGCTAAAATAACAGCTGAGCATGGAAAAAAGAGCAGGATTTAAAATGTCAAGAGCTCGTTTGCAATGGAAGACATTAGATGCATAGTTTTGAGCTGGGCCGAGACTAGCGCTATACATGGCATGTTGAAGGACTTAGCCATGAAAATAGTCTAGCCTGAACTCCAGGTCAGAGTTAAAGAGAACGTAGAGAGCGTCATGGTAATGTCGCACGTAAGAAAATTTGTCGCCAAGAATCACGTGCTCAAGACAAAGACCGCTCATAAGAGTCTGAGTAGATTCAAGGTTGTTGAGCCCCAGATTGGCAATAAAGCTACCAATCAGCCGAAAGCACTGGTAGATATGAGTTTTTGCACAAGAAGAGTTTATTGTAACATATGAACGCAAATAAACAAAAGTATCATCTGATAGCTAGTAAATGTATAAAGCTAAGAAAGAAAATCACACAAACGCGGCTCATGACAACATAAATGACTTAATAGATTATGTCCACCTTCGCGATACTCTTGCCAATGTAAATGATAGCTCCAATACTGTCACTTGAGGTTTGTTGATGATAGATATCATATAGCAAATATATAACAACTTAAGCATCAGAGTTTTCATCAATACTCAGATTCTCTGAGGTCGCTTAGCTCAGTTGGTTAGAGCGTGGTGCTAATAACGCCAAGGCCGCGAGTTCGACCCTCGTAGTGACCAGTATTTTTAGTCTTTTTGCTTATTGTTTTGATCGTAATTCAATATGCTGGTGTGGTGGCGGTGCATATATGTACGTGACACAACCCCTTCGCCTGCGGTGCCAAGGCACCCGATGTGTTCCAGTGTCTTGGCATTTGCTTACCCGAGAAAGATCCGGAGGAACTAAGTGAAGGCCGAACGGAACTTTTTTACTTTTGTGCACCAAATTATAAGCAGTGGGGTCTCTGGCGAGAGCAAATGCTGTATGTACACTTATTGGCGAGTCTGAGATCATTGACCCTTGACGAAGGCTCCTCCATTGCTACTATTTTGACCCTGTACGGGGGTATATCATTTTGTTGTTGAAATTGCGATTATTGCAGCATTTACTCCTGCTGAAATGAGGCTGATCAATATAGCCAACATTTAATTTTACGGTTCATATCTCAAATGCCATCAAAAAGTGCCGATATTTCTGAAATACCATCTTTTTTTTTTGACCTCTATCTGAAATACCATTGTTTTAAAAAGGTGGTATGGCCAGATAGAGGTTAAAAAAAGATGGTATTTGAGATATTAACCGTTAATTTTAGGCTACTAATTGGTGAGATATATGTTTTCGAATGTGAGAAAATGAAAGTTGTTGTAAACCGCCAGCGAGATACAAGGGAAGTGAGTATGAAAAAGGGGACAACAAACAGTAGACATAAACTATTCAATCTGTACAGGAGCCTTGCCAGGAAATCGAAATCGTCAACGTCAGGCTATACTAACGTTCTTGATATGATGAACGTTGAGGCCCACAAGCCGTTATTGCAGCCGCTCGGCTCCCACTTTGGTTTGGCCCGGTGGCAGCGTTGATGAACATCCACTTTTGGCAGCGACGACGCCATCTTTGCACAATCTGATAAAGCAGTCGGAACCCCACATCGTCACATCATCACATCGTAAGTTCTAATCTTTTCCTTTTTTTTACTTGCATCTATTAAGGCACACCCCATGTATGCAATCTACGGCTAATTCAAGCATGGAAAGAGTTGTAACGCTAGAGGTTGTGCCCGAAGCTGAAGCCCCGGATCCTGTTGAAGAATCGTTTGACCCGAACAAGCGTCCACAATGCTTCGACTCCACGATCCAGGAACGTCTCTTTGTATTGATGGCTACAATGTCCATTGCAATGTCCTCATTCCTTAGCGGTATCTGTAGCGTCATCACCGCGCCAATTGCAAGGACGTTGAGTATGACAAGTGCGGAGATCACGTGGGTCCAGGCAAGCAGCTCGTAAGCGTCACTCCTTCTTCCACATCATTCCTACATAAGCTAATTAAGCTACAGACTAAGCTCGGGAGCATTTCTGCTCTTCTTTGCCAAGGTGGCGGACACATTTGGTCGGCGCCCGCTCCTCATCTTCGCTACAGGCGCCTTTTCCGTCTCGGCCCTCATCACCGGTTTCGCCAGCAACCCTTACTATCTCGACATCCTAAATGGACTCATGGGTCTCTGGGCCGCTGCCGCTCTTCCATCTGCAGTTGGAATTCTCGGTGCAGCTTATGCACGACCTTCGAAGCGCAAGAATAAAGCGTTTGCCTGTTTTAGTGCAGGCAACCCAGTGGGCTTCGTGATGGGCTCCATATTCAGCGGTATTGCAGCTAATATACTCAACTGGAGATCGTCCTTCTATCTGCTGGCCATTATCTATGGCTTTTTCTTCTTGGCAGCATGGTGGACTGTTCCAAAGACACAAGGGCCAACGGAGAAATTTGAGCTTGCTGCGCTGAAGAGATTTGACCTTTTTGGCGTCGGACTAAGCATCACGGGAATATCGCTATTCTGCGCTGCATTAACGTAGGCACTCTACTTGAAGAAAGGCTGAATATCTATGAGTCACGTGTTAATTATAATAGACTTGCTGGAGATGCAGAAGACGGGTGGAAAACTCCTTATGTGATTGTGCTGGTCATTCTCGGACTCCTCCTCATGATCAGCTTCATAGTTTGGGAAGGCTTCTATAAATATCCTTTGATGCCGCTAAGAATATGGAAGGATAGGAACTTCTCGTTAGTAAGTCAACTCAACACGGCTTCCACAGCCTCGAATTAGAATATCTCTAACTGTTTAGATTAACGTTGTGGTACTTCTTGGATTCATGTCGTTTGTCACTTCGAATTTTTGGCTTTCACTCTATCTCCAGAACGTACTCGGCTGGTCGCCACTCAATGTTGCAGTCCACCTCCTTCCTCAGGTCATAGGAGGGATCCTTGTCAACGTTGTTGCCGGTTTCATTTTGCATAAAGTAAACAACAAGCTCTTGAGCGGTATTGGATCCTTGGCATATGTGGCTGCTTCTTTGCTGCTGGCCAAAATGAAAGTTGATAGCTCATACTGGGCATATATCTTCCCTTGTCTGTTGCTGAATGTGATTGGCGCAGATCTACATTTTAATGTTGCGAATGTAAGAGGTCCTCACTTCTATAACTCGTTGTTAGGCCGCAGCATGAATGCTGATGTTGTGTTTAGATGTACGTAATGTCCTCTCTCCCACCTGAACAACAATCCCTTGGAGGCGGCATTTTCAACACCGTCACCAAGCTCTGTACAGCAATTGGTCTCGGTATCGGTACCTCAATCTACAACGCAGAGTCTGAAGGAGGAGAGGCCCTACAGACAGATATCAAGCCGTATACGGCGGCATTCTGGTTCTGTGTTGGGACTGCTGCAGCTGGGTGCCTTTTTATCCCATTCTTGACTATTGGTACACAAGGTGGGAAGAATAATGGAAGCGGTAGCGGTAGGAGTATGACGGGCCACGAGAGCGTGGATGGGGTGAGGGGGGATGGACGAAATGAACACGAGGCGAGGGATGATGGCAAGGATGGAGATAGGGCAAGGGATGTGGAAAAGGAGGCTCTGGCTGAGGACAATAGGGCTAATGTGCTGGGAGGTAAAGAGCTTTCATGATAGATCCATAAACTAATTGTACATGCACAAAAATAAATACTAAGTACAAGAAAAATATGGCCCACGCTTCTTGAACTCGGGCTCACCTGCTTACGATCAAACCCGGCTAAATAGCACCACAAAAGCTGTTAAATGCAAGATCCGACGCGCTTGCATCGAGCTAATAGGATTGATAATCGATGGTTGACTGACAACATATCAAGTTGCTTCTATTCCAGCAGTCGACCAAGGAGCAGTGATGGGCGACAGGCCCTCACAAGCTGGTGGCAATGGGTCTCAGGTTCAGATGTAGTCAGATTCTACTGGCTTATCAGGCTGGATGCACTGGTGAAGAGTGTATGGTGTCAGTGAAAGAGATCCGAGGGTTGAGAAATGGCATGGCTTTGCTAGCAATGACAACAGACTAAGAAATGATAGTTAGATTCAAGCTGGCAACAAAAGTGAAAACGTGTCAATCGTAGAATCCTATTTGTTGAAATACGACAAAGAGGCTGCAAGGCTAAACTATCACATTTGGATGTAGTGAGTCAAAAAAGAGGTAAGGACTTATCAACTCAAAGTCTATATTCGTAAGTTTCTAACACAATGCCCTGAGGCTGTGCTCACGTCAAATCATCTATACATCCGGAAAGAACGGTAAGATACTAATACATTCTACAATACTGTACAGCAAGGTTGCATAAATTTGTGACAGAATAAGGTTGCGATCTTATTATAGTTTAACTTTGTTCTCAAACCTAAAATGATTTGAGTCCTCGCTTCAATGGAGTACTTTGTATGTCCCTCTAGGAAAAGCATTAAAATATGACTGTTTAGTCCTTGAAGAATGAACCACATTCTGAGAATCAACAATACCTGTTCATGTGAGAGTGTACTTACGGATACAATTTGAAGTTTTCCGGAGTTTTCGTCGGAGGATACACGGTTAAGCACAGGCGGATGTTACCGTAGCAGTAATAAGTTTCGGATCCTCCGGCAGTGATGGGACTCTGAGCCAAGCAACATAACCAAAATCCGGAGTTTGTTCTGCACACGTCATTTTGAGAATATTCACCACGCTGTGTCCGGCCTTTGTCAGGCTGCGATTTCGGGTATGTTAGTATTCATGTAGCCTTGTATGAATGATAAATGTGATTCCAAGGTGTAATTTACTCTCGGCTTGATGCAAAATCATTAAAAGTAACATAATACGGGAATATTCCTGCAGACCAGGCTGCGATAAACCCAGCTATCCGCTTGTGAAACAAAAGTAAACAAATAGCGCAATTAGTTCAAGGATTGAAACATTTGATTCAACGTTCTCCAGGTCACATTACAGGAGGATACTTATATACTAGTAAAAGCTTGTCTACCGAGGAACCCGATTGCAATATATTTGACACAGGCTGGAAGCCGAGAAGCGTACGAGTCTGTTCGAGCTATCAACCCTTACAATACTTTCGGACCGTTGCGAATGCTGCTTTGTAAGACGATTGTGGACTTTCTGGTACAAATCAAGGAGAGATCATCCATTGCCCACCCTCGCTATGCTACAGTTTGTGATTCGTCTATTCAGGAGCATGGATCAGCCAGAACATAGTAGCACAGATCTTGAGTGAAGACGCCTGTAGCATTAAGCCTAAGCTAAGAAAGATATGAAGCTGAGTCCACATTAGTTGTTGCACCACAGCAGGTCTGAAGGCGAAGGACATGGAAACGTAGTCGTACTGTCACTGCCACATTTCGCCAAAGCTTATCACCCCGGCACCACCAATGCGAGCATCAATGCGAGCATCATTACACTCTACCCTGCTAAATTCAGCACCCGAGGAGTTCGCGTTAGGAGCTGATCAGACATGCAGGGGCTATTTATGCTTCCATGTCAGTGGGACGGAGTGCTGCGAAGTGGTCGAAAGTGGTTTAGGTGGGAGGCCACCTGAAGACCAAGCCTTCGGGGGCGACGATCAAACGTCATACACTGATGATAGTGCATGACGAGCCCCCTGTGGCTCAGATCCTGCACTCCCTGAATTTTGTTTTCATAAACAACCCGAGGATAAAATAAAAGACTTATTCCCACCATGCTAGCCTTTGCGTTTTACCCCCTTTCTTCAACCCTCACTCGCTGTCATCTGTCAAGTCAAGACCATTTAAAATCTATTCGACCTATTTTTCTTACTTAGCCAATCTATAATCCAAATCAAGTCAACATGCGTTTCTCCCTAGCTGCAGTCATTGCTACATTGGCATTCACCACCTCAGCATTGGATGTCGGAGCAGCCCTCAGCTCAGCAGCTGGAGATGTTAACAATGGTATTAATGATGCAACATCTCTGGTCGGAGGAGCCATTCAGACTGGGCTCAGCGGTGCCGATGGGGCTTTCTCAACTTTCACATCTGCCGCAGCTGGTGCCCTCAGCACTGGTAAGATTACCTGCATTCCTAGCCAACCATCACCAACGATATACTGACAAAACCAGGTGGGGCAGCCTTCTCATCTTTCACCTCAAGCGCAGGTGCCGCCTTCTCCTCCTTTACTTCTGATGCTGCGGGCGCAATCAGCACAGCAAAATCCCGGGCCTCTGTGCACTTCTCCTCCATCTCAGCCGAGGCCTCCAGCAAGTTCGCATCTCTATCCAGCGAGGCTGCTACCGCAACTGGAGCTGCGAGGTCGAGCATCGACGCAGCACAGTCTAGTCTTTCGAGCGAGATCTCGGCTGCATCTGCAAGCTTAAATTCCATCGTTACCGCTACAAGCGTACCTGCTTCTACTTCGAGCTCGACTGGTGGCGGGGCTTTCCGTACTGCAGCCCCGATTTGGGGCGCTATGGCTGCAGGCGCCGTGGTGTATGCTTTATAGGATGTGGCGCGGCTGGACCTCAATAAATTGATATAACACATGGGTTGGTGCATTTGGCGTGGAGTTAATGAGCATGGAGTTCTTGTATCCAATTTACAACAGATATATACCTTTGAAATTTCCGAACCGTGGGTAGATTGTCACATATCATACTTCGGCTGGTCATCTTGTTGGCTTTAAATTGTGCTTTCGTTGGAGGCGCAAGTCTGGAAGCTTAGAATTTCCCGTCCAGCACGCCATGCTAGATTCTACTCTCCCCATCCCTTTATTTTACAATTAAGCGCAAGCCGATCTTGTGGAGTTGATCAATCCCGAGTAGACAGCAGGCAAAGTCAACAGTATCAAGTGCCAGCCCCATGTAAAACACCTCAATTTCACCACAATTTCAAGTAATCGCATTCTATTTGAGTTCAAAATATAATTTAACTCTCCTGAATTTCTATCCTTTTGGCTGTGATAACAAATGGGTTGAAAACATAAGAAGAGTGGTTTTCACTTAGTTGCGCTTCAGCAGAAAAAGAACTCACCAACTGGGTTCCATGAGTGGGACGGAATCCAGCAACCAAGATACATGCTTGCAACGGCTGAAAGTCCTTGCATCTACACCTATGCAAAAGTCACTTTTGAATGCCACACTTGTAAAGAGGGATAGAGAACAACTTGTTTGTTACGCTATACACGTTTGAATGAAAAACAAATCGGCATAAAATGAGAAGGCGACAGCGGTGACCATAGCAACGACATGTCCCCTATTGATGGAATATGCAAATGATTCAAGTTGGTAAACCTATTTGCCATATGCGATTCTCTAAATTGCATCTTAGCCCCTTAAACGTAGTCATAATGTCTTGCATGGTAACACCGGTGCTATACACATCAACTATGTATCACCGATATGTCTCGTTCTCCGCAAGCTGGGTCATGAATGAACTTTCATATCCATTTCACAAGATGCAGATTCAGCTGGGGAACATACGAGTGAATATGCACTCTAGATGTTAGGATTAAGTCGTGTGGTAAATCATTGAAAAATGAAGATGCGGTAGATTTCAAGACTTCCTATGGTATATAATAGGCATATAAGATGCATCTAAGCTTACCGGTATTCTTTTTCAGAGAGGAGGGAGTTCTTGTTACATGGTTGACCAAAGTACGAACTCTGCATGCTCTTGTAAGTCCGACTTTTGATGGCTCGAACTCTCTTGGGTTGAGCTAGGATAAATGTCAGTCGTGAGCAAATTTCAGGCAAAATGATGGATGTAACAAAAGCGATTCTGGCACAATGAACAATAATGGTAGTTCGATGGCAGAGCTAATACAGGTTTTCTGCAACGGCCACTATTAAATTTTTTTTTTGAGAAAAAATTACCTGCGGAACATTCCGTTGTATTATATAAATCCTATTGATTCAATGTAACCCACAATCCGTAGTGGTTGGGGAGATTGGCACTTCATGTTTTAAAAGATGGACTAAGTGAGAGAGGCGTGTTATACGTAAGCGGGTCGCTCTAGGACTGCAACCTGGAGTCATATATACCCACTTGTCATAACATAAAGGTGATCGCTCAACAGGATATAGGCAAATAGTAGGAGTATTTTGCAGGTAGGTAATATATACAAGCCAGAGCTCTTATTTGCACAATCTAGAGCAAAGTTTACCAGAAACACCACGCTATGCAACCAGATCTCAAGGACGATAACTTCTCAGCAATATACATCTTCGTTATCATGACTGGCGTGTTAGATGCCTCTACCTCCTCCCAAAAGACCACGGACAGGAATCTCCCAATGTCCCTCATCATCCTCATCGTCACTGTCTAGTTGATCTTCTTCGTCGTTCATTGCCATTTGTACAAACATCTGGACCCACCGTTGGTTCGCTTCATCTTGAGCCCGCGCAGCTTCTGCATCATTGACCTGTCCTCGACCGGCTTGCTGACGACGACGACCACCATTCCCAGGCCTACCACGTCGGTTCTGATTCTGTGGCCCGCGTCCAGCAGGCTGTGGAGCATTTGGCACGACGGGAATGACACGAGGCGGGACATCATTAATGCGTAGAACGAGTGGACCTTCCCGCTCCATTTGCTGCCGCGGTGCAATTATCTCGGGCCCGCGACCCAGGAGCTGCTCAACAGGATCAGCAATAGGCACAGCTACCTGGCGACCAGGGATGTCGGGCAAGGCTGGTTGTCTGGGCAGCGCCTCTTCTTCCTCCCCTTCTATCCCATCGGCCGCGACAACAGGACCTCTGGCACCAAAGAAGCCAATACCGACATCGTCACCATCTCCACCCTCAAGCTCCCATAATCTTTGATAACAACCAGTCTTTTGGTCGTTGAAATGGGTATATGGATTTGAAGGCTCAAGCCATGCCGAACAAAGATAACAGAAGTGCGAATTGCACTTGAAGCAAATCATGTGGTTGCAACCATGTGTTTTCTGAGCCGGCGCGGCACAAGTTGGGCAAGGAGTTGTGTGGAGCTTCACATATTCCAGAGAAGCCTTTTCCTCTTCCGTGAGTTCGCCTTCACTCTTGCGGGCATGGCAAATGGTGAACTCGCCATGCCAACCTTGAAAGCACCTGGAGCAGAAAGCGAATCCACAGTCTTCACAGACAGATAAGAGGTCTCTGGATGCTTCGAATTTCTTCACCTCTCCAGCTACCCTAACCTCCTCGCTATCAGATTCGTCGTCAGAGTCCACAACTTCAAAACCTTCAGGCTTGCGATGTTTCTTGGATCGTGCAGCACCTTGGCACCATTTTCGAGGGCAATATACTGTATTCTTGTCCGATTCTAAATCAGCCTTATGCTTCAGATCTACGTAGCGCCTCACAACATCATGCTCTAAAGGGATTTGTAGCAGCTCGCTAGGGCTGAGTTGTGTCTTTGACTTTCGGCTCTTTTTCCCATGGCGCGACTCTCCACGGTTCTTTGCACAATCTGGAGCTAGGCACCGTACCGAGATCAAGTCTCCCTCCTTGATTGCATTATTGTAAAAGTCCTGTAAGCACTCGACACAGAAGACGTGACCGCAATCGATCATTTTGTGGCACACGGAACCTTTCTTAGGATCTGGCGAGTGTTAGTTGTAATCCACAGATTAAATGATACTTCTTACCAAGGCATATTCCGCAGTCGAAAGTCTCCTTGTCGAATGCTTCTCGTGTCGCTTTGATATCGTAGTCTAACAGAGCGATTTTGTATTCCTGGGCCACCTCAAAGTCCTTACCTACTCCACAGCCAAACGCATTTTCAGCAGCTTGTTGTAAAGAATCGATGTAGTCAAAGACCATTTCTGTGCGGCCATTCTCCTCCCAAATAGCCTGAGCCTTGGCTTCCAGCTCGTCTAATTGAGCTCTGGTAAGCCATTCTGGGGAGGTGGATAATTTGAAATTTGGAGCACATTCTGCTGGGTATCCGTCAGGCAGAACAATGCATAGCTGAAGACCCGGCAGGTAATGTAGATTGTGCGATTCGAGGTTCGGTTCAGCAGCATTCGCCTGGCCTTCCTCGTTACTTGAGGTGGATGATGGCGGGGTAGGTAGAGGGGCACCGTCTGCAGAAGCAGGAAAGATAACTTTGACAGGATCAGTAGGATGTACAGGGAGCTCCAGGAAAGCAGAGAAGGGAGCCTCAGTTCCTAAGATCAGTTCCGGGAAGATGGCAGCGATGCAGTCTAATTCGACTTCTCGCGGGTCGTCCATGGTTCAAGCGTTTCTCGTGGGCAGAATGTCACTGGTCGATCCGTGAAAGGGAAACGACTTCTGCTTCAGAGACGAAGGAGTCCAGATTCATAAGTAGGGAAGATAGCACATTTGAGAACGTGCGCAAGACATCAAGTAGTGAAATGGTAGTTAGTGAACATGTCGAGTTGACATAGAGATGGTGGCGAGGAGTCATCTATAAAAGCCGGAGATAATTTCATCGCAATGGCGGGCACCTTACTTCAAATTTATGATTGGACCCCTGAGAATTGAGCCTTGGCGCGGCCGCGTCAGGAGTACTGTTGCTGCCGCTTTTGCCATTTATGGTTGGACATTATAGCGGCATTGATGGGACCCTTCGACTTCAGGCACATGAATATCCTTTCATACAACACGATATATCATGAAAAAGTACTAATACCGACTTGTTACCTATTTTCACGGCCATACCCATTCCCTTCCCTATGAACTACAGAATCAATGAATTCTGCCACATCTTAACTGTGAACAGCGAGTACAGGGTACCGACTCTGAGCCATTGGCAGCCGGTATTACCACAAATTCGGCGTCTTTCCTAGGCTTTGTTTCCAGGTAAAAGAAACCAGATCTTACCAAACTGTTCCCACAGTAATGCTCTTGATTCTCACAACTTCTCCAGGCTGCCAACTGTCATGGATCGGCCACTTGCCTCTCTAAGCCTAACCCATGTCCATTACGATCCCAACGATCCTATCTCCTATGTATGCGCCTTCCTCGCTCTCGTTCCCCAAGGCCTTTGCGTTGTCTATGCAACTCTAATTTGGAGCACACGCGAAGCGGAAATCTTTCTCCTCTTCGCTGGGCAGATGCTTTGCGAGGCACTCAACTTTGCCTTAAAACGCATATTGAAAGAAGAGCGCCCGAAACTGATGCATGGAAAAGGATATGGCATGCCGTCTTCCCACGCGCAGTTTGTGAGCTTCTTTAGTGTGAGCCTGAGCCTGTTCTTACTCTTCAGACATGTACCGAAGAAATCGACCAAGAGCCATACACCGCTGAGTTTGGGTGCGAGGGCGGGGCTAAGTTTTTTGGGGATATTAGGTGCGGCGACAGTGGCATGGAGTCGGATATACTTGGAGTATCATACGGTGAAGCAAGTCGCTGTCGGATATTTGGCTGGAAGCACCATAGCTCTTGGCTGGTTCGTGATTACAGCTGCGGTAAGGCAGGCCGGCTTGCTAAACTGGGCTTTAGAGCAACCACTCCTCAGACTGTTCCGTATACGGGATCTAGTTGTGGAGGAAGATTTATGCCAGGCAGGATGGGAGAAGTGGGAAGTCAAGAAAACAGGCGAGAGGGTAGCAAGTGTAAAGAAGAAGAGATGACGTTTGTGCTGGTGCACGATAACAGAATTTTATGGTTTACCATATGACCTCGCTCTACTTTCTTCAAAATGCACATATCAATAATATTCAAGAGGTTAGCTGGTGGGTTATTTTGAGCCCACAGTTCTGTTGTCATGAATTGGCCATCAACTCTCTTTGAGTTTTTTTTTGTCTGAGGCTGGACTTTTCCGCGCGGCAGTAGTCTGCTCTGTACTACTTCCACTCAGGATTCACGCAGTATCTTCTTTATCTGATTTTATCCCGGTTATAGAAGGGTTTGGTTCACCCATTGTGCTTTTACTAGGCAAGGGTCAGCCCAGCTTTGTCAATTTTCATCATGTAATGGAAACCTCACCGAGGCCGTCAAACGTGATGATAGATGTCATATACATAACATTTATTGCACATCTTGTCGAAGCTCATGTAAACCACCCAAAATTGCCCAGGCTTGGCTGAAAGTTGATCCATGGATGTTTTATGTATGTTCCCTGTGCTGGGAAGTGCTCGGCTAGTGCCTAAAAGGGTGCTGCCGTATCCCAATTGTTGGGAACATGCAACTTTTCTTATACACGCAATTTGGAAATTTCAAAATCGTGTCCCGAGCCCTTGAGCTGCAGCTTCGCAAGGACGTCGGGAAATTACTAGGCATAACAATAACAAAGAAGTCCTCCAGGACAGCCTTGAAAGAGCACAATACATGCTCGTGAGCCATTTGGAGCAGCAACTGCTTTCATAGTATATGCGCCAAGCCTATCGTAATGCAGGAGATCCTTGAGTCCACCATGGACCTAGAGGAGGATATCTGTCTATCTCCCATGTTCTAGCCTGGATCTGTGTAACACTGGGAATCAAGGACCAAGTGGGAACTGATAGCAATGAGCTGCATATGCACACAAGGGTAGGGTAACAGTTAGCTGTAAGATCTCGTTCATCCTTCTCAGCACACCGACATTTATCAGGACCAGAATCGTCTTATGGGAAGCTACTGGTGTCCTCGAGTGTCCCTAACTGGACTAGATCCAAAGTCACGTGGATGATTATTGTTTTGCTGCGACTGCCAAGCCCAGCAAACCAGAACGACATGTCTTTTTATTCAAATGCTTTCATTTTCCAGTGGAAATATATATCCATCTCATTCCTCTCCACCAAACTGTTACGCATCATCAATTCTAGAGCTATCGCTACCATCCTTCACAGCGCTTTAACCTCTACTTTGCTGTCATTGTCGTAGTTATCCCCCCCACCATTATTGCACGCTCAAGGTCTTACTCATGTCATGTTAACGGCCTTCTGAATTTGGCTTACGGCCAAGCAAACCACCTGCAACCAGGGTCCATTGCCCTGGGACGCCAATCTGCATGTGCATCAATCAATCACAACATCCATACGGCTCGTGTATCTGGTTCTGGAACCCACCTTCTACAACCATGACCTCCCTTTAGGTTGTCATGCTCAGGCAGACTAATATATGTTGCAGCATACAAGCCTGTCAGGGTGGTGTTCGAGTTGGCCGAATATATTAATGATGTGCTCGGTACATGGCTAACGGGGATTTTTTGCTCGGCAGACGTTCTCACTCTGACAAAAGCATATTCTTTCCATCAAAAGGCTGTGTGACTGTCAGCAATCGTTGGGAATATGGCCATGCTACCTTCTATCTTTGTGCCTCGAGATTAGAGAAAGGCGCTGCTTGGAACACGTGAAGTAGCTCACGATAACTATAATCATTCTTCGGTAGTCTCTCGAATCTATTCTAGCAATGCGCCAACTGATTACTATGATTGGCTTAGTGGCCATGTCGCTGGCCCGAGTTGGTCATCTGTACTCTATCCCAAAACTCTGCAGCAACAGATCAAATATGAGAGACAAGTACATTTTGTGGCTCTACTACCTTGCAAGTGCACTATATCTCACATCATTTCTTGTCAATCTTTGTTATATGGTCTAAGCATCCCTTATCGTCTTGCATTCCCGGAATGTTGCTTCGTGTCTGCCTTTGTCTTTTTACTACTTCTTGCCCTACATTTTCCGCATATAGCTTGCCACAGTATTATTGCAACTTAACACGGAACCCTTGACATGCGTTCAAGGATATATATTATCACCGTTCCGTTGGAATTCTATGCACTGCAGCTCTCTTTTACTCCCGAGCCAAATACGAGAGTGGCTGCCTACATCGTTGCATCATAGGTGTATCCTAGGCCCTGTTATGCTAATTTCAGTGTTATCCTTTTGTGGCATAAATATTACTAGAGAAGATTCAAGTTGGAATCAGCTTCTAAGATAGAAGGCGTCCTGTGTGCTTATATTGCGTGGGTAGTGAACAAATTATCTCTACTTCAACATCTATCTACATATTCCGACAATTGTCACACCCGCAGCGACACTTAAATATTGCCTGCAATTCAAAGAAACGCCGGCCCTGTCTCATTTAGAGTCTGGAGATATTTAGTGCTGGATACTTCAAGTTTGTTAGCGAGTAAACATGTTTATCCTCGGTCTAGCGTTACTTAGCCTGTTTACTCCAGGATTCGCAAAATGTGAGTTCAGTCTTTTTTCAAACAGATCGGTATGAAGGTTAAACTCTTCTGGGAACATTTGAGACGACAACTCCTGGAGCCAAGTGCTGATAATCGAAAACTTAGTTGAAAAAGCATTCATCGTTGAGCTTGCTCCATCTTCTAGTCTCCCAGGACGCTCATTATCACCACACAGTGCATTTCATAAGCGAGCAGAATCTACTTTGGACTACATGGTACGGCATGAATTCAACAGCCCGGACACGTACCTCGGTTTATCAATTCAAGTTCGCAGTAAGCATTCTTCGTAATCTACAGGAAGGAAACCTATCAGATGTTGTTATCCGGTCATGAAACAATAACTAATATACATGAATATAGGTGATGCGACTAGTGAGGATATCCATGCGCAGCTGGAAGCAATTCCAGGCGTGTTAGCTGTATCTCCCGTGACTGAGGCCACAACTCCTATCACCTTTAATAATACTGCCGACCCTCTTCTTTCATATCCAGAACCAGCATCTTTAAGGAAGGTTTTTGGCAGTAGTCACCCCATAACATCAACCCTGGAAAGTAAGTTTCTAAACACCACCTACTGCTTCATGGAAACCTCGGAAGAGTTAGGCATTTAATGTCCATTGCTGCATACCTTTCTTTGAAGCCCATCTAACTTGAATTTTTCTGTAGTGGGGGGTGTAGATAAGCTTCACGCACTTGGTATCAAAGGAGAGGGTATTAAGATCGGAATTATTGGTGAGCCGAATTTCTCTTAATGAATAATCCTGGATTTAGGATCACTGTCTATTCCTTGTTTGTTTACTAATATGTCAACCATTCAGACACTGGTGTAGATTACAGGTATGTTTGACTTGCCCGGCTTTCTCTAGGAACCCGGTAACACAGAATCATGTCCGGATATTTACGTATTGTGGTTTCATCTGACCTGTATAATACCGAAAGCCAAAAAGCCCCGCGTTAATGACACTATTGCAGGCATCCATCCCTCGGAGGAGGTTTTGGACCTGGCTTCAAAATTGCTGGCGGATGGTCTTTTGTTACGGATAACGGGACAGTCCAAAGCAGCCCTGACCCTCTTGCAGCATGTCTTGGAGGTGGCCATGGTACACATGTAGCTGGTATGCTTTGACATAAACTTTTTCCATGGCAATATTAACGCTTCAAATAGGTATCATTGGTATGAATAGTGTGCCAGGCCAATTCGACATTGTAGGTGTCGCTCCGGAAGCAACACTGTACATCTACCGGGCTTTTAATTGTGATGCCAGAGCTGGGAGTGACGCAATTTTAGCAGCGATGCTAAAGGCTCAAGAACAAGGTGTTGACCTCGTGAGCCTGAGCCTCAGTGTGGGAGACCAGTCGGCATATGGTGGCATTGACCCTTTAGCAGCGGTCACAAAGAAATTGACGGATGCGGGCATCGCGGTAATCGCTGCAGCAGGCAATTCTGGAGTGCAAAGTAAATATGCGAATAGTCTGTATTCGGCAAAATGGCCAAGCACTGAGCCCAGTGCTATTTCAGTTGGCGCAAGTTAGTAATTTCTCATGTAATCTACTCTGAGATTCTCTCCACTCACAGCCGAATAGTTGCAAATAAGGATTTTCCACTAGTCTACTCAGCCGTAGACTCATTAGGGGCAACCATTAAATATGCCTCTGTCTTTCCGATAGACTTTCCAGATGGTGCCGATGTGTTTTGGCTCGAAGATGGGTGCAGCAGTAATGTCTGGGAGGAAGCTATGAAAGTTGTCCAGGATGTCAACAGCACCATCTTCATATTCCAGGTATTGGCTGGGTGCGAGACCCCTTACATTGGCAACTATAACGGCGCAAAGTATAAGCCAAAGTACATGATGGCTTACAATGCGGAGGTGGCTGATCTGTATGATCAGTGCTATAATGTACCAAAACAGGGTTATTTCAGTGGTTCACCGCAGTTCACAAATGTGGGGTTTGAAGACGGAGTAACCTTGGCGCAAAATTATGCAGCTGGAGGTGGATATCTCAGCTATAAGCTCAAGTTCCCTAGTAAGTGGTCATGTGTGTAGTCTCTAACCCATGCTCGGTTCTAATTCTTCTCAGGCAAAGACTTTATCAGTATACCTCAGCCGAGCGGTGGTTACATAGATTACTATTCCAGCTTTGGTCCAACGTATCACGACTACAGGCTGAAGCCTCAAATCTCAGCGCCGGGTGGGCATATCCTTTCAACATGGCCACTGGGACCACTCTCTGGTTGGGTTATTATCTCAGGTACATCTATGGCCACACCCTATGTTGCGGGAGCATATGCTCTTATCAAGACCCAATTTCCAGATGCTTCGATCCAGGAGATCAAAGAGCGGATACAAACTACTGCCAAATCTCTGCCATGGATCTATGATGCTACTGTCTTATCGACCACAGCCCAACAAGGGGCTGGCGCAATTGACGTCTACAGTGCAATCTTCTCAAAGAGTGTCGTTTCTCCTGGACAGATCACTATCACGGACGTTTCAAGAACGGAATATGGCACTGCCAATCTATCCATTACGAATAAATCTCCCAATGCTAAGGTTTATACCATTTCCCATCAGGGAGCAGCATACTCAGACTACTACCTCCAATACCGCGAAGTCTCACAATTGGCCAAGTATGGCGTGGCGAACCTGAGCGAGTCCCCAATAACTATCGCTTCCGGTTCCACAGAAACTATATTCGTATCTATGTCGCCTCCAGAAGATGTGACACCAGACTCATTTCCTGTTTTCAGCGGCTTTATTCAGATATCTTCCGAGAACGAAGAGTACAGCATACCATATATTGGACCACCATACTCCATATACAACACACCATACCTAACTATTCTAAACACCTCAACTATCATACCCCAAATGTACGGTTACGATGCCACCGGTAACGCTATCAGAAATGACGGGTTCCTCATTATCAATCCAAAATATGGCTTCGGGTCCGCGATCTCCAAGGCACAATGGTCATACGAAGCAAGATTAGATGTTTTACCCGCGAATACGTCGGTCCAAGCAAATCATTATGCACCAAATGGCACGGTGAGTGCTTGGGACGGATATCAGCCTAGTAAGGTGACGCCTACGAGTAGTATCTTTGGATATGAGAGTTTTGGAACTCTGGTTAGACAGAGGCAGTGGAGTACGGGCGGACTCAGCGCGTATGGAAAAGGAACAACAGCGGTGTTGGGCGATGATGGCATCAGCAGAGAGGTTGGACCAGGTGATTATAGATGGTTTGTTAGCGTGCTTAGAGTTGGGGGAACGAGTGGCATACAGTCGGATTATGATACTTGGCTTGGCCCTGTGTTTAGGTTTGTGAATGAATGAATGAAATTGAAACGCGGAGGTTGAGTGCGGAGCATGGTTAAGGTGTATTTTGATTATAACGTTTATTCTTACAGATAATTTACCCATAGATCTGAGGTATAGCTTTGCAAATGCTCTATGTTTGGCGTAAAAACGAGTTGGTTTGTCCAGACTTCATCCTGATTGTGATATTAACGGTCCAGAGAGATAATTGATATCACGAACATATGATATATAACATTTCCATATCCTTTATCCCCCCTTTCAAGCCAGTAGCGAGCCCAAAGCCTCTGGTCTTGGTGTGAGCCCTCACTCCGGCGGGACACTCTAACCTGGTCTTCCCATTCCTGCGGCTAGATTCATCACTTCGTCGAGTCATCTTTGTGGCTGCTTCTATCATCAAAAGAGCAATGATGCTGAGAGCAAAGGGAAAGTGAGACAAGAGGCGATCCGAATGAGTCTAACGAGGCAATCCGCCTGTTTCTACACAGAAAATCTCAATCGCCTTCGTCCAGGACCAGCATGATGCTGAAGCCATCCGCCTATTTGTGCGAGCATATCTGCGGCCCCTAAACGCATCTAGCTAAGAGTGTCCGACATGAGCTACTTGAGATACCTGATTTCAGACGACAGCTATTAAGTCCCTTAAATAAAAAGAGAAGAGACTCTTGAGAGAAGGCAAGGTGGTCTAGGAACAGAAGGAGGTACTGTGAGAGCATGTGAAAGCCAGCAGGGAGCAAATACAAGGTATTAATGACCGAGTATAGGTGTCAGAGAATCTAGTCTATTTTGTAGAAGGGACCGCGACTCGGCCTTACGAGGGAACAACAGTTGGTATATCATAGAATCTGCTATTAATGAAAAGGTGGAAAGTAGTTGGCTAGCGCTTTGCTTTAGGAGATGGTTGCGGGTGGGGCGAACTTCCGGGAGAAGGGTATTGTCATTGCCGTGCTGCGGTAAAGTATGGGGAGTTACTACACAAGTTCCCTTTTGTTATTGTACAAGATTACCTTGCTTCAAGTAAGGGAAATGTCACCATTAATTACAAAATTTAAGTAAATAAATTACTAAAATGAAACGTTGAGTTAAGGATAAGGAGTCTTATTACAAGGAGATATATTAAAAAGGCCAAGAATTGCTAAAATCAACTTTTAATATTAACTGAATATTAAGTTGCAAGTATTGATGCTATTTTTACAATACTTGTCCCCAATATTAAACTGTGTAAACCTTAGAGAGAATGAGTGTGATTCTAAGTGCGAATAAGTCACTGATATTGAACTATAGCCTGGTAAAAGTAACATGCAGACATTCCAGCCATTGGGACTTTACATCCTACAAATGGGAGCTATCCTTGTTACTACATTGATAGAAGTTAATATCAACCTAAGGCTGGACGCTCCTGCTGTCACCCTTTACTCATCAGATATGTTATACCCTTAATGCTTTTGAAAAGTTGCCGAAGGCATTCGCCATGCGGAATGGAAGTTCCAGACATATTATGGTACAATAGGTCCTTGATATGCCAGAGCTGGATACATCCTTAGTTCCCCAGGCGGAAGGTCAATAAATTATAGATAGCATAGATCCTATACAGTATTAGCTCTAGTACTGAAAGCTTTGTGCTGCTGCTACCTACATCGTCGAAAAATGGAATATATGCAGGATTCTCTGACATCCATGTGTCTTTATTATGCTTTCGAAAACACCACGAACATCAAATGTTACTATCGACTAAAGCTTTTTCTCCGCAAGGATACCAAAACTAAGATTTAAGATTAGTATAAAGAGCATGTAAAAGGCAAGGCTTGTAAAGAGAGCTTGCCCAAAGCCTATTTCTGAAACACAAATTTAAATAGTCGACTTACGTATCTGTAACACTGATGATCACGTACCATCATTACATTACTCCCTCATACTCTTCACTATCGTTATCCCAACTCTCTTTCGTTCTTGTTTCATAATACTCATCATCTAGCTCTTCTTCCTTCACTTTACACGGGTGGCAAATCCATCTCGTGTATTGATCGCAATCACAAAACTCGGACAAGTCGAGAGGTAAACTTCGTTCAACTTTGGTGTCGCAAGAAGTAAAATAGTAAATAATGTTGTGGCTTTGATAAGCCGAATCCAAATGTGGTCGGCGGCGAGAAAGGCAGGCTTTTGTGTCCCGAACGCGGGCATATATCGACATTCTTCACTAACATTTATCCCACATCTGAGACAAGGTGGGCCATTTGTGGCATCGCATTGAGATTCCAAACTCGAACCTCGATTCTTCATCATTCTACAACGAAAAGTTACTAATAAAATAGTTAAAATTAGGTAGTGGGAGAAATTATGGACGCAATTCCCCAACACTACTGGATCAGGCCACTCACGGGTGCGCCATTCGGCCCTCCCCCCAAATAAAGTCGTTGTCTGTTAAAGTATACACTCCAGTAAGCTTTTGGCAAGCCTGCAGTCCTCTCCCGGCACATAATGCGACGCGTTTCAAGCGTTCAAAAGTTACATCAAACGCGCGGATTTGGCTGTAGAGTGCTTTGCAAGTTAAAGCGAGGTGAAGAAGGTCGAGCGTACTGAGGCCTCTAGCAGTCCGTTCGAGAATTTCATGCTGTGATGCTAATAAGAAGAGCATCGATTCACTCATGTTTGCTTTGCTGATACTGTAGCGGCGAAAACGTGTGTACTGTTTGTTGATAGTGAAAAATAATCAGACTGTAGGAATCGCTAAATAGCCTTTGGGCTCGCATATATGTAGTAACTTTTAGTTGGCTGTACCAGAGGCGAAGATGTTCGGGAAGCGCAGCCTGTCAGTCTTACATCCTCATCTCTATACCTTCACAAATGATATCCACAAACAGTTACAGCCCGAAATTCAACTTGCTCTGTTAATTCATACTCAATACACTCTATTATTATTATTGCAATATTGCCTTGTCTCCTATTTAAACTCTCTATCAAGCTTGTGTGATCAAAATATGCATCGCCTAAAAGAGAAGTATGACGCCGGCAAATCGCTATTCAAGCGCCTCAGGAGCCAAGATGCTTCTATGCTAAGTATTTCTGCATCCAAACGAGCGCTCTATAATACAGAACTTCTCGAATTCATCATGACATATTTGCCAGAATGTGATCTTCTTGTCAACGCTCAACGTGTCAGTCGACTTTGGCACTTTCTAATCACCACCTCCCCAACTCTTCAGCAAATTATTTGTTTCCGGCCCTTGCCATCTTCGAAAAATGCCTACACTGGAAAGGTCAACCCTATATTTGCCTCGTGTTTCTCTCCATGTTTCAGAAACTTCGAGCGCGACGCTCCACGGAGCCCTATTGAACGCCACGGTTTCCGTAACCCTATATCGTCAAATCCTTCGCTGTGACAACTTTTTGCTGTAAAGACCGCAAAATTCCAGTATTCAAAGACTTTAGTTTAAGCTTTTATCCGGATTTACGTAAACAGAATCTGCTCACCGCCTGGTATTTATAGCCAAATACTAGCTGCTTGGCGGTTAAGCTGTAAATTAGTAAACTTCTCGTAAAGCTTTATATAATATTGCGAACTTTTGTATTTTGCTTCTAGTAGTGCTTAGCAGTATACCGAAGGATACAATAGTACCGCTGGTGACATGAAAAAAAGCCGTGGTATTACCGTAAAATACTAAAAAATGGTACAAGGTTTCTGGTCTGGCATATACATCTATCTTAAGAATTCGCAACTACAGTCGCAATAGAGAATTGCAGCGGCACGGCCGGAGTGGGAACTCGCGATGAAAGCTACTTTAGGAAGCCTTTTTGCATGTTTACCTGATCTGACTGTTATTCATCCGGATCGGTCCTGTAAGTGGAAGAATTGTGGGGTCTAATCTTATGTTAAAACTCTATTTTCTTCCTTAAATGGCAAGCGAGAGTTCCCCTATTAGGGGCTGGCTTGGCACTGGGAAATCTCCGGTTACCTACCTTGAGGCATTTCTTAAAGCATTCAAAAAAAGTAAATTGAATTTCAGATGATAGCGCATGTAACATGCAAATCATCCTTGCTTAAATAAAATACCTAGTAAACGTTAATATAAACCGATAAACCTTCTCCGAGGAATAATCCTTACAAATGCTACTAAGCAAATGCATTATTTGTAACTTGCTCTGCTTAAGAAGTAATTTATTGCATGTCAAACTCTTGCCCTCAAATAGAAGAAGTCGTAGTAGCGTAGCACTCGCATACAAAACCCAAACTAGCAATCACTTCAACATCGCTTTACCGCTTTCTTTAACCCGAATTTATATATGCTGTCGAGTTCTTAATCTTCAACTCTATATAAACTACAAATCCTCAACTTTCCCCCCAACCGTTCTTTATTATTCTTTAGCAAACATCCTCTCTATACACCTAAAATAACCAGCCTTTAAACGTTAGCATTTACCTACAGCAACGATGAAGCCAACCAGCATCCTCTCAGTTCTCCCCTTACTTGCCTCCCTCGCCCTTTCCGCGCCCGTCGTCGAGCTATCCAACAAAGAGGTGGGAATCGACACCATCCCAGCATCCCCCAAGGAGCCCGCCGCGTTCCTGTCACCCGGCGCACAACTAAAGGGGCAAAATGCAGAGAAGCGAGCTCAACTCGCTAAGCGTGCTGTCGTCGTCGACGTTTACGCAGGTAGGTCTTTATTATTTTGCGCCCCGTCGCCCTCGCTCGCTCGCTAGCTCCCTAAATCTAAGCTCCTTGGCCACAGTTTTACAAACCGCTAATGCTCGGGTCCTCTAGATAGCAACTTTAATGGCCGCCACGAGGCTTTGACTAGCGATCTGAACCGCTGCTGTGGGTTTCCTATCTCATCCCTCCTCCCGGCCTCGCTGCTACTAGCAAAATATTCGAGGCGAAACGTGAACTGACCAAATTTGGCTAACAGACAATCTTGGCAACGGCTGGAACGACGTTATATCTTCTTACCGTGTTCCCGGTGGTATTAGGGGCTGCACCTTCTATGTGTAATCTCACCCCCCCCCACCCCCCCCTTCTCTTTAGTTCTTTTGGTGGGAGTACAAAAGGGCTAATTTGGCTACAGCGACGGTGGATGTGGAGGCTTCGGTTTAAAATATCTCTCCGGAGACGCTGGGAATGTACTCTCTTCGTTAAATGATAGGATTTCTAGCTACAGGTGCGACTAGATGGCTCAAAGATGAAGATGAAAAAAGACAAAAGAAGAGATAAGAAGAGAAAATAGAGGGATAGGGGTATGGCGAAGCGTTATTGCTAATCTTGATGAGACATCAGAGACGACTTTCAACAAGGCGGCTCTCTGATGGGCAGCATCTGAAGGATGAAAAGGTCCCGGGCTTACTTGATTTTTTTTTAGGAGGCCTGTTAATTCTTTTTTATTTTTACTTAATTTTTTTTATTAAAAAAAACATATATCGAAAGGTTCTTATCTCATTCTATCTAAGTCTTTGCGATGCTTGCTACGGTTTATCAGCTGTTGAACAATGTTTGCAGATTTGTAATACGCGCTGCAAGACGAACTCTAAACCTCCTCCTAAGTATTAGCACCGGTGTTAAACGTTTCACTTGGCATTAGATATATCACTGAATAATATTCTAATAGATTTGTCATCTCCCGTACCTGAAGAACACCTGACTTGCTACAGCCGAGCTCCCAGAGCTCCTCACGTATATAGAGTCCGCCCTCCCCGGGCTCCTCTCTCTTCTTTAGCTTTAGATTCTCTCATATTATACCACCGTTTCTCACTGTATCTGTAGGTGCACCGCGCGTGCCGTGACACTTGACTTTTAGCTTTTCGTTACGAATTAATGCATTATTTCTTTCTGTACAAGTCGAAAAATTTAAACCGGGATTATAATGTGCTTAAGCTGTAAGTGAATTTAATACTTGTAGTGTAAAAACAAGCAAGCAATAATAGCCTTTTCCATTTCAAAATCACTTCATTACTTTTAAAACAAAGCTAAAACTATAAAAGCGGATTGTAGACCTTACTTGGCAAAAGTATTAGTCTTTATCTTTTCTGTCACAAATCCAATTCGTGGGCCTGGTAAAGCGGCTAATAAATAGGGCTTATTACAAAAATACTAAACTAAATAAGAAAAGTTGAGGATTAAAAGAATCTAAGTAAGTAGATCGCTTCTGAATCACGTGGTTGGGTGAGCAACTATGTGGCACGTGACAGGAGGCGATTTTGGCCACTATATGCTTTCCAAGCATAAATATGGATGTTTCAAGGCTTAACAAATTCCACTAATACCCGTGGCAAGGCAATCCGCAATAACGCGGTATTGTGTTCCAGTTCCTGTGGTTTCTTGCTATTTTGCAACTGGTTTCTGTGTTATTTAAGCGATGCTAAACTTGCTTCAGAATTTGGGTTGGTTTCTTAAAAAAAATTGTTGAGAGAATTTACAACATTTATCAACTGCTTCGGGGCTACAAACTCTGATTTTGCCTAGGAGCATTATTCCAATAACCTTTTAGGATGCTGATAAAATGGCTACATAATATGGTTCCGCGGCCCGACAACCTCACTTAGAAACTGCCGAGATCGAAGGACAGATTAAATTTGGTCATAATATTTCACGAAGGATATTTCTTTTTTCTCGAGGATTACTATAGGTGCGCATGTATCATTTTTAACACAGTAATACTTTTCTTTTCTTGAGAAGGAGTACCATAGGTGCGCGTATATCATTTCTGGTGCGGTAATACTTCCTTTTTCCTTGAGAAGGATTACTATAGGTGCGCGTATGTCGTTTCTAGCACATTAATACTCTTTGCGATATAAGGGATTTAGACTAATGTATAATGGCTACTAAGTTTTTGAGATGAAACCTGATAAACTCTTAATTCTTGTTGTATATAAGTATTTCGTTTTGCTGTGTTTGTGTGGTGTTAGATAACTTGATAAATCAATAACCAAAAAGAAAGATGGTTTCTCTCCAGTTTTTGTCTCTTGCCGCCTTTTCTGTGCTTCATATTTTAGCACAAACAACACAACCTCCCAACTGCATTCCGTTGGCTAGTAGCATTCCACCAACCACCATCTCTAAGCTCCCAGACCCCTTCACCTTTACTAATGGATCCAGGGTCACTACAAAGGAAGCATGGGCCTGTCGCCGTGAAGAAATCAAAGCGCTCCTTCAGCGTTATGAGCTAGGCCCGAAGCCTTCCAGACCTGCAAATTTAACTGCGACGTCCGCATCGAACAAAATAACTATCGCATGCTCAGAGGGAGGGAAATCCATCTCGTTCTCCGTCTCGGTCCAGCTACCGTCTGGGTCGAGCAAAGGTCCATTTCCCGCCATTATCGCTCTAGGTGGCGCTTCAATTCCAGTACCTCAAGGCGTTGCGATTATAACATTTAACAATGAAGAGATCGCAGCTACATATCCCCGTGCCAACGGGCTATTCTACACGCTTTATGGAACCTCGCACCAAGCTGGTGGTTTGATAGCTTGGGCATGGGGCGTGAGTCGGGTCATTGATGCGCTTGAGATTCTCCCCTCTAGTACGACGAATATTGATGTATCAAGAATTGGAGTCACAGGCTGTTCGCGGAATGGAAAAGGCGCTATCATTGCAGGAGCTTTTGATGATAGAATAAAGTTGACAATCCCGCAGGAAGCTGGATCGGGTGGGGCAGGATGCTGGCGAATTGTCTCCGAGATGAAAAAGAATGGGACTAACGTCGAGGATGCCGCTCAGATTGTAACGGGCGACGGCTGGTTCGCTACCGTGTTCGAGCAGTACGTCAATAAAATCGAAACACTTCCGCATGACCACCATATGCTTATTGGTCTGATTGTGGGAAGCGGGAGAGGCTTGCTAGTAATTGAGAACTCGGGTATTGATTATCTGGGGCCTATCAGTACCTATGGGTGTTCGATAGCCGGACGGAGAATTTTTGAGGCTGTTGGCATGCAGGATAGCTTTGGATTCTCTCAGGTTGCTCACGGTGCAAGTCATTGTCAGCTGCCGGCTTCCCAGCAACCAGAGGTGGCAGCTTTCATGAACAGATTTTTATTGGCCCAAGCAAATACCAACACAAATGTGTTTAAGACTGATGGTAAGTTCAACTTCGATTTGGCCCGGTGGGTGGATTGGTCCATTCCGGGGCTCACATGAAGAGGGGGATCTATTGGAGAGATTCAATGTACATCGTGAGTCAGTTCCCATTGAGATTTTTTAAGACGAAGCTTAACGCAGCATAGAGCCCGCAGCCGCTATAGAAATGAGATGGAAAGGTGTACAATTTTGAATATGAGGATAGTTGGAGCTGAACTGTCGAACTAAGAAGCCTATACAGAATCAATCCCATATTTTTAATTCAACTCGAGTCCTTTCTCTCCCAGGATTGATATAACACTAATGAGAACACCCGCTATCAAACTATGAATACTTATCGAATAAGCTCCGTGGATTCAACACGGTGACCGCCTTGAGATATTATCGTCAATGTGCCTTTAATAACAGAGGAAGATCCCACAAAACATGGAATTATACTTCTAACCGAACCTCACGCAACTGCCTTAGTGTACATGAACTCTGTAGCATGTGACGAAGAAGCTTATAATAGTCCCAACCCAGTTCAGCTGCGGCCAACGCTGTCAGACTTGCCTGATCTTCCCTCCCCGGACGACCCGGGCCGGTCATATTCTGCTGGGATATCAACAGCGAATTACTCAAATGCCAGTTAACAACTCACCGGCTTCATATTAACATCAAACAATGCAAAATTTCCACCTGGCTCAAAGCGTCGAATGTCGATTCGGATAGGAGCTGTGACCTGCAGGAATTTTGCCACGGCTGCACATTGGCGAGCAGCTTCACTGTATGATAAGTCGTCTTCATACTCCTTTTGTGAAACTACCTTGGAGTTTGCTGTCACTGCAACAATACCGTTATAGGGTGCGATACCATCCTTGTGGTTAAATCGGGTAACTATTGGCATAGACCAGTATTCGTGTCTCTCCTTGGACGGTGGCATGACCGAGATAGTAGCTTCTTCGCCTGAAAGATACTCTTCCATCATGATTAAAGGCGAGTCCTTGAAGAGACCTTTAACATGTTTGAGTAGTTGCTGTTGTGTATGGCATACTTTCACGCCGTAACTTCCGCGGCCACGGATTGGTTTGGCGACGATGGGGTACGAGAGATTCATGCGCGATAACTCAGTCTCAACATTTGGAGATTCATAGATTGACCATGCGTGAGGCATGGTAAAAATGCCTTTAGATCGCAGGAGATTATTGACAAACCATTTATCATCATATTGCTCGACTAGAAGGGGGGGCTGGCCAATTACTCGGACGCTCTCTTGGTATGTAGAAACACGTGATGACTTCTGAATCGGATGTGATGCAAACAAAATGGTATTGGCCCAGAGATGGGTGGCTCCTGTCTTAAGAGCGGACAGAATGCCTTCCTCGGTATCTGGAAAGGACCACCCAGAAGCCTCATGTGGATCTGGAGAACGCTGTGGAGTAAGGACCTCGATATCTGACCCCGACTGTAAAGCATATGCAATATCTGCGCCAGAATCCTGGTAGCCTACAATTTTTGTTAGTTACCAAGAACTGAGCTGTTATGATAATCAATATACCTCCAGGTTTTTTCGGCTTGCTCACGCCATTGATGATTGGCGGTTCCATGGCTTGATATAACACCGCCACACGAACCGGCTCTCTAAATTTGGAGACCGTGTATAGTAATCTAACTTTCCTGAAGACGGTGCCGGATTGGGGCAACACCAAGCTACATATACGGGTTGAATGTACATACCCAGTATAAGCATTCCTAGCTGCTGCGCTGAATGTTGATGTAAGACATTGACGGCGCATTGCAGTGTTGACTGCGGTACAGAGTATTTGATTTCGTGGTGTTGGAATTTGTTCTAAAGCGCAGGTCAGAGTACGGACAAGATATATGGGAAAAGGCAGTTCGTTACTTACATTACGGGGAGGCCTGTTCGAATCCTTGTCGGGCATGGACGGCAACAGAAATGGTATCTCGGTTATGGGGTACAACTGAAACGGCACACTTTAGCGCCAACACGCCAAAAATCATGGGATGCCCCTTTTATTTCGCTGCTGCGGAACTTAGTGAAAATTTGGGGTTGCGATTTTGTGCAACTTTATAACATAATATTTATATTAAATAATAACCCAAAAAATTCGAACTTAATTTATTTAAATCTAACAAATTTAATTGAAACAAATTGCTTTAATATATATGTATACATGTTTTGTAGCAAGATTTGTTTTAAAAAGAAATTATTTATTCTAAACAAAATCGGGCTTAGCGTATTTCGCTTAGTACAACAGCAAACCAAAATTCTGAAAATAGAAAAGGGTTTTCGCGTTGCAGGAATCAGCAACCATCGTGTTCAAAGTGTGTAAATGCAGATGCGCCACGTATCAGACCTGAAGAAACCGAGAGTGAAGCCTCAAAACAGTCCGTCAGACGATGCTTTTACACGTGACTTCAAGCAGAGCCTGCCCCTTGAGCTTTGCCTATCTAAGAATCTTCAACTGCCACGTGCTTGAAGCAATTAAGCACTCCTCACGATATCTAGACTATGCTTCAAGTAAATCACTATTAATCATGCATTAAAGATGTAGTAGATATGTTCGCCAACTTTAACCAACGAACACAATGACTCGAGGATGTCCTGTGCAGGATATCTCCAGACACATCATCATAAGTGAATCCAAATGTCCACGCTTGGTTTGCAAGACGTTTGGGCAAGACAGGGACAGCCAATTGCTACAGACCAACTATTTCGTACCTTCACTGCTGCACCACTAGGGCAAGGTACGTAGTCGCCGAATGTCTAGCGTGGACTTCTTGCCTGCTGCATCGCTTGTAGTCGAATCGCCTACAGCTTCAGTTTCTAACCATATTGTACCGGGCCAACCATTAACTTACGATGTTGGCCTAATCTCGTTGGCGAATTCTGCCGAGCCAAAGTACGCCGGTCTTTCCACTAGTATCACAGTTGCGTAGCTGATCTTCCCAACCGTTCCCCAGTCTCAAGACCCCCTTAGCGCTACCGAAGTGCTAAGGGGGTTACGTATGCCCCGAATAACTCGCTTCAAACCTCCATCGAGCTTGCTGAACTCCCTCACGCGGACGAGATGCGTTATTCTGCATTTGCATAATTTGAAGCCTGGCATCCCCTTTACCCATTTCTCGATAAAAATCTGTTCCAGGAAATGGTTAGGAGAGTCCAAATAAAAGCAAAACACCATCTCAATGCCTATCTCAGCCCATGGATCTTGCTCAGTTGTTTCTGGTCATCCCCCCATGGGAGCAAAAGTCTTAGAATTGAGACTCTCTACTAGTTTCACATCAGATTGATAATAATTAAATTAGTACGATTCATGGTTGTGGGAATGGCGCATATTGGCTCCGTGGCGGTCAAATGATGGCATTTGAGAAATATGTTGACTTTTTAATAGTATTTTCAGTCATTTGCCGTAATATATATTTTAAACTTAGTAAAAAAACTGTATATATATGCAAACATATGCTTTGGTTTTAGGTCGTTACTGATCTCGGAGATTCGTTTTATTTGATCGCCATCATCCACGACGTCAGTCACGAATTGCTTATGACCACCCTCGAAGCTCTCTTGGATTAAGAAGAGTCCAGAACTCGAATGCGCAAGCGACCGGTGGTACATCGCCCTCGCGATGGTTTCTCAACACACCTGGAGAGGTGGTTCCACATCCTCTTCAGTGCAATGTTGTTGTTTACTTATATCCACTGCGGCGTATATCATATCAACAATTAATGGTGCCCAGGAGAAAGGTGCAGCAATTTGTCCTATACCCCAGACATTTTGACCTATTTGATCCTTCCATAGGAGGTTCATTCCATCTCTTTTGCTAAGCAGATCTCTGAACGATTTGAATGCTTCGTAAATTAGGAAAATAGACAGTCCCATCATAAGGGTGACCAGGACTCGGCGCCATCTTTGTGACATTTCTTGATCCCGTCTACCTAGTAGACGGAATAGAAACCAAAAGCTTAAAATCAAGATCGTTGAAGTCATGACCGACGTAACCTCAGCTACGAAAATCCACATGTCAGCTCCGTGCACTGGCCTTATGGCGGCTGCTTTCCATAACAGGTTGTGGCTGTCAGCAAAATCTGCACATTGCTGGAGAAGGTTTTCGGTCTTTGCGGCCCAGAACGGGCTAAGTACCGCGAGTAGTCCGAATACAGAGGTCGTAAAAAGACTAACATAGAAGAACGCTTCTCGTTTGTTAAATGCAGCTCCTTTATGCAATATGTCTCCATTAAAGGCAGAATTCCTATTCCCGATGCGTAGGTCAGGAAAAAAAGAAATAGTTGTGAGGATAAGACTCAAATAGCTCACAGGGATAGAGCTTAATATTGACCAGCTCTCGTACACCCCAATGCGATCCTGCCGCTGAGTTTGACGAATGAAGCCGGCCAAGCAGAGGGCGAAGGTAACGATCACTTGTGTCCAGAGGCACGTTCCATGGTGCTTGGAGACCCAGAGCAAATAGTGTCGAGGAACGTAGCTATTCCGGAATGCCGGAATGGCGATCCCATCAAGGAATCCGACAATCCAAAATAATACGGTAATGGTCAGTTGCATTCCAAAAGAAATGATCACCTTGTCGGCCACTCGCATGTCAGCCAGCATCTTATACTAGTCCGACGTCACGTACTCCTATACCTGTCAAATCAGGACTTCCACTCTTATATACATCTGCACACAGGCACTCCGTGATATGTGTTGCGAGCTCATTCGCAGGAAGATCATCAATACGGAATATATCAGAAGATAACCTGGATGTACAATTCATGTTGAACAAATTGGCCGTGACTTAAACGCACGATAACGGCTTATAAAGTAATGAAATCTATGATTCGTGCGAGATCCAAAATAATAGAAGCAAGGTATGCTTCGTGAACAAGTCTTTACACTCAAATACTTTGAGGGATGTGACTCTCTTATAGCAAGGCTCCAGGATACACTGCCACAAGTGGCTTGCAGAAAGAATTGATGCCGTAAGCCACCATGGTTTATTTTTCTTCAGGATGAAAAGCAAATTTAGTCCGTTGACAAGCTGGTGTTTCAGCGCCACGGAACTCATAAGCGAAGCGGGATTTGAGGGCTTCTGGGGAAGTTCAGCGGAGTGATGGTCATTGTGCTTGATGATTCTGCAAATGCTCTTTCCCGCATGCCAGGACCACAAATCCAACTTCAATGATTGAGTGTATCTATCAAAGTAAATAAGACGCAATCAACAGCTTTAAACTAGAAGCTGCGAAACTTGCAAACCCCCTGTCCAATTGGCCTGGAAGATATTTTCTAATGGTCAAGCAGTACATATGACGATTTCAATTTAGAAGTCCTTCCAATGTGCAACGTCGCCAATTTTGAGGAAGACCATATTCAGAAGCATTGGTAGATGTAGGAAGTAGGGGTTTACGGATCCACATACGACCCCCCGGGTCACGTGGTCCGCACAACCCCCATTTTGTAGAATCTAGAGTAGAACCTAATACAACAACAATTACCATATCCATCAAGAGCAAGAGCGTGGCCTACAAAGTAGAGCTGCGCCTTTTGCCCCGTGGAAGGTAAGATACTTGAACCAACAGTAGAGAACCTAAAGGATAATCCAGACTCCGGCTTCCATCCAATCAACTTTGATGAAGGAGCTCAACGTATGGCTGAGTCTAGCCCACTAGACTTTAAATAATTGCTACTTGGCGACAATCCCATCTTTTGATAGTTTGTGTGGCTGTTACACCAATAGATTCAAATAGCACAATGCGGCGGAACTTTGACAAGTCGTTTTCTGATAAAACCAATACAAACCCGAGTACTATAGGCCCAGGGCCATTTTCCACAGGCCTCATTCGCCGCAACTTCTATGATGCAACTACTCAAAGGGCTTGTGCGACCCGACATATACAAAAATTATGATTGGCGTTGCTCTGCTGGCAGCAGTGTCAATTCATATTTCTAGGGGCACAGCTAGGTATCTCTCGGCAGCCCAATTTGTGAACGGTAGAACGCATAACATACAGACTTGATCGGCAGCAGTTTCCCTTGATGCCGGAATTTAAGCTAGATATTCGTAAGAAATGCAATCGCCACCGTGGGCTATGCACGATCAAGCTCCATACATATCAGTTATGGCTTCATATGTAGCAATTGTGAATGCAACTTATGGATTTTGTGGCTTAGAAATCCAGATTTGGATTGTAGGACGTTTTTCACACAACCCCAGTTCTGGCAAAGCTAGGAAAAGATTCCATTTATGCAAGGGCTGTCACTGCAACACAAGCGCCAGGAATCGCTTTCCGCTTGACATAAAGCCACAAGTGATGTGTTTTTGGCGTAAGTGGAGGGAAATCAAATCCGACTGCCGACTTTCTAATTAGTATAGATTAGAAGGGCCTTAAGCTCCCATTTGATGCGTTTTGTTCTTTAAAAGTGCTACTTGTGGCCTTGTATGTGGCATATTTAAACAGAAAGCAGCTTTTGGTATGTGTAGTCTAAAACCAGGCTGGTTCTAAGAATTCGACTGGCAAGTCTGAAAACATCTTATTCTGTTGCGGTGGTGGTACGGTCAAAATACAGACAGCTGCGATATTGGCTTCATTTCAACTACTCTTCGATTCAGTCTCCATTTCACATTTGGCTGACTTACTATTTCTCTTTGAGCTAGCACTGGTCGGACTCACGCCAATTCCGACTTCTAAAGTGAGTGCTAGAAATGGATTGTCCAATACCTGAACTGGCTAATGTTGACGCAAGTCGGCGAAGTGATTTCTGTCAGCAACATCTGGGACCGATAGCAGCGATGTGGCCATGGCTGGGTAATCAATCTTGGAGCTCTTCTGGTAACACAACCTACTACGCACCTCTTAAAATGGACATCAGCGAGAAGCTGAGCTCCGGGAAACCCACCTAAAAATGCAGGGTTCGAAATTGGCGCAAGCTCTCATGGCACTAGCGTACCGGTGTGGGTATCATACTCTGGTAGCACTTTCGACATGCTGATGAGGATCAGGATCAGCTATCTAGATTGGTAGCAATTGCACCTTGGCATGACTCTTGAGGAATCAATGAAAGTCAGCTAACTTTTGCAACCATCAGTCCTCTCTTCTTTCTAATTCTATTCCGCTTTCCTGCCATTCACGTATGCAAGATGTCAGACACAGCTACGATCGTTTGGAACTCTAGCAATGGTCTTTAGGTGACAAATGTACCTTACACAATTACTACTGGAAACGAAATAAATACTCAATTGATGCACAGGTAGCGGATATATTCTCAAGACTCTAACACTCTCACGGTGGTTTTCTCGAGGCTTGCCATGTACGCACCTGAATTCCAAGCTGGAAGCACCAAGATCACGGATCAAGCCTTCACAGTGAAACTTGTGCCAAAATATGACATTGACGCTCCTGAAATCAACGGCAATTATGTGAGCGCCAAATTCCTTTGCAATGGGCAGAAGGCGAATATACACTGATGGAATTTCAGATCGATCAAATTCCACCAGGCGCAGTGGTGTTTCAGATTACGGCCTCCACCACATGCTGTTCATGGTGGCTTAATGTCCCTGCGAGAAGAAAAAGGCTTGGCGCTGCAGGCGTGGTCATTGATGCAGATTACGAGATCTACAAGAACACCAAGATCCTGGTTTCCCAGTAATTTCCATTACCTTAACCTCGTAGAGAGGGTAGCATTGATAATCTTCAAATTCCGGGCATTCGCTAAAGCCGTAGGCACAACTGCGGGCGGCGAGGTCTGCCGGCCGTCACAAATCAATGTCCCCATACAAGTGAATTCAGAAATCCAACAAGCAGTAACACCAATCAACTCGGATAATTTTGTCACTGCGGATCTTGATGGCGTGGTGTATTGTCCGAGAGAGCTCGTCCAGAGGGTGCTCGAGGTTATTCCCACCATTTCTGCTGCAGATCGGAAATGTATGGAGGCTTTCAAGGCTGGGATGTCCGTAGAAGATGCTTTTACGAGATTTAGAGGTTGATCAGTATATTTGAGCCTCCTTCATGATGAAGAGATGTCTCTCTTTGTCTTAGCCATGGAATTATATAAGCCTTAGTAATAGGCCCTCAAAATGTGCAATTCAGGTTGCATACCATCGGATGTTATTTTAGAAGTGGCTTTGGCTAGATGATAGTGCGCTATAAAACGGACAAATGAACAGCCATTTGCTAATACCAGGTTGGAAGCCAAGGTGATGAACTTGAGGGTGATCCTAAAGGCGAGAAGATAAAATGGGTTGCGTAATATGAGCGATCCTGTCAATCATAGCGTGAGTCACATGTTGGCCAGCCTCCTTCTGCTTTTTGAGGACGCTTGAGACGTATTGTTGCTCACCTTGACAATGCTCTATATAAGTGTCCAGAGCTGTAGTCTTAGAGTATTAACTCTTCCACCACCAATTTATCAGAATGATTGGTGGCAAAATCGACTTTATGTAAAAGGGAGGGTTTGTACAACAGCAACAGCAACGCCGGGGGCGTTTGTGTATCAGTCGCTAAAATCCGATGTCACTATCGGCATGCGGCATCGGTAGACGGGGGGGGGGGGGTTCTTCTCGGTTGCGTGGTCCTCTCTGGGCATATATGTTCCTATCCCTGCTACTCGATTGGTTCGAGATTAAAATGGAAGTGAATTTAAGGTTGCCAGAAATTTCAAGATCGGCGATCAGCTTATCCTAAACGGAGGCGGCTTTGTGTTCTTAATTATGATTAGCTCTCCCTTTATTAGTAATTCGGATTTCCTGCCCCGTTCTGCTCAGTCCAGGCGCCACCCGGTCACCTTGCATCATTCATATTTATGCTAGGAAATTGAACATTTTTATTATACCGAGGAGGAAACAGCTGTACAGATAGCCCAGACAAAGCAAAACTGTGTGGAGAACATCAAAGCCCAACCGCTGGAGGACAAAATCGCGATTGTATTACTAACAGATGCGATTTGACTTTGGTACGCTCCACATTTTCGTTGTCGTGGAGGAAGCCACAGACCGGGTCAGAGGGATTGGGGATCTCGGATATGCAGGGACGTGCTGGGGGCTAACTCTGAGGTGGTAAGCGGTTCGAATCCCTGGCTGGAATCTTCTGTATTGATGCCTGAGAAGCCTCTGCGCAGGACGGGAGAAGGGGCTCGTTGTAGCTGAAATCCTTGCCTAGGGGTGGATTGCCCCCCCGAACAATCCTAGATAGAGACATCTCAATCGGATTCAAGAGTATGTTGAGGGTTGCGCTTTCCGTTGAAAGTCGTAAAGTTCGTACAAACCCCAATAGTTCGCTCGTTTACGTCTGTGCACGCTTGATGCTTGGCAATGTACTTTGGAAGAGTGCTGTAGCGTTTTATATAGCTATTTAGAGGAGGGTTTTTTGGGGGGGTTAGAAACGTTGCGATACATTTATTACTCAATTCTTAGTAAGGCCAATTATGAGTGTCCGTAGCTCTATACTCTCTGCCTTGTCTGAGGCTAGGACAAGAAACTTTCTGGGGACGGGGGCACGGACGTAAAGGATGAATATTAGGGCCGTCTGTACAAGGCAGTGCCTCAGCCGTCGTTGAAGCAGCCACAATTCGGACACATCATCAGATCGGATGCAATACTACAGTGGAAATCATTTTAATCAGTTCTGTGAGACGGCGGGCAGCTCATTGGTTATGCACGGACGATCAGTCAATCTTATCTCAAGCCTCCTCCTGGGCGTCAAATTAATATACCCATCTCTCTATAATAACCATGCGAAGATTCCAGACTTCTATAGGGCTTTATAGTTGTAAGAACCAGATCTGTGCTTTAAAGATCCATAGAATGATCGAATCTAAAATAGATAACTGTGGAACCGTTGAGATTTGGTGTTGTTTAACGAGGCACATGGCAGCAGTTTTGAGGACACAGACAAACACAGCCCGTTAGCACCGGATTGGTCCGGGCTAGCCAGGAACTAGAGAGCTTGGATAAAGCGTTTGCAGGCTTACAAGGATTTGGGAAGGGTGTGGGTCACTTGGTGCACGACAACGAGTCTTATTCGACAGCCATCACTTTTCATGCACAAGGGCTGATGTGGATTACTGATGTTGGGCAAGTATGGATGACAGCCGTAGAAGCATTAAAATACATTTTGCGTTTCCAACATGCTACCACGACTAGAGAACCAACCTCCGGGACTCTCTCGCACTTTTTGCACGCGACTTTAATATCTGGTCTCCGGTTCCGCGGAAGGATCATTGAAACACTATGTCGAATCATACTTTGCTGTGGCAAGCGTGGGAGGGACGTATCGTTCCTAGGGCCTTTTCCATTGGATATGTTGTGCTATCATACGTAGTCAGCTATGTTGGGGCATGGACAACATTAGAACTCATAAACCGCAGGACCTCGGGGAGAGGTTTGTATAATTGGTAAGTTCAATCGACTAGCCCAGCTGTCAGCTCAAGCCAACGAGATTCTATAGGTATCTTCTCGTTGGCTCATCCGTTTCTATGGGAGGCATTGCCATTTGGTGTATGCACTTCATTAGCAACCGTGCGATTGTTCTTGGGGATGCCGAATTCGCGATACAGATCGCATACAGCCCCGGATATACAGCATTATCCTTCTTCGTTCCGATTACGGTACTCTTTGTTGCTTTCATAGCATTCGGATCCCACGACCGAGTCAGCATCATTCGTGTATCCATAGGAGGGACGCTGGCTGGACTCGCCATTTGTGGGATGCACTATCTTGGCCAAACTGGTATCTCGAACTATACCTGTGTTTACAACGTTGGAAATGTCGTGGGATCCGTGGTTATCGCTGTCGTCGCTAGTATCGTGGCGCTATCTTTGTTTTTTGTTCTTCGTGCGGCTTGGACAAATTCTTCGTGGAAAAGGGCTCTTTGCGCTATCATTCTCGCTGGCGCCGTGTTTGGAATGCATTGGACGGCATCTATGGGCACACAATATCGTCTTAAGAAAGGCGATGCTTCCTTATCCCACAGCATTTCACGAGATTTGACCGTTATCGTCGTCATTGTTTTAGTATATTCACTTTCTGACCCTATCGATCTTATACTGACATGAAATAGTCTATTGTCGCTTGCTTTGTCCTGCTCATCTTTGCAATACTTGCTCAGAGGAGAAGGTCACGTTCTGCCAACAGGGCTCAGCATGTTGTCCTGGCTTCTGCTATCTTTGACGAGCATGAAAGGCTTTTGGTAACACCTGAAGGTCTTCTGCCAAACCAGAGAGTTACAACCTCATATGCCGAACGGGTATATCAACCGCGCGATTCTATTTTACCGCGTATGTGCTAACCAATAGATAGTCTCTTGCTGAAGAATTTGGGACTTCTCATCCGGTTTTCCAATGGATTTTCCGAACTACGCGCAATTGGAGCAGTATCTCTAGCCTTCTGCCTGGTATGCGTAATCATCTGCATCGTGCCTCGATACGCAGAGAACCCCGCCCGGTGTTTAAATCTGACACCAAACTTGGCAATGATGAAGGGGAGCCTACTAATGACTATTCGATCATCTTCCGTGAACTTTTCTGCATCGCCGCAGCCGATTTAGCAGAGCAACTGAATGAGCCTTTGGAAAATATAGGTATTCTCTTCGATGAGATACTTGCGACTGGCCAGGAGACTTTGTCAAAGCCTAAAGCTCAATGGAACTCACTTGAAAGCACTGAAAACCTAGAGAGCAATGGCACGGCCATCCTTGGTAGAGGCCAACTCCTTTTTCTTGTTCGCCGTGCAAATAGAAGAGAAGCAGAGCGCTTCGCAGCCTCCGGCTACCGCTTCGCGGAAATTCCAAATGTTGCCCATATCATAGCCCGAAGTATGCAAATCAAGTGCAGCGATTTCGAAAGCTGCCTCTCTGGTATGCGCGCATACTCTAGCGACACGCACATCTTACGCCCCGGTGTTCACATTGCTTGTTTTGCCATCCGGGCAAGCATCCGCGGCAGCTTCGACGTCATTGTCCGCAAAGATGCCAGGAGCCAACTTCCTACTATGCAGTTACCAATTGATAACCTGAACAGTTGGCAGATCGCTTACCTGTCTCAGCTAGATGGCTCTTCTGTCACAACATGCTTGAAGTTCCTGAACGAGAAATCAATGAGCCCTGAGATTACGAAGAGGGAACAAAGCTTCACCATACACTTGTATAATGCGCTCTTGGGATTGAGAGATGAAATAAATGACCCGTTCTTCGCAGATGCTCTCCTTATCGGAAGGCCGATCTCAGTACCATGCTATGGATCCGGCGGGGACACGAAGCCAGCTCAAGCAACGATCATCGCATTTCGAATTATTGTACCTATCCAGTTCCGTGTGCAAGGTCTTAAACTTGGGTTCACTCCCCTTAGCTTCTTCAAGACGCAACAGTATGTGTATAGACACAGTCCAGATCATGCACGATTTGCACGTAAGATCCATAAGGAATTTGGACCGATTCTGAATAAGAAGAGATTGAGTGTCGGAGATGGTGCGAAAGCCCTGAAAAGTCCGACACGTCTAGGGAAATTTCTAAGGAAGCTGGTGGTGAATTCGAGGGGGCAATCAGATATTTCAATGCCGGCAGAAGTACCAAAAGCTCATGCTAGGACACGAAATCTAAGGCTCTGGGGTAGGCCATCGGGTGAAGACCCTAAAACTTTACCAATAGTCACTTTGGATAGTACTTCTGAGATACAGTTGGTTGAAGCGCAGTCGTTTGGAGGGATTATGGTTAGTCAAGAGGTTAGCGTTGATTTTAAAGATCTCGAGGAACTAAGTCGAGAGGGAAGCGGTGATATCGAAATCAATGAGATTAATACAGGTGGAATGAAGCTTATGCAGATGGGAACGACCGGCATAGCAATGAAAGAGATGGACGATTCTAAGACTTATGTTGATATATTGTTAGCTATTTCTATCGCGACGAATCGATAAGACAAGGGCAGGCTCCCTAAGCTGATACACGGCAAGTAAAATTAAGTCATTATAATGTTACTCTTCATAGAGCTTTCGGTGCTGCTTCTAGACGGCGCTCTATGGTGGAGTTAGCCAGTTGGGGCATCTTATACAGGCCATAAAGCGACATGTTCTGCACTTATAGTGGCTCTGATTGGGCAGGTGACGAGGTCGATAGAAATCAACAAGTGGCCAGGTAGTGATGGTGGTGTGACGGTAGCAATAGGAATAGGTTTTACCGCTGCGTCAACGGGCCAAAAGACACCTGAATTGACCGAGAGGTCAATTCCCTATTCCGCTATATATAGGTCACGTAGCTAACGTGACAGATGGTGGAAGGCACTGTAGTATGGGGTTCAACTAAACAGAGAAGAGTCGCAAATAGCCGGAACAGGCGGGGTACGTCAATCTACGGAACTCACTCAAGAAGCGAATAGCCTCCTGCTGCAGGGAAGGGAAATGACCCTGGTTCTCTCGTAAAATAGATCGAAGGGCTTTTAAAAGCATATTGCCTTTTGCTGTGTCGAAACCAGGTTTGGTAAATGACAGAAACTCGGACGCTTTGGGCGAGCCAGCTCATGTTCATGACCTCCGGCTTCCGCTGTGGAAGCCCACTTATATTTGTACAGCGCTTAATTAAAGGAGCCTGATTGAAAAGCGGAAGTTGCCTGAGCTAAAACCTAGAACCATCACCGAGCTTCTATACCTGACAATAATTCTGAAGGATTTCATTCGTATTGGTATATATACTAGTATTAATTAACAGGTCGCATCAATCTTCGCCCCAGAAACCAACTGCTGTAACTTGTTACCTTCCGCAAAAAGTACCATTGAATCAGTACCTTGTTGGAACTGCGGCCAGGCAATATACCCCTCTTTCGGCGTCCACCGTACTGGTCCTCCAGTGGGATTTGTTGCAAAAGAAAGCCAAAATGCTAGGGTCTTGTCAGCTCTTGCAAAGGAAAGTGGACAGAGCCGGCAAAAAGAGTCTAACCTTGCATCGCATGAGACACTTCGTACTCATACTCTGTTGAGCGATCGCGGAATTGGTCATGTGTGCCAAATAGCATAGGAAGTTCGGCTGCAATTTCTGTTAATTTGCTGAAATGGTCTCAAACAAGAAGAGGTCATACAGCTGTGGTAGGCACCCATCCATGATACAGGCGATATGTTGGTGAAGTTACCGGCATATTGGTATCGGTATGTAGGAAGACCGACTAGATTTCTGTTACTGATTTTCTTGTCAGCGATTACAGTCTCACAAGAGTTGTAGAACACAAACCGGACTTCCTTGCCAAGGGGACAGGCAATGATGTTTTGAGTTGCGGCAAGTAATACTACTGCTCCAGGGCCGTTAGGCGTGTACGCGACGAAACCTGCACCCTCATTCGTATTACTTCCAAGAATTGCCGGCTACAAACTGTCAGTCTCGATCTTTGATCCTAAAAGAAGCTCAACGTACGATCTTGGCAACAAGTCCTTTCATCGCACGGTCAGTGGTGTTTGAGAATATAGTGATATTGTCCGGAAATGGAGTGAAAGCGATCGAAGGTTTAACACCACTGATCTGATAATTTGATAGGGCATTCTCCAGAGAGATCGCTGAAACCTCTCTAACGCAGTTGAGCTCAGGTTGTGGCTCTAGATTTCCGCAACCTACGAGGCCTGCGAGAAATGTAAAGTTCGTCTGCGCTTTGTCTTGACTGGCAAGAATGTTGGCCGATCCCGAATCGGCGATGAGGCTGGAGACGATGGGATCTTTGGGATAGGCATAACCATAGGTGCTTACAGAAGTACCTCCGGCGCTTTGGCCCCACAGTGTGATTCGTTTTGGGTCGCCTCCAAAAGCCGCGATGTTGTCTCTTGTCCACTCAACGCTAGACACAGATTAGCTCGACTAAGAATTAAGCAGTCACAGACATAGCGTTACGTACGCTTTTCTCTGGTCCAGGAGGCCTGGGTTATAGTCTTTAAGACCTCTTGCATTCGGGAAGCCGAAAACATTTACACGGTAGCTATTTTGGGGTCAGATAAGCTTCCAGGCTGATATTGGAGCGTGCTTACTTCATTACAACAACAATATGAGATTTTGTTCGTTGGATCCACTGATCGGGGAGTTTATACACCGAATTTGAGCCTCCACCAGTGAAACCACCACCTGGGATATACACAAAGACTGGCAGCGCGAATTCCTGGGGATCATAGTTCTTCAGGACAGGAGCCCAGATATGCAAATACAGGCAATCCTCAGACTGGCCGCCATTGATGAGATACTGCGGGACCTGCGATGTGTATATGGTGGTGCTATTGCCGAATTGTTGCATACATGATGGAGCAAAGGTTGTCGCATTTATTACGCCTCTTTTGGATTTATTTTGAGGTGGGAGGAAGCGCAAGTTGCCGACAGGAGGCTCTGCGTAGGGGACGCCTAGGAATTGACGCACGAGGGGCGCGGTTGAGTTGATGAAGCCGTGGACTTCTCCGCTGGTTGTTTGGACTGTGAGGCCGAAAGGATCATCACAGGCATGGATGGCGGATAGAAGACATGCAAACACCAGAGAGCGGAGACTGAACTGCATTTTGAGCAAGGAAGCTTCCTTGAGGACAGCTTTGGTCAAGATTCCCTCTCACCCTCATAGAAACATGAAGCTCTTTATACAGGCTCGGCATTTCACCGAGGCGCCAAATTATCAACATTGTTCCCCGCAAACCAAATAGGCACTATAGTCCGCTTTTTGAGGGGTAAAGATTGCTTTCCCCATGGCCGCCTAGGTGAGCCTTGACCTTGGTGAAATCGAGGCTGGGGTTTGCCCCGGAAACAGAGAAACAGAGAAACATCGCTGAAATCCACCGGTAAAGCTCTTACCCGCAATGCAAGGAACCGCCTGGAATTGCCCAATCAGCGTCAAGCCGACCACATCGACAAGCATCATTGTGAAGATTTGATGGATACGATGAATGGCCCAAAGATATCAGGTTGGCCTGGTGAACATGACTGCAGAGCGGTTGTTTTTATAACGTGGGAGAGTATTCAGCCGTACATTATTATAGTCAGCATAATCCTAACCTGACAAATTCTTCCACGGGATTTACTCTTAAGTTTATAGTCGTCTCAAAAAAGTTAAAAAGTTGCAAAAACGGCAGAAACATATTAGCGTATTTTGTTACAAAACCGTATTTTTGTCATGAAAAATTAAGCCTGTAATTAACAAGAATTTGTGTTTACAACCTTGTCATGTGACCTATACACGTGATGAGTTGGTACGGCCTCCCCGATGGAGTTTATTGTTTTTTTGTGTGGGGGGGAGGGGGGGTAAAATATACAACAAGTTACGATTTTGCTATTCAAAACAAAGTAATATTTTTAGAAATTGCGCAAAATCTAGCTTTTATACAATTGTAAAAAGATCGGGTTAAGACTTAACCCTAAATAAGCAAGCAAGTTTTTGATATAAAAGTTTATATATATATACAAAAGTTAAAGGGAATATAGAGTAGACACAATGCTACCAATCTAAGTATTCAAGAATAAAAAAATGTTTTATAATGCTGCCTTTTTGCTATACAGTTATTACTGCAGAAAAAAGAGAGCTGTACTGTGTGCGTGTGCTTTTTAAACATTCAAACAAGAGCTTTGGGCACATGAGTTTTAATTGTCCTGTATACACTTTATGCTTTCGCATAGGCGTTAAAAGTTAGACAGAGAGAGAAGATGAAACGGCCCAACTCATTACTGGATTATACTACGACTTTGATTCTAGGTTAGGTTTCTATGTGGCTTTGTTTTAATAGCATATATCTCATATGCCTCAGACTGTGGAGTTATGAGTTGGGAGCATGAAAAGATGCTGAGAATTAGCTAGCGGCCGAACTATAAAAATTCTCAAAATCGATTCAACGATCATAACGGCCATGTTGTCGATTTTATTTCAGATATTCTTGGATACCTGAGTCAAAGCTTGATTGCCCGCTTGCCCAAGAGAGGATAAGCCTGATGATAAAATGCCTTCAAAGGCACTGGCACAGCTCTCCTATATCAAATCTCCCGCCTTCATGATGCTGGCTGGCCCTGCATAATGGGACCATCTGTAAGCGAAGTGCAATCCGAGTTGGCGTTTATTTCTTGTCATACTCTCGATATTAGTGGTGTTGTTCCTCGTGCTGCCTTTAGGGCGGCCTTGAAAAGCAGACAGCTGGGTAGCGACCCAAAGTGCATTACCTTTTCTCGCACTCCCGGCGTGGCCCTCTCTGTCAGAACTTGGGAGGAGGCTATCCGTGATAGGAGATTCAGAGTCAGTATTAGAACTGAAAAGGTCTAAGTTCACGAACTCAACTTCCTCCCTCAGTTGATGCTCAACTTCGAAAAAGAGACTTTAAGAAGACTCCGCGCCATGCCGACCAGAACCGTTAGCCCAGCTCGAAACTGTAAATTTCCCGGTTTTATGTACAATATACCCATGATGCTCATCGAGGGTACCCTCACCCTGTACATCAACGTTCTAAGGCGTCCGGTACCCTCGCAAGCAATGCCGTCATGGACGGGAAGCAGAGGATGGGTTAGTGAACCATACATTCGCACTGGAACGAGAGATGGATTCGAAAGCTAAACCGGAATCCATGGTGTAGATAACGGGTGAGGCAATCTCAAAGAGATGATGGGAACTGGTGTTTGTCATAGAGGTAGGAGGGGGTGACTTGAGAGTTAGCCACAGAAAGTGTATATCCACATGGCTTGCAGAACGAGAGGTCACTATCATCAACATTCAAACCTAAATTTTCTAATCGGGTTCGTACATCATATGATTGAAGCACGTATTTAATTAGACTTTTTGAAGCATACACGCGTGTGCACGTGCCACTACTCTCATGGATGCACGAACCAGTTGTGTGGGGTTATGCCATAACCTTGATCCTTATTCCAACAGGCACAGGCTGTGCATGTGCCGTTAAAGGTGCAGCCGAACTATATTAATTTACATGCCAGATCATTCAGGGGTAACGGGCTTAACACTTTCCGCAATCAGTCGTAGCACAGTTGAAATGGTGAATGACGCATCATTTCCTCAACTTCACGAGCGGCTTAATCAGAAATCAAGCCTCGGCTCAACTCTTACAATCAGGCTATATAGACCGGTGGATGCACGCCCCCAGCCGGCGAGTCTATTGTACAGCTTTGTTGGTACATAAACAAATGCGGCGAACCCATGGAGGCGACTACTGAGCAGCACGATATCATTATTATCGGTGCTGGTCTGTCCGGCATCAATACAGCCCACATCCTACGTGAAAATTTGCCAAATCGGCGCTTCATCATTCTCGAGGGTCGGGCTGTCCTCGGTGGCACATGGAATTTCTTTCGCTACCCAGGCTTCCGCTCAGACTCTCCTTTGACGACTTTCGGCTTTAAGTGGCACCCGTGGAAACACAAACATTTGATCGCAAAGGGTTATGAACTCGTCGAGTATATGACAGAGGCGGCAGCGGCCGATGGCAGCCTGAAGCAGATCCGTTTCCGACACTTGGTCAAGAATTGCGAGTGGCGCAGCGATGAGCAGCAGTGGAGGCTCTACGTTGACGCCAACGGCACGCCGAAAGTTTTCCGGGCCAACTTTATTCTGACATGCATGGGCTATTATTCTTATACAAAGGCGCTCGACGCCGTGATCCCAGGCATAGAGAACTTCGGCGGCAAGGTCGTCCACCCGCAGTGGTGGCCAGAAGACCTAGACTACTCCGGCAAACGGATCGTCGTCATAGGCTCTGGTGCTACGGCGATTACTATTGTCCCAACTCTAGCGAAGTCTGCGGGTCATGTTACACAGCTGCAGAGAAGCCCATCGTATGTAGCAACAAGACCCAATTCTTCCAAATTCAGAGATATTCTCCGTATATTTCTTCCATTACTTTGGGTGCACTGGATCTGCTGGTGGAAGGACACTCTGCTGGAACTTTTTTTTTCCGAATTCTTTCTGAAATTTCCCCGAGCAGGGAAGGCAATATTGAACTTCGGGATGAGACTTGAGCTTCCAGCACGCATCAATCGGGATATCCACTTCAGCCCTCGGTATAACCCCTTCGAGCAGCGCTTATGCTTGTGTCCTGATGGAGATTTTTTCAAGTCCCTGGGACAGAGCAACTGCGAAATTGTGACAGATGTTATCGAAACTGTGACATCAGATGGTATTCAGTTGAAATCTGGCAGTAAACTGCCTGCAGATATAATTGTCACAGCAACCGGGCTCTATTTTGAGACTTTTGGGGGATTGAAGCCCAAGGTGGACGGCAAGGAGATTGAGCCTGGATCCTACTACGCATGGCGTGGGTGTATGCTCGAAACTGTACCCAACATGGCTTTTATCATGGGTAATGTGACGCAGTCTTGGACGCCGGTTGCCTCCGTCATGTCCAAGATCGCAATTCGAGTAATCCAGTTGATGGAGCAGAAAGGCTCTACCAGCGTAACCCCTATTCTGCAGCGCTGGGAAGGTATGCCAAGAAAGCTGGCGATAGACGCGTCGAGCAACTACTTTACGAAGGCGGCTGATCGGATTCCTAAGGTTACAGGAGAGACACCATGGTATGGGCGGAAGAACCTCTTTGTCGACATGTGGCCGCTTCTGTTCGGGAATCTAGAAGATGGACTGGTGTTTGCAGCGGTTGATTAGAAACACACCTAGGATCTAGGGGTCTGCAAAGGCTTGTGATTATGTGTGGCATATATATAGGTTATGAAAGTATTGGAGATATCTCAAACAACTAGTAGCTAAGCCATGGGAGTGCAGCAGTCAACTAAGGCATCCGGTTCTCTAATATCGAAAATTAGAGACCACACCGTCACTGCATATGTGCTGGGTCTTTAACTCCTTCCGTGCACTATGTCTGCCTCTCTAGATTACAGAAATTAGCAGAAGAAGCTAGAATGCCCAACTCATAACATCCACCCTAAACCGTTAGCCAGAAGCGGTGTGTGCCATGCAGGGTAACATAACAGGCGTGGCGCCTTGCACCTTTTGGATCAAAAGGCTCTTGACCATGATCAAAGCCCCGCCATAGCAGGTAGCTGCCTTTATCACTGGGTATCACGCATTAACTTTGCACCCCCAGCACATTAGCTTTTATTGCCTCTTCAACAGCCAGATGCCTATAAGCTTCGTTGGGTAGTATGACCCCGACTGGAAAAGGCTCCCCAGTGTTCTCCAAGTGCAAGATTTTGGAATTATATGAACCATTCTAGCGAATCGTCAGCCACGTAAATAGAGTATAACAGTTCATTAGGACGCTCCTCACAGCTTTGAAGTCAAAACACTGCACCAAACGTGCTATATTGAGAACCAAGCTTCTTTGGGCGAGCCGGTAACCCACGCAAATCCGGCGACCGCCTCCAAATTGTCACAGCCATGTGTGATTTCCATCTCATGGCCATCTAACCATCTTTCAAGAACAAAATCTTCGGGGAGTTCGCATTCATTACCAACTGCCACCTCATTGATGACAAATCCAACACCGGCGGGGAAGCGATAGCACTCAAAATCGATATCTTGGGTGGAAGTATGATCGGGGGTTGAGATAAAGATTGATCGCCACCTTAAAACCTCCTTCACCATGGCGCAAATATAGCGGAGTTCACCCATATCGACTAATGTAGGGAAACGGGCATCCACCCCTGTGCAACAGACACGGTCGGCCCCCTCTCTCGCCTTCTTAAATGGCTTTGGATATTCTAAGCTTGACATAACCATGATGTTGAGGGCTTCGCGTGTGGTGTCACTACCAGAGTATTCGGTATCAGGATGCAGAAGTGTATTGCGCACAAAAGACGGCGGCGCAATGCTGTCTCTAATCTGTTTGTGCACCGGATCCCACAATGATCCGAACACATTGTGGTTCCAGTCTGCTAGCTGACCCCAGTAGGGCGCCATGACTGGAGGAACTTCGGCAACCTGGCTAGGTTCGGGAAGAAGTCCACCATGCTAGTCCCAATACTACCGACAAAGTATGTGACGACATCTTGCAAATATGAGAGCTCCTTCGTTGACTTGACCAGGCGCTCGCCGAGTGCGATGCGGTGGACGACAGAGTTTGCATAGCAGTAGTTGTGATCATACCACCGATTGGGCTTAAAAAGGTACTCCGCAATCATTTGCGTATTCCCGTGCTCCTGCCATTCTCCATACGTGGTCATATCTTTGAGCTATCTTCAGTCAGCGATGGTCTTCAGCTGCAGAGCAGTTTAGGGTACCTGCTGGTACTTGGGTTCATGTCTCAAGCCCTTCAATATGAATAGACTCCCGAGCAAAGGAATGCCTTTTGGCCGTGGTGGCAGACACGACCTCCGCCCCTATTCTGCCACTTCGCTTTCCTACTAGCTTGAAGTATTCGACCAGAGCGTAGAATGTAAAGAGCAATGTAAACAGGAAGGAGTTGGTGTAGTAAATCGTAGGATGTGCATGCTGAAAAGCACGCCGTAGCTTAAGGAGAATGGAGAACATCATCAAATTCATTAGTATCAGTCTGCAGTCCTTGCTTGGCTCATGGTATCAAGAAAGATTCTGAATTTTAAGGCTCAGGTGAAAAAGGAGGCTGCGGAGGGAACCTGGAGGTAGACTACAAGAGAGCCATGGGGTGGCATTCCCCAGCGGCTACAATCCGACGTATGTTGCTGGAAGACACCAAGTTCGTAATAAGCGAAAACAGAGATGCGTCGGCTCGAGCTCCTGCTAAAGTTTATTCATGTCCATCACTACAGGTCATGTTCTGCCTCCTATGAACTGCTCTGTATTCCTGCCCATCATCTTCTATCTAGGTAGCCCAGGTTTATGGCTCGGAGCCGCCCCGTTCTATATTTGCTTGGGTATGTCATAGAATACTAATTGGATCTGTTCCGTATCTGTATTAACATTCAGACACCATCAACCGCGCCAAAGCTTACACCACAAAATAGCTTGCTCAGGTCCTCAAGAAAGCTTTATTGACACATGCCTCGTACGTAACCTCGCGTATTGTGAGGTCTACGTAACTTCAGGGACTATTTTTCGCCGCACTAAAAATTTAGGAGTCTACCGGACTGGAACCAGAGGCTATTCTATGAAGATTATTTCTCGTCGACGGATCGCTGTCATTCATTGCAGTGGATTCGATGCTAGGGCTCACTCATAGCCTTAAAAGAGTCTGAGCTACCTGCGCGGACACTTAGCTTTGACACATGAGCGAGGATATCCTAATACGAGAGTTTGACAAGAGTGTTGGAGGTACCTTCAGCTCCAGCGCTGATGAAGCGGTTTAAGTTTAGGTTGATTTGCTCGTGACGAGTTTAGTTATCTTTTAGTTATGTAGCAAATGGCACACACTAGGAGAAGTTGAGCATTACTTAGGGCAAGGGTTAGCTAAGGATAGGGGCACAGGGGAGGTAAGGAGAGTCTCTTTCTCAAATTTGCTTTGGTTGCCACGTGTTCCCCCCCTCCCCACAATCATTCATCATATATCATAAGACGAAACTCTATAGGTAGTATATCTGCTTTGTCTTCTCCCCCGCCTCTCTTCCGTCAGCTCCCCTTCGACCTCTTTGGACGCAGCAAGCTCTCGTCCTAGCCTCTGCTTACAGGCTCCGCGGCATCTGCTGTATTTTTGTTGATGTTGTTCCTCCAGAGTGAAGGCATCAGCATAGGCTTGAGTGTACCATATAAGTGAGGAGTTTGGAGTTGCTACCATAAGCCTCAAGATATCGCATCTGAACACCTCATATTGAAACTTCAGGACCTAGTCATAAGGTATCGTGGGTTAAGGGGAAACACCGGCGCATGTACCAGACGATGGGGCCATAATAACATGCAGTACTCGTATTTAACTCGCATTTGTAGCAAAAGAGCGTGACTGTAACATCATAAATGAGTATAATGCGGTTCGCTTGATAATGCTTGGTACTCTGTTTACCTACGCAGCCCCTTGGAGAGCTGCCTCTTGCTGGCTGCGTCCAATTCCACAGGCTCAAGCCAGCGGCTGTCCCCGTGACTGAGTTTCCGCTTCCTCCCTTCATTCCCTCTGTAGTAGGGACCACGTCCCATTGATCTCTATTCTTTTGGGAAATTCGGTTATCCAGCTTGATAGGCTGTTCAATCATGTCGTTGATATTCTAGGGTGGTAGGTCCAGCCTGGCCAACTTGGCTTGGACAGCATGCCTACGGAATTGGGACTAGCGGCACATAACTGGGACTTATTTTTAAAAAAGTTTTTTTCAAGCTTTACTCTCTTTTTAGTGTAGTATTTTTGTAACAAAACTTTACTGTTTTTAATCGGAAGCGAAAACTATTGTTGTATTTGTGCAATATTTTATAACTTTGCAACTTTATTTTAATATTAATATTAATTTTTAACTTATGTGCACAAAAAGTAGATTTGTACTTTAAAGTTAGATTTTATTTTATTTATTAATATAACACGCTAGTATTTCTGTAGCTAAAGTCTTGTTAGCATTTGTTGCTAAGATTGTCTCCTGTTGGCCTTGTACAGCAACAAGAATCTTGTCCAACACACTCGTCAAGAAACAAGTTGTGACCCTTATTGTGGTGTTGGAAACTCTGTCCTAGAATATATTGAGCTTGTACTCATTTACTTCACTCAAATTACATGCTATTTTTGTCTAACTTTACTCGTGTAACTAGCTTTACGCATCTATTCCAACGTGGTAGATACAGCAAATCAAAGCTCTATTGATTTGCTCTTCTATTGCTTTCTAGTTATGTTCCCATTACACCTTTTTATGTAGAGCTAACTGGTAAGCGACCTTCAATAACACCGTAATCTATGCTTGTCTCCGACGTTGCACGGACAGATAGAGTCGTGTTGCACCCGGACAATTCTACATCTTCTATTATATGCTCTTGACTTCCATTCTCAGTGGTATCGTGATTGCTCTCCCGGATGACGGACTCGAAGTTCGAATTATCGCGAGAGCGAGACTGGCGCAAGTATCCTCCACCTTGCGTGCTGTATGTATGCTGATTTCGAGATAGATTTTGTCTCGTTGCACTCAAACTTCCGAGGATGCCTGGAAGGAATCTCTGGATGAGCGCCTTGAATGCAGGAGTGCAGGAGATCAAGATAGCGAGATGGACCTCTACCGTTGACCAGTTCAGCGAGTCGACCTAGGATATTAGTTTAGGAGCATATAGGGAGAGGGAGTATTCGTAGGTAGAGCATACAGTAGACCCTAGTCATATATTAGTTAGATGTTCAAAAGAAGTCAAAGAAGCTTTCTTACAAGTATTATCACTCCGATCTGTAAACCATGTTAGCCTTCAAATGTAAGAGGGTAAATTTGGGGGGGAGCGGGGGAGCGGCTTTTACAGGCAGGGGTGTTTAGCATTAAGACTAAGGTATGCAAACGGAGAATACTCGCAATAACAACGCTAGATGGAGTCAGTTCTAATGTAACGTATCACCATTCTCTGTCAGATACTTGCATTAACCCAACGGCAAATACAGCTACCAAGCTTATTCGCTGTCTTCTTGGCACTATCAAACATCATCATCGTGTTCATCGGTAAGGATGGGTTTTCTTACACTTTAAGGCCCAGAGAAGGGGAATTGGAAGGATGAAAATGGCAATATCAAATATCATATTCAAAGCGGGAACAGCGATGTAATAGGCCTTGATATTAACACAATGGCCCGGCATATGCGGATTCCAGAGTTTCGTAAAAGGTATGCATAGTGTCATGGATACAATTGAAGTTGCAACTCCAAATCCAGACACCAATACTATCGAGATGTATAATATGACACGAAAACTTTTCGTAACGGCGAGTCGAAGGTAAAAAGTGAGGTAAGATAGTCTGATAAACATTTGACAGAGGCAATTAAAAAACTGCGCATTAGTTAGTGACGTCTCACAAAGTATGGATGCTCATGAATGATTTACCCCAGATAATAACATGACTTTGGTGTATGCTGGTACATTTGCGGGTTTTAGGTATTGAATATGGAGTCCCTCCCCGTATGTTGTCGCTGCTTTGATATAAGTACGAAACTCGTTTAAGCCACCAAAACCTGATGTACTCACCGATAATGAAGCAGGATGCATGTGCTAGGGCTAGAAAGAGTGCGACTGTGATGTGAACTATATCATCATTAATATCAAATTTAAATTGTGATTCTGTGATGGCAACGAACCGTCGTCCGCTCCAAGAAGCTTGATCAGGAAAATGCGAGTAAGGAGACGTATGGTGACGGATATGATAGAAACTGCCATGAATGCGCTATTCAACCATACTATCTCGCTCCTTCTGTCATCCATAGCTATGGATCGTTTTTTGAGAGCAAATGATTACAATGCAGAAATGCAAAGGGTAGTTTTCCAGCAGTGTTCTTTCGGTTTATATATTCAGCGTACCGCGACCGGGCGGCAGGATCCGCGATTTAAAAAAAAACCGAAACACTGCTGATCGATTCCGCTATAGACTGCTGTTCTCGAATTAAAGTCAAGGCGCGGCAGTCGATAACTCCAACCGCTGCAGCCAGAGCGCCAAAACTGGGATCGAAAATGCCTTTGCTACAGATGTCTGAGCCCGGGACCCGACTAAATATAAGATGGCTTGTGGCTTCACTGCGGACTATGCTAGTAAACTATCGACCCAGACTCGAGATTGCCACCTAAGCCATGATCTGGCCCGATGCGCTAATGAGTGCTCGGCTCGGAGACTTGAAATGGTGGTTTGAACCCAATGAGCGAATTTTTCGTAGGCGAAATCTCCGTACAGGACTCATTCTTCAAAAGAACGGAGATTCCCACTGGGCGTATTATTAAGGCATTAGGGGAAGGCACTTGCCATGATCTTAGGGATTCACAAGCCCACGGATCGCTTACTGCTGCCACATATACCATGGAGAAGCATTGCAACTTCTAGAAGCTTATTCTCGCTAGCATATAAATTATTGGATCAGAGAAGAGCTTCCAGCCGAATATCGACCAATTACTGGATTGGAGAGGTTTTGGCAACAATGGTATAAGATAATGGCAATAAATCGATAGGCGATTGGTTACGCTACCATGGGCTCTTGGCGGGTATAATCCAGTTGTAGTCGAGTTCGGCCACATGCCAGCGTCGCTGGCCAACACTCATAGTTAACAGCATTCTAAATGGCACCCATATGATCATATGCTCATACAGTCAGCAAAGTGGGACGATCGACGATCGGCGATTTTGCTAGAACCAACCAAAAACCGTGCCAGCCCACCGGGGAGGCGGGGTATTCAGAAATCTGGGGTTGCTGTAGACATCTGGGTTCCTACTAATGCGACCGCATCCGTCGCACTGTGGCTGTTGGGTTTCCCTGGGTTTTCCCCGTCGGCTGTGTACTAACATCCGAATAGTGCCGACTCAGTCAGCAGTCCCCCGATTATTTGAGAACAGGTCTTGCATATGTATGTGATGCTTTGGGTTGCTGGTCCCGTTCCATTAAGGAGGAATAAATTTTAAGCACAGGATGGCCATCAATGGGTATTTACAAGGATCCAGCCAGTTGCCTTTCCATCATTTGTGGCATTTATATGATACAGTTTGTCGGCACCAGCGTCACAAATGTGGCGCTCCTAGAGCTTTCAGCGGGACAGTTCCCGCGTCCCGCCTGGAGGGAATGTTCAAAGAACTTTCCCGTCATTGCAGGGCAGCATGGTTGATGATTGAACATTAGTGCCCCCCCAAATATTTAGTCTGGGACTAAAGTGGTTTTGTCAATTGCTGCAGAAAACTACATTTTTCTGCCCAATCTCTGAATGTATTCAAAGAACTGTAGTTACAAAGCAAAATCGGGCGTAATGAGAGATAGAAAATGACGGTCAATGTCCTTCCCCCCTAGCCTCTGCTCCTTGGTCTTGCTTAGATTTGCTTATTATATATGTGATAGGCCAACACTGCAATAATGATAGCGTGATTGCAGACTGGATCTGATCGGTTTAACACTACCATTCATGGGATCCATTACGATCCTGGATTGCTTGACTTTCGGCTTCTAGCTGCGTTCTGAAGCATCACTTTCTTCCAGGTAAATCGTAAAGTTTGGGCCGATATCCACCTTTTGCCTGGTTGCGTGCGCAATTTGATGCCTGCGATGTAGAGAAATAAATAACCATGGGTTTCCACATCTTAGAGGCATTAAAATTTAACTAAAAAACAAAATGCACCATGAGAAAGCAGATGGTGGACCTTTCTTGTTTCGCAAGAGCATCACAGGATTTGAACGAACATCGTCCGCTAAATGCCCAAGGAAGCTTTCGAGGAGTGTCCTGTCACTATTCTTACTGTCTTTAGAAATTGGACAGATGCAATGCATGTAATGAAAAATTCTTCTAGGATAAGTTAGCCAGTAATGGGGCTGCCTAATAAATATGCAATACGGATCCCAATACATAATGCAAAATATACTAAGGACACGAGAATCAGGCTCCTTGATACAGAACTTGGACAAAAGATCAGAAGAAGCCTGCGAGAAAAAAAAGTGAGATCAGAACAAGTGGCTCGCTTTGGCTCAAAATGATTTCTAAAGCAGGAACTACATATACCTACAGACACTCAGTAAAAAATATCTTGTCCACTACACAATCAACAAATTACACCGTTAACTTAAACCCCTTTTGCTACGGTTGATTACCCGAGCTCTTCACTGTATTTTGCAGGTGGGAGGCAGAAACCTTCCGTATTTTACTCTTTCTTAACTTCCTTCAGCGCGCCCAATGCTCAATCGGATTTCTCGGGTCCTTATACCTCTGATTCCGCATAGTAAAGTCCATACCCATACCTAAATCCTTGTTCAAAATGCTTTCCCACTTCTTCTCCCCCCTCTCATCTTCAGTTACAATGCGCGCCGCGCCTAGATGCTTCTCGTCAGCATGTCATATTACCTAATCCAGGAATAAGAGAAACTAAACTACCAAGCATGGCGTGTTCCGCCAAGACTCCAAATCCATCAAAATCTCGGTTTTGCACAGCAAAACTCTCCTGAGAAAGCCCACAATAATCGCTACCGTTCTTTTTGTTCTTGGCATCCCACGTATGGCCTTGAGCTGTCTTGAAGTCAGTCCCAGAGCATATGATGCCATACATCTCTTTCCATTATGACTTAGAACGTACCATGTGACCCAGTCCAACAGAACAGCTCTGCATGCTCTTTGGAGCGGAAGTAGAAGAGCGCCATCACTATCTTGTTGCTTGTATACCCGCTCATGTTCAACCAGGCTAATGCGCCTATGAATCCCATATTCTTCAGCGTTCGCTTCGAGACTGGCGATCATGCGCGTGGTGTATGCAGAGAACTAATAGCTCGGCGCAAATTAGCCCAATAGGCTATTGAATTAGCTTTCCAATTCTGCTTCCATTGGAACACGACATACTGAGTACATTGGGAGCTAATAATCACCACGTATATATCGGCATTCCCGGGTAAGCCCTCAACTTCTATCCGTTTCCCATCTTTCTGGATATATCCTACGATGAAAATTGGACTGTAGGCTTTTTAAATGATGCGTTTTTGGCGCGAGTTTGTAATAATGGAGAGCTGGGATAGCTGGAGGAGTGCGTATATAGCTTTAAGCAGGAGGGTCAGAGATGGAAGATAAATGAAGGAAGGCGGGAGGAAGAGTGCGATAGTGCTGTCGATAAGCAGCCGGGTACTAATATCGAAATTTTCACACGGATGATTCCAGATGATGTTGTGGGCACCACGTTGGTAGTATGGTGGTGGTTTTGGCGGGAGGCTGGACTTGTTTGAGGGCTCTTGAGTCGTTGCCATGGCTTTAGCACAAGTTGAATCTGTCTATAGCTGTGCTTTCCAAATGCCCGGTGGTAGAATATTTGACTAAATGAAAGCTGAACTAGATGGTGATGGCACTCAAGTATCCCAGTCGATCAACTCCAGTCAGTTATCAATTGTGCAGGGCTATTGCACAAACAAGCATGCTTTTGCCCATCGATCATCACAGCTTGTGCTGGCCTTATTTACTTATGATTTCATACGGCTGACAATGTGAGCCCACATTATGTATTACTCTTGGCGTACAATAAGTTTTGTTTAGTCAATCATATGAAAGGAATAACGACAAAAGGTGGTATTACCTAATACTCATCCATGTTCCGTGTCGAAAGTTATGTTCACTCCAACGCTCCATTGGTCACCCCTTGACCTTTGATACAAAGAGTCACAAAGTCTGGGACTATGCAACTGCGGCTCAAAGCCATTTTTTCAAGTGCGGTTGGCAGAATTTGTCAATGTATATGATCGCTTCGCCTGGATATATTCAGTCATGGGATGCCATCGCCTATTTGACTCGACATATTTAAAGACAAGAACAGAGCATCAGACGACTTGCAGCCCTCTTGAGTTAGAAACATGAACTTAATTGGATAAATGACTTTGCCATAATCTCCTTACAGGCAGTTGATCCGATGGCTTATATTAAATTTACTACTTCTATATTCCTTGTTCATTCACTATGTTTTTGAGGTATACTGAGGACGAAAACATTCGGATACATTCGCAGATGTAAGAATTGTATTGTCCTCACCGTGCGGAATATGAGAACCATATCAAGTCTTAATAACCCGAGATGACTTAATCAGTAGTCAAAGGCACATTCTAGGTCCTCTTGCTATTTCTTTTGCTCCACGGGGCATTCCCAAGAGCATGCGACTGAAATTTGTACATGACTTGTAGACTAAACAATATGAATACGTACACAGGTACCATAATAGGACAGACGCAAACGCGGCATGGCGCTGAGATAAAAACGCGGCCTATACTCGATTATGTGGAATGGCATGTTGATGAAGTTTCAGCTTCAATTCCTTCCGGATTACACCATCTGTAGTAGAACAATTAAAATATATATTGGTGTTTGTGGTGGTAAAACCCCCCCATTCGCCTCTCTTTGGGACATGGAGAATGGCTATCCTTGCACTTGACAGTCGATGATGTACCCTAACCATGGTTTACTTGAAGGACGCCCTTGTCTTTCCTGGAACGATCCTCATATTCGCCGCAGGCTTGGCTGGTCTATTAACTATAATATCGCTTTATATCAAATTCGGCTTAAGGGATTTGTGCTTAGAAGCTTAAATTTGTTGAACTCAAAGCTTCCACACTTTCCAATCCCGTACCCCCAGGTGCCCAAGCATTCCGTCCAGATCTCCTTGTAGTTCTTTACCTTCCCACCACTTCTTTGGTCCAGCAAGATAGTTCACAAACCCTTCAGGACCGGAGACAATAATCAATTTAGAATCGATGCTGGAGCGGAATGCGGAAGATGATGCCTGGGTATCGCGTCTCAACAGAGAAGATACCCGTTTCTGATTCAGTATAGTTTTCTCTTCATCCACTAGATAATCAATTCTCAAATTCTTCGGATGCCTTTTCTGTAATGCCCAAAGTTCTCGTACCAATTTCCCGGCCGTCGCGGTACTGTACACATCGGATTCGTCCAAAGACTCTCCTCCGCCTGCACAATCCTCACGTCTTCGGTTTGCCCACACAATATGGATATTTGGTTGTGAGAAGTATTCAGCTGGTTGATTCTCAAGAAGCGTATAAGTGGCTTGCATCGCCGGTGCGATGCCTGTGCCGCCAGCAAGGAAGACGACGTCCGCGATGTGTTTCGGCAGTTTGAGGCTAGAATGCGGGCCTCTCAACTCTAACTTGTCTCCAGCAGCCAACATCGCAAGATAGTTCGACATCTCCCCTCCTTTCTCCGTTCTTATGAGAAACCGAAGTGCGCCTTGTTGTTTTTCGATAGGTGATAGTACAGGCGGTAGGGGCGTGTAATGTCGAGCAATCTGCAATTGCGGCTGCTTGAACTCAACAGACCAGATCCCTTCCTTCCATTGTTCTGCATATGGGTCCAATGTACAGGGTGGCATTTGCGGTTGTACTGTGAGGATAAAGCTAGTGGGCGAGATATATTCCTTACTTGTAACAACGTAAGGGCTGAACTTTGGCGGATCCAGTAATGGTGGGTTCTCAGAAGGCAAAAAGTACAAGTAACTGAGCCTCATTGCGATTCCACCAGCCACTAGCCCAATGCCATATCGCCATAGTCTGGACACTGGACTGTTGGAAGATACAATGTGTATCTTATTGGTAGACTTTCGATTCTTTTTCCCACTAAATTCTATGCCGTGCGGATTTACATTTTGATGTGTTTTGAGTCCCCGGAGTTGGCGACGACAGAGGGGATGGCAGAATGTCGGACGCAATGTCTGCAATGGAAGCTCCACATGCCCCGTTCTTGATAAGCCGTGGAGAGTACTTGCACTCTTTAGCAGCCGATGCATTTGTTGTTCGACGTTGGGAATACAATACCAGGATCAAAAAGTTTAGGTAGATTCTGCCAGACAGTGAAAGCGGTGAGGCCAAATGCCAAGCACCCGCACTCCGGAACGGATCAATGCAGACCTACGGAAATTACCAAGCCTGAAGCTCAATGCGCAGTGATCGTGGCATGTTATTTCAAGAGAATTGTGAAGATAGCACTGGCCACTTCCCCTATTTAAACGAGTTGAGTTTAAAAGCATGACATGTGAGGCATGCTATAGTGGGTTTTATCTTGGAGGATTGTTGCTGTTAACGACTAGCGTGAAATTTCAAGAGCACTGTACTCCTTTGCTCTTTTGACATAAAAATGGAATAAAAGATGAGGGGATATCTTCATAAACACACATCTCAACAGTTCCCTGTACAACCATAAACAAAAAAAAAACAGAGTATCGCCAACCAATGTGGTGCTCCAGTCGTTCTTTTATTATGAGCTGTTAGAGCGCTTCCTTATCTGTCTGATTTAGCTGTTGTAATTTGAACCTACAATCCCAAACTCCTAGAGGAAGTGATGAACATATGATTCCTATACTAAAGCAATTAAAGTCAGAATTGTTCTTGCTCGAGATTACATGTTGAAGATATCGATACATTCAAATATGCTAGTACTTTTCATTGAGTGAGGAAGTTTTGCTTCATCGAAGCCTATGCTTAGGCACGGGAAAGAAGGATTACCATAGTAAACATTTTAGAATCTAGGGCAGCAAAATAAGTAATTAAAGCTACTGTACCGTATGCTTTGTCAATCCAAAAAACATCATTCCATTTATGGCATTCGAAAAACGATAGGGTTTCTTGGTTTAATTTCTGCGTTTGTACAAAAGGTCACCACATTCGTCAGCTTCGTCACTCTAGATCTTTCGTCTTTGTACTATTCTCCAACTGAAAAGAGTAGTATGGGAAATTCCTCGCCATGGCTGTTACATCCTATCGTCCACCCGAAGCTCAAAACTAGGCGATACAGTATGGCCACGATAAATTCAGCCCAAGTTTACGATGGCCAATAGACCAGCTTCTCAATCTTCCTCCTCAACATCCAAACAACCTCCAGCTAGATTTTATGTTTACCACAGTAACCTTTTCAATGCCTTGACTCTCTTAGTGTTGCTTATACAATGGAAGCCTTTCCCCTAGGAGAGCGAATAATATGCACAGACCTGATAACACCAAGCAATTGTCCGTGTATCGCACAATCAATGGTTATAAAATGACCTACGATCTTGCATCTGCAATTATCTTGCATGAGTTGGTCCAAAAGACCGAGCCAAGCCCAATCTATATCGAGCCAAAGTAAGTCAAGTTCCCAGAACTTAATGCGCTGCCTTTTATTCCGTCATCCTTCACGCATCTCCAGCTACGTCACCTTGCAATATCACCTGGCTCAGAAAGAGTATACGGCGGTCAATAGGTGGAAGAAGTCTGTTGTTGAATATGGCAATGGATAACTGAAGCAGATGCCCTTTCCTGGTGTTCCTCTCCGCGATGCCATAAACCTTGTCGCTTTCTCCAAATTTGCCGGTAGGGGGGGGGGGAGGTCTTGCTGCATACAGCCGTCGATACTGCCGTGCAATTGGCCATGCTAAGGATGGGGTCGTTATCGATGAGTACTTGAAAACTAGCTGCCTCAAAGACATGGTGATGGATTTAGCACGAGTTTTCCTAGGGCCGCTTACAGAATAGGCTTTCTGTACTTCCATTTCAAAAAGAAGAAAAGTTGATATCAAAGGATATGAGCCGAGTTTGAGCCACGACAATATCATGATTTATGTATGAATTTCAAGGAAATGGACGATAAGATATCCTGGGCAATGGGATGTGAAATAGAGTTTTGCGAGAGATAGGCCGTCCACAGCAGCCTTTTTATTTCCCCACTGGGTTATAGTCCAAGAAATCATGGGTGCAGGCAAAGATGCGCGCTTAGGCATTATGCTGCATCGACATATCACCCCTTGGTTGGCTGGCCTGTAAGAATAAGGTAGTGGTTTGGGTGGCGGCAGCGGGTATATGGCGGATGCAAAACAGTGGTGAGGAGAGGTGATTGATATATGATGCGTCGGGGGAAGTGACTTGTATGGACCATGTGTCCAATTACTTCAAGCTCCTACGTACTAGTGACATTACAATCAAAACTACCTCCGATACCCTATATACAACTGAACACAGGGGAAAATCTAAAAACGGCTCCAAGAGATGTGGTTTTCTTTTGTCACAGCCTCGAGAGCTGAACTTTTGAAGCAGAGGCTGGCACGTCTTGCACTATGGCACAAATAATTTTCGATATTGAGGCAAATAACTAATGGTGGAGAGGCATTCGAAGGGAGGAGCAAGATCCGCTCGATTTTAATTGTAAGATGGGTAAACGGTATGTTTGCCTGTCTGCGAACTTGTATTGATAGTAATATCTACAAGAAAAGACTCCTGAGATTACGAAGGGTGACTCTGTTATAACAGAAGATCATGGATGGATTTAAAACCTCAGAATCCATAGAAGCGACTAGGAAAAACTACGTTAATACCTTTCATGACTGTCAGAATCATTTCGATGTTTAAAGACTAGAACCTAGATATTTAAGTGGAGCTATGTCTGATATGTGGTTAGAATTCTTCGGGGCAAGGTCAACCTCAGAGAAGTGCAGCCATTACCTTGTAGTCGTTGCAGAATAACCGGTAACAAATTGAGCTTATTGGCTTTAGGAAGGGAAGAAGGCTTTTATTTCTCTACTTAACAATTGTGGCTTTCTCCTTGAAGCAGTAGTCGAGGACTAGATATAAATTAATTCTGCTGTTCGGTATAAATCTGTAAAAGGATGGCTTCCTTACCTTGACTTTGAGAATAGCATTTTCCAGGGCGTTTTGGAAGTTATAGTAAAACTCGTTGTATCTTGCGGTAAGATACTCTGCATTCATACTCCCAGGGATAGAAATATATTGCAAGCTTCTAGTCTTCAGAAATAGGTCTCTGCATCGAGGCAGTCCTGGAGGATTCCATACGCAAGGCTTGGCTTATCGCTGGCTGCGAAGCTAATCACGCGTTGACAAGCAATTTTAATCTTTGAAATGAGCCCTTCGATGGGGGCAGCTTGGCCGTTGAGGTTCATTTCTGCTTTGTTGCTAGAAAAGCTATGCTTGACTTGCTGGACGATATCTTCTGTTGCGTCCTCGCTGGAGATAGCCCCTTTGATTTTTTGCTCGGACAGCTCCTAATATTATCCATATCGATAGTCCCTTCTACTACCCCTAATAATTTTGCGATCCAACTCCTTCCCGCTTCCCTCATTGGCAGATTTGCTGTTAGAATTCGCCATCTTTCCTTCCACACCTCGCTTTCCCTTCCTGGCAGACGACTTTTTCTTGGACGGAAGATCAACGCCTTCTGCCTTTGTGCTATCATCATTCCCAATTGATTTGACCTTGCGTTTCACTATTGCGTCTCCTTTCGCACTCAAGATAATTGTAGAGTGGCGTTAAAACAAAGAATCACTCTTGGGAAAGTAGTTAGATTGATGATGTCATGTTGTGTGCTGGGTGATAAAGGAGAAGATGTGTTGATCCTGCAAGGCTGAGATAATAAGACTCATGTTTACGGTGGTGGAGAAAATAAGAGACTACAAAGGTGGAATGTCGTTTGGGAGGTGAATACAAGAAAGGGGGAACTTTTGACTGGAGCGGAGCAAGATATGCGAATGCAGCATTGGTGCCAAAAAGGTAGTATGTGCTTAGTTCGGAACATGTATACCAACCTTTTTACTATTCCTAGGTTTCATTCCTTTCGCCTGGACAGTCACTCCACGGGGATAGCATTGAAAGAAATAGAGAATATCTAAACTTTGCTCGCTGTACCGTAACGCCATCCGCTATGCTAAAATTCATTCCGAATCGATGCCGCCAGTCATCATCCTCAAAAGTATCATATCCCTTGTACCTTTCTATAACTTGGAGGCTTGACAGCACGCCTGATCAACTTGACCGCATAGGGCGGGATCAAGGAAATAGCTCCTATGGCTGCCACTCGCCAGATAAAACCCCTGGCACGGTTAGCTCCTTTTCCATCTTGATAAGGGTAAAGGAAGGACTTACACAGTCATCATAAAGCTCAAGTCGAAATATCCCCCTAAAAACGGGATACTTCCTAGATAAATCAATAGCGTTCCCACAAGACTCATTATCATAATTGGATGCCAGGTTGTGATCTCGAATGCGACCATGGTGAGCTCGTTGAGCACTAATACTGTAAAAGACACCGCAACCATTTTAGGTGAATCAACATCTGTGAGAATTTGCGAAAGACCTTGGATCATGCTACCTTGGTAGATAGAGACCGCGACCCAAACGAAGAATGTTCGGTATGATAAGGAAGATCCGGATGTGAGCTCTTTGTAAAGCTCCGGGTAGAGATTTGCGAGGTTCTCGTCGACATCCTTATCAAGCACAAGAGAAAAGACAGGCATGGCGGTATAGACTGTGGCATAACCCACTAACAGCCAGTCCTTATACAATCCCTCAGGCTCAAACTTTATGGCAATAGAATACATGGTCTGAGCAACTGAAATGATTAGCCCACGGTGGATTACAAATTGTGCCAGTTTCGCAGATCTTTTGTACGAGTTACGGCCGTGCCAGACGAGTAGCTTGGTGAGATGACAGAATTGCTCGATGGAAAAATCTGCGGCAAGTGATGCTTGCCGGCCTTCCTTGCCGACGATACCAACGCCTACATCTGCTGCTTGAATCATGGACACGTCGTTACCGCCATCGCCAATACAGCAAATGCGCTTTTTGGTGTGTTCGCGAATAAGTCTTGCTATGTCTGCTTTCTGCGTTGGAGAGCAACGACATGCAACAACGGCTGGTAAGAGAACGGCCAAGGATATAAATTCTTGCCGGAAGTGAGTGAGGAGCAATGAAAGAGATTCACCATCGATGAGAAGGCATGCATCCGTTTTAGAGCGCAAGAGGTCCAAGTGGTCCTGTGCAAGATCCTTGCGCTTGAGCTTAGCGATAGTATGGATGTATTGTCCTCTTGCTACAAGTTTAGCTGACACAGCTACACAGCGAGCAGTTTCAACCTTGTCCCCAGTCAGCATCCATATTTTGATCCCAGCATTTCGTAGTAATTCTAAAGACGCCTTAACATCTTTCTGGAGCTTATCTTCAACTCCGGTAACACCAAGCAGCTCAAGATCACGCTCAAGGTATTCAGAAACTACCGTAGCCATGCTACTATCTCGGTTATTTATTGAAACAGATGCTTCTTGGTAGCTGCTTCTGAAATCTTGATATTGTTGTACGGATAATCGTTTCCTGCCGACCACAAGAGTCCGAAGGCCCTCCCGTGCCATATTAGCCGTTTCCTCATCCAGCCAATCATTGGCAGCAACAATTGACGTCATGACGGTGTCGGCACCCTTCTGATAGAACCAGATCTCGCCAGTACCATCCTTGCTAGCAGCACTTGATTGAGATCCGTCCAAGAACTGAACAATGATACCCATGCGCTTGCCGTCGGAAGTAAAGGGGAAGACTTCCAGAATGCGGACACGAACAACGGGTTTGCCTGAGTCAACCGACTGTAAGAGCATGCCTTTTCGATCGCGGTGAATCAGTCGAAGACCAACAGCTTCTGTCCACTTCACAATAGCAATTTCATCAGGTGAGGATGCTTGGTAAGAGGTAATGGTTTTGCCGTTTTCTTCCTCAATTGTTGGCGTGACATTGTGGCAGAGTGCCAAGGCAAGGACGACATCTCTGACTCGTGACCCGATTTCTCGGCGACTTCTACTTGCGATGCCTATGGTTGACGACACGAATGTTGAGGATGGGGTGATAAGTTGAGACTCGGCAGATTGTGGAAGAGAAAACCCCTGTCTGACATACGATGCCACTTCGTCCATTGCTTCGTTTGCGTATGAGACTGTGCCTACATGGATTTTCTTCATGTCCATCTCATTCTGCGTCAGGGTTCCTGTCTTATCACTGAGCAGATATTCTATTCTGCCCAAGTCCTCGGGAATGGTGCTGGTTCGTACAACTGCTCCTTGAATACCCGCATCCCGTTGAATGAACCAAGAGTAAACTGTTTTCCCCATATCCAGGTTTACTCTCAAGCTGATTGGCACAATGGTAGAGAATAGGACCAAAAATCGCACAATCTTCACATACCACTCGAGGTCTGGTTTGTAATTGGCCTGACCAAACTCCAGGATGACGAGAACCACTGAAAGGGTTAATGTCAACAGACAGAGAATCTTGGTCAGAGAATTAATCTCATATTCTAGCAAGCCAGTTTTGGAGCGCGATACAGATGTAGAGAGTGCTGATCTGGTCTGTGGGCCCGTATAGATAATAACCGCAAGCGTTGTTGCGTTAGAAGCTAGCACTGTATTGGCCCAAGCGGTATTGTCAATTGTCAAAGGTGCTGAGTTTAATGCCTCTGATCCGGTGGTATCCTCGATATGAGGATCGTAACTCATGTAGCCTTTTGGTAAAAGCTCAATGGTTCCAACGAAGTCGTTAACCTTCTTATCCGGCTTCCCAGCAACAACTCGAAGCCGGATAAACTCGCGAATATCTAGTGTTTGAGATAACGGCGAGCCCAGTCTCAACTTCCAATCCGTCTCGCCATCTAGCTGATCGGTTCGAATGAATGTTTCCCCAACGCCTGCTGCGTCGGCTGAAGGACTATTTCCAGATGTTGAAGTGGGGCCAAGGGAATCAGCTGTAGTGCTCGCGCTCTGAGCAATAGGAGGGTCTGACACAGTCTCGACTAGTAGCGATTCTATTCCTGACACCCCAATCATCGGTCCAGCGGTTCCGGCAGTCTCATTGGCGAAACTCTTCAAGATAATGACATCCGCAGGAAGTCGTTGATCCTTGCCCAACTTCAAAACATCTCCAACTTTCAGATCCCTAGACTTCTTGATAACCTCATAGACATCTGATGCCGGCAGTTGTCCTTCGCCTTGCGCATTCTCTTCCTCCTCTTGTATGTCCGACAAACGATCAGGCTCCACCAACGGGCTCCTTTTCGACTTCGAAGATCTCGACTTCGGAGACCTTTTCATCAGCCTACTACCTCCTCCAGGTTTTTCAAAACACAGAACAGTGTAGCCCTCTGAATTTGCTTCAGCGTCTCTTTTCCTCCTCTCAATGTCATCCCAAGCTTCTTTCCCTAGGGTGATTGCTAAAACGCAAGCTAGTGGTACAATGTAAGTCGAGAGGTATCCGATTCGTAAAGCAGGAATGACTTGTGACAGTGCCACAAGTAGGAAGTACATGTTGAAGAAAAATGAAAATTCGTTATACAAAGTGCGTGGTAAAAAACTGATCGGGGTATATTTCGCATTGGACACAGCATTGGGAGGGAATCGCGCGAATTGTACATTACCGACGGCTACAGTCCTGGATGACACTGGGTCGTGATCTTCTTCTTCTGGAGCTGGATCACTGCCGGCAACTGGCTGCGGGTCAAAGCTGTTCGGCCGGGAAAGAAAACTGGGAAGTCGTATTTGCGATCCTAAATTTCTCAACAACTCAGTGCTGGGTCGCCGCGAATGGTGCCCTCGCAGTAACCGTGCATCATCTCTCCCATTTGACTTGGTATTGCTCTGATTTATACCCTCCTCTTCGTGTAAGAGGCCGTGTAAGTCTTCGGTATCGTTGTCCCTATCCCTACCCAAGTCTCCATGGCCGCGACTACGATTGCTTAGCGCTCGCAGCCCACCCATGCGCAAGCTCCTCAAAGGTATATGAGCGCCTCTCCGGTCTTCTCTTATGTTTCCTCCTCTCCTAGATGAAGCTGGCCTGGAGACTGATATTGGATCAAGTTCGTTGATATCGATGTCGAGGTCAGAGTCGGAGTCATCTAGATGGGCGTTGGCAGCATCTGGCGGATGATAGTCTTTCGAAGACATGCCTCATTGATGCGGTAGATTCTGAAGTGGTTGAGTGTTGTATTATATCATGGATTCTGGCGAGATGTGTTCTTGGTGAACATTTGTTTGAGCTGTAGCCTTGTGGTTGTGGCTGAGACGTGTAAGGGTATCGATAATTATAGGTAGTGGCCAAGACAAAGTTGTGTCTGGCCGGAGGGAGTCTATGATTGGCAGTTTATTCTGCGCAAACGGTGGAAGTGCTTGTTAAGAAAAATCTTGAGTTATCAACGGTATTGCGAATAAAGGTTGACTCGTAATGAAAGGTAATATATACTTCGTGAAGACAGATAGATGCATGTGTAGAGTCACGTGTTGGTTGACACAATCTGTCGGCGATAATTTGTCTGATCCAATTAGTTTTGGCGCCAAGACGGAAAGCTGGCCTCAGGATATTTCCTTTAGACTTGGGCCGAGTCGTTGTCATCTTTGAAAGGGACACAACCACCCACCAAACTCACTCTGCGTTAACCAGAATCAAGAGAAGCTTGATCTGCCTTGACATTCTTTAGAGCTGCAGAATGGGACAGTCCACCAGCTCATAATAATTCCGTCTTTTGCTTTTATCAGCGACTTCATTCGTATTGTACATGTATGTGCTTCCTGGTGGATATGAATAGGGATGAGCTAAGCTATCTATCTGAAATGGGCGGCTTGCTAACGGCGCAATAATGTCTAGTACATATTGTATTTTTGCACCTTCCGCTTCATTTTACATTCATAGTCATGGCTTCCGAAAGCGCATGGCATCCCGCATTTATGCCCAATTCTGCCGTAGAGAATGCTCCTCTGAAAACCAAGGATATCCTTCCGACGCCCTCAGGTACAAATCCAGCGACTAATAATATAGTATCATCTTCACCTAGCGCTGAGTCGGAAGAGGTTGGCACAGGGATAGTAGGGGAGGGCACGGGCATGGCTGAATATAATGAGCCGTCGCAGTCGCAGTACGTCGCATCCTGCATGGGGAGAATTTTGTGTTTCGGAGAATGAGGTCTTGAGTACACATGGAACCCAGAGGAACTGACTTGATGCGTGTACAGGCAAGAATATGAGTTGCAAACAACGAACCCCTCAAGCAATATGCTAGCCCACCCCGAATTGAACGCGTTACAGGATGCACTGAGCCCGTCATTGGCAAGTCCTGGACGGTTTGAGCTTGAGGATAGCCAAGCACACACTGATGGGAGTATCCAAATGATAGCGCACAACGAGGACAAGGCTGGCTTCCCAAACGAAGCTCCAACACCAAATAAACACTCGAGTACCATGTCTTTTGCGCGGACGGTATCAGAGGATGTGAATTGGGCGGAGGAGGAGGACGAAGTCGACTCGAACTGGAATATGCGGCGTATGTAACGACCTATTCAAGGCCTACCAGTGTGCTAGTCATGGGTTGCATGAACTCACCACTAACAGTGCATCTCACAGGGCTTAATACTGAGTCCGACCCTTTTAAAGCCATGGCGCATACTGATCGCACCAATTCCTTTCCTCAAGTACCAGCCGCACATGCGCCAGATAACATACCTGAGCCTCTGCACAGCAAGGTAGAAGAAATCATGAATGACGTCGAACAGAAGCCTAGAGACTTTTTCGCAGATGGTGAAGGCGGAGACGACGATTTCTTCAAGCAAAATGCACTCCGTACCACAACGGCGGAGGTCTCTTATGAAGATGAAAACAAAGGGGACTACGGGCTTTCGTATGGAGGAGATAAGGGTCAGAATAATGATGACGACTTGCATGCTCGGTTTGAAGAAGGGCTGCCTCTGGTGCAGTCACAGGAGCACGAAGGCCAAACACCTGTCACGAATCATTCACTCTTTGCAGATATCGAAGATGATGGAGAGCATGATTTCTTCGCTCAGGTAAGCCGACCTACAGCGGCAATATCCGAAGCAGAGGCGCATCCTCATCTGCTCGAGAGGAAATCAACAGTTCAAGTGATGAAATCATTAAGTTCCCAACTATACCCGGATACCCATGATGCGGCCCTTGAAAATACTCGGTTAGATGTGCCCCATAGTCAACTTGACTGGCATACTGGTGGCGGGATAGCATCATCTAAGACTACAATCATATCTCAAGTTCTTAGCGAAATTGAGGCAGCGCCAGGTGCGAAGGTTGGCGATTCAGAAGAGGACCTTGCAGCCAAGTGGAAGGCAGCATTAGATGGCGACGAATTTCTAGATGACGATGATGAGCTCTTGCCTGATGATGATGAGCCTACTGCAAAGAACCCCCTTGATCCGTTGGAGCTTTTTGGAAGTGATGATGAAGGTTTCCTAGATGATGGTGATGGGTTTCTTGATCATCTTGAGCCCAGCCAAGCTGCCCCTGTGACCGGCGCAAATGGCCAGCGTGTGGATTTTGATGCTCACACTGGATTGGCTCTTAATAATCGTCCTGGCAGCAGCAGCAGCAGCAGCCGCTATCTTCCATCGGCAGCACAGTCACAGCCAGTGATTCCCCAGCACAGCAATCTATATACTCCAGTAGCACCAGCGTTCACGGATCTCTCAGGATCAAGTACTTCTATCCTCGGCCAGAACTCGGCGTTTCCTTCAGCGGTGGCGGCATTTCCTGCTCATCATTCCCAGCAACAACGTCCAGATATACCCAAGGCCGAAAGTTTTGCGGACAAATCGAAGGGGGGCTACTCATCTCCTTACGATTTACCCATGGAAGTCGTGAAGCCGCGAAAACGACCTAGTATGTTACAGATGAAGACAGCCACATCAGCAGTAGCACCACCAAGAAGCAGCAGCATGAACACACCGACAACTCTACCACCACCGCCACGAGGAGCCACTGCCAGCTTGCCTCCACATGTCAGTCCACAAGCCAGTCAGTCCGTTCAGCAAGGGCAACAAACTCTCGCAACTATCCCTACCCAACAGAACCCTCCTACGCTCAAGACAAAGGCTAGTTTCTTTGAGGAGCTGCCGATGGCTTCCCGGCCAAAGGTTTCTCCCAGGTACTCTAGTGGTCATGATTCTCAGGTGTCAAGTGCTTTTACACCATCAACTGCACCTCCCTCTTTGACACATTTACCGCCACAAACCACTTATACGCCATCTCAGGAGTTACAACACCAGGTTAGCAACCCGGCTCACGGGCTGGTAGCTCCAGAGCGTGTAAGTCCTTATGTACAACTTCCATCAACGAACATGGTTGTACCACCTACAGCTTCTCGGTACTCCCCTGCGCCACCTCCACAACACGGCCAGAATACTGTACCTCCTGTCGCACAGTCTCGGTATTCTCCAGCTCCTCTTTCTAGACAGCCATCGCATGGCGGTCTCCCAGTATCGCAACCCCCCTTGCTCCCTCATCAGCCAAGAACCTCAAGTCCGCTCGCCCAATTTAGCCAAGGACAGCACGGAAGCAACCTTCGCCGCGGCAGTTCTTCTTATGAATCTAGTCTCAAGCCACAATCTCTTCCCCCTACCCACGAGCTTGATGAGGGGGACGGTGGCGGCTCATCGCAGCACACTGCAGCATATATTCCTACTAGAGCTGTCTCTTCTCAGACTCCACCTCCTCCACAATTCCTTGGCTCTCCCATGCTGAACTCGTCACCAAAGCGGCACACCTCGAATTATCAGCCACAGTCCACCGATACGAGTCCACCTCGTACTATTATACCTCCTCGGAGATCGCAAACGCATTCCCCGAGTGTGGCTCATGCTTCCTCTAGAATGGGAATAACCGCAGCGGAAATATACCAGCGTCCCGCTTCAGTAGAAACCCCTGCATCCCCTCCTCCTGCTCACATGATGTCATCAATACCGACAGGAGCCCCTAAGCGACCTCGAGGATTCTCACAAGGGGTCAATTACATAACACCGACTGATGGACGCGAACGCGATCCAATGCAGAGATGGAGAGGGGCACCAGTCTTTGTGTGGGGCGTGGGAGGCACTCTGATTACCTCGTTTCCAAATGATGTGCCGAGATACAACGGGTCGATGGCTCAAATGATTAGGAGCCCGGGAGAAGTCAAGATTCGTAACATTAAGGAGGTCGATCCTCTCCCTGTTCGACTCACAAGCTTTCCTGGTCCATTGAAGAGCAAGTCCAAGAAGAAGGATGTCGTTTCCTGGTTGAGCGCCGGGATAGACATCCTTGAGCAGAATGCAACACATCTACGGGGACTATCTGCCCTTTCCCATGAAGATAAACGGACAGAAGAGAGAATCCTTCTGTGGAAAATCCTCAGGGTTTTTGTTGACAATGACGGCACTTTGGAAGGTAGTGCAATTGTCGATAAAACAGTCCGTGCTGTCCTTTCTCCTAATCTTATTGATGAGCAATCAAGTACTGCTGCGCCCTTGTATGGAACAGGGGCGGACCTTTCCGGTATTTCACATTCAGCTTTAACAGGCACACGGGAAGATCCTGTTGATCCGGCTGCCGTCGATCAATTGAGGAAGCACCTCCTCCGTGGCGACCGTGAGAAGGCTGTTTGGGACGCTGTCGACAATCGACTCTGGGCTCACGCTATGCTTATCTCGAATACTGTTTCTCCAACACTATACAAGAATGTCTGTCAAGAGTTCGTGACGAAGGAAGTCAGAAATATTGGTGAGAACACTGAATCTTTGGCCGCTCTCTATGAAATATTTGCTGGTAATTTAGAGGAGAGTATTGACGAGCTCGTGCCACCCTCCGCCCGGGCAGGTTTTCAGCTGGTGAGCACATCTGGAAGTGGTAGCTCTGCCAAGGATGCCATTGAAGGCCTTGATAGATGGCGAGAGACGCTTGGGCTAGTTCTTAGCAATCGTAGCGCCAACGATAACCAAGCATTAACGGCTCTAGGCAAGCTGTTGTCTGGCTATGGCAGAGCGGAGGCTGCACATATCTGTTTCTTGTTTGCCAGAAAACACTCCGTATTCGGCGGCATAGATGATCCAACGTCGAGTATGGTGCTCGTAGGATCTGATCACCACCGACAGCCTTTTGAGTTTGATAAAGAAATGGAACCTATTCTTCTCAGTGAAGTCTTCGAATACGGCACAGCATTGGCCAGCAATTTCAGCCCTACACTGTCTAGTCCTCACCTTTCTATTTACAAGCTGCAACATGCCAAGTTACTTGCTGAGTATGGTTATCGCGAGAAGGCTCTGGAATATTGCGAAACTATTGGGTCTTCCATGCACTCGCAAACTCGAAAGTCTCTCTATCACCATGCGCTCCTATCTGCTGAGGTCGATGATCTCACCAAAAGGCTGAAGCAATCTCCAAAAGACAGCAAGTCATCGTGGATCTCAAAGCCTAGTGTCGACAAAGTTTCTAACACTGTCTGGTCTAAATTTACCTCGTTTGTAGCAGGTGATGATAACGAGGACGAAAACTTTGGCTCCACAGCGAATATAGAATCAGGTCCTTTTGCAAGAATTGGTGGATCAACCCCAACCATTAGCCGTTCGCCATCAAGTGCTGACATTTATGGATCCTATAATGGCGGTGTAAATATCAATGGAGCATTGGGCCAATCTGGGAAGGTAAATCGATATGCACCAGGCGCAACGTATTATCCTGCAGGGCCAGATCCTCAATTAGGCACATCATATCAGTCAAATGGTTCTCAGCCTAGAACCTCTTTTGAAGGTCGGTCATCTGGTGAACACAAACGCAATGCTTACGAGCCAGTACGCCGTGGCTCTGATTATCTGCCTCCGTCACAATCTGTTTCCGGTCCCAATCATTACACTCCGCAAGGCCCCCCAAATTTAGCAAACCAATCATCTTCTTATAGCCCACATGGCAATGGGTTTTCGTTCGGAGAGCCAGTGACGTCCTATTCTTTGCAGTACTCCGATCAAGTTGCAGAATCAGCTGTCGTAGCTCCGGGGCCGTCGCCTCGCGCTACGTCCTCCGAGACACAGCCTATTCCAATTAGTAACTTGCAACAGTCTTCTTTCGAGCCCTTTCAATCATCGGGCTATGAGGTGTCATCAAGCCTCAGTCAGGAACCTCCCAGCAGCTCTGGCTATGAGCCTCCTACTTCCAATTACCAGCCATACGACCCCCCATCTTATGAGCCAGCTTCGATGAGCGAGCCAGATCCTCCCTTGGAGACTCAGCCAAAGAAGAAATCATTCATGGACGATGACGATGATTACGACTTTAAGCCGGTTTCAGCCACTGGCGAGAAGACAAAGGCTGAGAAGGACCGCGAAGCTGATGAGGCTTTCCGGAAGGCTGCCGAGGCTGATGGTGAGTTCATATTCTATTCTGAAGCAGCTAGCTAACCTTTCATCTAGCTGCACGTGACAAAAAAGCCACACCTGCGAAGAAGGGCTGGGCTTTAGCTGGGTGGTTTGGTAGTGGAGCCAAGAAAGAAGCAGATATGAGTGCTCAACCCAACAAACCTACCGAAGCCAACCTTGGTGAGAAGAGTAGTTTTATCTATGACCCTGAACTCAAGCGATGGGTCAACAAGAAAGCAGGTGCAGAGAATACCCCTTCTCCATCGGCCACCCCTCCGCCGCCTCGTGCTACCGGGCCTCCACGATCAGCAAGTGGACCGGCGCCTTCAACTGGCCCAACATCTGCACCGAGGATTAGTGGTCCTGGCGGCCCTCCTCAGAGATCAGTCTCTGTCACATCAGATCCACCATCCAGTGATAGCTTACCGTCTAGTTCCGCTCCGCCTACAGTCGCTGGTCTTTCAGCTCCTCCCGCAATGAGCAGAACCGCATCGAATGGGAGTGTTATTGGCGGTAGTGGTGTGTCGACTGCTCCTCCCAGCAGACCAAGCAGTCGTCCAGGTACAAGCATGAGCAATGCAAGTTCTATTGATGACTTGCTTGGCCCAGCAGTTCCAAGAAAAGGAGGTGCAAAAGGAAAGAAGAAAGGGAGAGGCTATGTTGATGTTATGGCAGAAAAGAGTAGCTGATCTGCGGAGATGCTGCGGATCCTTGGACAAAAACAAAATATAGAGGTGTATAATAGACATGGCGTCATTGTAATTTGTATCATATTCTAATAGCTGAGCATGGTCCAGACCTAGCTATATCAGCTGGTCTTTCGTAGACCCATAACTCAAGTACTGATATCCTTGTCAGCCTCTCTGCATAGCTCCAATGGATAACTTTCTCAAACTTCTACACTTAGCCAAGGCGGAATCATATTACAGGTCGCCGCGCCATTTGGACAATTTTGCCATTGCAATTTGAGGAGTAATGATCTCGATATGCCTGACACCAAAGTCAGGGGCAATATTTGCAGAATTAACTTACATGCCATGCTGACTTGTCACATGGCAACAAAGATGATGAGGGTCTTCGAGACATTTTATCCCGGGGAAGAGTATATCTTCTCCGAGATGTAGCTTGGCAACAAGAAAGAATGACAACCCTATTTCGGATAGCATTAGAGACTAAATGGATTTCATAAAGGAGACGACTGATGAGGCACGTGAGCAGCCATCCGAGCAGCACGTTTTAAGCGACACCAGTAAAGCGAAGCGAGCAGCTCCAGGGGCTGCTGGTGACGTAGTGGAGGAACTTTGCCTGCTATCACCAACAGCCAGATTCTTGAAAATCGCCGCGGTGATCTGAGATATCCGGAGAACGAATTCGACAATGCCACATCCCGACAGTGAGATCAGTGTGCCTGCCCTTCTTTCGTTCCTTTTCTTCGAGCGAATATAAACACAAACGGCGACTATTACAAAACCTGCATGTACAATGCCACAATGACTTGAGAAAGCTGTAGCGCTGACGAATATATTCTGGCTTTCGCAAGAGGATATGAATCAAAACATGTATGGACAAGGAAATCATGATCCTCATGGAGGAGTGGAAGGCACCAATTTATTACAGAGCAATCAGTTGCCGGCTGAGCGGGTTCAGCAGTTTGGACCCGACTCTTTCGATGACGAATCTCCAAGAAGGGCTTTTAAGAAGATTCGTGAGCAGGGCCGTCAGCTACCAAATGTGTGCAATAATTCTCTGACTTTAAACGGATGAACTGACTGAGGTGGCAGCAGGACAAGTCAATCCAAAATCAAAAACTTTGTTTGGATTATGGGGAATCTCAGGTACTCTATAAAAAAGGGTATATATCTATGAAGATTGCTTATTCATCACAGTTCGATAACTTGCAACGCCAACTTGAGGACCTTTCGATCGAGGAAGGTCGCCGTAGCTCGAACACGGGATCATATCATGCTGTGCCTCCATCCTTAACCGTGGTGACTGATATACCACTGCCAAAGCAATCGCGCGACCAACACCATAGGCATTCCGGATACCCGCCCACTCATAGCGATGAATATACATCTAAAAATTCTTCTAGAAACAGCTCTAGGATTAATTCAACGAAATTAGCACATACGCCATCAAAGTCTCATCCTTCGATCACATCACCAATCACAGCCAGTTTACGTAAGGCAAGATATTTCGCCGGTGGTATCATTCATCATCCTTCTGAAAGTACAGATAATTACACCATACTACGTCATTCGCATGGCCTCGTATTTTACCAAGGTGCGACAACTTCAGTAGCTGTCTCTGTCTTTACGGATAACCCATTACCTACCAACAGGACTTATTGGTTAAAACCTAAGAATTGGTCCACCACCGCCAAAAATCGTGCCACATTTCGCCAGCAGACCAACAAACTCCTGAATGTTACACCTGCCGAAGCGGTTAAGGCAGAGCGGATTGATCCAAGTGATGAACGTGCATGGCAGCGCGATATTACCGAGTTTCAGCAACGAACAAGAAGAGGACGTTGCTCTACCCATATTCTACGCGAAACAGTTGCAGCTCGTATCCCGGCTGAAGCAGGAGATGGTTATTTTCAATTGGTTCTATCAGCAGGCGAAGACGCTGACTCGTTATGCATTAGCCCATCCTTCCGGATTCTATCTATCTCACCGAATATGGGTGGTGTCAGTGGCGCACATTGGGCAACCTTGCCATTCGAAGTCGGCGCTATGGCTCTGAGCATCCAGGCACGAACGGCTGTTGGGACTGCGCTTCTGCCCGTTAAAACTGCGGCGAAAAACAAAACCAAATCTCGTATGCCGTCCAACGTCGCTTCTCATGTGACGGAGGCGAGGCTTGTCGGACAGCTGGTGTATGGAGCTACAGGAGCGGCAGATAAAGTAGGGGCTCAAATTGAGGCTTTCAACAGCAGATATAATGAAGAGCGAGAAGGGCCATTTACGCCAGCCTTCAATATCGAGGATGGCTATGAGAATAGACCAAAACATCCATATCCAATTCGATTCCAGGGGAGGTGTGATTATAAGGATAACCTCGAAGTGGCACATATCGTGTCCGTGATACAGCTAACGGATGTTCCTGAACTTGCGACGTATAGACTGTGTGGATACTATTTCGGATGGTGTACAGGTCTTGCTGAGAAGCTTGACAGAAACGGAAAGAGAAAGATGAACCACCATTGGTTTCAGGCTGTCATTATCGTAATGCCCGTCGATATCAACAAACTAGATAATGTAACAATGTTGCGAGCTAACAGGAAGCACGTGCGCATCCAGATCTTGGATGAAGCCGAAGAGAAACTAGATCCCGACACAATCCTTGATATTGAAGTTCTTGGATGTCTTCGTCCTTGGGATCAGGAGTTGGAGCGAATGCTAGCAGCAGACCTGAAAGCAGGAGAGGAGCTTGCATTCGAAACTGCAATTACGAATGAGATGAATGACATTAAGTTGACGCAAGAGATTCTGGAAGATCCTTCCTGGGGACCGGATCTGATATCAACGGAGAGGGCTACTAAGGAGGAGAAGCCTAAAGTCCATGGATTTGATAGGTTCAGGGAGGAGTATACTGATGTGAGACTCAAGCTCCAGCAAAAGTTGGATCATGTGCCACTACATAAGATTGGGGTGAGGATGCCGGCCGATAAAATAAAGGATAAGTTCGTGGTGATGAATAGCTTCTATATTGAAAGATGAGAGGCTGCTCGAGGAACCTCCAGGATGTGGCGCCTTTTTAGTGATCGATAACTTTTAGACTTGAATAAGTATAATAAAACATGCCGAATATTGCCTGTCTACTACATGGCAACAAAACATGGTACGTCTACCTGAAAGCAAGCCCCAAGGCAGTGGGGGCAGCAAACTTTCAAATTGAGGGCTGGAATTAAAGAATATTTATCGTAGAGAGTTGGTTGCTTGAAATAGATGTAGGGCTATTGTGATATGTGTCTGGGGCATGGAGTTCGTGTGTTTTAGATTATAATAATGTGACGTTTTTATCGTTCTTGAGACAGTGGCTTATAGTTAAGCTTTGAAATTGCCACAATACTGTAATGACAATCGTACCTCGGTTAAGAACAATTTTAGTGAGTGAACGAGCGAACTCCGAGACAATTCCATCGCTCTCTTTTGAAGAATGTACGAATCTCCTAAACATGATATATGACTTCTCTCTCAGGTGAGGATGAGTAGTCAACACCGGAACTCAAGCTATAGGAACAGCCTACACTGCAGTTCTATGATGAATGGCAGTGATAACTTGCAACAGCAGGTAAAAATCGCAAGTGGTATTTTATCATTACATAAGCTAGGCATTGTTGGTATGATTGGCCAATTGCTGGTAATTTAACAATTTGCATGAGCTAGGATAGGTAACGGAGAAACCCTATTTTTTAACGCACGACCATATTAGTCCTTAAAATAGAGCTTAACAGAGAAAAGCAACCGCCCTAAAGCGGTGTGCTCGGTGTTGGAACCAACGGCGTAGACTAGTTGTGTTCCATCAAAGCTTACTACCAACCCCTGCCATCAATGTACCCACGGCTCGGCACCCCCTTCGAGGACTATGCCCGCCACGCTCTTCTCTGCCAGTGAGGCAGGAAGGCGGACGGTCATTCCTCATATACTGATATAAGCCAGGCCTCCATTGATCTCTCTTAAACAGAAACCTTATTTTGGGAGTCTCAAATTTTGGGTCAAATCTTGGATCCAATTGTCTGAAACGATGTACAGCAGAACGTACTTCTCTGTAGCTTTTGCTCTTATGGCTTGCCTTTCACTTGCATCAGGTACAATTTCGGAGCATATGAAAGGCTTTCACACACTCGGCGATCACTTTGGCTCCCCCCCTTTAGGCAATACTACCTATGACTATGTTGTTGTTGGTGGTGGAACAGCTGGGCTGGCAGTAGCAGCACGGCTTGCTAATGGGGGGGCAGGGACTGTCGCAGTAATAGAAGCCGGCGGATTCTACGAGTTCGATAACGGCAATTTATCGTCGATTCCAGGCACTTCAGCATACTTCATAGGGACAGCACCATTATTTAAAAATCCACAGGTTGACTGGCAGTATCAGACAGAAATAAACCCTGTAAGCAACCTGGTTTCTATATCAATTACCTTTTCTCTCACTAATTGAGACTCGTAGGGGCTTGGAGGACGCAGCATTCTTTATAACTCGGGGAAGACTTTGGGAGGAGGCAGCGCGCGGAACTACATGATATATGATAGGTATGGTAACTATAATTTCGAAAACTTACTTTTTCTAACATGGTAAACAAATAGGGGAAGCAAGGGATCGTATCAAAAATGGGCTAGCGAAGTTGGGGATGACAGCTATTCATTTCCCAACTTTCTCCCCTTCTTTCAAAAAAGTGTCAGTCTTGACATTCCAAATACAATTCTACGAGCAGGCAATGCCTCTATCTTCCCGGATCCCAATATCTATGGTAAAATGGGACCGGTAAAGGTTTCATTTAGTAATTGGGCGAATACGTTCGGATCGTGGGTAAAATTGGCTCTTGCCGAGCTTGGATTGAAAGAGCTCCCCGATTTCGTCAGTGGTAGCTTGTATGGATATCAGTACGCCTCCCAGACAATTGATGGCCCAAGTCAAACAAGAAGCTCGTCAGAGACATCATATCTCAGGTGGGCTATGGCGTCTAATTCTCAGCTGCAGGTGTACAAATCAACACTGGCGAAAAAGATATTATTTGACCAGAAGAAACGTGCTGTAGGAGTCCTCGCTAATACAGCCGGCACACAATTCAGTATACTAGCCAATAAAGAAGTCATAGTCTGTGCAGGAGCTCACCGCTCCCCCCAGCTGCTTATGGTCTCCGGAGTCGGCCCTCAAGCAATATTGAAGAGATTGGGAATTCCCATCCTATCAAATTTGCCAGGGGTCGGCCAGAACTTATGGGTTAGTACTTGCTTCGTTTTTCAATTTACCTTTTTACCTTTTGTATCCCGAATGCTTTAATCATTTCAAATCCAATTCTTATGGTTAGAATATAGGATCAGCCGTATTTTGGACCATCTTACCCAGTAAGCATCACTACGCATAGTTCAGTTGCTTCGCCGCAATTTCTGGCACAACAAATTCATGCTTACCGCAACTTTAAAACCGGATTCCTCACAAATCCTGGCTCTGATTTTTTAGCTTGGGAGAACCTCCCGATGGACCTCCTGGAGACACTTAGCAAATCGACACAGAACGACCTGGCAACTCATTTTCCTAAGGACTGGCCAGTTCTGCAGCACACGTTCGCTGATGCCTATTACGGCACCGGATACGATTTGCTAACCGGTGCACCCACAGATGGCAGACAATACGTCTCCATATTACCTACTCTTGTGGCGACATTTAGTCGTGGTAACATTACTATCAACAGCACTGACACGGATGACAATCCGATTATCTATTCCAACCTTTTATCCGATGTACGTGACCAAGAAATTGCTGTTGCAGCCTTCAAGCGTGCCCGCCAGATATTCCGTACAAAGTCATTGGGAAAGATTCTTACAGGTCCGGAAGCCTACCCTGGATCAGCTGTCCAGAGTGATGCTGAAATTCTTGCCCACATCATGAAGACTGCAAGCCCTATCTGGCACGCAAGCAGCACCTGTAAGATGGGTAAGGGCTCTGATAAGATGGCGGTTGTAGATTCCAAAGCCAAGGTCTTCGGGGTGACAGGATTGAGGGTCGTTGACTCCTCTGCTTTTCCTTTCCAGATTCCTGGTCATCCACAAGCAACAGTTTGTAAGTGATCATAATCTTCTTACTGATAATGCAGTTCAGTATTGTTGACTTTCACCTTTGAATCTTTACAGATGCTCTTGCCGAAAAGATTGCACACGCTATTCTCAACGAATTCTAGGATAGTGCCAGGAAAGAAACTTACGGTTTTTTCACGCTTCAGTGGACTTTGACGCCATTTTAATTTGAGGCTAGCATTTCATCTTGTTGTATATTAGTCTCACGGATCAAGTTAATTGATAAGCTATAGTTTGAAGATGCTGGTGCGAACTTTGATTAATATCATGGACTGTTCGGGTTATGGAAAGGGTCCGCTATTATTGCCAGTACGTTTACTATTCAATCAGTGGTCGTGATTGTAAGCTTTACATCCGTACATCTGGTGCTACACACAATATTATTTAAATAATTAGTAACTTGAAAATTCAGCCGGCTGCGTGACACCGCTGATAAGAGCAAAGAAAGGAATGTGTCACTTTTTTTAATAATTTCATAATAAATAATAAATTGTATAAGCAAAGCGAGGGTCATCTTGTAAAACGCGAGCACTTAGGCCTTCAATAGCAACAGAATCCTTCAAAAACATATGCCATGAACATCTTTGGATCAACCTTATCGCTTTCCCAAAAAGTATCAATGCCCTTTAATGATATCCGCAGCCTTTTCTGCCACAGCGTAAACTGTTGATATGATGTTTCCTCGGGGTATAAGCGGAAATATACTTGCATCAACAATGCGCAAGCCGTTCGTACCATATACAACCAGATTCTCATCCACGACACCTCCCTTTTCAAGTGGCAGCATCGCAGTGGTACCACAGCTGTGATATGCTGTAAGAGCAGTGTCAAGGACATACTTTTTAGCACTTTCAAGATCCGCAATTTTCAGCGCGTCAGGATGATTGCGTCGCCCATCAGGCTTGAAATAAGAGGCAAGCTCCTTGGTTTGACGGAGAGTTTCTAGGGACTGGACATGACGTGCCAAAATCTCAAGATCAGCCGGGTGCGAGAAGTAATTAGGATCGATGAGAGGACTATCGCTAACGACACTAGAGGATATATGGGAAGATCCACGCGAAAATGGGTGAGACTGAGCACAGCCTAAGCTAGCGAAGTTTCCGGGAAGAAGATTTGTCCCAACAAAACTTTTTCCTTCTTCGTGTAGATTCGTTTGGGCAAGAAACATGAACCATGCCGCAGAGCACTCGTCTTGGCTTTCTATGATTGACCGAATAGCGCTATAGTATTCTCTATCCTCTGGTTTCGGAGGAAATTTATCGAGTAGCTGTGTCTGCAGGATTTGTCCTTCCACAGTGGAGAACTCAAGGACTGGCATGAAAGCATGGGATTGCATTCCGCCGATCGTTAAAGGACCGGACGGGCCAAGGCCTTCACTCGGCTCGAAGTACAGCCTTTGAGCTTGCTGCAGTGCTTCCGGTTCTTGCCTCATTAGAGGGTCAGCTGTGGCGATTCCGTCCACTACTTCAAAACTGACACCAGTCATTACATGGTCTTGGAGATTTTCCCCAACTGATGGATTATTTACCAACACTGGTATTCCGTGCTTTTTGAGAAGGTTCTCATTACCAATCCCCGAAAGCTCAAGTAGCTTGGGAGTATTGAACACGCCGGCTGCGAGTATTACTTCCTTAGTAGCATGGAAAGCCTTCATATGACCCTGCACGTATGCCAACGCTCCAATTGCTCTAATTTTGGATGCGCCAGAATCGAACAAAACCTTGTGAACCGTAGCTTCAGTGATAAGGTGAAAATTTGGCCTCAAAATTGCGGGGCCGCCATAGGCAGAGCCAGAATAGCTTCTGGTCTTGTTACCCGCGTCAACGGTTGCGGCATTGCTGTATCCACCGATTGACTTTCCTGAGAAAGGATCTAGGAAAATGTAAGCATAAAATGCGTATTTCAAGCGGAATGGGCAAAAAAATCGTGGAAATGATGCGTACCTCCAGTAGTCAATCTGTCCAATCCACGAAAAGCGTTAATCCATGCCTTACACAGTGGGTTCTCAATAACGCCAGGGAATGATACTTTTATAGGCCCAGAGGAGCCACGATATTCATCGTCGATCCAGTTGATACCTAAGTGCTCCGCGGTCTCTTCGTTAGAAGGAAGCGCTAGCGTATAGCATTTCTTGTAATATGGGGTGAGCCCAGCCCAGTCCCAGCCAGCGCTTCCCAACTTAGCCCAAGCATCTATGTCGGCCCGGGATGGAGCAATGAATGCTTGCCCATTAAGAGCAGATGATCCCCCAAGAAGTTTTCCTTGAGTTTCTTTTGTCGATCGACCGCCTAGACCCGCCTATGATGTAACGCAGGAAGAATTAACCATCTGAATTTTGATAACTTGAACTAATGGCTGATTCAATGACTCACCTGAGGAATTGACTCAAACTTCCAGTCGACCTCAGAGCCCAAAAGTGATGTCCAAAAGCCTGGTACATTGACGCGGGGATCCTCTAGGCGGTTCGGGCCTGCCTCAAGAACAATCACATTAATATTTGGGTCCTCGGTTAGACGGTTTGCAACAACAAGACCAGCTGTCCCGCCGCCAATGACGATATAGTCAGCAGTGGTGATTTCGTCCAAGAAACTCATAGTAATATAATAAATTGGATTGGATTGCTAGAAGATTGAATAAGTTTATAAATGACAGCAGGCGTTTCTGGCGTCAAGATCAAAATGATCCAAGTGTAGGAGGCGGTTCTCGGGATAGAAACTCTAATGGAGACGGCAAGTGATGTGTGAGTTCGGCAATTGCGTGTCAATTCTAATTTCAAATCTTGTAGAAACATGCAGGATATGTTGGAAGTCAGTCACCGGTTGCCCATTCGGGCAAGCAAACCAAAGCTATGCTGGCGTTTACCCGGTGCAGTTGTGGGTCTTTGACGCAGACTTTATCCGGGCTGAAATTAGCGACAGGGTACTAATACGATGTCGCAGTAGTGACCCGGTGGTTTGGTTCATCCGAGAAGCCGTATGCGTGCCTTGCAGGAGCGGCAACCGTTGCTCAGAATTGCGATGTTGTTTTACTAGCATATCCAATACCTGGTAAACCTATGCTATTGACTAGGCAGGTATAACTGTATGCATGCAATAGGAATTCCCAGTTTAAACTCTGTATATGTTTTTACTTTGTTTGTTTGCTCTTGCGAGAAATATAAATACAGAACTTGAGTCCTTTGTTCCATGTTGAGCTTTTTACAATTCGCACCAACACAAATAAAACTCGGGCCCAAACACATTTTCATACAACTTTTACCCAGTACTGTAGAAAAATCTTTGCGAAGTTGAATCATGGCTATTGCGGCTCTCTCTCGTCACCTTAGCCTTGGGCTCTCTCTGTTACTTTGCATCGTCACCTCTATGGCCGACACGCATAAAGTCCAACCAGGGTTGCATTCGGCACCATGGTCACGGCCCAGCACCACCCAGTCAAAGGGAAAATGCAGATGCTTTCCCAATGATGCATGCTGGCCGGAATTACAGACTTGGGGGGACTTCAACAAAACCATTGGTGGTAGACTAGTCGCAACCCAACCTGTTGGTGCACCCTGTCACGACGATGCATTCGCAATGTACAACAAAGAACAATGCACACAGATACAGGCTTCATGGTTCACGCCAGAGTTGCACTACTCATCTTCCTCGTCTATCATGGCACCATTCTTCACCAACAACAGTTGCAACCCTTTTCTCCCAAGATCTACCACCTGCATTGTTGGATCTTACGTAAGTTACTCGGTGAACGTTAGTGAACCGATTGACATTGCTAAAACAATCTGGTTTGCTACATTCTTCAACATTCGGATAGTTATTAGAAATACGGGTCATGATTATAGCGGCAAGTCTACTGGGGCTGGAGCAATTGCAATATGGACACATTTTATGAAGGATATCAGCTTTATCGATTACCAATCTAAAGAGTATACAGGAAAAGCGATTCGTGCAGCTGCCGGTGTCCAGGTCATTGAGGCTTATGAAGCAGCGAGCTCCAACGGCCTTGCAGTAGTTGGTGGAGAATGCGGTACAGTTGGATATGCCGGTGGTTACACGCAGGGTGGAGGGCATTCGGCGTTAGCATCTAAATATGGACTTGCTGCCGATCAGGTTTTGGAATGGGAAGTTGTTGATGGAAGAGGGCGTATCCTACGAGCGAGTCGCTCAGAGAACACCAACCTTTACTGGGCTCTTTCTGGAGGAGGCGGTGGCACATACGCGGTTGTTACCTCCATGACCAGCAGAGCCTATCCGGATATACCTATCTCTGGTGCAAGTCTCTCCTTCACCAACACTAACATTACCCAGGACCAGTTTTATGACTCAATAGGAATCTTTCATAAATCCCTGCCACGCATCGTGGATGCAGGGTGCATGGCTGTTTGGTTCTTCACCAACAGCTCATTCAAATTAGCGCCACTAACAGCGCCAGATCTAACAGCAGAGCAGGTGATTGAGCTGCTTTCTCCCTTGACAAGTAAGCTTGATAGGCTAGGGATTGAATATAGTATGTACCTTTTTTTGGGTCCCGGCGGAGTGGGGGGGGGGGGGGAGCCTCGGTTTGCACATTTCATCCCTAACACTGACCTCTACTAAGATTTTAGTGTTCGGGAATTCATTGGCTATCTCCAGCAGTTCAAAGCCATGTCGGATCCTGGGCCAGTTGGCATAGGCCAATACGGTAACCGTTTCATCCCGCGTTCTCTCGTTCTGGAGAACAATGGGAATCTAACTGCAGCATACCGTTACATAAACGAGAATCGGGGGGTAATTGCAGGTATTGGCTTAAATGTATCAAAAGCAGTTGTAGGCGACGTCTGGAATGCAGTACACCCTCATTGGCGTGATGTACTAATTGAGACTGTGATACAGACGTAGGATTGCCTCTACTCTTGTTTCCCCACCCCTCTAATCTGAAATCTGAATTCAATTAGGGCTAATTGACTGAACAGGGCGTATGACTACACAGCTTCACTCTCCGACATGATTGCTGAGCAAAATAAAATCACCAATGTTCTTGTGCCTCAGTTGGCTCGGCTGACCCCTGGGGGGGGAGCATATTTGAACGAAGGCGACTTTCGTCAACCTGATTTCCAGTCTGTGTTCTATGGTGCCAATTACAACAAATTGGCTATGATTAAGGATCAATATGATCCTTTCCATATGTTCTACGCCGTAACTGCCGTTGGCAGTGAGTATTGGGTACCTCAGTTAGATGGCCGGCTTTGTAAATCTGAGTGAAGGACGATCATATTTCTCGTATTGCTGATCTCTAACCAAAGTTATGATATTTGGTGGTAAATCTAAGCTGTGGGCTGCATGCACTTTCCAAGCGCCTGGAAGGTAGAATACATCAACAAGTTGATATTTGAGATGAGATTCATTTTATCTAAACAAACTGGAATGTAGGAAAAGCACTAGATTGCTAGAGTTATAAAATAAGTGAATTCCGTTCCTCTTTGAATTGAATCCATTGGTATCATTACCATATCAGGTCCAAATCTCATGTAAATGTGTAGAGAGGCAAGGCATAAAGTGTTGCCAGCCAGAGATTCCATAGCCGGAAAGTTGTTCTATCTGCGGGTACGCTTCTTGTAAGCAGACTCCTTCCAGCAACTAACATTCCTAGTCCGACTGAAAGCGCAAAGCCACTTGAAGAACTTTTGAGATACCAGGGGCAGAAGAAGGCCCAAAGAACAACTGGAATAGCAATCGACCAGCGAGCAAGTTCATCTCCATAGACAAGAGGCACAGTGGAACGGCCTCGTAAGCAATCCCCCTTCTGATCATACATGTCCTGTGTTTGCACACTAGTAAACACAACAGCAGCCAGCACGGTTAGCCAGAACTTTAGCGCTGGTGTTAAGGTATACTGATTTCTACCAAGCATCACTTTAAGAGCCCCACAGGCGAATCGATTGAAACCGCAGGCGTTGATGAAGTTCCGTATCGCACAGCTCTTGTCAGCGCCATGCAGCTCATTATACCATAATCCCAAGGCAATCAATGATAAACATTCTATCGAGCCACCTAGTATGGAGCTAATAGTTATTGCCAACGGATATAGGCATAACATGAGATTTCGCGCTTGAGATGGAGTCATTCGGTTTGTAGGTAGAGTCCGCCATGGTTTATTCAGTGAATCCTCTTTTATGGCTTCTGGCTTCCGTTGATTGCCAATTGTGAATGGAAGGAGATTGATCCACAGCCAAAGAAGTGTCGGCGGTGTTCGTTGGAGAGTATATTTGAGCTGCAGCGCTGGAGACATGCCAAAAGCCGGCAGTGTCAATGAAGTGGAAAGAGCAAACAGGAGGCTGGGAGCTATAATGGTTTTTATGTCACTAAATGTGAACAGCCATATAGAGTAAAGGTGATACAGAAGACATGATTGGCAGCTGTGAAAGGAAAAGTTCAGAGTGAACGTAAATTTGGGTCGAAGCATAGCTGGAGTATTACTTTTGTTGAACGACATATCTAGGGTTTCTCGAAAAGAACAAAGATTAGAACAGTGTATTATCTACAAGTTCGTAGGCACAACTATTGAAAATTGGTAAGCTGATGTAACACCCCCTGTATATAGCACCCCGGAATGTTCAAGGATTAAAAAGTTGCCAGCTAGGGTCCTCCTATGAACACTGCATAGTTGGTTCGGGAGCTACGCTTCAATTATTCCTAGATAGGGTAAGAATACCTGCATCCCCGGCGCTAATCTCGAATATAGCAGAGTATAGTTTGTTCTGTTTTTGATAGTCTCACTCCATGGAAAACATTGGACATATCGCCAAGGAATAATAACACATGTTCGCCTTTCGCATCCGATCAGACCCGTCTCAGTGTGATTTATCACTTAAACTTTCAAAAACACCAGACTAGATATTAGCAACTCCCACAACACACTTCGCAAGAATGGCAATAAACCCACCCTCAGAGATTGTTCAACATGGCATATTACTTAAAGTGATAGGTTTATGTCTGACCCAAATTGGTGTTACATTTACCACTCTGTCCTCTCGTCTATATGGCCCTACATCTTTTGCTTTGATTATGCACCAGCTTGTTTTTAAGAAAGGAGAATGGCACTTGAAAGCGCCGTTGCTCTTTAAAATTTGGCTGATGTCTTTTCCTGGCCTATTTATTACAGAACTATGTATAGGTGCAAAAGATTTCACCGCCAGCAGTACCAATACACTGTTGACTATGGGAAGCTTCACGATCATGATTTTTGTTAGCATCTCCGCTTACAGACTCTTTTTTCATCGATTAAACAATTTTCCCGGTCCCAAATTAGCGCGAGTGTCGAAGCTTTGGCATGCCCACCGGTGTCTGCAAGGGAAAAATCACCTGCTCCTTGATGAGCTACACAAGAAGTATGGAGATTTTGTTCGCACAGGTAAGCTTCTAGACTGGCCAGGTGATTCGGTAGCTGATGCATACAAAGGGCCGAATGAAGTCACTGTTTTTCATCCAGAAGTTCTTGCTGTACTTGACGGTCCGGGGAGCAAAACTTCAAAATCTGTATGGTATGATTTTCTGATGCCTGATATGGGCTTGACAACAATACGCAATAAGGGATTTCACGACCGGCGTCGCCGAATATGGGTCCAAGCTTTCTCTGCTAAAGGTGAACGCCCTCAGGTTTCTTATTGTTAAGGCTAACCATGACATAGCACTACTTCATTACGAAGAGCAGATGGCAATGCATGCAAGAAAACTTGAGAACTTAATTGAGTCTGCTGCGACTGATGGTAAAGAGGTTCCTTTCCACTCATATGCGTACTGGTTCTCTTTTGATGTCATGGGAATGTTCGCTTTATCACAGTCATTTGACATGTTGCACGACGAAGCGTGGCATTACGCCGTCTCTAACTTACGGCGTGCAATGGCAATGCTTGGGCCCCTATCACCTGTGCCTTGGTTGGCTCAGATTGGTTTTGTATTTTTGAAAAGCTACTGGGTTGTTAAAGACTGGCATTCTATGACAAAGTGGTGTAGGGACCGCATGCAGGACCGCATTGACGTGAGTGAATGGAATTTTTCACATCCTCTATTCAGCAGACAAGGTTACTGACACATGTTCACCTCCATCAGGCGCAAGAGAAAGACAATTTGAATGTGGCAAGTTACTTGATTGCCGATGCTCAGAAAAGAAGTTCCGTGGAGCAGGATAAACCACTACTTAATGGAGATGCAGTTGTTGCAGTAGTTGCGGGCAGGTATTCTACTCCCTTCCGATGCTTTGGTGTGGAGAAACCTTCCTTAGAAGCTGACTGAATATCTAGCGATACCGTGGCACCAACGCTCGTATTTATATTCTATGAACTTGCACTTAATCCTTCTCTAGCAGACAAGCTTTATGATGAACTCAAAAATATTGATATTTACGATCGCAAGGCTTTACAGGCTTTGAAATATCTCAATGCTTTTATTAACGAGACGCTACGTCTTCATCCAGCTGTTCCAACTGGTGGGTACCGGGATACACCACCAGATGGCATGACAATTGGCGAGCGTTACATACCAGGGAACATAACAGTGGTTGCCCCACGCTACACTATTAATAGATGTAAGTTTCTGGTATTAGTAGATTGATATTAACTGTATAAAATGCTAAAATTCACGGCCCGGGCAGTGGAGAGTTGCTATGAACGCGCTGCGGAGTTCATCCCGGAGCGCTGGACTGAGCGATTAGACATGGTCAAGGACAGCCGCTCATTTCTTCCATTTGCGCAAGGTAGGTTATATCCACGCAATTCACCTTCACCAAGGATGCTAATAAAGAAATTCTTTGTAGGGCATTACGCATGTGTAGGAAAGAGTTTGGCATTGTCTGAGTTACGAACTGTGACATCTATCTTAGTGTCAAAATATCATATCCGATTCGCACCAGGAGAGGACGGATCTGGGGTTGAGAAGAATATGCGGGACCAGTTCACGGCTGCCCCTGGCAAGTTAGCGCTTAGTTTCCGTTTACGTTAATGGATTAATTAACTTTTTTTTTCCAACCTGTTGATTAAGATAGACATCTTCTGCTTGCTTGAAATAGACACGCTCTGATTTCCTATTTCAGATAACCTGGCTACGTCAGTTATCTAGCCAAGCTGTTGGAGCTGCGGGGAGCTATTCTACCCTGGCCGGTGCTTGGTCTGCATTATCCTACCCACCCTTGACGGATGTTGGTTTTGTGCCGACGCTAAAATTTGTAACAGTGTGACATGCCTACCCTTGTGGATAAACACATGCAATTTCTGTTTTCTGTAATAATCATAGACGCGATGTTGGAAAGTGGAGAATGGGAAAGTGACTACGCTCCTATCATTGCCAACATCCAGGGATGGCCCAGCCCGATAGAGACGTTTCATTTATCACTTCTAATGTTGAATGACAAGCATTGAAGATATTAGCAATGTCTAAACGAGAATTGAGAAATAAGCGCCAACATTACGAACATTCTGTAACTAAGAAATTCCCATTAAAAAAACCTTAGCTGCTTGACCGGCGATAATTTGAAGCTCATGTGGCTTCTTTCATAGTGTCCTACACATTTGTACTTGGATTCTCTCTTCATCAAGACTGGACTTCAAAACATTCAATCTACCAGTCCCGAAGAATATACTATGGCTCCAAAATTAGAGAAAAGTCTTCCTGCCGGTGGCATCGCGGTGATCACCGTCAATTCCGTATTTCTCTTTCTCGCTCTTGTTGCAGTCATTGCTCGCTTTTATGCAAGATACATATCGAGGAAAAGCATTGCGACCGATGATTACCTCATAGTTGCTGGCCTGGTAAGTATTTCTAATCCTCACATATCACTTATTATATATGACATTAACCTAATCTTATTTCAGGTCTTCACAATTGCGACTGTTGGCGTTGGATACTCCCGTATATTACCTTAAGACCACATTAAACTCAAGTTCTAATATGTGACTAGTTGTGCTAGATGGTGGTGCTGGCGTTCACACAAAAGATGCCACTCCTTCACAAGTTGCCACAGCATTGAAGGTATGTAACAAGCCTTGTTTAGATCCAGATTAATCGCCCAGCTGGGTGATACTAAGGTGATTAGCTTTTCGTCCCTGCTCCGCTCCTGTGGGGACTCGCAACTACATTCGTGAAGCTCTCTATCTTGTTCTGGTACATTACTATCTTCACGATCCAGAGACTACGTACAGTAGTTTATATTGTGATTTTCCTTTCATTGTCTCAGATGGCTGTTGTTATACTAGAATCATTCTTGTTATGCCGGCCATTTGAATTCACGTGGAATAAAGCAATTGGGGGAGTCTGCGGCAGCTCGCAGCAAGCATATCTCTCTGTTGCAATTGTCAATCTTGTCATTGATTTAAGTATTGTGGCTTTGCCAATGCCTGTTCTCTGGGGGCTGCTAATGCCATATAAAAAGAAGCTTGCAATAACATTCATTCTATGTCTTGGTCTATGGTAAGATTTTCAGTTTCGATTTATCAAACCTGGAACTAACTGATGTAGTATTTGTGCAATGTCTGCCGCTCGAATCAAGTGTGTCCTCGATCTTGAACCCTTAGACTTCACCTACACAGTGGTTGAAGACACCATATTCGGAGGATTAGAGATAGAGTTGGGTATCATTAACGCGTGCCTACCTATATTGCGCCCATTATTTGGAAAGATATTTGCAGCAACTTCTGGGCTGACAAGTGTATGGTCTAAGAAATTGGATATGAACAGTTCAGAGGGAAAACAACTCTGGACAAGGCAGAAGTCACAGCAAGATACAAGGAACTTCCAGATTTTACGCAACGATACGTATCTGCTAGAAACCATGCCGTCTTCACAAGCTGGAGCTAGAATGGCAGAGAATGTCGAGCAATGATATGGTGAGATTATGGTCAAGCAGGATGTGGATATTCATTCGTCGCATGCCAATCTATGAGTTGAAGAGAAATCACTTTGATATATCTTTCCAGAGGCTCTTACGGCTTGGCGATTTCTCAACTTTCAGTAGATATGCGTAACCGGATAGGCCAGGTGTTGCAGCTAGGGAACAGGCACATTCAGAAGAATTTATAGGTTTATTCAACTATGGATTTTTTTTATTAAAGCGTGAAATTTATCGCATTCATTATGTCTACATCTAAGAAGCTACAAGGGACAAGAATGTAAGGGAACTTAGATTTAGAATAGCTGGGCAGTTCATATTTAGAGTTTTTCGGAATCGCATATTTATTTGCATTCTCAGACAGCAGTGGTAGGTTGAGAGAATATACTGAGTTACCGGCTTTCCTATCACGAGATCTAATTGGGCGCACCAGACAACATATAGATGGTGTATAGTACAAATAGAGAGCTCCTCGCACACCTATAAATCTACACGCTGGACATACAGATACATGACCAAGCCCAGCAGGATGTGTATCTGTATTGCCGAAAAGTGCTGGGCAAAAGCAGCTCCAACAGCCTACTGCACTGCGCCATGTTAGCTCCGAGATCAGGGTTTGAGTACGCTATTTGTTATGTCGTATTATCGATTACATTAGGATCTCGGAGAAACATCGCTTTTCGGAATATGCAGCAAAGGAAGTGGCGATAGTGCGTAATCGGATCCTACTAACTCACCTGATGGATTAAATTACCAACCAGTCTTGGCTGCTAAAGACCGTCGCAGGGCATAAATGTGCATTCGAACATGGATTATCAATATATTATCCATGGCCATTTCAATGGCGCTTTGACTGACATCACATGAGCACTATGTGTCTAGCTAAATTTAGGTCTTTGATGAGAAAATGGCATGTATGCAGGAGGGAAAATTTGATTATTCAACCTGCAGGTTGGATTTCACTTATGGAGCCTATTGGCTATTAAATCGATAATTAGTTTTCTCAAAGCATAACACAGATGACTAGGCATAATTGCGCCTCATACTCACCAGATTTACCAACAAAGAACCCATTCTTAAAGTATATGATGGTCAAGCCATTTGGCTTCTGTTTGTAGAATGCAAACAACTTAACTTATTACATCACCAATCTAGACTCTTTGAATATTCTGAAGAGCCTCTGAAATTGCCCAGCTATGGAAGACAATTCGATGAAGTTTGGTAAGCGACTACTGCCGCAAGTGGTTGACAGATATTCCCTGAAGCAGCCTGACAGAGTCTACGCCTCTATCCCCAGGTCCAGCACCGACTTATCACAGGGCTTTGAAGATGTCACGATGGCGAAATTAGCGTCCATCGTGAACTCGCTATCATGGTGGCTAGAGGAGACAATAGGGGTGGGCAGCCTTAACGCGATTGCATACATCGGTCCAGCGGACATTCGCTACACTGCCATGTTTTTGGCCTCTATAAAATGTGGATATAAAGTAAGTCAAGTGTATAACATTTTTATATACTTATTAGCTAACATATTTCCTGATACTTTTTATCTCTCCCAGAAATCAAGTAATCCACAATCAAAACATGATAGTTAGAACAAAGTGTATCGCACTATTTTACGGAGAAGAGCTCGCCGCCGCTGCTAAAATGCTTAGTTGCAACCTCCCTGAGTTGAGTATTAAAAAAATCAAATCACTGGAAGAATTACTCCAGGTACGGGACAACACTCGGCATTATGCCTTTGAGAGAGATTTTGCAGAGGCTCAGAATGAGCCATGCTTGGTCCTCCATTCGTCTGGGTCAACAGGTGAGCCCTTTTGAGCACCACTACCGCCGCCTAAGTAATATTGACTTCGGCTAGGAGACCCTAAGCTTGTGACCATGACTCACGGTACATTTGCCGTTACTGACAACGATCGAAAAATGCCAACGCCCGAGGGTCGTCGTGCACAAAATGCAGCTTTATTCAATTTTGAAGCGGGTGGGAGGTTTTATTCCTGTTTTCCGCCATATCATGTAAGTATATCCTATGCAATTAAAATCAGATGGGAAGGTATGTCTTCTTCATCTTCTAACACATAACAGTTAGCTGGTGTTCACGCATATATTGACCTTCCTATCTTCTCCACAAGTTCAACTGTTGTCTTGGGTCCATCTCAACTTCCTCCTACCGGGGCGTTACTTTCGGAGATTTTGAGACACCAAATTGTACGAGCGTTCTACGTTCCCCCATCTATCATTGAGCAATGGTGGTCCGAGCCGATTGCTTTCGATCAAGCAGAACGGCTCGATTTTGTTTTATTTGGAGGGGGGCCACTTTCTCCGCATATTGGTGATGCCCTCAGCAAGGTCACGAATGTCTGCCAAATGTATGGCTCTCTCGAGCTGGGTCAAGTGCAGCTTCTGGTGCCTCGGGCAGGTCATTGGGCTTATCTTGAGTTCAATCCGTTTGAGGAAGCTGACATGCAACCTGTTGGAGATGGTACTTTCGAGCTGGTTTTACATCAGAATCCAGAACTTTCCTCACACCGTTCCTTATGGCACAACTTCCCCAATTCTGCTGTATGGCGAACCGGCGACTTATTCATACCTCATACGTCAAAGAAGGGGTTATGGCGGTTTAGTTCCCGTATTGACGACCTCATTGTCCTTTCAAGCAGTCATAAAATTCGGCCACTCGAAATGGAAACCATTATCCAAGGGGACTCTTTATTATCTGGCGCTTTAATCGTCGGCCAGGGTAAGCCAGAGCCACTGTTAATCGTCGAACCTAAACCTGGAATGCTTCAAGGGAGTTCTCGAGATTTCATAGATTCTATATGGGGATCTGTTGAATGTGCAAACGCTATTGCCCCGACTTATGCTCATTTACACCGCTCCAGGGTGATCATATCAACTCCGGATAAGCCATTCGCCCGGGCGCCAAAGGGTAGCGTTCTCCGAGGATTGACTACCCAAGCCTATGCAGATGAGATCGAGGTTGTATATGCAGATGATCCTTCCCAGACGCAACTGGATAATGCATCGCTACAATCTATTGATTCCTTCGTTCTCCCTGGTGTGAAGCAGTTTGTGCGTGCTTGCGTGCAGGAATATCTTCCTGGAATCTTGATCATGGATAACGATAATATTTTTGTCAGAGGATTAGAGTCCATAGGTGCTGCTGCCCTCAGCAGAAGGCTCCAGATCGATCTCGCCAATTTGCTAAGTTCTTCTAAGACTACGCCTGTATCACTTCTGATGATATATGAGAATCCAACAATTGAAGAACTTGCATCTGCCATTGTCAACAAAATGTTCAACCGCAACACTATCGTACATGATGTCAACAACAACGTAGAACAAATGAAACGCGCAGAGGATGAGTTCACGAGAGATCTACCAGCAGCTCAGCCTTCAGTTTTGGGAATCAATGTCGTTCTTATCGGCCCACGAGGGTCTTTAGGACCTCACATCTTACAGAACCTTGTGCAAAATCCATATGTCTTGAAGTTGTACTGTCTGAATCGTGGTGAGGATGGATTGGAAAGACTCAGATCATCATTAACCAACCAAGGTCTTCCACCACTAAGTGACGCTTGCGCTTCCAAGCTAGTCTTTATGTCAATATCACTTGGGGAGGAGCGGTTAGGCCTCTCGGCCGATAATTATGCCGAGCTATCTAGAGACGCACACCTTATTATTCACAACGCATGGAAGGTCAACTTCAGCTGGACACTTGACATGTACAAGATTGAGCACATTCGTAGTGTCCGCACTCTCGTGGAATTTGCTGCGCAAGCTGTTAGGAGACCACGAATAGTTTTTGTTTCTTCGATTTCATCTGTGCAAGCATGGGCATCAACCTTTGAAACCCCTGTAACCGAGAAGCCTTTTGTGGGGTCTAGTTCATATACGGTCGCGTCGCCTTTAGGTTATGGGCAGTCCAAGCATGTAGCAGAACGGCTCCTGACGCGAGCAAGCGAAGAGTCTGGGATTCCTATCACCATTCTGCGTGTGGGACAAGTAGCTGGTTCAAGCAACTTCGGGCTTGGTCAGTGGTCTACAGACGAATGGATACCTTCGCTTGCAGTGCTTTCAAAAATTCTTGAACTAATTCCCAACGACATTCCAGCAATTGATTGGATCCCAGTTGATCTAATGGCACGTGCCATCTGTGAGCTTTCTCTTCCACCAGAAGTGCAACAATCAAGTCAGCAATATTTATTGGATCATTTTGTATCGTCAGACCTAAGGATTTTTAATGTTGTCAACCCGCAATTAACAGAATGGGCAGCATTTATGGATGTTCTACGCGGTCGACTCGGCTTACAGACACAAGTAGTGCCACTAACAGACTGGGTCGCCCGATTGTCGCAATTTGACCCAAAGAATATGTCAGAAGAGGAATCGTCTTCATCTGACAAGATCCTACCTTTTTTTCAGTACTTGGCTAAAACTACGTCAGCTGGCATTCTGCTACAGCCTCGGTTTGAGACGTTCCAAGCTGTCATATGGAGCAAAACGCTTGCAAAGATGAAAGCTATCGACAAGGACCTGTTAGAGTTCTGGTGTTCCCAGTGGGGCATATAACCCGGTAAAGAGTGAGCAATTGCTGTGGAGGAAAACACAAACAGTAACTACATGGATAAATGTAGTTTCACTGATAATAGCATTCCATATTTACGGTTGTTAAGGTTAAGTGTTAGTAAATAGATTTTCTGCTTCGCTAAAGTAAATACTCGAACTATATGATTTACAAATATTCCTTTAGTCTTTTTTTCTAATATATATATATCTACCTTGATTGATGCATTTCGAAACCTTTTTGAATAAAGAAATGTATATTTATATATACTACATCATGTATACTTATAAGGAATTTCCTAAGCGTGGAAAGGACTAATTGTAACAATCGGTATGCCCAAGGTGCGGCACGGAAGTTAGGATACAGGAGCAAGGAGTAATAATCAGGGTATAAGGAGTTTCAGACCCAATACAAAATAAAGTCGGAGTCGCTTATATAAAAGCTTGTTTTTATTTTTTACAGCCGCGTTTTATGTTTTTGTATTTTTAGTACTTTAAACTTATAAAGCAATTACTACTAGCTTATTATACGTACTTTTATATGCCTTTATTTTAGCTCGTGATTTTTTGCGTTGTTGTAATAATTTTTTTAAATTTTTTTTTTCGTGCGCCCGAAAACGAGTTATAGTTGCTGGAAAAAAAAAACGAATGTAAATAAAATAGAGCAAATGCCTCAGGAATTGAAAATTCTTAGATATATATATATCCTAGTTTTCTTTTTATGAAGGGAATCAGGCAAGAACGATACTTTTTTTTTACAATAAACATGATTTATGAGCCCTCGAGTCGAAGTTGCAAAATCACACATCCATCAGTTTATTCCAATCACAGTAGTTGTTGTAACTGCAACTGGATATCCAGGCATTTGATTTTGGTGAAACGAATTAAACACAAGACAAAGACTGCGATCAAAGAAATTCATAATTCCAAACCGAATGTTGAAGTGTATTTTGATTTGCTCAGCAATTTTTAGTTCGCAATCTCGCTTCATACATTTCACCACTGATGAAACTGTTGTGATCCTCCGTCATGCCAATTTAATTTCTTGATACCTTATATTGCGAGTCCATTCTTGTCCTGACTGAAAGCTTCCGGCGGAGTCGGCGGGCTGATGAAAGGCTGTGAGTTAAGACACGGCTCTGGCTGGATTATGCTAGCAACCCATTTGCAAGCAACGCAGAGAGTGTAGCGTTACTCTTCGTGAATTCGGCGATGTCAGGGTACTTGGCAATTAAGAGATCGCTAACTAATCGTCCAAATACAATGGTGCCCCAAGGACTCAAGTGAGTCCGATCTTTGGCAATATAGTTATATGTATCTGCTGCCTATTAGAAGATATATCAGTTCGACTGTGCATAAATATGAAGCAACAAGGTCTGCCAGGCTGTATTTGAGCAGAGGCTTATTTACCGCGCTGCCAATGGCATTGACATAGTCCGTGGATGCCTTATTTAGGTCAATAAACCGTGCCCTAGTGGCTGTTGCCACGGAGATCGCTATAGCGGTCTCATTAGCAAGATTCTCGATCACATGGCCTCCTGAGAAGGTGCGGCGAGTAAGTGGGGTGATAATGATCTAACATGTATTATCAGTTAAATAAGCTACAGCAAAAAGACCGGGTTGCTGACAGGAATGGCTCCAGCTGCTCTGATTTCATCAACAAATCGGTATAAACTTCCGTTGAAGGCTGCCTTGTATTCCTCGGTCTTCTGGTCATTATGACCAAATTGACAGGTGACGAATACTTTTCTTGCAGCATTGTGGCTTTCGATCTGGGTGAGGATTGTCTGATATATAGTGCTGTCAAGGTAGGGCGTCAAAGACGCTCCACTGACTCCATAGTTGAAACCGTTTGCTGGAGACTTGAGCGTGTAGTTGAGGAATCCATCCCCCCAACCTGAAGGTAAGGTTGACACTTTAGTATATACTTTTTAGCATCTTAGAATACACTACACACCAGCGGGTTCATGCGTGGTGGAATCTCCTGCCAGAAGAAACATTGGTGGAAGGGGTGGTCGATGATCGATTACATTCCCATTAACAACCGAAATGTAAGTCAAGATTGCAGATATTAAACCCAGTTTTGGGGGAAACATAACTGAGATAATAATCACACTTTCCAACACTATAGTATGGAAGGAGAATTGTAGAGTTTCGAATCCTTGAAGAAGCGCGAGACATGAGACCCTTTATGCTGAGGGATGAAATCCAACCTTAGTGGTGGATTATGGTGGGATTTTTCCATTGTCTATTTCACATGGGAATATTTAGACATTGAACGGGATACCATCAAACGAAGGTTAAGATCCACAAACTCGGGGTATTGAAAGGGCGAGCGGCTTTTTGATGTATCTTTGGCTGTCACCCAAGATCTCGGTTAAAATTCGTGCAATGAAAATGCCGGGCCCAGGAAACGTATTTGTCATCCACTTTTTTGCAGGATTTCGCAAAAACATTACCTACCCCGCACCTTCTGTTTGGACTATGATTTGGTTCAAGTAGTGTCAAAAATATATGACTTTATAATCATAGCTGCGGGTTCTTCGCTACCTACTTTGACTGAGATCCACTTTGTATGTAGGAAAAGGAGCTTTACTTCTCAACAACCTTATCTGTCGGAATTCCAGGGATAAAATCCTTACTTGCACATAGATTCTTACCAAATAGTGTGTGATCATCGCCAACACTAATGTATATGGATCTTCGGTTAAAGACTTTTCACTTTTACTATTCAATTGTACTCCCTCGCGCATGGGTTGCTATGCATTAACGACTAGTTTGCTACATTTTACCTCGTGGACACGGATGTACGTTTGCGATTTCGCTCTCCATACACTATCCCAAAAAAATAGGCACGGGTGTCATCAGAAAAGCTATAAGAGCAAGTAAGTAATTGCCCCAGCCAAGTCCCAGAGCAGAATAAAGAGGTGGTCCCGCAAAAGGCATAAATGCTCCCACAATAGAGCGAAGAACCGTATTTTCTGCTGCTGCAGACGCTGAGAACAGAGGAAACACACTATCGTGATAACAGGTGCATTGTGTGTGCATAGAGTGCAAGGTTGGTGTGACAAGGGTTATGTTGGATTCCAAATTGTGGGCTACATGAGAAGCAATTTCTGGGCAAAATTCCCAAGGGTGAATTTATATACCATGTGCAACTCGACATCTCCCAATCTTACCTTTCCCTTTTTACCAACACTGCGTTTACCTGAATTCATTATGTCAATTGCGGGTTATTTGTCAATAAGTGGTTCAGATAAACCAGCATCGTTATCTATGTCCATTATGTCCTGTAGCTCTAAGAGTTGCGTTCTTTTCACCACCAGCAGCGACCATGGCCAGGCCGATATCATGCTCGCTATCGCTGGGCAGCTGGCTCAGAGCGGATTGCCGACTTCAGTACACATAGCATCCACAGGAGTCTTGCGCTTCCGTATTCGAGATTAGGTTTCCACCGCTCAATTTCATCTCACTCCTGGTGCCTCGATATTCGTAACGTATCTAAAGGCTGGATATAGTGTTAATGCTATAGCTTATCCACCAGGAATGCATGGTGCCATATCTAGCTTCACTAATGTATCTAGGATGATGGAGCACTGGATGGGAGGTCGCTACCCAGCGTTGTATAATAATTGTCTTGTGATTCTCCGCAAAGTCTCTCCTGCTGTTGTTATGGTGGATCCAACATGTGCACCTGAAATTGACGCATGCAGAATGCTGGCCTGAAACTAGCCATATTGTCCCCAGTAGGACTGAAAGACCTACTAATTCTAGTGCAGCCGTGGGCAGGAGTTCTATGGAAGGACCGGCGTATGCCTTGATTCCTCGATTGCAATACCCGGCCCTATTCCAAGTATTCAGCCATATATGCTAGAAGGAACCCATTATCTAGTACCAGATATTCCCCAGTCAAGTCTGCCATTGGCGTCAATTCTACTCAACGTTACTGCCTGCGGACCTATAACCGAACTACCAATCAATATAGAAACTCCAGGTCCCACCAAGAATCTGTTGAAATGGATGAATGAGAGAGAAACTATTCTTGTTAACTTTGGCTCGCACAGTGCTGCCGAGCGTGATAATTGCCTTTCTCTAACACGAGCCTTAGAAAGAGCGCTGCGGAACCACCCATCCCTAAAAATACTCTGAAAATTAAAGCAGAATAAAGGAACCTCGGTTATTGAATTTGTGAGCAGATTTCTCAGTGATGCGATTGGTGGTGGCCGGGTGGATATTGTTGAATGGCTGGAAGTCGCTCCAGCGGATCTCCTTATCCTGCCAGGAGTTGTGGCAAGCATACATCATGGAGGGGCAAATGCCTATTTTGAGACGTGTGGGTATGTACTTTAATTTACGATTGGGATCTTTTCGCTATTGTGACATTTGACAGACTTTATCATAGAGCTGGGATGCCCCCAAATTATCCTTCCGGTGTGGTATGACACATATGGCAACACAACTTGTGCAGAATATTTAAAGATCGGATTATATGCCAATAAAACACGCGAGCCAAAAATCTCTAGTGATGAGCTCGAAACCGCACTTCAGATAGTACTAGATGAAAATAATCCCCGTGAGAGGGAGATAAGAATTGATTTAGGAGAGCAATGTAGTGAACAGACCGGGAGAGAAGTTGCAGCTGGCGCAATAATACAGATGGTTAACAACTAGATGTAACATATTCACCTTATTCAATGAGTTCACCAGCGCCGCCTGTTGAAAAGACTTACGGGCACTATCTACTCCATTTGGTGTATTTTCCTCGGTGATTCTGAAGATGTGTGGCACAATTGTGGAAATCCCATGGGATGATAATTTAAATCAGAGATAGAATCTTAAACTGTTAAAATATTTCTAATATTTTAATATTTTAATATTTTAATTCGCTACTATCCTAGATTTAATGCATACTTAAACCTATCCGATGACGTTTAGTACCCACATGGCCCTTAGTCGTGAACTACCCAATTTCTTCTGTTGTCATAAATCAGCCGAGGAGCCAGTGTCTGGTAGATTTCATGTTGTAAATGGATCCCAGGCTCATCGATATGGTGTGATTTTCCGTGTTTAACATAAGTCTTGACAGAATGTAGTTGCCCAAGCTCTATTATTGCCAGATTTGCGTGCTGCTAAGAATGTATTGAGCTGCCTCCTGCGACATCTAGCAGCCCACTATATCCCTCTGGCTGTGCTCTCCCATAGCTGCCCCCTTTATTATTACCACGAGTCGGCAGGAGTGAAAAATTGAGCTGAAGCCAGGAAGAAGGTATGATGTTGCTTTAATAAGCCTTTGAGGCTGGGCATACATGAACAAGATATGCCAACAGACAGTTCAATAATACTATATTCAACAGTGAGCTTCTGTGCTAGCATTTCCATAAATTTGAATAAAACTTACACGAGCAAAGCCGGTGGAGAGAGCTCGTATGTACCGTCTGAGCCGTAAATAGAGCGAAGTCGATAGATAAGAGCTACAACGCTGACTACGCAAGCTCTTTAAACGAGCTATTAGCACAGTATCGTTGCAAATTATATGATAACTTACAGGAGCCCCGTGGGAAATATACTTATACATCCCAATTTTCGTTCTCTTCTCATTTGCAGTTGCCAAACTCCCACTATTAGCAAGAAGAAGAGGTAAAAGTCGCTCACGATCCCAAAGGCTGCTGCCGTAACCCCTACAGTCGCTGATGGACTGTTTGGATCAAGTTGATTTTGGTAATCTATACTTCACCAGCTCCCGGTATGAAATAATAGAATTAGGCACCCCAGATCTATGGACGGAGCCCCGAGTTTGGTCGAAATATTTGTAAATACAGTATGAAGATCGTAAGCTTTGCGAACAGTTGGATTGGTAATGTTCCTACTGCGAATGTGGTTCCCGCCTATATTTACTTTGTCAGCGATATGAGTTACAACACAACGGTTCCTGCAAACTTACAATTAAAAAATCATTACTAATTATGGAGCCTATCTTGAGCTCCCGTTAATGCGTGCTCAATCCAGCTTTTGCGACTTTATAATTAATAATAACAGGAAAAGTTATTTAGAATTACTTACTAATGCACGCAGTAACTAATTGTTCAATCGTGCCTAGCCGGAGTGGTGGTATTAGCGTTTCGCCACTTATCGGAACAAATCCACCGCACACATACTGTGACTATTAAGCAAGTCACTTAATTCTAAATTAGTTTATGTATATAACAGGCAGTGAATGAACTCACAGCCATCTAGTTTGTGGCTCCCTATGGAAATAACTCTATAATAGAATCTGGCGGCAACAAAACAATGCATAATGAATACATTACGGGCGCTAATGTGTAAGGGGTATCAAAATTCGCAACCACTCTGTCGCAGCGGGAAAGTCCGCTAACGGCGGTAAGATGTTGGGGGCCAATGTTCTGGGGCATTGCATTCAAAATTCAATCCAGAAGTGACTTCGTTTTCCAAAGGATGATGAGGTAAAATTAAAACAGACTTTTGGTAGGAAGGCCGTGATGGACATTTGAAATGCACCATCTCAACAGGGTATGGTACAGCTTGCTGGATATAACAGAAGCATCTCCATTTAAATGCGGAGACGAACGAAGTATGGTTGAGAAAATTCTGCGGCGGTTCTTTAATTTAGCTTATGAGCCTGCATATAATAAAATGTATAGCGCGATGTTCATCCCAACTCAGACCAAAGCAAATGATGTGTCCATTCTGCAAGGTTCTGCATATATGTCGTGCCAGAAAAGATAGCTTGCTGCATGTGCAACTCGATAGTTATACCACAGTCGGAAAATGTCTCAAGAGGTCAAGGCTATCCCGCAAGCCCATCTTTGCGATGGATGGTAAACCCTTTCCCAACGTTGGAAATAACAATCTACAAATCTGATAAGGCTACAGTAAGGAGGCGATCGGCGTGTAGCTGCATATGCACAGCACTTGAATGCATGTGTTGCAGCCGAAGGCAACTCGATAGCCACTCAGAACTTCCTTGAAACGCCAAGTCAAAACTATCGCTGGTCTAGAAGGTGTGTAGGCAGCTTGCTGGATAGCATAACAAATGGTGTTCCGGCGCCTGCTGCACTTAATACTCGTAGAGAGTGTTGCCAATGTTGTTTTTCCGTCACCGCCATCAGGCAGATACTCTACTTATATCACTCTCTAAATCAAACTGTAGATGGAAAGACGAATACAGTGTGCGTATCGACCACTATTTTTATTATATATATGCATAGTATGAGGGACATTGAAGAACTGATATATGATCATACTCTGGGTGGAGAGATAGACTGAAATTTCTACTACATGCTAACGAGTGAAATGCTATAGAATCAAATTGAGTTCTAGTGGGGTCTATTACTCGCATAGAGTTTCCATCACCTTGAAATTGCCCTATACTAAGATCGCTCCCGCATCGGAAGTATGGTGTCTTTTTGTGGTAGAATGAATGTCCGCCACACCTAGGATGTTGGCTTATTCGGGCTCGCCAGCTTGAAATCATAGTGACCGATGAGAAGGGCTATTACTAACTTCATTATTAGCGCAGCTCCGCCTCTCCAGCATGTACACCGGCCATGCAGGAGACTTTGGCTAGATTTGGAAATTTAATTGCTCTAACTGGGTTGTGACTCGTCCCTCCATGCCGATACCTTAAATATATCGGTTAATATCTCAAATACCATCAAAAAGTGCCGATATTTCTGAAATACCATCCCCCTTTTTTTTTAACTTTTATCCGGCCATACCACCTTTTTAAAATAATGGTATATCAGATAAAGGCCAAAAAAATGATAGCATTTCGGATATACGCCCAAAAAATGATGGTATTTGAAATATTTCCGAAATACCATTATTTAAGCCAAGACTAATTAACAGCTACAGCAGCCACAGGCTTACAGCCACTACGAGGGCGTATGGCCTAGACTGTTACAGGCTTCAGCTACGGTGCTTTCTGGGCTGCAAACGGCGTACCCCGCCCATGGCCAGCTACAGGCTCACAGCTACTATAACGGCGTATGGCCTAGACTGTTATGGGCTTCAGCTGCCAGAATACCCTCGGGATGCTAAAGTTACAAGCTTGTAACACCGTAGGGCACCGCCGAAAGGCGAAAAATACAAAGAAAGCTAGGACTTTTTGGAGGAAAGCAAGCTTGAGTCTTTTATAGATTTATAGACTTATATTTCATACTCATACAATACTGTTAATTCTGCATTTGCCAGTCGCGTGTTTATACAATATACGTGTTTTTATTTGCTATTGCAATCTTTCCTGCTGCTTTTTGTTTGTTACATATTTACAGCGTATGTTGAAGAATATTTTATATACTATTATTTTTTGGAAAATATCTCATATACCACTATTTTTTGGAGGATATCTTATATATCATAAAAGTGGTATGGCCAGATAGAGGTAAAGAAAAGATGGTATTTCAGAAATATCGGCACTTTTTGATGGTATTTGAGATATTAACCGTAAATATATCCACCTATGTAACACTTCGGAAGAAATAGATTATTTCGAACACTGAGTAACACGCCGGAAGGTATCTATGGTCACTATCCTACTTCCATCGCACATCAAATACAGTGTAATTCATCTACGACACCTGGTCAGAATACCAAATACAGATGTCCCCGCACTTGGTCATGTACTGGTACTCGGTGGATGTAAGTTTCTGGGGTCCCATATTGCACAGGCCGTACTTTCCCACGCCTCCAAGCCCACTGTCTCTGGTATTAGTCGCTTGCCCAAGAATAACATTTTTGAAGGCGTGAGCTGACACCTGTGACATATCGGACAAAACCGTCGTTACCTCTATACTCTCCAAACTACGCCTAGCCAATACTGCCTCCGTACTCGCTTTTGTGGGAGCCAAAGCCGCAACTTTGACAATTGTCTACGGCACAAGAATCCCAACTTCTTGCGCAAAAGAGTGCCTCTCACTAAAACATTACCTACACATATATTTCGAGTACATCCATCGTAACTGTTGCCCCATTCTCCCTTCTCACGGAATCTGCTGCAAATCTGGATGACCCTGCCACCTATCATGATCCTTATACTGCAGCCAAGTCGAGACCTGATGGAATAGTACTTACCGAAAATCAACCTCCAAAATTGCGGACTACAGTGTTATGACCATGCGGTATCATTGGCGAAAGAGATAGCCAGGTAACTCCAGCTTTATTATCAGCACTTGGGCAAGGAATGGCACGCATTCAGCATGGAGATGGGTCGAGTAAATTTGATTTCGTCTACGTGAGAAATGTAGCGGAGGTATGTATTTGTTGTGCCGAAGCTATGATAAATGAGAAAATGATGATATCTAGAACGGGTCTCAAGCCACAAGAGAGGCGTGTGGGAGGAGAGGTCTTCAATTGCTGATACGAACTAACCTTGAGGTGTTAGATTTTGGGATAGAAAACGAAGGTGGCAACGCGACGACACAGAAGCCCGCAATGGCTTAAAATATCCAATGGGAAGGAATGGGCTGCTAAGCATGGAGATCTGCGAAACATGGCGAAGCAAAGGGGACCAAGCTTCTGAAATAATATGATATGTGATCATAAACCAATATTTAAATGGCATGGCTAATATTGAAGGGTCCGAGCGGGTGATTGAAGAAACGCCGCTTGCGTCGCCACCAGGCGTGTCAACTTTCCGGGACCGATTACCACGTTCCGAACACCCCGGACCCAGGTCTGTGGCACCACAGCGTCAAACCTCCTGAGTTCCCTATTGAGCCCGTGCGAACGCCCGCAGTTTAGCGACCCGCTCACTCCCCGCCTTTGGCTCCTGCACTGTTCAGGGGTTGGAGACTTCCACGCGAAAGAGCAATGGCAACTTGTGGAGGCATGATCGACCGTCTGTTTAGGTGGACGACCACTCAGAATTGACCAAAAACTCCCAGTTGAAAGGACGCGCGGACTAAGCTGGCACTGGAGTTATAATATCAGTAGCTATATTAATTTTCAGCGACGGAAGTGGGTATTCCCCGACCAATTCACCAATTGGGTTACGCCTACTCTAGAAATCCTGCTGCCGTAGTCAGTAACACACAAAGCTATTACTAAATTCGATTATGTTCCGGAACACAATCCCCAATGCCTTTAATTGTGGTATAACACGAACGCATAGGCCTGTGCGTGTAGGCTGGTGAGCTACATGCTACATGCTACCAGTGCAATCCTGTCAACCCAGCACGTAATCAACCATTAAAATAATAAAAACATCCTTCCGTTCATGAAGACACGAAAACAGCAACCAATTAAGCCAGCGTTCATGTTCCTTGCGCGCCGGAAGCCGAAATTTTGGTTAGCATCCTGAGGACGCCGTGGGAATCCCAATAACTGGAAGAGAAGCAAAAATGTGGCGCTTTGTGGCGCTGCCTGGGCTTGGTGTAAAGCTCTTATATTGATATCCTATTCTTCCCCCCCTATTTGGATTTTCCGAAGTGCGAGGCCTGGTTTCTTTTCGGAGCCGGCTTCTTTGGCACTTCAGTATCGCTTCTCTAGTTCGGAGTCTTGATGTGCCTCTTCCGTGAATTATCATACTCTCTCACGTGTTGTTGCTTAGAGATGCTGATAAAACGTGGGGGGAGGTACATCCTGTAACAAATTGGCAGTGTCCTCTTCCTGGATATCTCGACGGAGAGTACGTTTGCTTCCTCTTGCCTCTGCCTCCACCCCACCCACTTCCTCCACTTCTCCCAGAACTGCCTCCATAAAAGCTGCCTCCGGAATTAAAATTTTGCGATTCGTGCTCGGCGATACCATGAAGGTTGTATTACCAATATGAGCGGTAACGCGCAAGAACTATAACCTTTTTCAGCTCAGATAATCCAACGGAAGAGAGAGCAGTGATTGATATGCTGATTGCAGAAGTGAGGTTTCTTTGAGAACCTACGTGTATGGGATTGCCTTTATTTAATAAAGTGAGCATGGGATTGGTGGTTGGCAGATCTCCTGTAGCCGATTCCTGGTGGGACAGCCTTTGGCGTCTGGTCAACTTTGGAATCTCGAGGCAAAGGCTCATCGTGTGCATAAATCTGCTTCATGTTCAAGGTTTCGATAATATACTTTCTAGAATGAGATACAAGTGAAGGTTACCATTGCAATGGTGCCAGCCCCGAAAACCCCTTTTTGGGCCTGGAAAGTGCCTTACAATAGAGACCGAAACACTGTGGGTTGGCCTGCGGCAGTTGCAGAATAACTAAGTAGAACTCCCTCAAACTCATCTCTCCTATGCTGCAAGATACAAGCCAAACACCTTGACGAATCTCAAACTATCTCATATACTCGGCTGACCCATTCTTAACATTTCCTTCGCCGTCTCAGTATTAATTCCGATTTCCTGCTTCGCCACCCTCCATGGCTAGTTCGGTCGTCTTCACTCTCGGTCGCAGGTCATCCTTTGGTATGGAAGGTGCATTCTCCAACCTGATGGAACCGCCATGGTTATTGCCACCCAAGGAGTTAACCTGAGTAGCATTGTTGCTAACAAGTGTATTGAGCGACCATAGGTTGTTGTCGGTATTGCTGCCAGAGAAGCTCTTATTCTGCACAACAGCGACCAAACGGTTTAGCACAGAGAATTCCATCTTCAATTTGATGCTGTACACAGCAGTCTTGAAAGTCGTTTGAAGCCCGAAGTATCCCAGGTATTGGATGCCGAGGAGGATGATATCGAGGACTAGGACCACAATGTTGACCAACAAAAGATGTGCCAGTAGTTGTCGCAGCGGGTTTTTTTTAATCTCGCCACCAGAGCCTAGCAATCGAATTGTCTCATATATATAAAGCACCGAGAGAATAGACTCTTGGACGAAGAACACCGCGATCTGAATCTTGTCCCATATAGCGTAGGCTCCAACAAAAGGCGTTGGGTTTGGTGAGTTCGCACCGAATGCCAAAATCATGACTGGGATATGAAATGCGACAGCATCAAATATAATCATGTAAAGAGCCCAGCGAATTCTTCGAGCACTCTGAACGACGAGATGTAAGCGTGAGTACAAGACAAATGACTGTCCAGTCACCATGGCTATCCAACCTAAACCAACCAGGGTACATGGCAGCCAGTACGCCGAAGTAAGAGCAAAGAATTTGAGTATAAAGCCGACTGCATGTGGTCCAATGCCCCAAGTCGCGACAATAAAACTCCAAAAGTATAGTCCCGCTCGCCGTTTGAAAGTGGCAAAGATAATGACATTGAGTTCGATAATGTTGTACAGTGATATGGCCAAAAACGCTACCATCGCCATAAGAATTGGCATGGATGCATTCATAGCACCTGTGAGACCTTGATCCTGTTCGTCGGCCATAACGTACACTCCTTGGCAACAAAAAGAGAAATTATTAATCCAGTAGACGAGGAAATAAATTGCTGTGATCAACGACTGCTGGCATGAAGTATATTAATAACTAACATAGAATGAAGGATATTTGTTGAAGAGCAGTCGTCCCATTGTGTCGGGTGGGCTGAAGACATGCCCATGAAGCCTAAGGCTGAAAGCGTAATAAGCTAAATTCGCGTTTCAGCCACAACAACGCCAACTTCCCGGGCTCCCCGCATGGCAATGACATTTCTGTTTCCCATTCCTACAATAAAACTGACGAGGGTTCGGATTGGGGCGATCGGGCAATGTAATGGCAGACCCTCAGTCGGCTCAGTTAGTGGTTCTGGGACCTGGGTATTTTCCGCAAAAGAATGGTTCGCTGGTGGCCACAATCACCGCGGCAGTAGCGCTTGTCTTGTAATTTATAGAGCAAATTATTATTATGTTGGATCTAGGGGCCTAGGGATGAAGAATTCTCTGGGCTGATTGAGACTCGATTGCAGATGGCAAGCACCTCAGTTGGTGTTACGATTGTGGCCTGAGGCGGGGAGATGTTCCGGAGCAAAGTGGCTCATACAGTAGGATGGGCATCCACCACATTTGGAAAAGCTAGCTTTAGAAACAGAAAATTGTCAGGTCATATCGAAAGCTTTACAAAGCGTTCTACAGAATAACTATACTCAGTTTGCGTATATTATGGTAATGAAAGGCTGCACAAATAGCTGCTGCTAAAAAACTCTTCTAACTGCTAGTCTGCTGTCAAGTCGCGGGGCGGTTTCGCAGCACCACAGCACGCAGTAACAACGACTTGCACACGCTTCAGGCTACCTATAACCGGATCATAGGACCCTGATGCTACATGTGCGCAACAGGCATGCGATCTTAGGCCTGAGCCTCGGTAAGTTCGCAGAGTGTCAGCCTACGTAAGTAGGCCAAGGAGCTAGGAAATCTCTGTCACACACATATTTGCGGCCTAGTAGACAATATCATCACCTGTAACGCTCCTATAAGCCTGTACTCCATCGCTGTGATACCCTTGCAGATCCTCTTGCCTAATACCCCCTATTTCTGACACAGAGAACTTGTGGGGTTCATCACGTGACGTGGTCCAGAAGTCCGGAGACTCCAACTCGGCCGCCACGAAGATTCTGTATAAGGATAGATAGTTCTCTCAGGATAGGAGCTTCGTCCCCAATTCAAATAGTATCCTTATACTTGTTATTGCGGTCTTCTCATTATACGTGATACACCTACTCCGTACCAGAGTTCCACCAGCTAATAAGATATTCTATCTACAGGTCTTAGGATGTATAGATTATAACACTTAATTTAGTCGCGCATAAGCTGAGAAGTTATCGCTGTTATTAGAATTCGCGATTTGGGGGCTAATTTCCTATAATTTCGAGAAGGCAGAGCCAGCATTATATTTTGATTCGAGCAGCTGAACGGAGAAGCCATGGCGGGGTGAGTAATGGGGAATTCCTATTGGAAATATTTGAGATTCATTAACAAATCAATCCTTCAGACTACTGCCATCAATGAGATGGCCTTAAGTTAGCTAAATCAGGAAAGATGAAAAACAGGAGATGCGCGTGGCAGGGCCTAACTTAGCAGGAACATTTATCGAATATATCACTAAGAGATAGATCCGCATATGATTGGAGGATAGTAATGAACTGGGAAAATTACAGGCCTGGTTGAAATCCCAGGTTATGATACGCATGCAACATGCTGCAAGTATAGAGAAATCTCTTCGCATCAACTATCAGCACTTAGCTACCAGCTCCAATTATGGACATATATCAAGAACACACATCTCAAAAACCCCCAGAGCCTCTCCTTCAACAAAGCGCCGTTTTCCTCCTCAAACGAACTCTCAAGAACATGTCCGCTACAGTGGAAACCCAAGAAATAGACCCATATGCCGACTTCAACCTCAGCATGCCCTTTACAGTCGAAGACGGCGATGCAAGCTTCCGCATCAAGAACGCCCCGGCGGGGAACCAACTGCCTCCATCTAACCGGCTACGACCGTCATCGCGATTAAGATTTAACCCAATACGTTGATACGTGGGATCTACGCCATCATCTAGGAGTGCGACCTTGATGCGCTATTGTTCCTTATAGGCTGTGGTACCATTTCTTAATGTCGTGCACAAGCTCTCGGCAAGCTTTGAAGCAGTTTGATGCCAGGAACGGACTCTACTAGGAGCCGTCAGTGACTCAAAAACGAAAGAAGGGTGGAAGCCACGGCAGATTGCAGTACTGCATGTATACAACAAGGATGAGTACCTTGAGCTTCTCCCCGATACATTGGATAAAGGTGATGGGTTGCATGATAGAGTGGGGAGATGTTTTCTAGTGACGTGTTATGCTTGTTTTGTGAGTATAAATCTAACCTTACAACTGGTGAGTTTATGTGGCCAATATCTAAAAATATGTAGACAGTAGACTAGAAGCGATGCCACTACACGAGCAAGGACTGCGACAACTATAATCTGTGCTTTAAGTTCTATGGGCATGTGAAGGATACTCATTATGGAGGCATGGGTTTTTGGAGACATGCTAATTTATGACCCTGTCGGGGAAAAGCAGAATCTGATATCCCAGGCACTAGCTTTGAATGCTATTTGCGGCTATTAAGTTTATAAAAACTAGTGATGCTTTTTTTATATTATATTTAGCTATTTAGCTAATTAAAACTTTACAAATCAATGTAAATGTAATTAATGTTGCAGCCTGATCAGGAGGCCATGGATTACGTGATAAAGAGCATGAATTATGGCTGGAGTTATAGCGTATGTACTGTCGAAGTTAATATTTCGAACACTAACACAGCTGAAAATTATTTATTTGTTTATTACAGCTATTAATTATTTATGGTAGCTAGATAGTTGAATCATATTTATTGCTTTTACGGGAGGATTAACTAGATCAGGACTATAACAATTATTGCAAAAGACAACTCTAAATCAAAATAGAATTTACATTTCTCTGATTCTAAGAAAAATCAAAAGTCTTACCAACTAAACCACTAGATCACATGACTTGTCATAACTTTTTGCCACCCGAAAACCGAAGGGTTAACTTAAAAATACTAGGGATCCCGGGTTGTGTACAACCCGTGCTAGACTGAAAGGCTTGCTTTATATGGGGGCAAGCCCCCAAACCCCCGAGTCTCGCTGCGCTCGAAAATAAGATATTTAAAAAGTTTATAAGGGGCAAGCCCCTAAACTTCGCTGCGCTCAGAGCCTGTAAGTAATTCAAGAACCTGTAGCATGCAAACTTGTAGTATATAAACTTGCCAAACACTTTTAACTTTTTTATTTTGCTGCGTTTAGCTTTTGTAGCTAACGCACCGAACAGTTTGTAAACGGCCTGTAAAAAGGCCTGTAAAAAAGGCCAATTTTGGGCGCTAAGCCTCCAAGCCCCCCTATTTCGCTGCGCTCAGCTTTTATCAGCAACCTGTACAAAAGTACGGTTACACGACTAAGCTATAGAGTCGATTAAATTGAAGCAGTAAACCTTGTATTAAAGCCGTAAAAAGCCGTAGAATCAAGCCATAGAATCAAATTTTACTATATGGGGGGGCGGTGCCCCCTCAACCCCCCTCAAACCCCCTTCACGTGCCATTTCACGTGACAGAACCTTCTCTCAGCCAATAAAGGCGCTCGTTAGGTGTAACAATCGAAAATAGAAAGCTTGCTTTTAATTCTATAAATTATCACGTATTTATATAGGGGCCAGCCCCCAAACCCTTATATTTCGCTGCGCTTAAAAAACTTTACGGTTTGTATTCGGTCTGTAACTACTTAAAAACTACGTTACAGGCCCGAAAACTAAAAAATACTAGGGATCACGGCTAGGTAAAACCCGTGCTTGACTGAAAAGCTTGCTTTATTTGATTACTAAGCTAGCTGTACTCCGTAAATTATCCGTAAAACCCAAACGCCACCCGTAAAACACAACTCCGCTGCTATTTTTGCTTAATTATTTCACTTAATATTAAAATCCTTATTTAATTTATTTGCTTTTTCATTATAAAGTTTACTAAGTGCTTTATAGTAGCTAACAATCAACTTTATTCTTTTTGCTTTGCTTCGTTTTAAATATTTAATGTCAAAAGTTTCGAGTCGCTTTTTTTTTAACTTTACGGCTAAATACGAGTTAGTATATACTCGTAAATAAAGTTACAGACTCGAAAATATACTTAAAAAATTTAGTTCGAGATTTTTGGCCAAAACAGTAAAAACAAATATAAAAGCAATTCGGCGTATTTTTTTTTTCGGCTTTAAAAACTCGAAAAAAAAAGTACGATTAAATTTAAAAAAAATGTAATTATATTCGGCTGTATTTCGAATAACTTAAGCAATAAATACAAATGTAGTTTTCGGACTTTACGAGCCGTAAATATTAGTATTAAAGTTTTAAAAAGTATAATTAAAACTTACGAAATAAATATCGAGCTTTTTTATTATTGTAATAGCAATTTTTACAGCTGCTATTTAAATATTTATTAACTGTAACACATTGTGTTTAAACTTTTTTGCTATTTTTGCAATAATTACACTTTGTTTTTTAGACTTTTCCAACTAATTAAACTATATATAATTCGAGATTTAAAAAACAAAAAAAATTTATAACGCGATTAGCGCGAAAAAAAGCAACTCAAAAAAAAAATATAACAAAAAGTAAACGTATAATAGTAATAAATCGAAAAAGTACAAGTAGTAATAAAACTGTAACAAGTTAATATAGCTCGTAATAAACTGTAAAATTATTTGAATTTATTAATTTGCTTTGCTTTTTTTAGCAGTACTGCTTTTTTTAATACTTCGTTTTTTGCTATTATTATTCGCTTTATTTTTTTAAGTGTTATTATTTTATTTTTATAGTTTTTAGTATTAAAAGTTAGTAAAGCTAAATAACAGTCAATAATTTTAAATTAACAAAAAAAAAAACAAAAAAAATTAGTAAAAATAAAAAATAACATACTAAATATAGTAAAATATAACAATTAAACTATTAAATCTAAAAAGCAAAAGTATTGTAACTGTTAATAAAAGTTGTAATTGTAAAAAAAGTTAAAAGTAATAAATATTACTTAAACCGAAATATTTATTAACCGCTTGCTAAAATAAGTTATTTAATTCGGCAAAATTCTTAAAATTTAGCTACTGCTTTTTAAATAAAATTAAAAAAAAAAAAAAAAAAAAAATATAAACAAAAAAATTAAATTTACAAGTAGCATTTTACAAGTTTACAAATAGCGTTTTTAAGATTTACGGCTTTTATATTAAGTAAACAAAAAATACAAAGTGCTATTCAGCTTGTAAACTTTTATAAATTATGTTTAAATTTCGATTTTTTCGAACTTAAAATTCCGAAGTTATAAATCGATTAAATAAAAACGCAGTTTTAAACAGTATACTTTGTAAAGATTTTACTCGTAATACTATTACGTATAATAACTTAAAAACATGTTTTCGATTTAATAAGTTTATAACTACTCGAAATAGTATTAAACTTTAGTTTTTGTAAACTGTAAAAACATATGCTAGCCGTAAAAAAAACTGCGTACAAGTACAAAATTTGCTATTTAAATTAAAATAACGTGTAGCAAAAAAAACTAGAATTAAACTAAAGCTACAATTACTAAATTTTAGCTCGTTATAGTTATCGAACTTTACTAGTATAAAATCAAGTATATCGTTAGCGTTTACAAACTTAATTAGCTAAAAAATGTTTTATACAACGTTTAGCGTACTATTTACTAAGCTTATTTTTGTTTAAAAGTTTTAAATTAATATTACTCGAACTTTAATAAAAAAGCAAATTTCAGCTGTTAGCTTTTTCGTTTTTTTATTTGTAGTATTAGCAACACCGGCTTTTTAATAATAAACTGTAATTTTTTTAACGAGCACGTTTAAGCTTGTAAACGTATTGTAGTTATATTTTAGTATTCGGATATTAGTAAAATACAACTGTAAAACATTGTCGAACGTTGCAATTTTATTTAAAAAAAACTAGTTTTATACTCGATTAAATAACAACTTTCAGCTTTTTTTAGTTAAACTCGAAATACGTAACTTTTGTAATACTAGTCGGAATTTAATTAAAATAGCGTTTTCGCTTTGCTAACGTATAATTTCTATAAAACGCAACGTACAAGTAAAAAATCGATAAACTTTTTAATTAGCTATAGCCGCAACGTTCGTAACAGTTGTAGTAAACAAAGCTTTTTTTTTAACAAGTAATAGCTGAAAAAAATCACTATATATTAAAACGTTTAAACCGTTAAAACACATATAAAAACAGCTTAGAAAAATAAGCCGCAACCGCGAATTTATTAAAACAAAAGTTTTAAAGTTAATTATAAACTTTTTATCGATAATTAAAAAACAACAGTTTTAAAACAATGCTTGTAAAACTTGTAAAATGCTATTCGACAATTTCGAATTTTAAGTTTTAACGAACAATTTCAAAAAAAAATACAAAGTTTTGCTTACAAAGTTAAACGCAGCTACGCTCGTAAAAACAGCTCGAATTACTAGATTTAGTTTATTAGCACGCTTAACTAACTGTTGTACTTGTAAATAAGTTTTTTGCAGCATAAAAGTTTTTCCGGATTTAGCAAAACCGTTAACGTTTAAAAAAAGCGACTATACATAATTTTTAAACTTTGTAGCAACAGCTAGTTTTGCTATATATTAAAGTACAATAACGTTATATAGCTTTTACTGTTAAAAGTTTAACTAGCTAACTGTCGACGAAATATTTACTGTTAAATCAATTACATTTTCGGCTAAAGTTTAGCTTTAAATTTTTCGAGTAACGTTGTAACGACTCGTATAAACTAACTAATTATATTAGCAATTTAAAAGTCGAAAACTTAAATCGTTTACTGTATTATAACGAAAAATTGCGCTTAGTTATAACTGTTTAGCAAACAGTTTAAAGTCGACAAAAACAATACTATTTTCTAGTTTATGCTCGAATTTAATATCGCTATTATTAGTATTAGTATTAGTATCGAAATTCGAATAATTTAAATTTATATAAAAGTTTTTAAAGTAAACGTAAAATGTTTAACAAGCTTAATACGCATCGATATAAAAATTAAAAGTCTGTTCGTTAAAAGTTAACAAGTCCGTAAAAAAACTAAACAAATAATAAAATATAAGCTTTATTCGGCAGTAATTTAAATACGTATTCGCAAACGCGTTATTAAAATACCGAAAAAAGTAATTAATTACTTGTAATGCAGTTTTAAGTCGAAGTCGCTATATAAGTTAGTTTTATTGTTGTAAACAAGTAAACAACGACAAATTAGCTATTTATAAGCTAGTATTTTTACTATTCGTAATACGATTTATATATCGTTTTAAAAAAAAGCGTACAGTAGTAACTTTTTTGTTGTTAACGATTATACAATCGTAGTAGTCGCTTTTCGGGCTACAATTTAAATTTATAACTGTTTTTGTTGATTTTTAATATAAAAAATCTAAAAAAATGTATAAAACTTTTTAAACTAACTAATCTCGTTTTGCAATTAGTTTATTTAACAGCTTCGATACAAAAAACAATAACAATACGCGGTTGTTAATATATAAAAAAATTTGTAATTGAATTTCAGTGTAAAAAAGTAATAACTTTTCCGGCTTTAATACGTACTTTTTAATATATAACAAAACTGTATAAAAACTTGTAAAAAGTTAAATATTCGTATTAGTTAACTAACTAAAAATAATTACAAGCGAGCATTAGTTCAAATTAGTTTAATTTCGAGCCGAAGCAAATATTTAACTTTTGTAATTAATACTTGTAGTTACAAAAGCTTTTAGCTGCAACGAGCGAAAAAAAAAAAACCGACAATACGGAACAGTAGCTTTTTTTTTTTGCTGTAAACAGTAAAAAAAGCTACACTGTAAATAAAGCTAAAGTCGATTTAACAAAACTGCAAACTAATCTGTAAAATTACGAATGTTTTCTAAGTATAAAAAAGCTAAGTTTCGAACGTTAAGCGTTTGTAACTAATCCGGATTTTATACAGTAATTTTACTGCTTTAAAAGCTAACAAATACAACTTGTAGCTTTAAAATTAACACGTTTAAAAACAGCGTATTAAATATTTAAAACAATTCGTAAAAATAATTAAAACTACGAAATTGCTACTCGGCGTAACGCTAATAGTTCGTAATGTTAAAATAAAGCTATAATACATACGTATAAAAAACGTTCAGCCGTAGTTTTAAATAAATAGCAACAATATAAAAATTATTCTAAACGTTTTTTTAAGTTAACGTATACCGAACGCAGTTATTTTTAGTAGTATAAATCGAAAATTTAAACATATAACAATGCAAATTATACTATTGTATATTTGTACAGCTAAATATTATAAATACAAGTAATATTTCGCCCGAAAAAAAGCGAGCGTAAACTTATAAGCTATTAAAATAATTCCGCTAAAAAAACTGTATATTAACTAACGGAGTACTAATACGTACTATATAAACAACTAGCGTGTTATTAGTTTGTAAAGCTTTAGCTAATTTTTTACAGCTAAAACTTTTAAGCGTCGATTTTTTAAAAACGTAAAACTAAGTTTAAGCATTAGCTCGGCAACGCATAATAAAGTTGAAAATAAAAAAGCGCTATCGTAAATAACGGCCGAAACGCTTATTGTAAAAGTATATTAAGTAATAAACGTATTTTTTTAAGCTAACTTTTCGTAGTCGAAAAAAGCTAAAGTTAGCTTAACTCGTAAAATACAACGTTAAAAAAACTATATTTAAAATACGCATTTTTTCGGCTGTTTCGTCGATTAGCGTTATTTTAACAAAAAAAGCAAAAACCCGTAAATTGCTTTTTACAAACTCGTGTAAAATTTGTTTTGTAATTGTTTCGGTAGTTTTAAAATTAAAAACTATTAAAACTACAAATAACAAAAAAAAAGCGTTATTGTTTATATTAGCATTTTTTTTTTTCGAGTCGTTAAAACTAAAAAAGTCATTTACGACTCGTAACGTAAAAGAAATATTACTATTGTTAAGTAAAGCGTTTAGCTGTGCCGGAAAAATAACGATATACTAGTAATCGAAGTTGCAACGCTTTAAATATCGAAATTAAACTAGAACGTTGTTTTTACGAACACGAAAATCGGAGCGAAATTAATGTTAATATTTAAAAAATCCGTATTTAGCCGTAATAAAACAATATTAAACTTTGTAAGTAAATTAAAAAAAATATTAACAGTTTTAACTATACTTTGCATAAAGCTTACGCAGTAGCCGAAATAGTAATATTAATAACTACAATATCGAAATATTATTATTTAAACGTGTAACCGGGCAATAATTATTTCTTTAAGCTAAATAAGTTGAAACAAGTGTTTTAGTATTTTTTCCGGGTTTATTTCGTTGTTTACAAATAACAAATATAGCGTATTCGTTTTTTTGTCGTGCAAAATACACTTGCAGCAAATTTCACTTTGCAGCTTTATTGCAAACTACTTTTCTTTGCAACGAAAACAATACTTTATTTGTATATTCGTTATAGCACTGTTAAACTTTTGTATTATTTGCTATTCGTGTACAAACAAAAATCCTGGATTCGAGAACGAATAGCTTAAAAAAGAAAAAAAAAAAAGAAAAAAAAAAAAAAAAAAAAAAAAAAAAGGAAAAAGCATGTTTACCGGCTTTAACGGCTTTTGTAAGCGCTGTTTTTTAGAAGAATTAGCATCTGTAGCCCGTAAAGCTTTTTTCGACTTAGCCTTGTCCCGACATTTATAGCACGAAGCAAACTTTTTATATCCTTTTTAAGCCTCGTCCGTAATACCATTCTGTAAAAAATCGACTAATAGCTACCGATTCCAGCAAGTATTGCAATATAAAAAACTTATTAAAACGATTGAACCGTAAATCTTTTTGCAAAACTGTAAAATACACGTTGTATAAAAGCTAAAGTGTAGTTCGATTTCGATATTTTGTTACTAGCTTTAACAACGCTAAAACGCTAACTACAAAACCACGTGCCGTATAGCTATAAAATTTACGGCTCTAGAATCGATTAGATTAAAAGCAGGAAACTTTGTATTAAAGCCGTAAAAAGCTGTAAAATCAAGCTATAGAATCTAATTTTACTATATAAAAGGGCGGTGCCCTCTTTAACTCCTCCTTCACGTGAATTTTTACTATATAGAAGGGCGGTGCCCCTCTCAACTAGACTGCGCAGAAACCCACGGGGCGGGCCGGGGCCCCCGACCCATGGGACCCCGTAGGTCGGGTTTTCGAGGCTCGCTTCCCCCGTAGGGTGGGTTGTGTATTTTAACTCCGACTCGCGAAACTTCAATAAAGCCCCGATAAAATTAACTAAATATAAAAACTACAGTTAAACTTTTTACAAAAATGTAAAGCGAACTAGCGAAATTTTAAAAATATACAAAGTATTTTAGTATTGAAATAATTCTTTTTAATTTTAGCATTAATTTTTTTATATATACACAAGTTAAACAAAGCTATTTTATATATTTGTTTTTACAAAAATACTTAAAATGCAAAGTAGTTAATTAGTAGAAAAATTAGTATAAAAATTAAACTTTAAATATTAAATTTAAACATATTGTAATAAAGTAAAAAAAATTGTAAATTATAATAATACAATACTAATTTTTTAAAACTAATTTTTTTTTTGCTTTTTTAACTTATAAATACTTATTAAAGTATTTAGTATAATATTACTAATATTAAAAGTCGAAAATCGAAACAGTTTTTAACTACTATTACTAAATAATTTTTAGTTCGTTGTTTCAATTAACAGTTTACAGCGATTTTTAAATATATTTTAAAACTAAATAGTCGAAAATAGCTAATTTTAATAAATTAATTAACGTAAAAATTTAAAAATTTTATAATTTTAACGTTTTTAAATACAACAAGTTCGAGCTTTTTCGTTTTTTTTTAGTTTTTTATTATTAATATAGTAATAATTTTCTTAAAAATCAATTTAATTAAATTAAACTTTAAAGTTATTTTTTTGCGTTTTAATTTTCGTTTTTATATTTTTAAGTATTATATTTTAAATATTAATAGTTAAAAATAATAAATTTTAAAGTTTACGTATTTGTAAATATTTAATAAACAAATAATAAACTAAAAAAAACGATTAAATAATTGTCGGTTAAAGCTAGTTACAACAATATTTGTATATATTACGTGTAAAACTAAAAATACATTTTACTTTAATACTAGCTATCGAAATACAAAATAAGTTTTTAGTTATTGCTAATAAACTAAAAAATTGTGTTTTAAGCGATTTTTAAACAAATAGCAATAATCGATTATTAAGCTTTAAAAAAAAAACATAAAAATTAGTATAAAAATTAATATAAAAAATAAAATTATAAATATACTTATATTTAGCTATTTATTAATTTTAAAAAAAAAAAAGTTATTATTTTTGCGATAAAAGTTTTAAATGTTTTAAATAAAACGTTTATAATTTAATACTAATACTAAAAAGTTGTAATTAACTTTTCGAATTTAAAAAAGTCGATTAGTATTTATAAACTTTTTTTTATATTTCGTATTGTATAACGACCGAAATTAACGTTTAAATTTTTTAGCTTAATTAGCTGTTTTAAAATTAAACTAGCAATAATTTTTTTTAAAACATTTTAGTTTCGATTTTAAATTAAAAATTGTTTTAATATTATATAAACTACTAAAACTACTATATGTTTTGTTATAATAAATATTAAATTTAGTTTTTACAGTGTTAATCGTACTAATTAAATTTTTTATTTAAAATTAAGCAATAAACTTTTTAATTAATATTTAACAAAATTTTTGTAAATATTTAAACAATTTATTATAAATTAATAAAATATAAAACAATATTATGTTTATTGTTTTGTCGATTGTTGTTATAAAAAAATTAAAAAAACGTAACAAATCGGCTAAATAGCTAAGTTTTTTTTATTTTAATACAAAAAATAAAAAAAGCTTAACAAAATTGTATATACTGTAAAATTAATTAATAAATTTTTTAAAACGCAATATATAAAAAATTATATACACTGTTAAGTTTTATCGAATATATACATTAATTAATAATATAAAAACTGAATTATTTAAAAAAAAAAAAATTTTAATTTGTTTTTGTTAAACTTTTTAAAATCGATATTTTCGTTATATACTAAAATTAATAAAAATAGCAAACTTTCGAATTTAATATAAAATTAGTATAAAAATTAGTATAAAAGTTATATATTGTATACTTTTGCTAATATATATAAAATATTACGTTTGTTACTAGTTTTAATTTTTTTAAAATTAAACAGTTTTTTTTTTGTTATTTAATTCCGAACAAATATATTGTTAGTAAACTTTAATTAAACAAAATTTAAAAATGCTTAAAAACTAAACTAAATTACATATAATAAACACAATACGTATTAAACTTTTTTTTTTAAAATACTATTAATTTTTAAAACTTTTTGTAAATATTTGTTAATTTCGAAAACTATTGTAGTATTCGAATTTGTATTATTAGTTGTAATTAAAATAATACAATTAAAAAAATTGTACTGTTAAAAAACGTTATTAACAATTTAAGCAAACGCATTTCCGAAATAAACGTTTACTAAACTTTTAAATTTTATTAATTTTTAACAAAAAACTTATAACTTATTAATATAATAAACTATTATATTTATAAATAATAGTTTTGTTGTACTAAACTAGCAATTAAAAAAAATTGCAATTTTACTTTTAAAAACAATATTTAAAAATATGTTTTATTTAAATTTAACTAATTGTTTTATTAGTCGATTTTTTATAATTGTTGCAAAAAAAAGTTCGAAATTTAAATTTTGTATAACAGCTAGCTTTTTTTATTTAAAATTTTCGACTACGCAAAAAAAAGTACAAAATAAAACAATAGTTGCAAAAATTTAGTTGTAAAATACTTATTTCGTAAAAATTAGTTGCTATTAATATTAAATATTATACTAATATTTATATTAATTTACTTACAAAAATAGTATAAAACATGTTTTTTACTTTTTTTTGTTTTGTATTATTTTAACTAAAATAAACAAAATATTGCTAAAACGCTATATAACTAAATAAAACTTTTATACCGGTATTTCGCGTATTTAAATATACAAAAACTTTGTTGCAGTTTTAATATATAACTTTAAACTTTTCGGTAATTCGATATATTTTTTAATCGAATTGTTTTTAAATAATAAATTTTCGATTTTAAAATTTTTAATTTAATTGTTTTATTAAATTAATTAATTAGTTTACAATTGCTTAAATTACTTATTGTATATTTAACTACTATTTAATAAACTTATTGTAATATTCGAGTTTTTATCGAAAATATAAGTTTTTTAAATTAATTTGTAAAAATAATAAATTGTTAAAAGTATTTAGCTTAAATAAACTAAAAAAATTAAAAAAGTTTTGCGAATTATTTAATTTTATAACAACAAAAATGTACAAAAAAAAAAAAAAAAGCATTAAATCGAAAAAAAAAACAAGTATTTAAACACAAATTAAATTACTATTTTAAAAAAATTGTATATATTAAAAACTATAATTAAATTTTTAAAAATTAATGTAAAATATAATAATTAGTATAAAAATTAGTATAAAATTGAATATATTTGCTTAAAGTTTTTTATTTTATTTGTTGTATATATTTAAAAACTATATATATATTTACAGTTTATACAGTTTTTAAAAACTATTTTATAAACTAAAAAATACTTTAACGATTGTTTAATTTAAAAAATTGTTTGTTATTAAAAACAAATTATTATAAACAAAAAAAATACGTTTGTATAATTTATTTTTCGGAATTTTTGTAGTATATACTATATTAAACGTTTTTTTATAGTTTATTAACGAATCGAAAAAGCCGAATTTTGTATTATTTAACTTATTGTCGATTAACTACTAATTTGCAAAATTTAGCAAATCGATTTATTTTTTATTTTTGTATATTTATACTATAAAATTTTTTTAAATTGCTTTTTTTTTTTAAGTAAAGTATTTTTTAAAAGTTTTATACGTATAAAATTTGCTATATTAATTAGTAAATTAATATAAAAATTTGTAAAAATTTGTACTTTTTATAAATATAAAAACAGTTTGTTTTTTTTAAGTATTTTTATTTACTAGCAATAAATTTTCGAATTTTGCGAAATAAAAATCGACAGTTTTAGTGCTATTTTTTTTATTAAAATTTAAATTCAAGTTTTTTAGCATTTTAAAATTGTATTAGTATTATACGAATTATTATATTAATTTAAAACTTACTAAAATAAATCGTTTATATTTAACAATTTCGTTATTTTTTAACTTTTTAACAAATTTACCGACAATTGCTTTATTACTGTTTTGCTTTTTATTTAATTTTTATATATATTTAAACTCGTATTCGTTTTTCGATTTATATTTAATATTTTTTTATACTAAATTTCTATTATTATTAATTGTATATAAACTACTAATTTTTTTATAATTTAAAACTTTTGCTACAAATTTTTAATTTTTGCTATTTCGTTTATTATACAAATTAATATAAAAATTAATATAATTAAAATTAAACGAACTGTTTTGTTTTAATTTGCAAAATAAACTGTTTAATTATTCGTTTTTACTCGGCAAAAAATGCAAATACAAATTTAGTAAACTTTTTAAAAACTTTTTTTTGTATATAATTGTTACTTAATTTGCAATTTTTGCTTTTTCGATTTAATTTTAAATATTGTTGCTTTTTATAGTTTTAAGTTTTTTTTTAACTTTAACAGTATATATATTAATAAAAAAACTGTTCGGAAATTTGCGTTTACGTTTATTAAAAAAACCGATTTGCTGCAAAAAATTAAAATTTATATTAAATTTATAATCTGAATTATTAAAAATAACAATAATATTTTTAAAATCGATTAGTATACAAATTAATATAATATTTTAATAAAAATTATTTAAAAAAGTTGCTTTTCGAAAAGTAAAACTATATTAAAAAATAACGCAACCGAAAAATAAACGTATTTTACAAATTTTAACTCGCAAAAATTAAAGTTTTAAAAATTAGTATAAAAATTAATATAATACACTAAAAACACGTATTGCAATAAATATTTAATTTTGTTTAAATTTAATAAATTAATGCAAAAAAAATAAATAAAAAAAAAGTACGCGTTATTTTAAAAAATAAAACAGTCGCGTTTTTATATTTCGATTTTAAAGCATTTAACTACTTTTTATAAATTTGACTTTTTTTAACTTTTAATTAAATTTACTAACAATTACACTATATACAAATATATATTATATTTATTTTTTTTATATTTTATTTTTATATTAATTATTATATTAATTTTTTATAGTTTTTTCGTCGAAATTACAAAACTATAATTTTAATTTTATATGTTAATATTTACATTTACTTTTATTTTTTTTGAAAAAAATTTGCGACTTTGCATAAATATATATTATTTTGTATTATACTAATATTTATTTTAATTTTAATAAATTACAATAGCACGTATTAAAAAAATAGCTATTAAATTTGCTTGCAAACTTTTTGTTAAAACTTTTGTTAAAACTTTTGCTAAAACTTTTGTAAAAACTGTATTAAAAAAAAAATATCGATTAAAACTTAGCAGTAAATTAATTAATATAATAATTAATATAAAACTAACATTTAAACGTAGTTAAAACACTTAAAAAAATCAAACAATACTAAAAAAGCACTAAATTTTTAATTCTAAAAGCTTTATTTACTCGACTAGTTAAAAAAATAATATATAATATTACATTTCGACACGTATTTCGCATTTAACTTAGTATTTTACAATGTTTTTAAAAAGTCGCAAAATTTGTTTTAATAACTAAATTCGAACGTAAGTTATTATCACGGAAAGTACTTAGTAGTGCAGCGAACAGCTAATTGATTGTTGACAGTCCTAAATAGCGAAGTGATATTATTGTATATATACACGCTTGGAGAACAGGTAATTTACAGTTGAGCTGTTTTTATAAATATCAACTTTTTAGCTATTTTTAGCGTGCTCGCGTATTTATTTAATGACTTTTAACATAAATCGGTTTTGTGACATACTTTTTATTTTTTCGTGCTGTAATTTTATTAATCAAAAAGCAGTTCGCAAAAATACTAAAATACTTTTGTATTGCTTTAAAGTATGCGCGTTTACTTTCGTATAGCAAAAGCGTGTTAGTATTGTTTTAAAAAAAATTGATTTCGAAATTTAAAATTTTAAACGCGATATTATAAGTTTTAAGCTTTTTAGCGAGCAAGTTGTAATTTAATAATTTTTGTTTACTTAGTTACTACTTTCTTGATTAAGTAAATTACACAGTATAAATTAGCATTTTTTGTTTTTAATTTTTTTTTTTTAGCAACAACAATACTATTACTACTATTATTATTATTACTACTACTATTATTTCAGCTATTATTACAGTTTTATTAGTTGCTTTTTACTATTAAACTACTTTATTATTATTATGCTTTTTTACACTGAAAAAAAATAGAAAACTAAGTGTAGAAAAGTATATTAAAAAAGTAAAAAGTACGCTCGACAAATAACTTGTAAAAAAAAAGCAGTACATTTACATTTTTTTTGTTTTATTTGTTTACTAACTATTCGTTTTCAGCAAACTGCTTAGCAATTTCGTGTAACGAGCTTTAAATATAAAAAAAGCTATTTTAACAATTCGAAGCAATTTTTTTTTTTTTTTTTATATACTAGTAAAATAAACGGCCGTAATAGCAATGCGTTTTAAAGCAACTCTGTTTTTTTTGTTAACAGTTTTTTTGTACAAAAACATTCGCACTAGCATTTTTTTTTTAATAATCGAATTAAATTCAGTTTTGCACTAGCTCGTTAGTTATACACTATGTTTAATAGTCGTAGTTTTAAACTTTTTTTTTTAATGCTTCGAGTAATACTACTTAATTTTTAGACTTTTGTTTGTAATACGCGAACTTTTTACTTATTTTCGAACTTGTCGCAAAAACGCACGCTAATACTTAATATATTTCGCATTACTTTAATATTAAGTAGCAAAAAGCATTACTTTACAAGTTAAATGTTCGACTTTTTACAAATAGTTTATATTTTTAAACGTAAGCAATTATTTCGCAATTTCCGGCTAGTTTTTTTTTTTAAATAGTTACGCAATTAACGTTTTTAGTTTCGAGTTAAGCATTTTTTTCGCAATTCTTTTAAAGTGCTTAATTTTACAACTTTTTTTTATTGCAGTAAACGTTTTTTATTAGTCGATTTAAACAATATTTATTTTAATAATTTCGGAGCGCGTTTGCAATATTGTTTTAGACTTACTAATTAGCCGCAGCAAATTAGCGATACTTTTACACGTTTACTACTTGTTTGCCGATTATTTGTTAAGTTCGAATTTTTTATTAAATCGCTTTGCACAACTTAATTAAAAGCTGCTGTTAAGTTTAAAACTTATTTATAGTTTTTATTTAAGTCGAAGTTTAAATTTAAGTTTTCGAATTACAAAAAACAAGCTTTACGAACTATATTTTTTTTTTTTAAACGAACATATACTAAATTTGTAAATAGTGCGCGGCGTTAATTTGCTTGTATAAAGTATGTTCGATTTATACTAGCAAAATTAAATAATAGAATTTGTCGAAATATAACTAACGCGAATACTAAACAATATACTTGCTGTTTTACTAAATATAAGTATAAACTAGCTTTTCGTTTAATAGTTTTATTGTTTAGTAAATTTACGAACGAATATTTAAATTAACGTCGGCAGTTTAAAATAAAAAAAATAAAAACAGCTATACGTAAACTGTTAGTTTTAAAAAAAGTAATAAAAAATAAAAATTCGAGTAGTAATAACAAAAGTTTTTTAAATACTTTTTACTTTTTACTAAATTTTAATTTTAGTATAAAAAAAAAACTTCGCGGTTTTTTTTTTTTAAGTAAAGCAAAGTTTAATAGTTTGTTTCGTTTTTGCAGTTAAAAACAGTTTCGTATTATATTTACTTTTCGAAATAATTTCGCGAACTTTTAAAAAGCTTGCTATATTTCGAATTGTACCGGCTTCGAATCGTACCGGCTTAAAAACGTTATTTATATAACGAAAATAAGTATAAATAAAATAGTTGCAAATTAGTAAAAGCTTAAAAACGTTACTTATATATTTTAAAGTGTTTTTTTAATTTAGTATAAATTTTTTTTGCGTTGCGCAATTATTTTTGCAATAAAGCGTTGTTTTTAGCTGTATAATAATATAAAAAAAATATATAAATTTTTTACTATTTTGCGTGTACAAAAACAGTTTTTAGTAAAATATTTATATTTACAAATAAAATTTACAAACGAAATATCAAAACTACAAATATTGTATAATTTGTTAAATGTTATTTTATTTGCTCGATTTTTTTTTTAACGTTTTGCAAGTTTAACAATTTTCGAAAATGTTTAAACTTGTATTTTAAAAATTTTTTTATAAACTTGTTAGCAAATATATCGACTGTTAGTAAGTATATTACTGTAAAAGCGCTTTTTTTATGTTTTTAACGCAGCTACATATTATAAATATTTACGTAGCGCAGTTTAGTAAAAATTCGCTCGTTTTTTTTTACTACTAGCTTTATTGTTTATTAATTATTACAAAATATATTTTACAGTTTACTAAGTTTTAGTTAAATTTTTTTAAAAAGTTTTTGCAAAACTATAGTTTTTTTTGCTGTGTTTTAAAAAGCGAACAGTTCAGCTTTTGTAAAAAAAGTTGTTACTGTATTTTGTTTTTTTGCTTTTTATACGACAATTTTATTAAACAAGCTTATAACGTATTTATAAAAAAAAATTTTAATAAATAAATTATTTGCAAATAATGCATTTGTTGCAATAACTAACTGTTTAAAACGAATATTGTAACTGTATATAACAGTTATAAACTTTGTTTCGTAAAAATATAAAAGCGTTTAATCGACTGTATTTATATACTGCCGGCTTAAGTTAGTTAAAAACCGAAAAAACTAAACTGCTGCGTAAACAGTATTTGTTTTTAGTATAATAATTGTGTACAAAACACTATTTACTTTTTTTTAATATTTTTTTATACTTTGCTTGCTAGTTGTTCCGGTGTTTTTTACGAGTACTTATTATAACAAAAAAGTGTTTAAACATTTTGTTAATATTTTGTTAAACTTTGTTGCGATTTTTTTAATATATACGTTATAAAATAGCTAAAGTTTCCGCTTTAACTTTAATCGTATAATTTTTATGTTTAAAAACTAAGCTGCAATTTTTTTTTTTTTTAGCTCGTATTTTTTTTTTAGTAAAATTGTTATTTTGTTCGTTTTTAGTTTATTTAACTTGTAGTATATTACTAAAAAGTCGTTTACAAAAAACACGAAAAACACTGTTTGTTTTTCGTTTATATAAAAATACAGCTTTTTTTTGCTTGTTTTAAGCTTTAATTTCTTTAAAATAGTTGTAAACTTTTCGAACTATAGTGTCGAAAAGTTTTTAAAACTGTACAACGCGCGATTTAGTTTTACGCACATTTTCAGTATTTTAAAATTATTTAAAAGCTAACAAACAATTTATGTTTTGTTTTTATTTCGTTTTGTATTAATAAATACGTTAACTATATTAAACTGCTTAATTTTAAAATTAAAGTTCGTTGCTATAGTTATAACTATTTTAAACGAGCGAAAAACTAACGTTGCTACGTATATTAAAGTAATCGATTCGAAATTTTAAAAAATTTTTTGTATTACAATCCGAAATTTGCAATAAGTAAAAATAAAAGCTACATTTGTTTTGTATATAAATACTTATTTCAATAGTAAAAATATACATTAAGCTTTTTTTACTAGTATAACTTTTTAGCACTTATAGCTTTTTAAATTCGCTAGTTTTGCGTATGCATTTGTTTTAAATCGAGTTTTTAGTAAATAGCTACAAATTTTTTTTTAGTATTTCGAAAATAGTAGCAAATTTGCTAAATAAAAGTTTTTGTCGAAATTTTTACTTTTTAACAGTAACGTTATTTGTTTTGTTGTAACAGCGTAAAATACTAAATGTATAGTTACTGTTTTGCTTTTTTTTAATACTAAACAATTGTATAAATTTTATTGCTAAATATAATCGAGTGTTGTATTATACTTAAATACTAGTATTACGAATACTTAGCTATTTTTTAAGCTTTGCGCTTTGTTTAAAATTTAATTGCGAATTTTTTTATTTCGGCGTAAATTCGGATTTTTTTTTTTTAACTATAATAAATTTTATAATACGTTCGAAATATTAAAGTTTACATTTAAGTCAACAAAAGTTTTCGCTAAACAGTAAATTGTTTGTAAACGAAAATTATTTTTAATAATTACTTACAGAAAGTGCCGAACTTTTTTTGTAAATTTTAAATTTTTTTTTTTTAAAATACTTTAATTCGCTTTAAAGTTTTTAACATTTAGCGCGTTTTCTGTAGTTATTAACAGTTGTAACGAACTGTTAAGCTTTTTTCGAGCAGCGCTTTTTTTTAAATTTTAACTTAGTATACTTTTAAGTTTCGAAATTAAGTCGAATATTATATTGTTTGTTTTTTTATAAGCAGTTTTTTTTTTCGAACTTTAATTTAGTGTGTTTTTAAGTTTTAAAGTTAAGTCGAGTATTAAAAGTTTAAAAAACAGCTTATTTGTTGTAAAAGTTCGTTTTTTTTTTAAAGTTTAGTTTTGTTTTATTTTCGAGTTTTAACTATTCGACTCGGAAATAGTGTTTTCGACTTTTTGCAAAAATTCTGGCTTTGTTACTTGTTTACTAAAATTTTTACTAAGTACGCTTAAGTTTTCGATTATTAATTTAACGTTTTAAATGTTTTGTTTTTTTATTATTTTTACTATTTGTCGAACGATCGAAGCTAGTTAGCTTTTTAGCTGTTCGATTTTTAGTAAATAAAACTGGTTTTCGTCGAACTTAACGTTTTTTGTAGTAATAACTTGTATAAATTGTAGTACTTAAATTTTGTAAATGTTAAAAGCTATATATTTTACTAAGTATTCTACGTGTGCTTTAAAGTCGACTTTGTAAGTTTTTCGTTTTTTTAAAGCTTTTTTATTTTTTTCCAAAAAATACGCGCGAGCTTTGTACACGTAAATCTCGCTTTAATTAAAACAAAAGTTATTCGTAATTTTATTTACGAGCTGCAAATTGTACTATTTAAAATAATTTTTAAATTACGCATTAAGTATTTCGTTCGAAAAACGCATATTTTTTGCAGCAAATAAGTTTATATTAAACAAGTGTATTTTAGCTATTGCTAATTTTAACTATAAGCTTTTAAATAAATTCGTATTTATACGTATTTTTATCGAATAAATTATTGCTTTTTAACTTGTTTGTTTTATACTTTTTGTTAACTCGTGTATATATAACAGTAAAAGTTTTAGTTGAATTTTTTTTTATTTTGTTTACTGTTTATATTTTAACGTTTCGTTTACTGAAATAATTAATCGATTATTGTCGTGCTTAATTTTGCAAATAAATAAATTGTATTAACGTTTTATTTACTTATTAAAACTACGAACTGTTCGTGTTACTTTAGTTTTTTTTTTTAATATTAACAAAAAACCGAAAAGCTTTTCGCTGTATTCGTTTTTAATTACTAGCAAATACTTCGTTTCGTTATATACTAAATAATCGAAAAATTTAAACAAATTTTACGTTATTTTGTAAAACGGTCGAAATAATGTTTTGTTAAGTGTTTTTTTAAAAATTACTTGCTTTGCATATGTTTAAATATATGCTTTACATTTAATACGAACTATTTTTGTGATTTTTACATTTTTTGCTGCGTGTATTAGTATTTCGAGCGTTTTTTTGCTTAAATAACTTGTTTTTTTGTACTATACATTCGTTAAATTTGATTTAAGTTTTAAGTAGTTTTTAAAAAAGCAGTATACTTTATTAATTTAGCGATTTAAAGTTGAATACATTATTACGTATAATACTAGTACAGCAAAAGTTTTTTTAAAAGCGAGTAAATAAAAAAACAATTGCTTATATTTAAAAAAAACTAAATTTTTTTTGCGTTTTAGCTGTTTTACTATAACGCTTTTTTTATTCGTTTCGTACTTTAGCGAACATTTTAGTTTATAAAACTACAATTCAATAACGAGTATTCGAACTTTTAAAATTATGTTTATATAAAATTTTTTAACTAATACTACTTTTGTTAGTTTAAGTTTAACTATACATAGTTTTTCCGGGCCGTTAAATGCTTTAAAAAAAGTGCGAGTTTTTTTTTCGAATATAAAAAAACTTGTTGTTCCGGATTTTACGTATTTGTTGTAATTAGTTTTTACAAATAATTTTAAATCGAGCAATAATATATCGTTTACTAAATAAGTTGTTTTGCAGTTGTTAAACAATATACTGCTTAATAAAAAGTGTAGTTAAGTATAGCTAAGTATTGCGTATATTTTAACTAACACTTCGACTAATATGTTTTTTACTAGTTTTAAGTCGATTATAGCATTGTTAAATAAAATAAAAAAAGTTGTTTTTTTATTTAAAAATTGCTTAAACTATTTTTTTTTTTAAAAGCTATTTTTAGCTTCGCTTAATTAGCCGAGTTTAGTTGCTTTTGTATTTGTTTTTTGGCTTTTTTTTTTATCGGTTTTAAAAACGGCTCGTCGAACTTGCCGGTAATTGCAAACTGTAGCTTTTTGCATTTTTTTAGCTTTTACGTGTACTTTAAATTAATTTTTCCGGTATAGCACGAACACTTTTTTTTATTGTTAAACGAGCAGTTAGTTAAAAATTTAAATAAATTTTAAAAGTTTAAACTCGTAAAATTAAAGTTGTTAGCTTTTTTTTTTAATATAGCAAATAAACCGAGCTTTTAATTTTTTAGTCCGAAATTCGTATTGTTCGCATAAATCAGTTTTGCAAAACTAGCTACTAGTTATTCGATTGTTTTTGTTTTTTTACCGATTTTTAATTGTACTATTAAGTTTTACAGTTTTTTTTTTGTTTAAACAAAACTTAGTTTTGTATAAATAGCTATTAAAAAATTTTGCGTAGCTAAATTACTTTGCACTTTTGCTAAATTGTAAAGCTTCGCTTGTTTATATATTTTGTTTTAATTATTTAACTACTGTTTTTTATTAATGCTTTTTTTTGTTGTTTAGTTAAAAATTTGTCGGTATTTTGCACAAACTGTATTAATTGTACTAAAGTTAATTAAAACGAACTTTTTTTTTAGTTGTCGCACAAATGTTTGTATATTAATAGTTTTATTAATTGCTAGTTATAGCTTTGCGTTTTTTAGCTTTAATAGTTTTACTATTTTTGTAATTTAGTTTAATATTTATTAGTACTTTTTAAACTGTTTTAATTACTTTAATATTTTTATTGTATAATTTTTGTTGTACATTAACTAGCTCGCTTGTATATCGCTAGTTGTAACTATAAGTAAATACTGTAGTTTAATAAAAACGAGCTTTTTTTTATCGGTTGTCGAAGCGAAAATGCTTTTAAAAAAAACAGTTAATGTTAAAAAAGTTGCTTTTGTTCGAAGTGTGTTGTTCTGATTAGTTATTAGCGCTAGATATGCAATAAGCTTAATATTGTATTTTTTATTGCGAGCTTAATTTTTTGTATCGACTAGTTTATTTAGTAACTTTGGCTTTAATAGTAATACTGCTAAATTGAATTAGCTATTAAAAGCGTTTAAATCGACCAGTTTTTACGCGCTTTAGTAGCGTGCTTTATATGTTAATAACATAAACTACTTAAACTAATTATACTTATTTTTATTAGTATATTAAAAGACTTCTGCAAGTTTGTTATTGTATAGTTGCGGTATTCGTTGTTAGTATATAAAATTTTCTGTAAAAAAAAAAAAATAAAGAAATTAGCTGTTTTGCGACTAAAAGCTTTCGATGTGCGCAGTAAAAGTGTTTTAATTGCAAAACCGGGCTTATAACTATTACGAAAAGTATTTAGTAGTGCAGCGAACAGCTAATTAATTGTTAACAGTCTCAAATAGCGAAGTAATATCATTGTATGTATACACGCTTAAAGAACAGGTAATTTACAGTTGAGCTGTTCTTATAAATATCAACTTTTTGGCCATTCTTGGCGTGCTCGCGTATCCACCCAATAACTCTCAACATGGATCGGTTCTGTGACAGTTATTTTATATAAATACATTATATTAATATTTATACTAATATTACTTTAAAATTACAAATTTTACTATAATTTACGCTAAAAAAGTTACTATTTAAATAAAAAATATACATTTAGTTTAAAAAATAAAATAAAAAATAACAAGCTACAAATACTTAAGCCGGTATTAAAAAATTAAACGCAGTTTATACAAAAAAAATAAATTAAACAATAAAGTTATTAAAAGTATACACGTTAGCAATAAAACGCTAAGTATATAATAAAATTTATAAACTAAAATTTTAATATGTTTATATCGCGTAACTTTTTAATTAGTAAACTTATTAATATAACTTTTTTAACTGTACAGCAACTATTGTAATGTTACGTGTAAATGTAATAAGTGCTTGGCACTTTATTAAAACTTTATAAAGTAAAGTGGGTGCTTTTGATAAACCCCAACCTATAGGGTGGGACCCCGACGGGTGGGGTCAAGTAGGTGAAAACCCGCCCCGTGGGACCCCAGTTCGCAGTCTACTCTCAACCCCCCTTTTCACGTGCCATTTCACGTGACAGAACTTTCTCTCAGCCAATCATTTTGCCAAGAACGCTCAGGCTTTTTTTGATCCGTAAGTAAAAGAAAAGCAAGCTTTTCAATTACTATTCTCATTTAGTCTACTAGTTTTCTCCATATATAACTCCGCTAGCTAAGTATAGCGTTGTAACGTACGGGGTAGCCTTGGGCCTAGGTAGCTGGGCTTGGGGCTCGTTGGTTGGTATGGTATATGTATGAAATAAGCTAAACACTGCTTCTCACTGAGAAGTAAGACGTTACAAGTATAACAAAAACTATATTGCTAAACTATAATAAAGGTTGAGCACGAAGCTCTTAAACTATGAAACTGCGACTACTTATATACTATAGCTAAACTGGAGTTTCTTAAAGTTTTTGAAGTTTATATAAACTTTTAAAACTCTTTTAAACTTTACTACGTAACGTGGTCGCGGTTCTCGAAGTCCAAAAAGCCGTTTGCTTTTTTATTTACTTTAAAGTCTTAAAATACTGGCTAATCCCGGGATTCACGTCTTTAAAATCCCTATTAGTCTTAAAACGTCGGAGCGTTTTAAAGCTTTTTTTCTGGAGCTTCAGCAAGTCTTAGAATTCGGTTCGTGACACTATTCTTTTTCCGTTCTAGCGTGCTTTTACGCTTAAATACAAATAAAGAAATCTCGCGCGAAAAGCATAGCTCTTTTTTTTTTTTACTATGCTACTTTAGCGCACAAGCAAAATCAAAAATCGTAGTAAAAGTTTGTTTGAAAAAAAAATTCGTAAAAGATTCGAACTAGCTGATTTTATCGAGTCTGTTAGCGAAAAAATGTTTTTATGTACTCGTTGTAAAAAAAAAGATTTAAAATGCGTTGCTAATCTAAAAAAAAAGCGTTCAGCGAAATGTTTTGAATGCATACAAGCGAAGTGTTTTTGTAACACGAGCGTTTTTTTGTCCGAGCGCTAAAACTCCGAAGTTCCGCGCTTAGCTAACTAGACGTTTTTCGATTGTTAACTGAAAAAGCTAAACAATAAAAAAAAAAAGGCTTCGGCTTAAGCCTAAAAAACTATAGCTAAAGTAGCTTGTTTCTGGAAACAAAAAGCGTTTATTAAAAGTCGTCGAAAAAAAATAGCTCGTCGTAGTTTTCGCTATTTAAAAAAGTTGAATACTGTTGAAAAGCAAAAAAAAACAAAGTGCAAAAGCAAGCCGCCGCTGTTAACGTTGTTTTTGCTGTTAGCGGATTTTATAACGATTTCCTGGCAGGATTCTTTAGTTTTTCAAACTTTTTCTAAGCAAGTTAAGATTTTGCTGATAGAACTCTGCTAACAATTCAAAGCAATTAAAGTTGCTTTTAGGTTTTTATGTGTTTTTTGAGTATAAGTAGTTTTTTTATTTAACGAAGTACTTAGCTTGTGTTTTGACGTACTTGCAGTCCAGAATTTGTTTTACTTTATATTCGGCGTTTAAATTGACTAGAAAAATTTCGGTTTTTAATGCTAGTAAAACGCTTAGCAGTGCTTTCTCGAGCAGAAATACGTAGAATACTAAATAAATATTTATATTTTTAAGCAAATCCAATTTGTAGTTCAGAAGTCTTTTAACTTTTTTGATTTTGTATAGTTTTAATTTCTTGTAGTCCAGTTTGTCGCTTAGTTTTTTAGTGTTAATGTTTTTTTTGAGCAAGTAAATTTTTTTTTTTTTTTCGAAAGTAAGCTTTTAGCTACGTTTTTTGTTGTAGTAATAAGCGTTTTTTTTTGCTACAAACTGCAGATTTTCTGTTAGCTTTTTATATAGTTTTTTAATGTTTTAAACTTGGATTTAAGCATGTTTATTGTTAATGTTCGTAATTCCTAGTTTTTTGTATACTACTAGTTTATAGCCGTAGTTAGCAAAAAATAGTAAAACTGCGGTTGTTTCTGTAACTAAGCTGTTGTATACAAATTGCGCGAGTAGCAACAGTTGTACTTAGTTGTTTTGTTTGTAATTAATGTAGTATTTTAAATATGTTTTTATTACTTGATTTATTTTTTCGGTTTGCTTATTTGTTTGTAAGTAAAAAAACGTAAATAGCTTTTTTTTAGCGCTTAACTGCGCTATAAAACTTGTTTAGAACTTGAATGTGAAAAACTTGTTTTTATTTAATATAATCTTTTTTAATAGCTTATACGAAGCGACTACTTCTTTAAGAAAAGTATATACAAAGTTTTTTGCTGTGCTTAACTCGCAGTATAAAACGAGCGTTACGTACTTTGTTAGTTTTTCTATTATAACTAAAATAAAGTCGTATTTCGTTTTTGTTATTAGATTTTTAAACTTCGAGAGTTTAACAATAAAGTCCTAAAATATTGATTTTTACAGTGTAAATAGTATCGGAATTGTTTTTATTTGCTTATAAAAAGCTCGGCAAAGCGCTTTGTTTTTGATGCAAGTATCGCAATTACTAACTATCGTTTTTACTGTAACTTTTAGTTTTAAACACTAGAAAGTTTTTGCTATTCTTTTATAAGTTTTTCTGATTTTCTAGTGTTCGTGTACAAAAAAGCTATACTGTTTTTTAACGAAGTTTTTTTTAATTTCTTTAAGTATGTATAGCTTTTCTGTTTTTTTTTGTCGAAAGATTTCGTTATTTTTTTTATTTTTTTCGAAAGTTTCTTTTAGCATTCGTTGTACGCCCAAGTCTTTTTTAGCGCTGTTCTTGAATCGTACTAGTTATAGCTTAATAAAGTCATGTTTTATTGTAACTGCGATTTCTTTAATGTTTAAAACAAAGTCTTCGTTTTCGAGTTTTTTAAACAAAGCTGTTTTTTAGTATACTTTGAAGTTTTCGTACTTTGGTTTTTTACTAAACGCGTTAGTTTTCGCGTTGTTTGTTTCGCTAACGTGCTTAATAACTAAGTCGAATTCCGCTAGTTTTTTAGCTTATTTAGCTAGCTTTCGATTGTTTAAAACTTTAATAGTAGTAAAAGTTCGAAAATTTATATAGTCGGTGTAAATAGTAACTGTGAACTTTGCTTTTTGCAAGTAAATACACTAATGCTTTAATACTTCTACAATCGCAAACAGTTTTTTTTTATAAATATTGTAGTTCTGTTCTGCTAACGACATTGTTTTCGAAAAGTAAGCGACGAAATGCAATTTATTGTTGTCGTTTTTTTAGAAGTATACTGCTTTTATAGTTGTATTTAAAGCATTCGTTTCGACTATGTTTCTTTTGTTTTTATCGTAGTGTTAAAAAATAAGTTCTTTAGCGAACTTGTTTTTGATTTTTTTAAAAGCTGTTTTTTAATTTATTTTTTACTCGAAAAAAACGTTTTTTCTTGTTAGTTGTATTAAAGAATAAGCAAGTCTTAAGTATTTTTTAATAAATTGTCGGCAAAAATTAGCGAATCCCAGAAATAACTGCACATTCTTAACGTTGCGTAGTAACTTCTATTCCTGGATATTTTTGATTTTAATAAAATTTATAGCGAAATACTTTGCTTTAACAATATATTCCAAAAAATCTATTTTAGTAACGCTAAACCTGCATTTCGATAACTTTAAGCAAAAGTTTATTTTCGCGAATTTTTTTATAACTTGTTTTATATACTTTTTATGTTTTTCCGGCTTTTTTAAAAAAATTAAAATATCGTCGAAATAGTATACGACTGTTTTTTACAGAAATTCTTTCAAAATGTTTTTGTTTTGTTTTTAGCAAGTCGCGAAAACGTTAATTAAGCCGAAAAGCATAACTGTATATTTTTATAATCTCGAAAGTAGTATAAAAGCTGTTTTTTATTCGTAGCTTTTTTTGATTCGTATTAAAGTAAACAAGCTTTTTTAATCGAATTTAGTAAATATTTTTGCTTTAGCTAAACTGTTTCGCAAATACTGGCTACTAAACACAAAATATACATTTTTTATCGTAACGTTGTTTAAGCCGCGATAGTTTACGCAAAGTTTTTTTTTAGAGTTTTTTTTTAGAGTTTTTTTTGTTTTTTTTTTTTTTGCGTGTTAGCAGTATATTCGATGCTGCTAGTAATTTGAATTTCTTAATTTATTTTTTTTTTGCTGATTTTTTTACATATTTCTCGAGCGTTTTTAAAGTTTATAAGTTGTGCAGCTTTAGTTTTTCAGAAAGTAGCTTTTTTTTTTTTTTTAGATTAATTTTATAATTTTACAGTTGGTGTTTTAGCAAAACACGCATGTTTTATAAGTTTTTAAACAACCGTAAAAATTCTTTATATAGTACAAGTATTTAGTCGAATGCATTTTTTGTGTTTCGCTATACCGAACTTTCAGGTTTTTAAAGTTCCGGCTTAAAAAAAGCAGCGCTAGCTTTTTTTTCGCTATGCGTATTTTGCGAGTTACTTTTCGTACAAATGCATTTATTAAACTAAATACTATCGTTCGTTTAGTTTATGTTCGAGTTGTGTTTTTTGACTTAAAAAGTCCCGAAAATAATATTATGCTTTTCGATTAGTATAACGTTTAATATTATTTTTTCGGTGTGCTTTTCTAGCATAACTATTTTTATAAGCAAAGTTTTTTTTTTGACTTACTTATTTGTGCCGACGTTTTTTTTATTTATCGCCGTTACTTAATACGGTTTTTTTTTGTACGTAGTTCTAATAGCTTTTTTCTGAACATATTCCGTATTAATGTACGTGCTTATTGCTTCAGTATTAATTATAACTTTAGTGCTTTTGCTTTTGAGCTTCACTTTTTTTTTAAGCTAGTGCAGTTTTAACGTAGCCGCTGCTTGTTTTAGTTTTTGTTTACGAATAACGTTGCTGTATATAGCGTTTAACTATATTCTGTAATCGAGCTTTTTTTTTATTAGCTTGTAAAGTTTATTTTTTTCTAAGTAACTAAGTTTTCGTTTTTTATTTTTTGCGAACATTTTGTAGTTAGAGTTTTTAGTTATTTTACACTAAAAGCGGCGTTTTTTTTGCTTGACTATTATTTTTTAAGTATCGCTTTTTTTCAAGTGCTGTTTTAGTTCTAAAAGCTTTTTTTTGGCTGCATATTTTTCGATAGTTTTTTTATTTACTAGTTAAAACGCTACACAGCGTTCGTTTTCGTATATAACTTCGGCTTTTATACCGAAAAGTTTCGTGTTTATGCTTTTTTTTTGCGGTTTTTTTTAATAATCGAGCTTTTTTGTATTTGTCAAAAAGAACTATACTCTAGTTTTTTTTTCGAACAAGGCCAATTTTTATTTTTTACTAATTTCCGGATAAAGCTTTAGTGCTAGCGCTGAGCTTATAGTTCTTAAAGCAAAAAAGCCGAGCTCCGAAAGTTGTGTTGCTATTTTTATATTTTCGAGTTTTTTTTTGGAAAACTTATAAAGAATCTTTTTTGTTTTATATTTTTTTACACGTTTTTTTACACAAACTTTTTTAACTTAAGTAATATTGGCCTGTTTTTTACTTTCGTTTTTTTTGTAGAATAAAGCTATATGCTTTTTTTTTGCCGCAAGTGTAGCACAGCTTGTTTTTTTTTTTGTGTTGCATTTTTTTTTTGAATATAAACTTCTTTTTTTTTGTAGCGTTCAGCTTTATAAACTCCGGCTAACAGTTTAGCTTTTTTTTTAAGTTACGCTTTTTTTTTTCGTTTTTGTAGTACCGGCGTTTTTTTATAGATTTCTGATTTTTGTAGAAATTACTAATTCTGTTGTTTATTAGCACAAACATTTCGATTAATAATTCTATGTTCGTAAAGTTGTTTATTCGGGCGAATTCGGCTTAAACGTGAACTTTAAGTTTTTTTATGTAATAGCTAATCAAAGCTTAAGTATTTTAGCCGGTTTAAGCAGCGTGTTTTTTGAATTTCGTAGCGTAAGCAATAGTTGTTTTTGTTTGTTGTAAGCTATACAAATGCCGTTCGGCGGTTTTTTTTTTATTTATATTTCCGAATACTGCTTTAATTGCTTTTTTAAATCCCGACTATTTTTTTAACGCTATTTTAGTAACTGTTATGCATTTGTCGATATTTTCGTCGTGCTAAAAGTAGTCTTTTAAAAGCGGCATGACTTATTTGGCCGCATTTTTTCTAAAATAAAAAACAGCGAACAGACAGTAAGCTTTTTTATAAAAAAACTTGTCGTTGTTGAATTTCTGGTAAATTTCTATTTAAAAAAGAAAAGTCTTGAAATTTTTTCTGTTTTCGTAGTATTTGTCCGGCAAAAAAACCTTCAAAGTTTCCGAAACTTCGATTTTAGTAAGCTTAACGTTAAAAAGCTCGATGTTCCCGTTTTTGTCGGTAGCGGTAATGTTTAGAGTTACTACTTTTTTTTTTGCTTTCTGTCCGGCCGTGCTGGCGGAAAAGCTTCTCGTGTTGAGTGCTATATTGCTTAGTTACTTCAAAACTAAAAGTGCTTAAAGTGTAACGTGCGAAGTAGCTTTAGGCTTAAGTAGCTAAACTTGAGACTCGTTAGTTAGTATAGTATATATATAAAATAAGCTAAACACTGCTTTTCACTGAAAAGTGAAACGTTACAAATATAACAAAAACTATATTGCTAAACTATAATAAAAATTAAGCACGAAGCTTTTAAACTATAAAACTGCGACTATTTATATACTATAGCTAAGCTGGAGTTTCTTGGAGTTTTTGGAGTTTATATAAACTCCCAAGACTCCTTTAAACTCTACTACGTAACGTGGTCGCGGTTCTCGAGGTTTAAAAAGCCGTTTGCTTTTTTACTTACTTTAAAGTCCTAGGATACTAGCTGATCCCGGGACCCACGTCCCTGGGATCCCCATTGGTCCTGGGACGTCGGAGCGTCCTGGGGCTCTCCTCCTGGGGCCTCAGCAGGTCCCAGGATTCGGTTCGTGACAAGCGTTTTGAAATTTTTTTGTAATACTTTGTAATTTAACGTATACGTTTTGTATAAAAACGACGAAAAACTCGAATTTAATTTATAGTTTTAGCTTACGAGTGAAAATTGTTAGTTACAAACGATTAAAATATATATACTAAATGTAAACTTACAAACAATACAGCTACGAAATACCGAAAATATATTAGTAAAAGCAATACGCCGAAAAAAAAACAAGTAAAAAAACTTTTAACAACTGAAAAAGTTACTGTAGGAAGTAGGGGTTTACGGATCCACATACGACCCACCGGGTCACGTGGTCCGCACAACCCCCATTTTGTAGAATCTAGAAGTTGGCATAAAATTGAATTCCACCTATCGTTCATCGATTGTTGGCAGCTGTGAATGGGACAGGGAATTTTGTATGTAGTTGTTCACTGGCTTTTGGATGTGATCGAGCTGAGGTGGGTGCTGTGGCGGCAAGCGCCGCGATTGGACCTTACTCAGTCGCAAAAGTGTGGTCGACAAAGCCCAAGTCCAGGGGGAGGCCTTTTTGGCCGAGTTCGGGGCTCTTTGTGGAAGCCGTAGTTCCTGAACAGGTACGCTTTGCGCTGGTAACCGGGAAATATTTGAAAGGATTGATGAGGGAAGGCCTGGCAGGGTTCTTGGCGGAGTTCATTGAGGCTCAAGTTAACCGATCCTTGCAAGTATCATAAACGGCTTCGACGATTTCTTGCCCACGTCATGCCAGCCAACTATCACCAAAGGATTTCGGCCTAGTAAAGCGCACTGAGAAGAAAATCTTCAGGTTGTGATCCAGCTTCGTCACCTTCGAAGGGATTGGTAAGGATTCCGACAGGAGTGTCGTCAGCAACGGCACCAAGAGCATTTTCAAGGAATCCAATATTCAAATGGCTGTACGGCAAGGATGGGGATACGCGGTGCATAAACACGAGTAACACTATCACATACGGGGGGGTTATTGGAATTAATACTATCTTGTGGTAATGTTAGAAGGTATTAAACATCGACAGACGAATATCCCATATCACCAACTCAATCCCCCCTTACAATTCTCAAAATACCCCGGTCCCGACCAGAAACAAGCCTTCGTAGCTTCCTTCGACTCGGCGCCGGTGAATTAGATTCGAGATTCTTACATGGATCAATAGTAACTACCAGAAAAAAAGATATCATATCCGGTTGTTCTATCGTCATGACAGCCAACAGCCAACCGCCACCCTTCCCCCCGGCTTGCTAGAACCCAGTATGATGGATTGTGTTGTCGGCAAGGTCAGGTCCAGGGTATACATAGCCATCGAGGAGATCATTATCAATATATTGTTCGCTTGCCTCGCTGGAGTCCCAATCAGAGGATGTTTCGCTGGGAGCCTCGCCAGGGGATGTATCACCGAAGCCCTCATCGGATGAAGCATCGCGAGACAGGTCAGAGTCAGATTGCTGGAAAATGCCAATGGATTCCCATCACTCCTCGTTAAACAAATGTAGGATGACGGAGGTATCGTCTTCAGAGGAAAGAATCTCCCTGTCCCCACTACCAGGGGTAGTTCATTAGCTGATGGGAAGTTACACATTTCTAGAGACTTACAGCTCAGTCAAGGCTGACCATCCTGATCTCATCGACGATGAAGATCTTTTTGTGCGCAAACCTCAATCTGGTTGCTGGTCGTACAGGTTGGTTGCCAAAGCAAGGGCAGAGTGGTAAGTCGAGCCGCCAATGTTGGCAGCCGCAGCCCGAGTAGAAGCAGTCAGGAGAACATCTTCTCGTTTCTCAATAACGGAGAGGCCAAGAAGAAAAGCCTTAATCAAGTATATCTTGCCAACTCCACCAACGCCTCCGAGGTAGAGCAGGAATTAGTCCCTAGCGGTACGAATCAGAATAGGATGTAAGATCCAGTCGAATAAAGCGCGGACGACGAGCTTTTGCTTGCTATTAAGCTGATGTTGGCTCTCGATCAAGGAAAGTACCGAGTCGACAGTAGGCGTAGCGCGAAATATAGCCCGTAGGGTAGATAGCGATGCTTTAAGAAGAGGTAAGAGGCGGAGAGAAGGGATCAGGCAAGCCGATTCGTCGGCTGTACAAAGTGAGGCTGTGCTATCACAGATTTCAGCTTCAGCTTCAGCTTCAAGTGCCAAGGATGGCTGCAGTTCTTTGCCCCAGGCCTTGACCATCGCACAGTCACAAAATTGTGTGCTAGCGTTGACTGGCCTTAGCAAGATTCGTAACCTGCTAGAGCCATGGCTGACATCGCTCGCGGACATCTAGGGCCGCCTGGAGTAGATGGTGTTGTGGAAGAAGCGCCGAAAATTCGACGTCGATGTTATCTATTTCCTCGCCGTTGCAAGTACTGCCATCTAAGGTCTCCAAGCAGTCGTTGAACTGAATGCCTCGCTCCTTCCGGTCCTTGTCCGCAGCTTCCTTACTACGGCGCAATAGTAGAACGTCCTGAGAGAGATGTACCAGATACGAGGGGAGAGATTTAAGAACCAGTTTCCAGATGTAGGTATTCTTATATTCCGAGGCTCGAAGATCCTGAAGGCCGTCCTGTTTAAATTCTAAAGCGAGTCTGTTCCACGGATAGAATAACCCAAGTAAGGTCTCATCGACCTCATCTTGGGTTCTAGACGTGTTAGGCAGAACACTGTCACCGGGGTCTTGAAGTCGGGTAAAGCTTCCGCATAGAGATGGTGTTGCCAGAGCTTCGGTAGAACTCGCCGAGACCTGGAGATGAGTTGCGTGCTGTGGGTGTGTATCTTCGAACGGAAAGCACATGGTACGCCCAGCAGCGGCAGCAGAATTCTGTACGTAGATTTAGGAGGCGTACTCGTAGAAACAGAGACCCGCTAGTCTTTGACCCCGCTTGCTGTAGTTCTCGTACAACGAGGGCCGGCGACTCTCTAGGTCAAGCTCGGTATACTCTTCTGCCTCTGCTGTCCCGAATTCAGGGACTGAATCCTCTAAGAATGCTACAAGGGTAGCTCGGAAAGTAGCTTTCACCCTGTAGAAGTTGATAGTAAGAGATCGCCCCCCTCGTGGCACGTAGAATGAAAGGCCGATTGAGCAGGAAATGAGCAACTGCAGGAGCAGCTTGTGACACATATTTGAGCTCAGACGACTCGCGCAATGAGCAAAGAATATTTATTAACTCTTATAGTGTACGGAGGGGCCAGGGGCTAACTTTGTCTCACCGCCTTGGGCAGAACAAGGGAATTTAATAGTTTGAGATACCGAGGTTGGAGGTCCTATAAATGATTATCGATCGCGCATTAGATTTCAAAGCGTTCTTGGGTTGTGTGCTTTAAACTTTCCGTGCCTTCCAGATCACGGGGCTGCCCATTCGGAGAATTATCCTCTCTTGACTCTCTTCCCGATCAGAGTAGCGGGGTAACCTTAAATATTCGCAATACTTAGTTAAGCCAAGAATTATACTTTTCCGGGCTATGCCGCATTAGGAGATTGCGCATTTATACCCGCGTTTTTTTATATCTGTACCCATCAGGGGTGTTTTGGGCACTTGGCATTTTCTGGGCCAACCGGAGGGCAGAGGTCAACAGGAACGCAATTTCGCAAGTCCTGTTTAATCCATAATTCCTAGAAGTACCAACATTTCTGGGGAATCCTAAGCTGAGTGCCAAGTTTCTGGCCTGATTTCCCAGCTCGCGTGGCCTCTTAGAGGCCACGATCCCTACGTTCTAGTGGGTTTTTTGGCTGGTTGGATACACATATGAAAAAAAAAAAAAAAGTGAGTACTAACTCCTGCAACAAGTCGATTCTTGCAATGGTAATGCCACTATCACGAACTTCTTTTACTATGTAAGAGAGATAGTCTCAAAGCGCATGACTGATGCGGTTTACCGTGCTGTTAATAGTTGTTGACATAACATAATACATGGAGTGTAAGTGTATTATTGTCTGTCAAAGACTCTAGCTGAGTCCATCTAAAAGAAATACATGGTAGGCTTGCTAACACGGATGATACTCTCGGCTCTTCAAGGTCATGCCTGACTATGAGAACCGGCCAACTGACTGCAAGGTACGGACGATTTCCCGCACAGCCCCGAGTCCACACTGCGATAGCTTCGCAACGTAATGGATTTCTCGGAGTTAGCTTCTATTCCACGGAAATAAAGGCAGATTCTGTGTTTGGTGTCAAGTAGTCCATTGTTTGCTTTCAAATCAGGAAGAGTTATGTTTTGCTTAAAAGGAGCTACAATCTACATCGAAACATTTCTACATCAGCAACCCTCAGAGCAGTTCGACTACAGACCTACGCTTACCTGCTTCATTCTGCAATCACCTGTTTTCCACGTTGAAAATGATACTGGCTCTTATTCCGTTGGCTTTGGTCATGTCTACAGCTGTGGCACAGTCTTCATCTAAGTATGAATATGTAATCATTGGTTCCGGACCTGGAGGAGGACCGTTGGCGTACGTTTTCAGAATCTTTTGATAGCAGAAAGCCCGAATTGATCTTTTTAGGGCAAATCTCGCTCGTGCAGGACATTCAGTCTTTTTGATTGAAGCAGGAGAAGACCATGGAGAGTCTCCGATGCAACGAATCCCCTTCTTGTAAGTTGTCAACTGAAACCCCGATGTTTTGCTCGTCGATATAATATTCCTTGACCTCCGCTTACTTCGATTCCAGCGCAAACCCATCCTCCGAGGATCCTACCATGTCTTGGGAATTCTACGTCAACCACTTCAAAGATCCGGAGCAAGCATATCGTGATAACAAATTCACGTGGCGACTTCCAAATCAGGACCTCTATGTTGGCACCGCCCCGCCCGAGGGAGCAGAACCACTTGGTATCTATTATCCTCGTGCTGGTACTATGGGAGGCTGCAGTAATCACAACGCCATGAACTTTGCACTGCCACCCGACAATGACTGGGAACACATTGCCAACTTGACTGGCGATTCATCCTGGAATGCTGCGACTATGCGCTCTTATTTCGAGCGTCTTGAACACAACGACTATCTTGACGAGGAATCTGCGGCGGCTGCCGGCCACGGATTTAGTGGATATCTTCATGTGAGTACAGATCCACTTCTTCTCCTTGTGGTGAGAACTTATTTATTAACATGAACCAGTCCCAACAAAATGACATTGAGGAACTCAGAAGTCAACATGGTCTTCTCGAGCACGTCCGTGGTCTATGTGAGGCTCTTGGACAACACTCACCGAATAGTACCGAAGAGATATTTGAACTACTCCGTCGCGATGTCAACCGCCTGGACTCAGATCGTTATGAACGCAACGATGTCTCTCAGATTACCGTCCATACGGATTCCTTGAGACAGCGAAGTAGCGCCCAAACGTACCTCCGTGACACCATTAACGAGCGGAACGATGATGGAACCCAGCGATATCCTCTCACGATCAGCACCGCCACTCTCGCAACAAAGGTCCTCTTTGATACCGACGCCAACTCCGGAAAGCCCAGAGCAGTAGGCGTGGAGTACCTCCGTGGTTCCGCACTCTACCGCGCCGACCGCCGCAACAATGGGCTTCAAACCAGTACCACGTTCAACGTTACAGCCACCAGAGAAGTCATCGTTGCAGGAGGTGCATTCAATACTCCGCAGATCCTCAAACTCAGTGGCATTGGCCCCCAAGAGGAACTCGAAAGCTTCGGCATCCCCGTCGTTGTTGATCTCCCAGCTGTCGGGACAAACCTCCAGGACAACTATGAGTCTGGCGTTGTTGTCGAAGCGGCAATACCGTTTGAGAACCCTTTCGAAAACTGCACAAATCTTGCCCCAGGTGACCCATGCCTGAGACAGTGGGCGGAAGAACACAGTGGCCCATATGGATTCGCGGCATCCTCTGTTGGAGTCATGTACCACTCAAGCGTCACTGAGAATAAAGATGCGGACCTGTTTTTCTTTGGCTCTGGCGCCGCAGTTTTCGACGGATTCTTTCCAGGATTCGCCTCGGCGCAATTTCCTCTGGAGTCCTACTACTGGTCCGTTGTCAAGATGCAGAGCCAAAACACCGCTGGTACTGTTCTCTTACGCTCTGCCGACCCTCAAGATGTCCCAGATATCAACTTTAATTTCTTCGAGGAAGGTGGAGATCACGATTTGCAGGCTTTAAGTGAGGGCATTGATCTCGTGCTAGGTGTTTTCAATCGGACTGGGGGTCCATACGGCCCTTTCACGGTGATTTCACCAGATCCCAATTCTGAGGTGAAACAAGCTATCAAGGACCAAGCTTTCTCCCATCATGCCTCATCGACCTGCGCTATGGGTCCCGCAAATAATACCAAGTCCTGTGTCGATTCGAAATTCCGTGTTCATGGCGTTGAAGGATTGAGGGTTGTCGATGCTTCCATCTTTCCCCGCGTTCCAGGCGCGTTTCCCATTTTGCCGGTTTTCATGATCAGTGAGAAGGCCTTTGATGATATCTTGGGGGATGCAAACAATGGGACTGCTTCCTTTAGGAACTGATGAACACCGAGGCCAAGACCAGCAGCTGTCCTTCATGTACGATACAAATTCCATAGAAGTACTCTCAGTTATTAGCAGAGTAGTTAGTACTTTTGACAAGTTGAGGATATGTTAATTCAGCTACCGTTGGTCATATCCACAAATCTCCATATCAATATAATGCATCCGTATCAGGTAGTTATATCCCTTGTATGCCTAGCCCCTTCAGCGATCGCTAAGCCCCCGAGCCGGTGAGGATGGGCTCGAACCAATGCTTTAACAGGATGTATTACTTCTTTAGAACGATATCCAGTGCAGGGGAATTGATAGTGAATTTGCCTTCTGTTTTCGGCGGTAGCAGTTGGAGCACGCCGTTATTATCTTGCCCTTTCTCGTTGACGTGGATGAAGATGCTTTCGGAGTCTGCATTCTGACCGGCGGGGTTGACATTGTGATGTGCACACTCGGAGAAAGGCGTATATTTCGTTTGGACAGGAGACGTTTGTCTTCTGTAGACTAAGGAGAAGAAGTTCTACTGGTAGCAATGGAGGTTTTGATTCTGTTTAGTAATCACATCTAGGCGTTGCAACCCACATCAAACATCAAGCGGCTTGGCAAACCTAAACGAGAACTCTTCAGGCCTAGGCATGGTTCACCCGCCTCCTTCAGGATGGTGCCAAACCTTCTCTATAGCTCGCACCACACTATGGACGAACAGGAACCCCGATCAAAAGAAAAAGAAAAAAAAAGGAGCACAATCCGTGCCGCATTTCCTGGCTCAGGCATCTCAAGCTGAAAATCTAGCTATCCATGATGACCAGACTTCAGGGCCTGATCTCGGCGAGCATGCAAATTTTGCTCATAGGATCCCAGCCCGTTCCCCGCCAGTACTTCAAAGATCGAAGAACACAGAAGCTTGGATCCTCTTCCTAGCAGTTGATACTATACACTATGCCTAGAAAGCCTATCAGAGATAATGCTTCCCACCCATGGCAGCTCATACCAACACTCTTTGCTCGGTTGGTTGACGGCGTCGACCTCAGTGGTGCAGCCGTAGTCGGACTAGTTGTACTACTACCTCCTCCTGCCGCAAAACCAACATCAACTGTACCGCTCCCAACGGCTGCACCCAACCCTTCAGGATTGTCAACAGTCCCTATTCTTGTATACCTGAAACTACTCGAGTAGTCCTCGTACCACAACACAAGCGTTCGCGAACCGTAAAGCATTAGATCCCCAACTCTGATAGATCCGGGGTTGGTTGCTGAGGTTGGGAGTGAAATAGGGAGGTCGGAGTGTTTTTCGTTGCCGTTCAGCTCGGACATTTGCAGGTTCAGCGGGAGAAGGTGTTGAAACGCTGAGACGGTGGGATTGTTGAGGAGTGAAGTGGTAAATACCGAGGAGCCGATTGTGAGGTGCAGGACACCAGTGGAGCTGTTATTGGCGGACATCTCCAGTGTGATGTAGAAATATAATGGTAAGTAAATTCAAATCTGAACAGAGGATCAAAAGTGACTCTCAGCATGCTGGAACCCGATATGCCTGGGATTTCACGGGATCCTACCTATATGAACGATTTCCAGCTCTCACTAGCAGGATTAAGGGGTAGACAAAATAGAGGCGCCCAGGCGCACATCACCTGGTTTCTAGCCTGATTTAGTTAGCTAAAGTGTTCTTCAAGTATCAGCCCCATAGTAAGCAGCCTGCATCAGTGCCGACTCAATACCTTATATTGACCACAATCAGAGTGTTTATGCAAGCGAAACCTTGTTCAGCGGCTCAGCTACAGCACAAGGAGACTTGAAAAGTAATTTTCTCTAAACCGTCAGGCATATACGGTATTTCACATTTTGTGCTTACGCTTGCGACTACCGAGCATCTCTTTCGAACCAGTAAATTTTCGGCCCTCCTGTTGGTCAAATCGTGCCCCCTACCCCACTCATGACACCGACGAAGAGCCGGCGACATGGAATGAAATACACTCGGATCATCGTCCCGTCTAGCAACAAGGTATACAAAGCTTCGCCCAGGAAATACGTCATGTAGGTAGGTGCTCGATAACGGGAGGTTGCCACGAAGGTCTTGACAATGTAATTCTCCTCCAGCTGTTGGAAGTTTTGGAGAGTGCAATGAATGGAACGGCGGGGGTTTTTGCTTCTTAAGTCATGCTTTTGATGTTTAAGCCACGTGTTTTCCAAACCGAGTCAGTCGACGAAACATCAAGTGAAAGGACCGCCCAATGACATGGTGCTCTAGCGAGCCTTTCTGATTCTGCTTGATATCAGAGGTGTACCCTGGACCTCCTAATTTGCGCTTACTTCTTTTAAATGCAAGGCAAACCACCTCCTGTTTGCCTTTTTCTGCTCCTAGTAATCCATTGGCCTTGGTACTTATCGTCTGCCTTTATCCACTACCGCGGAAGGACCTTGGACTAATCCGCTATCAGGTGTACCTATACGGAGGTCAATTTCGGCTGCGGACACTATCCCTATACTATTCGAAGGTGGTGCACAGATTACGAGTTCTCCCACAGAAGATGCCTCCTTACACTGCAGCCTGCTAGTGTAGCTAGTAGTACAAACCGTACGGTGCGCACGGCCGTAATTACCGTACGGCTAGCTGTAAAAATACCAAAATATAGAAACTGGGCCGTACAGTTTATACCCTGTACGTATGCCGTATACGGCCGTGTATACAGTCCGTACCGGCATGTGCTTAGTGCTACTGTAATCTAGTATAAAGCTGTAACAGTCGAATGCCGTTGGAGGGCAGCAGAAAGGATCACAGTATAGCGGAACATGCAACACGTAAAGGGCACGGTAAGGAGTCGGAGGGGACTGTAGCATGAGCTTCGGGCTTAGTAGGAGGCTCATCGGAACCAGTGAGCGAGTTAGTATTATCGTGATATATCGACCCCTAAAAATCAATACTATATACCACGCAATATGAGATTTGAAATTTGTATACGTATTACAGCAAAATTTGCAATCTCATATTATATCATACTATACCGCAATATACTACAACACTAACTCTAAATAACGCTACTCCGAAATTAGCAATACAACAAGGGTCTTAGCTTTTTTAATTCGGTTATTCGTACTAAAAAGGGTAAAGTTCATTTCAGACCCTTGTAAAAAAGCCCCAAAGTGGCCATAGCACAGTATTTAGTATTATTTCTAGTATGATATAAGATTCAATTCCATACTAATATTAGCGTAGTATCAAAAAGTCGATCTTATATGTCTCGAGACTCGATATTACTAAATACTACGATACTTACTCGTTCACTGGCATGGATTGTGTGCCAGCCAGAATTTTGTGTCAGAACAACTGTGCTATCAATCGCATGTGAGCTAGCACAACTGCCCTGGGACACTCTCTGGGCTAGAGCAATTCCGCCAACTTTAATTAAGTCCCAGCACGCCATATCTCCCGCCACAACTTTACTAGCACTCATATCGTGCTGATTGATTACATGTGAGGGCTTGATCGAAAACTATAAGTAGTTCTATATACAAGACTTAACGCGAGGAATCAAAAGCAGGATTATGCGAAAAGGCTCCAAAAGGTCTTTCGAGGTGCTCGATTTTAGGAGACAAATAAGATCATCTCGTTTACATAAGGCGATCTGTGGCTTCGTGATATTGATACAGCAATACCAATATAAAAAGATGCTAGGCAGAAATTGTAGGTCTTTCATGAGTTTGTGCAAAAGAAAAATAGTTCTCGATTACAAGGTATTCCCAGGTTGAAAAATATTAAAAAGGAGATATGGTCTGAGAAATCATCTAACTTTCTGAAAAGGTGTAGATATAACGGATATAAACAAATTGATTATTGATTCCAAAATTGAATTCTAAACTTAGTCAAGCGGCTGTTTATGCAAGAAGTATAAAACCGTTTGAGAATGCTATCAATGGGGTCCTAAGAGCTTTAACGACAAAACCAATGAGAGCTCAGTTGTTCGTTTCATGTCTGGTTCTCAGCCATTGAGTTGACAGCCACGCAGGTTTATCTTGCAAACTTCTACTACAAAAGTCCAACCACAACTCAGTCCCTTTCTATAGACTCCGATGCTCAGTTCTAGTTCCTAGATTCCACTCTTCGCGAAACTTTCCCCAGTTGTGATACAAACTCGCAAATTTACGACTAAGTAATTTGCCGAGCTCAGAACGTGCAGAAACGTGCACATTTACAACACACTTCTCGAGCATATCTGAATCTGAGCTTATTAACAATCCTCCGTGTTCTTGAATAGATATAGTATTCTTGGGAGGCTGGACGGCGCTTGAAAAGTCTTGAATCAAAGTTCTTAACCGAGCGAGATGGCGATGTACAATGTCGAATTTTAGCTTAATTTCGTTTTCGTCGTTCAAATGATAAGCACTAATAAACGCATTGTGTTGCATAAAAGCAGTTTCTAGGGATCCTCTAAGAACCCCAGGGCTTGAAGCTTCTGACTGAATGCTAGAATGAAGAATTTCCTCATTTAAAACGTTATAGTTATTGTTTTGCGACAAGAGAGGACTTCCTTTTGTGTGCTGCACGCCTCCGACATTGGTCGTGTGCTTTGATAGCATTGTAAAATACTCAACACTCGCATGCCCATAAATGTTGACTGTCCTGTCTAAGAGAAATGCAAGCGCAAGCATGCCGCTTTCATGTTTAAGGCAGTGTAATAAGCACCTCAAAACTCTATCGCAAACCTCAGCTGCTTGACGGCCTTGGCCTAAGCGATAATCTATTGAAAAGTGTGCTTCGTGTGTGTTATGTGATGAAAAACATGCGACGACATCTGATATGCATTTGTATTTGGAGGCTCGATATTCGTGCCTCGGCTCTATAATATCCTGTTCTTTGTTGCAATAATCATCCTAGGAATTCTGTATTTCCATGCCGTTTCCTGAAGACGTACTCAACATATCCAGTTTAGGCAGCGAAAATGGCTCTGCACTATCATGATGAATAGGACTCAGATTGCTAAGTTCTAAGGGTGATGAGAAGTCTTGAGAAAATCCTTGATATGAGTACATCGAATTATCCATCGTCCAGTCCCAATATGTGCTAGTTGGCTCTTATGATTCGATATTCGTTGTGCTAATCCGGTTTAAAGAAGGCCTCTCTATTTTTGGTGGTGTACTTTGGGGCTTTCGCGTCCTTCCAGCACGCTGAGATATGCCGTAAACGCAGGAATTCGAATTCTTTGCGCAACGATTACAAGTAGGCCGTGTTTGCGAGCATTTAACCTTTGACTTAGTGCATGCATCACAAGTCATTCTTGGCTTTGGTCCTTGTGCGAATAAAGGCATTGGCATTAAATTTTGTAAATAACGATAGTTAATTGAAAACTAAATTCTTTATAGAAAATCTTAGGAAGGCGTCCTTTTAAAACACACTTCCGTAGCTGCGGGCATGTATAACGGGCCGAAAATATGACAAGATGTGTTTACCATCCTGAACATGGTCTGGGGAATGTTCCACTGCCTGTGATAAATGAAACACATGGTGGCGCAAACGGGCGTATCCAGAAGTATTGGTGAATTTCCTAGAATAATTGATCATTTTGGGTAATGAGCAAGAACTTCCTAGCCCTATAACGGTAAGATGCTCCTTCTCCGAGATAAGAAGCATACCGCCTTGAGCTGCACACAAGTCATCCAGTGGCGACAGTAAGCTCGGAGGTTGTACCAAGACTTTTTGTTATGCCGCTTTAGTACTCTCAATAAGCCACTGCAGTAGTGCGTTTCAAGGGGGTTACAGTTGGGCCAGGCTAGAAAAATCTTGGCCCAGGCTAGAAAATTCCTTGGCAAATCGCCAAGAAACGCTCAAGCCCGGCCCAACTCTTTGTGCAACCATTTAAAGCCTGGGGTGCATGCTTTGGCTTGGCACTGGTCTTTTAAGAATTTGTTAGTATTTTGCATAGATTTTTGGCATTATAAACATTGCAATACGCCTAGTACTCTTTTATTTAGTACAGGCGGTTATTAAAGCATCAGTACCTTATATATTCTCTAGTTTGTTGAGGGCTTGCAAAGAACTTTCGGCGTGACGCACGGACGTAAAAGGTTGAAATATTATAAACTTAAATAATAGCGACCGAACTAGCGGATGCAGCCGGGGCAGCCGGGTAAGCCGTGCTACTTAAAATCGGCATCGAAAGTTGGACATGCCACAAACATGGATGGTTCTCATTGCTTGTTCCAGCGAGTACTATGCTTCTGGCATGGAGCATTTCTGACTTGGTTAAGGTTCAAACGAACAATCTCATACCGTAACTGATTGTGCTTGGGATGATAAGAAAGCTGGCTGGGATTGGACGGACGGACGTAAATTCTAATGGGTGAGCCACACCTTAGAGCAATCGATCAGCTGATCAAGTCCTTGTCAAACGCGTCTATGCCTTCCTGTTGTCAAGGTAAAATTCTGTAAAATTATTAGTAAATTTAGGATTGTTCGCCTCTGACGCAAAGTATCCCAATGGCCTATTAAGGCGTGTACAAACTACAGGTCCAAATAATTGTACGTGGGCTGTCTGTGTTGGTGCTCTGCTAAAGGCAAATACTCTACGCTTATTGGCGATTCTAGGATTATTTTCTATTCATGAAGATCTCTCCACACACAATTATTTGGACCTGTACGAAAGTATAATACACGTAGCAATCAGAACCAATTAAACTGCTACTAAAACAGAAAATAGCTGGTCGCGGTTGAAGTCTGCAAAGGCCATTTGACCCACCGATCTTAGAACTCCTACAAATCCGCTAGATGTAGCACGCTTATATCCTCATGCCAAAAGCCAAAACCTAGGTTTATTGCTTTATTAAACTCCATAATTCTTCTACGTAAATTAGATCTAAACACTTGTTGCTACAGCTTGTTCGCAGCCTTCCTGACTTAAGCGTTCGTATTGTGATGGATTTCTCGACACGTCTTACAACACGATTAATAGTTACTATATTCCGAGCCACGCCTTGCGGTTTTGAATGCCGATGCAAACTCGGTAGCCACGCGGCAATTTAAAGCAGGCAATTGAACCTAAACTACGACGATGTGGGTTGACTATATCTAACCAAATGCTGAGATCGCGTCATATTCTGTTATTGAAAACTATTGGTGCACTCGCCTACCCCTGTATCTATTAATTGTAGATAACAATATGCATGCAGCACGGATCACATATCCAAGACGGCACGGCGGTATTCCACTAAGCTAGAGGGTTGGGTAAGATCAAATAGTCCAAGGCCAACTAGTCTAAACCGAAAGACGACAGCTCAGCTTAGAAATGTCAAACAACCGCGGTGCCTTTTACGACTCTACGCTAAAATACGTTTCTGCGCAGCTCATAATTTGGGGTTTAAATATTAATTGGAAGGCTACTTATGTTAGAAATTGCTTCCAAATGATACTTACATTGTAATCTACCTGAAGATTCGGTCCTCCATCCCCGGTGAGGCACGATGACATTCGCATTTTTTGCTAGTATTTTGTTTGTCAACTTGTAAAGTTATATCTTGAGCCGACTTCTGATTGGCATGGTATAGCTACAGTTAAACATAGATATATCAAGGGCCTGGGTTCCGAGTTAGTATTCGGGTATGTGGAGGTTTTCGATATAATAGATTTCGATATATCAAAGTTTGACTGTATGTCACTCAGCAAACTGGTGCTAGCCTTGCCGCACATGCACAAAGAGTGGGGATAAAGTAAAGTCATGGAATTCAACGTGCAAGTGGAACATCCCCTCCCACCCCCAAACCCACGAGACCTGAACGTAAGATAGACAATAGGACCTCGTCTAAATGCCTTTCTATCCCTAAATCGGCATACAACAACTAATTTTGCTGGAATGCCGGTGTTGAAATACCACGAATGAAAACCGAACTATGTAAAGTCCTATAAAAGACACCTGTCAGCTGATACCCTCTGACTTACCTAACACATTGCGCTCTCAGATCCGTGTACGCTCCAAACTTTCTCTCCCTCACCATGTATTTCTGGCAAGGGACCCCTTTTGGAACGTGTAGAAAAGGTAAGAGCTGCATGTTGCCTTTAATTCACATTAGGGTCAAGACTTTGTTCTTCCTACAATAGCCGGGGGATAACAACATAGCACAAACCATAGGCTACCTCAGAAACAAGGATTTTCAAGTTAGAAACGACAAATGCTCCATGCTTGTAACCTGAATCGTGTCTTGCATATAGCCGACAATCATTATGACGAATAGGCGGCTGCCCTGCTACTATTGCCTAGTCCTTCCTTTATGCAGTCATAATTGAGATGTGAAAGTGAAAATAAAGTTGAATTCGTAGTAGGACCGTGCCAGTTCCTAACTTATTCTGAGGCAGGACCGAGCTTTTCTTTATTGTTGAAATGCATATAAATAGTTTTACGTGATCCACCGGATCATGGGAAATGTGGGAACTCGTTCACACCCCAACTCCATAGAGCCGTAGCTTAGAACTATCAACTATACAAGAACAAGTCACCACCTGCAACGAGCATACTAGCACTGCGAAAGATCACGGTGCTACGTGCCAAGTAGGTACCGACTTGAGCAATTGCAAGTTATCAGAACAAGAAGTATCACTAAACGAGAGTGATACAAACACTTATTGAAGCGCTTATATTCCCTTCCATAATCCCAACAAATGACTATTGGCGAAAGCAGCTACCTAGATGGCTGACGGATGGACAGTAATTTTATGGCTGGAGCTAGGAGAAATTGAGGGGCAGTTTTTCATGAAATTTATTGAACGATGATAATATACGGCAAGTTCAAAAACTACATATTTAGATTGTAAATTGACCATTGCCACCAATTCCGAATCACTCATAAAGTTCGAAGGTTCGAAACAGCGCCTCCAGCTATCTTGATTGGCAAGTACCAACACAAGCCACCCGTTGCGGAATAGCGCAATCATGTATCAGCAGTTTCCTAAAGTTTGGTTCTGATACATGTTTGCTGACTCGCCCACAAAGATGTGAATTAAATCCCTAGTGGAAGTGTCTTTCCGTCGATTAATTCGAGATTAGGCTGGGGAAAATGTGGCTCTTTAACTTTTAGCCAGCATCTTCTGTAGGTCCCACAGCTCCAAAAACGGCTATACCTCCGTCGGAGCCACTTTGGATGGAGAGTGGCGGGGGGAAAAGGTGGGAGTCGCCTAACTCCTTTCGTAGTTCTTGAAGATATCCTTGGTACGGAGGTATATATTATGAGAATATTCAATGATTCAATCGAAAGTGGTCAAAAGCCATGCAAGGGCCTTTTTTATTATTTATTCCCATAGCCAAGCATGGATTTGATGTGTTCGGCGCTTAGGCCGAACTTTCGGGAGAAATTAAGGTTTTCAGCTGCAGTACTTTCAGGGCTGCAAACGGCGTAACCAGCCCAGGGCCAGCCACAGGCTTGCAACCAGTACAAAGACGTAGGGCCCAGATTGTTGTAGGCTGCAGCTAGTGAAGTACTTTCGGAGATATTCAGCTTAGTGGCTGTATTATTATTATTATTATTATTATTATTATTATTATTCCTTTTAACGTGCTGTATCAGTCGAGGACTTGGCTGTAGAGAAAGAATACAACACAGTCGAGAAGCGAAGGATATAAAAAGAAGCTAGAACTCCTTGGAGGAGAGCAAGCTTGAGTATCTCATAGATTCAAAGACCTACATTCCATATCAATACAATACTATTACTTTTGTATTGCTCGTCACGTGCCTTTATAACATACGTGTCCAGCTGCTAAATTGCAATCCCTCCTGCCGCCCTCTGTTTTGATAGAACGAGAAATACACAATGATAGTCAGGAAGAATTGGGGATGCCGTTCAGGTTCTCTATTGTTGTCTATGTTGTGTGTAGAATACAGATCTGTAGAAATTTGTGTTCTCCACTTAGTCAGAGACATGTCAGCTACCGAGATCTCAAATCCTTATAACGTATTCCATGTAACGACGCAAAGAATCACTGGCTAGAATAGAGGCATATGGGAGTGCGTACAATAGGCTGATAGTGATTGCCTTATAGGTCTAAAGTACTAAGGATACAAAAACATAAGAAGCAACTGTAGAGAATAGGAACAGGCCTTTATATAGGCGATTCCGAGTTTTTTTCGTATTAAGTCTGAAACTTTTTATACTTTGATTATTACTTTTTGCTTTTGTATTATAACTTTCGTGTTGTACTTTAAGCATACCGATTGTTATATTACTTTTTTTTTTAAGAAAAGTTTGCTTTTAAGCTTCGAAATAAAATAGTTCGGTAGTAATTCGATAAAGTTCCGGTATTAAATTTTTTTTTAATTTAGTTTACAATACTAAGCGAGCTTAACAACTAAAATAGTATTTTGCAATAATAGTAATTTTTGTAAATTACTATTATAATAAAAGCTTATTTAAAATTGCTTTAGTATTGTAAAACAGTTACAATAAAGTTTTTTGTGCTTTAAAAATATAAATATTTTTTTTTTTCTTTTTTTTTTCTTTTTTTTACTAACAACAACTATTACTTGTAAGTTTGCTTTAACAAAAAAGTTTTAGTATAAACTTTAATACTAATACTTGTAAATTATACTTTTACTTATTTTATTTAGCGTATTAGCTACAGTTTACTGTGTATACTGTTTTTGCTGCTTTCGAGCAAAAAAAAAAAAAAAAATACTAATATTTGTTTAGTCGGCTTTTTTTTAAAAAAGTATAGTTATTATACTGCATAAAATGCTTTTTGCGTATTTGTAAGTTTTCGAATTTTATTCGTATTTTTTATTTGTTTATTTTTAGCTAAATTCCGTAATACGTATTTACTGAATTTACTGTTTTTTAAACAGCACAAAATGCTTAAATTTGCGCTGTAGCAGCAGTATTAAATAAAATCGTGTCGATTAACTCGGCGTTTATGTTTTAAATACAACTCGACATAAATTTTGCTTTATTAAAAAAAAATTTGTGTTTTTCGGTCCGAAATAGCAAATATATTAATAGTAAATTGTTTGTATTTTATTCGACTCGGTTTAATTTTAATTAAAAGCTTTATAAACTTAAAAAAGTTGTAGTTGCAGTACAAGTTTTTGTAGTTAACTTAATTGCTGCTTAGCGTGCTACCGATCGTGTTACTAAAAAAAAAAGTCGAAAAAATAACCGAATAAGTTTTTTTCGGACTGCTAACTTATATAAAAATAAAAACGAAAAAAAAAAACAGTAAAAAAAAAAAATAAAAATTAAAGTAAAAATAAAAAATTCAGCAAAGTTTACTAAAGCAAAAAAAAAAAATTTTGTAACTAAGTAAAAAAATGTTAAGTTTTGTTTCGAAAAACAAATCGACATTTTTGTAGTATAAACTTCGACAGTGTTTATTCGCGAAAATAGTTTTTTGTAACGAAATCGGTTTAGTATTACTAAAAAGTTTATACTGCAAAAATCGTTAACTTAAGTTTTAAATTAAAAAAAATTAAATTGCTAATTAAATTATTTTGCTTGTATTATAAATTGTACTGTAATTTATAATATATAATTAAAAAGTAAAATAAAGTCGAAAAATAGTCGAAAAAAATTCGATGTTTAAGTTCGGTTGTTTGTTAAATAATCGAAATTTTTTTAGCTAAATTTTTAAGCTGTAATTTATTTCGCAAATTTACAAAAAAGTTTTAATAAACGAAAGTTTTGTATATAGAAATTGCGAATTTTGTAAAGTGACTTTATAAAATTAAAAGCAAAATACTATTTAAAGTCCGGATTATAGCCGATTTAATTTACTTAGTATTTTAAAACGTTTTTAATTTTGCGCACTGTTTTAATATTGTCGACTTTTTTTTTTTTTTTTCCGGCGATTAGTTTTGCTTTAAGTTTAAATTTTTTTTAGTTAAATAACGAATTGTTTAGATTTTTAGTTAGTACGTCGAAAAAAAAAACGTTATAAATTTTAAATTTAGCCGATAAAGCAAACTTGTAAACGTTGTTTACTTGTTCAGTAATTTTAAAAAAACTTATTTACTGTTCGGCTAGCTTTCGGTTAAACTTATAGTGTGGAAAAAAAGCCACAATAAATCTAAAGAGCAAAAATGTTGAATTGAAACTGAAGAATAAAAGTACGGCAAGGCCGCTGCTAAATACAAATATATAAATCACGTAATAGCCTGTAGCTCCGCTACAACATGTAGCACTGCCACAATAGTTTTTCAGGTTTTTTGTAAACAAGTAAACTTTATTTGTAACTTTTTAGTCGATAGCTTTTTAGTATTTGTTTACCGACGAAAACATTCGTTTTTAAGCTTTTAGTATATTCGCTTTAGCTAGCTTTTATAATTTTTTTATGCGATTAGCTAGTTTTCGTGCATTTTCGTAATTAAGCTTTTTTAATAAAGTATTAACTTTAAACGTGTTTTAGTTTTAGTTTGTTTAAAAATCGACTTCGAACTTGAACCGATACAAAACTATTTTAATAAAAAAGTGCGAAAAAGTTATTTGTGCTTTGTTAATTATAAAAAGTAGCTCGTTTCAATTGTTTTAATAATAATTAACAAAAAATCGAAGCTTTTAATCGATATATTTGTTTATAATTTTTGTTTAGCTGTTTGTTTGTTTATAATAAGCCGTCGAAAACTTAATTTTAACTTTAATAATTTTACAAAATTTATTTCAAAAAAAAATACAAATTAAAAACTTTTATTAAAAATTATTAACTTTAAAATATATTCGAATCGATATATTTACTAAAAAAAAAAAATCGTTACACTATAAACGTCGATTTTTTTGTAGCAAAAAATTGTTACTGCATTTTTTTTTACTTAATTAATAAAAACTAAAATAGTATTAAAACTGTGCTTATTCGTAAAAAACTTTTTAAAATTTATACAAAAATGTTGTATCGAATATACAAACACCGATAAAAAGTATAACAAACTTTGTTGTTTAATTTAGTTAGTATAAACTGTTTTGCAAATTTTACAATTTGCAACGTATCGTTTACAATTCGTATTTATACCGACTTAGTAGTATTTTGTAACAAACAACTAGTAAATTTTAGTTTTATTTAAATATACGTTAAAAAGTTAACTATACGCTTTTTAAATAAAACAAATACATAAAAAAGTATTTCGAAATATATACAGCTTTTTTTTGTATAATAGTAATTCGTTTTTGAAGTAATAACTTTTAAATAAAGTTTTTTGTAAATTCGAAAAAAACTTACGATTAATTTGTTGTAGTTTAGTTATTAGTTTTAAAAAAGTTTCGAAATTTAATAAAAAAAATGTTTATTGCGAATATATATAGCTCGGCTAGTTTAGTATTAATTAAAAAATTAAAACAATAAAGTCCGAAAAGTACTTTAAAACAGTTATTTTTTTTAGCTTTTTTTTGTACAACTACGTTTTGTTTTTTTCGGCTGAAAATATCGGCTTTAAAATTGTTTTTGCTTAACGTATATATAATTTTGAAATTAAAGTCAAAAAAAAACTTTATTTAGCGTATTTGCTTTATTGTAAACATTTTAGTTGTTATAAAATATTTTAATAATTTGTAATTCGAGTAAACCTTAATTTAAGCTTAAACCGATATAAGTTCGAAACACTATTTACGAAACACTTTTACAATAGCGTATAGCTTTTTGTCGTAGATTTTTTAGTTTATTTTATAGTTTGTTAAAACGTGTAAATAAAAGCCGACAAAGTACTATTAGTTTTAAGTATATTTTTAAAAAATAATACTAGCAATAACTTTATTTAAAAAATCCGTTTTTAGCTTTGTAAAAAGTTCGAAGTCGAAATAGTAAATAGTTTATATTGTTAATAAACTTTTTTGCAAATTTTCGAACGTTTAATTACATTTTTTTAACTATATAAACAGTTTCGTAAAACGTATAATAGTAATTAGCAATTTAACAATTAAACTGAAATTGTATATAAACTATCGATAAAATCTGTAAAATTTTAAAAAAAACTTTATATTTGTAACAGTAATAAATCGAGCTTAGTTTCGTAATAGCTTTGTTTTATTAAATTTTACTTTTAATTTTTTTGTAGTTAAAATGTATTTCAAATATTTAGTTTTAGTAACGTAAAATTCGCATTTAACGATATCGGTTTAAAATTCGGCATTACAAAGTTTTTGCAATACTTTTTTAACGTGTTTAACGTAAATAAAAAAGTTTTCGAAATAAATAAAAATATTGTCGAAATATACTATACAAAAGTTATTTAAATATTTTATTAAAACGTTGTTTATATATTGCTAATACGTAGCAAATTTATTAGTAAAGCTAAAAAGTAGTATTTTGCACTTGTAAAATTCGTAGCGAGTTTTAAACGTTATATATTTTTTAAAGTTAAAATCGATTCGAATTTTGTAAAATGTTTAATAAATATCGAACTTTGTAAATATTTTAACTTTTAATACTCGACTTAACAATTCGTTAATTTTTAAAATAAAGTAAAAATCGTTTCGAGTTAAAACATTAAACTTTTTATAGTCGATACAAAAATGCAAACTGCTGTTAAGTTTTTTAACAAATAAAACAAAAAATGCAAAAAAGTTTTTGCTATAAACAATAAACTTTTTGCTTAAATGTTTTAACAAGTACTTTTTTACTGCTTTTAGCTTTTTAGCGAATTGTCGATATAAAAAAAAAAGTAGCTAAACAAAAAAGCTTTTAACTAAATTTTGTAGTTATATAAACAATAAAAAAGTAATATATTCGAAACTATTTTAAAAAATACGTTTTAAAACAAATTATATAATTTAAATAGTTTAAAACGAATTAGCTGTTCGGTTTTTATATTTTTAGCAGCTTTTAGTTTTTTAATAATTTAGTTTATTTCGTATAAACTAGTTTAAAAAAACTTAGTACTACTAAATTTCATGTTGAAATGTAGCGCGTTAGCGCTAATTTAACAAATGTCGACTACTTTAAAAAGTTTAAAAATTTGTAATTTAGCTTTTTTTTAAAGTCGGAAAATATTTATATAAAATACTGTGGCGGGGAACATGCTGAGAGCAAGAACAGCAACAGGATCTAGCACAAAACTTATAGGCGATAGCGGTGGCTGTAGCATACTGGAGAGAGCACCGGCGAGCCTAAGCTTTATATAATAGATAAACGTTAATAGCTTATAGGATATAATATATAAAAGAGTAGAATCAGTTGTATTAATATAGCGTTTTAAGTGTTGTTGTTAATAATTAATAATTGTTGGTTGTTTTTGATTTTTAGCACTAAAAGCATTTTTTATATATATACTTCGATCCGAAATTACATATTTAGCAACTACTATTTATTACGTGACAATTGCAAAGAAAAAAGAATTGATTTTTACTATATCTGTTCTTTTTTTTATACGTGCTCGCTTCGAGCATTAAGTCAGTAAAAGTTGCGATTAAGTAAATCGAGCTTTTTTTCTAGTTGTTATATTATGAATTGTTGTTGTATTACGTGATTTACTTTTTAGCTTCGAAAGTAAATATTAACTTGCTTAGCTAGCAATAAAATATCGACTTTACTATATTACTTTTTTTTATTCTTTTTTTACTTACAACTTTACAACAATACTAAATCGATTTTTAAAAAGCGTAATTTTTCGAGCAATATTATAAAAATTTAATTAATTGTTTTGTATAATACAGCTGCTTAAATTTTTTGTAAAAACCAGTTGCTAACTTTTTATTTTTAAATCGATTTTTTTTTATAGCAACTTTTTATTCGAACTTTTTATACTACTTTTTATTCGATTTTTTTATATTCGACGTATCGAATACAAAATAAAATCAAATAAACTTTTAGTATAAAAAAACTGAAAAGTATTTTTAATTGTATTGCTTTTAATATACTAACGTTGCGTAAATCGATTTTTTGGTCGGTTTTTGCTTTTACTTTTAATTTACGACTTTTTTTTAAATTTCTTTTTCTGGCTATATATATATAGCTATTTTTTTTATACAATCTTTTTTTTTTTTTATACTTAATTTTTTTTTTAAGCTTACTGTCGATACAAATTAAAGCTATATTATTATTTTTTTACGTTTTGTTTATATTACTAACTAGTAGTATTAAAAACTAAAATCGTTTTACAAAATAAACGTTGCGACTATATAATCAGAAAAAAAGTAAAGCGCTAGCGAAGCTGCGCTAGCGAAGCTGCAATTTAAAAACTATAAGTATGTTTTTATGCTTTTTTTTTATTTTTTATTGCTAATCGTTTTTTATAAATTCTTTTAACAACTATATATACAATTAAAAATAAAGTTAAAACTCGAGCAAAACAACAATTACGTTATATTTTTTTTAATTTTTTTTTTCGAACAATTTTAATAAAATGTTAAAACAAAGTATTAAAATAAAAAACTGTTGTAGCTATTAACGTTACGTTTTTAACTTTGTAGTATTTGCAAATCGTAATAAATAAAACAAAACTAATGCTTTAACAAAACTATAAGTAAAACAAATTGTTTTATAGTTTTTATTGCTAATTGTTATTTTTAGCTTTTTTCAATTTTTAGCAACTATACAATTAAAAACAAAGTTAAAGTTTAAACAAAACAATAAATATAGTTACTTTTTTTTTATTTTTAAATTATATTTCGAATTAAAATATTATTCAAAAATAAAACAAAACAATAAAGTAACAAATTTTTACAGTTAACAATATTATAGTTTTAACGTTGTTGTAGTATTGCAAATTATAGCGTTAAAAGTGTAAACTTAAAAAAACTTAACAAATTTAATTTTAACGCAACTATTTACAATTAAACTGTACCGGTTAGCTTTAAAAACGTGCACGTTTTCGTTTATATTAACTTTTTTTTTTCGAATATAATTATTATACAGTTTTCGAGTTTTTTCGCTATTTTTTCGAATTAAAAAATATTGCTAGTATAAGTTTTAATTTTCGAAAAACAGTATTTGTTATTTTTATTACATTTTTTCGTTAAGTTATTTGTTTTTTTAATATAGCGATTTTTTATTTGTTTTTTTACTAATTAATTATAAAAAAACTTTACTTAAAATAGTTTTACGCGTTGTTATTAATAACAGTATTAAAATTACTCGGTTTAAACGTCGCGCAATTGTTTTTTAGTTAATAAGATTTTTTATTTGTAGTTTATTTTGTTTGTTAAACTTTAGTTGCTTTTAACAGCGAAAACAAAAATCTATTTACTAAAAAGTTTGCCTTTATAAACGAGCTTTAAAATATTTAATATATTACGTTTTTTATTGTTATAAAATTAAATTTTAAACTTTTGCATTTTGTGCATTGTTTATTTATTAATACTTAAAATTGTTTGTTTATAAATTTTTAATTAAAAGCAACAAACTAGCAACGGTTTAAGTTTATTGTAGTTAAATATTTTTAAGCGCTTTTAAATTTTTTTTGTTATTTTTTTTTAACTAATAGTATTACAAAATAAAAACTTTTAAAATCGAAATAAACTTTTTTAAAACTAAAATTAAACTTACTAAAACTGCTAAATTTAAACTCGGATTATAAACTATAAAAATATTTTCGAGTTATTAAAATATATTAAGCTTACTAAAAGTTTATAAAATTGTTTTAAAGTTTAAAGTTTTTTTTAAACTATTAATTTTTACGAGTTTAAAGTTAAATTAAATACTAAAAATAACTGTTTTAACGTTTTTTTTTTAAGTTTTAAAAAATTTGCTAAAAAGCTGTATTTCGTTTAAGCTTTTTTTAATAATTTTTTGTTTTTTTTTTCGAAGTAACTAAAATTTTTTAAATTTTTTTGGCTGTTTTAATTTTTTTACTTTGCGAGCTTTTTAAAGTTTTTTTTTGTAAGTTTTAAAATTTTTTTGTAAATTTAAAAACTGTTTAATTTGTTTAGTTTATTTAAAAATAACTTGCTGTTTTTTTTACTATTTTTATAAGCATTTAAAAACTGCGTTTCGTTTGTCGGTGCAATAATTATTAAAGTTTTTTTTTTTTATACTTATAAATGTTTAAATTATATTTACGACTTTTATTTACGTAACGAAATGCTGAATTATGCGTGTTTTAGTTTATAAAAAGCAAAAATAAAAGTACTGTCGAAAATAATCGTTGCTAAACTAATAAACGAAACGTGTAATAGTTAATAATAACTGCTGTCGGCGATTCGGCTTAAAATTTGTTGTAATATTAACTAAAACTTTTTTTTTACTGTAAAAAAGTTTTTAAACTAATAGCGTATTAAAACTTTAATAGTTTAAATGTTTAAAATTTTTTATTCGAATATATAAACTTTTTTGCGTATTCGTTATATAAAATAAACAAACAACGAATTGCTGCTTTTTTCGTTTTTTAATATTTTTAGGCTTTTTAAACTTAAAACTTAAAGCGCTATTTGTTATGTTATTGTTTAGCGAATAAAAATAGCTTTTTTTTTTAAAAAAACAATTTTAGTTTATTTCCCGAAAAAGTTTTTTTTAACGTTGCTTTATTAAATTTAAGCTTTTTTAGTTTGTAATACTTTTTTTTATTGTTAGCGCTAAGTATTTAATATAGTTTTAACTATTTAAAGTTAAGCTTTTTATTTAAAAACATATCGATTTTTTTAATAAAGTTATAACGAAACACAATATTACTTTTTGCTAACAGTTTAGTTTTAATTTTATATTTAGCATTAAAAAAATTTTTTTTGCTGTTAACGAATTTTTTTATGTATAGTTTTTTTAATATTTTTTTGCTTTATTTAGAATTGTTTCGCTTTTAGCTTAATAAGTTTAGTTCGGTTTGTAATTTTTTTTGTAAAAAATCGTAATTTTATAAACAAAATAAACTTTCGTTTATAAACTATATAAAACGGTGTATATTTTATAAGCTTGTAAACTGTAATACGTTCCGCAAATAAAACAGCGGTTAAATTGTTTATTTAGCTTTTTTTTAATTTAAACAAAACGTTTTTCAGAAATTTGTAACTACGTTCGATTATTTCGTTTACTGCTGTATAATATGCAAAAACTTGAATTTTATTTATTTTTTATTTCGAAAGTAATCAGTGTGCTGACAGCTTTGATTAATTGATTAATAGATCTATTAATCAAAATCAAATCAAATCAGAGCATGTGTTAATTATTAATTAAAGCTAATTAGACCCGATTAATCAAGTCTAACTTAATTAGAAAGGCGGTAAGCCGAAAAAAGCAATTTTTGGCAGAATTTTAAAACATTCTAGTTTTTTTTAGCTTTTTATTACTAACTGTTTAATTATTAATCAATTGATTTGTAAACTAATAAATCAAAGTTTCTAGAATTTATTTTTGGCTATATAAATATTGATTTTTTTTATTTTGAACTTTTTTATTTTAAGTTATTTACAATACAATTTATTTACAACGCAACTTGTTTATTATTTAATTTACTTATACTACAATTTATTATAGTATATTATATATTATACAATGTTTTAGCAACAAACACAAGCAAATCGTATTATTCAACTATAAAACGTTTCGAATTACTAAATAAATTTTAATAATTAACCGAATATTTTTCAGAAAAAACTTTTTAAAAAAATATTAAATCTACTACAAAACGATAAAAACAAAGCTCGAACTGTTACAGTTAATTGCTTACAAAAAAATTGCAAGTAAACTAGCTATTTTTGTTTTTATATTTATTTTTTTACTAATTAATTTACTATAGTAAAAGTTAGAAAAATTAAAAAATAAATAATTCAACTAGCAATTATATTACGCACTATAAATATATGCATTTTTTTATTAATATAAAAGCTATTATAAACGATTTATAATCAAGTATATTAAATTTTACTTTTATTTTATTTTTACTAAATTTTTAATAGAAGCCGATATAAAAAATACTAGTTAATTTTCGACTATAATTGACTATTTTAATTAAAATAAACAACTAAAACGCCCGAAATTACTCGATTTTAAAATAAAACAGTTTAATGAATTACTTTTAAACTTTATTATATCGAATAATATAAATTTTCGAATTATAAAAAGTATATCTTTTCGAAATCTTTTACATTATTTATTTTCGTAAATTAATTTTTTTTTTTAAAAAAAACAAAAAAAAACAATTCAACTAATTTTAAGTAAAAAAGTTCCGCCGATTTATTATAAAGTTTTAAAAGCTAATTTAGACTTTTTATTTTTAACAAAACAAAATTTAATTAAAAACGAACTAAAAAAGCAAAAAGAAAATTAAAAAAGTTTTTTTATAACTTTAGACACTTGGACTGCTATTAATCAAAATTCTTATTTCGGAGTTACAATGTAAGCTTTTTTTTTTCTTTTTTTTTACTATTTTAAAAACTAATTTACTAATTAATATTTTAGACATTTTATTAATAAAAACTTCGAATTAAAATTTCATTATTTAGCTATTCGACAATTAAAACATAAACATTCCGGAATTTATTTAAATAAAGTTTTAATTTAAATTTTAAAAAAATACGATATTGAATATAATATTACAAAGTACGTTTTATTATTAAAAGTTAAAACTTTAGCTAAATTATTATAATAGCATTACTCGAAATAACGCTTCGTCGAACGATACTTTATTATTAGCTTTTAAAAATTATTATAGTTTACAAGCTATAAAATTTCAAGGCGATATACATTGTGTTGCTTACGTATTAAATTTAATTGCACAAAATATTTTAAAAACTATTATTAAAAACGATTATTCCGATTTACAAAACGCTTTTAATATAAAAAACAATAAAGATTTTAACGAATACATTTTTAGTAAGTTTAATGTTAAATTAAGTTTAACTAAAAAAAGCTAATATATTAATAGAATTTTCTATTTAAAAAAAAGTTCGAAAAATAGTAATTGGCTTAAAATATAGCCAAGAAAATCGACGACTTTTAAAAACGCAAATAAAAGCTCAAAGTATAGAAAACTATAATATACTTCAATTAAATAAGTTTTTTTAAAAAAATTTAGTTTAATTTTTAAAACTATTACTAATTTGATATATTAAACCAAACTACTCGATAGTCGTTTACAGCTAATATGCTTAAAAACTTTTTATTTTTATATAAACTTATTAAAGCTGTAGTTTCGACTTCAAATTCAAAAGTTTTTAGAAATAAAAATATTTTACTTACTAATAAAAAAGTTAAATATTTAGAAAATTGTTTACAAATATTAACTATATTTGTAAAAGCAACTACTAAATTACAAGCCGAAAAGTATTCGACGTTTTATTATATTATTCCGGAAATTTATAATATTTATAAAAAGCTTAAAAAAGCTAAAAACGAATTTAAAAATGTAAGTTTTTTATTGTTTGATTAAAAAGTTTAAATTATAATTAACTTAATTAATAAGATTTGGTTTTAAAAAATACTAGAAATAGAAAAACTGCAAAATTGTTAAAATATTATTTTAATAAAAAGAATATTTATAACGAAAATAAAGCTATTTATTTAGCTTTAATTCTAAACTTTAAAATTTAAAAAAAAGGATTATTTAATATCGGTTTAACTTCTGGTTAAATAAGCGATATTAAAACAAGATTAAAAACCGATTTTTTAAAGTAAGTATTTTTTTAATTAAATTTCTTTTAATAAAAAAAATACTAATTTTTTAAATAGTTATAAAAAAGATTTCGAAAGAAATTTACTAATATACAATAATACCGAAACTTCAGTTTTAAATACTTTAAATATTATTTCGTTTAACAACGACAACGATTTAAATATTTATATTAATAGCGAAGAAAACGAAAAAGAAATTAGTAATAAATTAACTTTATATTTAGAAGAAAAAAAAGCTATTAAAACAGTAAGTTTTTTTAGTTTAAATTTTGATATTTATTACTAATTTTATTATAAGTAAAACTTTTACAATACTGGTTAATTAATAAAAATAAATATCCGGTTTTATTTTTATTAGTTAAAAAGTATTTACAAATACCAGCAACTAGTGCGCTTTCCGAGCGTTTTTTTTTTAACGGCGCTTTAATTATTAATAAACTAAGAAATCGATTAAATAAAAATACTTTTAAAAAAAGTATTTGTTTAAAAAATTAAGAAGTTATTAAAAAAAAAAGAAGTTAAATCAGAATTTAATAAAAAAGAAATAGAAAAAAAGATTTTTTTTGTAATTTAGTTTTAGTTAGTTTTTACTTAAGTATAGTTTTGTTTAATTTAGAACTTTTTTAACTTTTCAAAGTTTTCAATTTATTGTTTTAAATAAAAGTTTATATTATTTTCTAAAGTCACGTTTTTTGCTTTAATTAAGTTAATTAATCATGATTAATCAAATTACGTAAACTTTGATTAATCAAAGCACTTGTTAATTATTAATTATAATTAATCAGACCTGATTAATTGATTAATAATCAAAGCTTTGATTATTTTGTCAGCACACTGAAAGTAATTTTAGCACTTTTTTTTTAAAAAAAAATTCGTTATTTACTATTATTTTTCCGAAAATGCTATAACAGCAAATAACGTTTTTTTAAAAAAATTTAACAACTGTAAATACTTTTTTGTTTGCAATAGTTTTCGTTTTAAATTAACTATTTATATTATTTTTAGTTACAATTAAATATATAATTTTTTTAAGCCGGTATAAACGTAATATTAACTGTTTATTTTTTTATTAGTTCGTTTAACGCTGTAAAATATATAGTTTTTTTTTTTTTTTCGTTAATTTTAAACTAGCATTTTTTACAAGTTTTAACGTAACTTTTTATATCGTTGTAGCAACTATACTAAAAATATCGTTAAAAAATTTTATAGTAAGTTTTTTTTTTGCTTTTATAGCTGCTTTAATAATATACATCGCAAAAAATCCTGTTTCGAATTCGTTTACTGTTAATTACGAGTTTAATAAATATATTTTTTGTAAGCAAACGCTATAATTTTCGCTTGTAAACGTTATATTTTAATGCTTTTTTTTTAAATTTGCGAAATTCCGGAATATTTATATTTTTAAGCTTTTTAAGCGTTGTTAAATACAGTATTATTTAAATAGATTTTTTACTGTACTTAAAACTGAAAATAAGTGTTTTATATTCGGATTTTTCCGAATTAAATTTCATTTCGATTTTTTTTTTGTTACGTAAAAAAACTATTTTGTTTTTTATTTTTTAAAGTATTGTTTTTTTATTTCGTAACTCGAAATTTGTTTTAAGTTCGAAATTAGTATTTTGCTTAATATTAGTAATTTGATCGGTTTTTACAAAATATATTTTATACATTTTTAGTTTCGCTAATATTTAATTATTAATATTTTCGCTTTTTAAATTAGTATTTTTAAAGTGTTAAAGTTTTTTTAATAGCGCGTTAACAGTTGTATACTGTTTTTCGAATATATACCGAACTTTAAAATTAAATAGTTGTATTTAAACAAACTACTAAATAATTAAAACTTTTAAATAATTTGTAGCAGTTTTATTTAACTGTATTATAAATATATTCGTATTCGTTTTTAATACAAAATAAATCGTAATAATTTAAATTTGCAACTTTTTTAAAATTTTAAAAATATTTTTATATTTTTTTTTATAACGTTGTAATTGCGCTCGGCTTTTAACTAAATTTCGCTTTTGTATTTAACAAGTTTAATTTTGCTCGAAACAAAGTTTTTTTAGTTTAAATATTTGCTATAGCTATTTAAGCTAGTATTTACTTTTATAACAATTTTTTTAGTATTCGGTTTATAATCGATCCGAATAAATACCGGCGTTATAATTATAGCGTTTTGTAACGTTTTTATAGCTATTTTTTAAACGTTAAAATTTTAATATTATACAACATTTTTTTTTATTAAGTTGTAAATAAATGCTGTAATAATGTCGAAATTTTTTATTTAAATCCGGAAATATATATACAAGTTTATAAAAACTTTAGTTTTCGTAATATTTTTAAATGTTTTTCAATTTATAATTTTAACGATTTTATTCGCAAAAAGCTTTTTGCTTTTTAAATTGTATATAAAACTTATAATATTTAGTTTGTTTTTGCAAAATTAAAACTTAAAGTTTATAAAACTATTTATACACTTAATGCGTTTTAGCGTTTTGTCGAAATTTTGAATATATTTAAAAATGTACTGTCGTATTTTAAACAACGCTTTTTTTCCGTTATAGTTCGTATAAAGTTTTTTAACGTTTATATTGTTTAAAAAAAATACAGCTATTTCAAAACAAATTGCTACTAAAACAAGCATTATAATTTTTACGCATTTTGCAATCGAATTCGTAACGTTTTAAAATAATATTGTATATTTTAGCAATTCGAATAGTGTAAAAAATGCCGTTATATTTTTGCAAATAAAATACAACGTTATTTAATTATATCCGGAATATAAGTTAATTAAATTTATAATATAGTATTTTATAAATTTATTAGTAAATTCGTTTATAAAAAAAAGTAAATTCGCGTTTTTTAGTATAACAGTATTTATAAATATTGTAAAATTAATCAGCTTGTAATTACCGGGCTTTTTTTTAGCAATTAAAAACTATAAGTTCCGATATAGTTTATTATAGTATTTTAGTATATTGCGATTTAGTTTTTTTTTAAATATTTTTACTACTAAAAGTTTTAATATTTTCGAAATAAAAAAATTCGCTGTTTGCTATATTGTGTATTTTATTGTTTTAATTACAATAAAAAATAATATGTTTTTATAAAATCAACTGTATTTAGTTTAGTCGAATGTAAAAACTTTTTTTTTATTAATTAAAACTTTTTTTAAAAACTTTTTTTTTGCAAATTGTAATATATTTTTAATATTTAAATTTTTTAGCTTTTTAAACGTAAGTTTTAATTTTTTAAAAATTTCTGAAAATCTAAAAATAATATATTTTTAATATATTTTAATTTGCTTTTAAAAAACGTTTTTTATTTTAAACTTTTTATACTAGTTATTTTTATTTTTTGAAATATTATTTATTTCGTTAGTTTTATTAATTAAGTAAATTTTTTTGTTTTTTGTTTTGTATACAGTATTTACGCTAAAATACTGCGTTGTTTTTTTTTTATAAAAAAAAAATATACAATTAAAGTTAAAATCTGTTTTTACAAAATTTAAAACTAAATAAGTGTTTGTATTTTACGAATTGTTTATAAACTTGTTTTTTTTTTAAAAAAATAAAACTTGTTTTTAAGTTTTTTAAATACTAAAACAAGCTAAAAACTTTTTTAAAACATTTTTGCGTTTATTATATAAAAGCTATTTATAGTTATATAGTTAATTACAAATATTGCTAATTTTTCGAATTTGTTGTATATTTGTTATTACTATTTAACTCGACTATTTCGATAATGTTTTAAGCTTAATACATTACAGCGTTTTTTGCGGATTTCGTTTCGGTATTTGTTTTTACTGTAGTAATTAAGCCGGTTTTTAAATTTTAAATAAAAACAAAAACAAAACTATTAAAAAAAATTTTAAAATAACGAAATACTACTTTAGTTTTACGTATAAATAAAAAGCTTAAAATCAGTTTAAAACTAAAAAAGTTTATAATATAAAATCGAGTTTTTATAGCTACATTGCTAATAGTAACTAACAAATTGTTTATAAACTTTACAAATTTCGATATACTTTTTGTAATAATTTTTAAAACTATATTATTATTTCAAGTAATAAAAATGTTTATTTTTGTTACAACTTTTAGTGTTATTAAGCTAATTTCGACGTTTGTATTAAACGTAGTTTTGATATTTATAAGCTTTAAGCAGTTTGTTAATGTAATAACTACTTTCGACATAAAAAAATAAACTTTCGAATATTTTAAATAAAACTTTACTAAGCCAAAACTAACGTTAACTGTGTTTTTGCTGCAATTTACTAGTTTTTTTAAGTTTATTATACTTTTTTTAAACGTTTGTTTAGCAGTTGTATTAAAATTAATACTAAAACAAATTACTAGCTTTTTTAAGTTTATTATACTTTTTTTAATAAATATATATTTTATTTTTTTATTTAAAGTTTTTTTTAAAGTTTTAAACTGTTTTTTAAAAAGCAAAGCCGAATTTATTAACAACAGCAGTTTTTTTAAAGTAAATTTTTTAAAAATCGATTTTTAAGTTATAAGTTTTACTAGCGAACTTTTATAACTGTAGCTAAGTTTAACTAGTGTACTTGTTACTGTAAACTTTAATTTTTAAACTTTTATAGCTTTTTGTTTTAAACTAGTTTTTTTCGGCTTTTTAAACTTGTTTTTAAAAAAACTTTTTTAAAAACGTACTGTTTTTAACTATAGTATTTTAACTATACTATACTTTGTTTGTTTTTAAAACTTTTTTTATAACGTAAAAAACTTAAAGTTATATAATGCTTAACGTTTTGTTTTTTTAGTAAATAGTTTAACTTTTATAAGCTTTATTTTAGCTTTTTTTACAATAAAGTTTTACATTTAAATATTCGTTTTATTATTTAGCTTCGTTTTTGTTAATATATTGCTAGTTTTATAAACGTAAGTTTTAATATTATTAACTATACTTTTTTTTTTAACTTAAGCTTTTTTTTTTCAAATTAAACTTTTTTTTTTAAAGCTCGTTTTTTATTTTTGAAAATATAGCTAAATTTAGTTTTAATAATTCGCGCTATAATTTAGTTTTAATGCGAAAAGTCGTTGCTAAACTGTATAAGTATTAAAGTTTTTTCGACTTTTTAAAGTTTTAAGCAAATATAGTAATTTTTATTAAACTTATAAATAACGTTTAAACTAATAAACTTTTTGTAGTTATAGCACTAGTTTATATATTTATAAAGCTTTTAAAGTTTTATATTACTTAATTGCTAATTTTTGCACTATTTGCAAGTATTGTTATTTCGGAATTTTTTTTTTGTAAATTTTTTGTAACCGACTTTATATTTTTTAGTATAATTTTTTTTCAAATAATTAAAATTAGTTATTCGAGCTTTTTATTAAACTCGTTTTGTAACAGTTTGCAAAATTCGTAAACGTTTTAAGTTTTTTATAATATTGTTTATTTTTTAGTTTGTAACTAAACGACTTTTTTAAAAAAAAAATTTAACAAAAAGCAAAACGGCTTTTTTGCGTTTTTTTAGTTTTAACGTTAAAAATGCCGAAAATGCCGAGCGAGTTTTTTTAAACACAAAAAAAAAATTTATTTTTAAACTATTAAATTTTGTAAATAGCTTTTTTACTTTTTGTTTTTATACTAAATTTTTTTTTTTTTAATATTGCATATTCGTTTTTAATGTACTTATAAATTTTTTTGTAAAGTTTAATGTTTTTAGTATTTAGTTTTTTAAGCTTTATTGTATATTTGAAAGTTTTTATTTGCAGTTTATAAAACAGTTTATATAAAAATTTAAACATTAGTATTTTGTTTGTAATAACTGTCACGCTCCTCAATGATGCTCATTGGTTCGCTTACCAGTTCGCCAATGTGGGTCACGTGATCATGGTTTTACTTATGAGGGATGCCACATCCACAGCTACACCTTTCCTTTTTAGTTTAGTATTCTCGTAATTGAAGCACCTATTCAGCGCCTTTACAGGCCATAGGATCGTGATCGTGACAATAACTTTTTTTTTAAGCATTTTAATTTCGCTTAGTTAAACTTTTTGCAATAAAAGTATATTTGCTTTTATGTCATGTAATTTAATTATTAATAGTTTTAAATTTTTTAATATATTTGTCGAAATATACAATAATATATAAAAATTGCTTCGAGTTTTTGTATCGATACTTTTTTAACAGTTTTTGTTAAAAAAAATTTTACGTTACAGTCGAATTACTATATTCGTTTAGTTGTTCAAATTTTTTTTTTTGTTAAATCGAAACGTACTTTACTGTTTTTTATTTTTATTTTTTTTTATTTTAAATTTTATAATTTTTAAAGCTTTTATTAAAAAACTTAAAATATATAATAACTTTTTTGCTGTTAAAAAAAGGATTGCTATATTTTTTAAGTACCGGCATAAATTAAAAATAAGCATAGTTATATACTCGGCTTAAACTTGTAAAAACAACCGATTGTTTTTTAAGTTTTTTATACTTATGTGTTTTGTCGGAAAATAAGCTTAAAATAAAAATTTTAAGCGTTATTTCAAGCTTTTTAACTGTAAATACAAACTTTAATGCAAATATAAAAAATATTGTATATAGTATAAGTGCTGTAGCAGTAATAATAAGCAAAAAGTTGTTTTGTTAAAAAGTTTTTAAACGTAAAAAAAAAAATTAATATAATTAATCGTTACTATTAAAACAATTTATATATTTGATTTAACAGTTTGCAGCAGCAACAAAAGTAATTTTTATACTTATTTGTTTTATACTAACTATTTAAACTTTAATAATAATTATTGTTTTGCTAAAACGTTTAAAGCTTTTTTAGTAAAACTTTTTACTAAAACTTTTTTAACAAAACTTTTTTACGCTGTAAATTAGCGTATACTTAGTTTATGCCGAAACTTTGTAGCTTTTTGCTATTTGTTTAATTTTAATTACTGTATTAAATTCCGGTACTTTTAAGTTTTTTACTTTTTAAATACTGTTCAAATACTTAGCTTTAACGTTTATACACTAGTTTTCGTTTTTAAAATATTGTTTAAAAAAGTCGTTTGCTAGCAAAAATTATTAACTGAATAAATTTTTGTAAACTGTTATAACGCTTTTTAAACTTCGCGCTGCTTTTTTAAAAATTTGTAACGTTTTTTTTTATATTACAAAAGCATTGCTATAATGCTTTTTATCGAGTAGCCCGTTAATAAAGCGTATTTGAAAAATGTGCCGGTGCTTTTTTTTTTGCTTTTTCGCACTGTATATCGCGTTTATAAATTTCGTTGTTGCTACAAAAAGTGCTTAATTTTTTGTGTAAGTTACTAAAATATATATAACAGAAAATATACTAAAAAGCAAAAACAGCAACAGGATTTAGTACAAAACTTATAAACATAGTAACGGTAGCTGTAATATACTGGAAAAAACACCGGCAAGTTTAAACTTTATATAATAAATAAACGTTTATAGCTTATAAAAATGTAAAATATAAAAAAGTGAGAAAGTGTGTTGTATTTATAATGTGCCTTTATATCGGAGGCGAAGGTTATATACAACTCATGCTCATCAGGTCACATGACTGACCACTCATGAGTATCACGTGACAGAGTGTGAAAGGAAAGAAAATCGTCCCCACCACATTAGTACTTGTAATTTATAACTAACAACCGGAATAAAAAATCGAGCAAATTTTGCAAAGCCGAAAGTATCGCCGAAAACTTTAGTACTAAGTTAAATAAGTAAACATAAATTACGACTTTGTATTTTATAATGTCGAAAAATTCAAAAAAGCGCTATATAAGCTAAAAGCTTTTTACGATAAATACTTTAAAGCAAAAAGTTTTTCGACAAACTTACAATATTGGCTTAATTGCTATTTGCAAAGCAAAAAACTAGCTAATCGCTTAAATAACAATAAGTAAAGCATATTACGAAAGCCGAAAAAGTAGATTTTTTTTTTCGATTTTTGATTTTTAATTTTTACATTTCATTTTTAATCCGCCGTAGCTTAAAAGCAAGCTACACCGAAAAAAAAAGTAATATTACAGCTTTAGCTTTATTTCGAGCTTAGCGCTAAACACTGCAAAGCTCGGTAAAGCTTGGCTTTTGTTACTACAAAGCTCGGCACTTCAAAGCTTGGCAACCAACGCTATAAAGCTCGCTTACACTGGCCTTTGGCTAGCATCCTGTATATAAAACACTGCTCTCTTTCCTTTTTTCTGCCTGTAGTTTGTTCTTTTAGTTATAACAATTGATAGTTGTTCACACCTCTGAGTCCTTCTATCTAGATCCACGGATCGAGATCCCTGTGCAGCTTGAGTTGTTACAGTTCTTGGCATGGGCCACTTAGTGATAAGGGCCACTTAGTGGTGGAATACGTTACCTTAGGGGCCTGAGGCTTATTAAGCCCGCTTACACAGAGAACCCTGGGGGTAAGGGACACGTGATGGATCATGGTTATGCCATGATCCAGCCCACGAAGATCCTATATAGGTAGATAGGTTTTCTCATAGTTATGAGCTTCGTGCTCAACTTAAAATAGTATTCTTATACTTAGTTATTGGGATCTATTCTCTATATATGTGATATACCTACTTCATCCCGACCAACTACTACGGATTAGATCTTCTATTCTACTATTACTCTCGGAGTAGTACAGAAACCGTAACAATGGGTTGGTCTGGGAAGAAGTAGGTATATCACATATACAGAGAATAGATCCCGATAACAAGTATGCTATAAAGAATACTATTTGAGTTGAGCACAAAGCTCCTATCTAAGGAAATCCTATCTACTTATATAGCCTTCGTGGGTTGGATCATTGCGCTTGGCATGATCCATGATCCATCACGTGATCTTTCCCCAGGGGTTCCCTGTGTAAGCGAGCTGACCGAGCCTCAGGCCCCTAAGGCATAAGCTTGCTACGATGCGCGTAACATCGGTTTTTAACTTGTTATTAACTTGTTGTTAATTTGTTGTTAATTGTTGGAACGCATGTAACTAGTCACGTGAAGAGTTGTGGGTCCCTTTCGGGACCTACAACCTCTTTGCGAACACGTAGCTTAGAATAAAGACTTATCCAACAACCTCAACGAGCATTACGCATGAACACATGCGTACGTGCCCTCAGGTTAAAGTATAGGCAATATCTATGACCCGGGTATTCCAACATTAATCGATTACTTGTTTAATATTTATTTTATATAAAATTAATAAACTAAATCGAATTAAACAATTTATTAATAATCGAATATTACGTTTTTTAACAAAATTTATAAAACTAATATTTTAAATTATTTGTTTTGTATAATTAACTAACTAATAACTAGCAATTAATTTATCGGTTAACAACCGGTAAGTACCCACCTGCCTTTTTTAGCCTTGTATTCCAGGCACCTTTGCCTACGAAAAAAAAATGGCCCCGAGCTCTATGACCGCGATCTCACTCAACTCCGTAGAACTGAGCTGTAGAATCAATCAGGAACCATAATCACACCAGCAAGAGCGTAGTCAATAGCTACTACGCCTTTTGCTACGTGATAGGTATTCGACAACTATCACCACGTATCATTATGCAATTCCGAGTCCATCGAGGACTTTGACGCGTATTCGTCCGAGTCGGTACCATCTTGCTTAATCCCACGCTCCAACTTTTGACGTGGTGGAAGTAGAGACGATTGGTTTGGAATCGACGGTCTTTAATGGATGAGCTACTGTATTAAGAATACGAAATGGGAGTGCGGCCTTACGAATAAGACGCGGTAGATTGATTGGGTTTTGGTGATGATGGGGGCGGTTCGGTCGGGGGACCTTGAAGCCTTTAATTTTGTAGTGGATCTTTCAGCATTGGGCAAACGCAAATACGATCAAGGAACGAATGAAATGACTATGAATCCGCATTGCAGGTAAATTATGGTTGGTGTACAGACAGTCGTTCAGTAATCAGAGGATGGCGTCCATGGAATTATTACCTCGGTCCTTTGGCACTTAAACCTAATATTTCAATGGTGGTGCTTATGGAGCGTCGTTCAGTAATCAAAGAATGGTGTTCAATGAAAACATGCCTCGGCCTCGGCCCTTGTGTACTTGACTTGGATGAATTCTTGGTAGGACATCTTCAAAGCCTTGTTTATGTAAGAGCCTCAAAGCGAAAACCTTATCGTAATGCATTTCTTTGTAAGTTAGTCATTGTCGTCTTCGTTAACGTACTTGATAAGCAACTTGACCGTATAAGCAACTTGATCACCCAATTTTACATACAAAAAACGTCGGTGCACTTTATTTATTTGTTAATAAAAAAAATCTATAAATTTGAATTTTATTTTCTTATACTATATTTAAAATATCTTGTAATTTATAATTTATGTACTATTTATACTTCATAAAATACTAAAATTGTTAGCTAAATAATCCCTGCAAATTCGTTTTTTATTAATAAATTTTATTGAATTAATAAGTTTATTACAAAACTTAAAATATCAAATATTTATAATATAAAGATTTTATAATACTAATATAAACTTTTTTAATTAACAAATAAATAAAGCGCACGGTTACACACAGACGTTTTTTGTATGTAAAATTGGGTGATCAAGTTGCTTATACGGTCAAGTTGCTTATCAAGTACGTTATCGCCTGAGATCCTGACACGTTAGCCTCTTGCCCCGGAGTTGCGCCTGCTAGATTCCCTTTCCAGGTGGCCAGTTGGTGGGCGGCGACGATGGTCGCGGGAAATCTGACACTACCTCGGGGCATTGTCGTCGACTCCCAGAGTCGTCTCCTCATGGTTCAAAATGGCATGGGCATCACGCAGTACATCTTGGCTAGCAACGGTTGTATTCAATCCAGCCGAGTCTTGATCGCTTAGACTAATCTCAACCATGGTGTCTACCTGAGCCCGAACGGTACCACGCTCTACGCAAGCTCCCCAACAGCTGCATGGAGATGGACCTACAAACCTGCCAGCGGGATCGTCTCAGGATCCCCTACCGTGTTAGTCACAGGCATGGCAAATTACGGCCATATCACCAGAACACTCACTATTCCTCCGCACGCACCCAACTTGCTAGTAATATCGCATGGATCGGATTCGAACATCGATGCCCCTTCTCTCAACCCAGCTACCGGACGTGCAATAGTCAAGTTATTCGACATGTCTGCTCTACCTACCGGCGGCTACAACTATGCCAGGCAAGGTTACGCGGTAGGCTATGGCCTTCGCAATGAAGTCGCGCTCGCCTTTGACGGGAACAATATGTATTTGCTGGCTGACCCATCTTGAAAGAACAGGGGGGCTAATCACTCGAGCAGGCTCTGGGGCGTCGTCGAGAACAGCGGTGACAATTTCGGCCGTACAGTCAACGGTGTGACGACCGATATCCATCAGGATAACCCTGTTGAGGAACTCAACTACCTCGGAGACATAACAGTACCAAACAACAACTGGTACGGCTACCCAGTCTGCTATAGCGTGTGGCAGCCAAACATGATCACGGATCACGCCTTTCTTCCCGGCGACCAGTTCGTTGCTGCGCCGAACAGCACGTTCAACGATACCACCTGCACCCAGAGGTCGCACCCCGCTACCATGATCTTCCAGTCCCACAACGCGCCCATCGACAGCAAATTCGACGCCACCTTCTCAAACCTGTTCATCGCAACCAGTGACATCTGTCATTCCTCAGACAATTATTCAACCACGACGAATGCAGATAGCTCTATGTAGCTTCCTGCAACAATACTATGCCTCAATAACGTTAAGAACTTGCCGATTACTCAAACTGAACTCACAGTCTCGCCTAACGTGTCGGTGATAGGCCTAGTCGGTGATATCCATTCCCCGGTTCACAGAGTTTCAGGTTGACTATTTAGAGCTGATAAGAGGTCATTACCAAAGGGAGCAAAACACCCCCTAGAAGACTACAGATTGTCTCAGTTTGCCGAAGGAAAGCACCGAGAACTAAATTAGACCTTTAACCAGTCGCCCAATCAGTCGGCTGGGAGGGCTGGCAAGGCTCACCAACATGCTCAAACACTGGACTAACCTTGGCTGACTCGATCATGCCGGCTAAATCGCGGGAACCTTATATCTCCGCACCTAACCCCTTGGGCAGTGGCGAAAGGTATCATGTTATCCTTAGGAACCCAGACGATGCATCGACAGATGAAGGTTCCTTGGGCAGCCTACCAAAACAGATTCATTTTCATCGGCGTATTGATATGCCATAGCTTAGCCGAACCAGAGGTTCGTCCAAGGCCATCCCTGACCTGTCAGTTGCAGGTCCGTCATCCAATCTAGCTGACAGTTTTCAAGGTCCAGGTCCAGCCCAGCATGGAGGGAAGGCGGAAAAGAGTGCAGAGTAAAGGCTGTGTATATATTGAGCTCCCCATGGTAGGCGTGCCAATTCAAGCCACTACAGTTGACCTCATCAACCAGACTTTCTATGTGTTGTAAATTCTTTTACCATGAAACTCCAAAATTTCGTCGTACTCGCCAGCCTTGCGGAGAGTGTGTACAGTGCGTCTCCTTCCAACTCCACCAATAGATTCAGCGAGACGTGCTCGGCACTCGCACACTCCTTGAATATTCCGCACGGCAATGCCTCTGCCTCGGCGTTCATCCAGGCTGGAACAACTCTTCAATTTCCTAATGGCGCAATCTGCGGACGACCCTCTCAACTGGTTTCTAATGATATTTGTCGAGTCGTCCTAAACGTCGCTACCTCAAACCGCTCGAGCATCTCTATGGAAGCATGGCTTCCAGTCAATTGGACAGGTCGATTCCTCAGTACGGGCAACGGTGGTCTGGGTGGCTGCATCCAGTACGAAGATATCGACTATGCAGCATCCTTGGGTTTCGCAACAGTTGGCACCAATAACGGTCATAATGGGATGACAGGAGAGTCCTTTCTGAATAATGAGGATGTTATCGAAGATTATGCATACCGTGCTTTGCATACTGGCGTGGTCGTGGGCAAGAAAATTAGTGCTTCTTTCTACGGAGCGGAACATTCAAAAAGTTATTATCTTGGATGCTCAACTGGAGGGCGGCAAGGTTTCAAGGAGGCCCAGGCGTTTCCGGACGATTTTGATGGGATAGTGGCTGGTGCTCCAGCCTTCGCTTTCAATAACCTCACGTCTTCGAGTTGCCACTACTACCCTTTGACTGGACTTGTGGGATCGGCTACTTTTGTCCCGATGAATATGTGGACAGTTATCCACCAGGATATACTCGAGCAATGTGACGGGTTGGATGGTGCTATCGATGGCATTCTCGAATCTCCCGACCTATGCAACTACAACCCGGAAGGCATCACCTGTGGCGTGAACGGCACAAACAGCACCAACTGTTTGACCCTAGCACAGGCACAATCCGTGAAGAGTATCTACTCGCCACTCCTCGACGATAATGGCGATTTCGTCTACCCGCGCCTCCAACCAGGCGTCGAACTCGGTGCAGTACAAATATATTTCGCCGGCCAGCCTGAAGGAGTCACTGACTGGTGGCGCTACGCAATATTCAACGACACGAATTGGGATCCCCTGTCTCTGAAGCCGGCAGACTATCGCGTCTCTTCGGGATTGAATTTGTTCAATATCGAGACATGGGACGGTGATCTCTCTTCCTTCAAGAACAAGGGTGGCAAGCTGCTTCATTACCACGGCTTAGCTGATCAAATCATCACCAGCGAGAATTCACCCCGGTATTATCAACATGTGTCTGATACCATGTCTATGGAGCCACCGGAGCTCGATGATTTCTACCGCTACTTTACGATCTCGGGAATGGCGCATTGTGGGGGTGGGCCTGGGGCGGCGAATATCGGCAATAGTGCCAGAGGCGCGGCATCGTTAGATCCTCAAGAAAACGTGGTGATGGCCATGGTGAGATGGGTGGAAGAGGGCATCGCTCCGGATAGCATCACTGGGACCGCGTATGTGAATGGGACGAGAGCATCTGGCGTGGCGTTCAAGAGGAAGCATTGTAAGTGGCCCGCCAGGAATATGTACCAAGGCGAGGGCGATGTCAACAACGAGAATAGTTGGAAATGTCTCTGAAGGTCGGTTGCTGGTAGGCAGCTGTCCGAAGCAATGGGAACTGTAAGCAGTAGCGTTTTACAATTTTACATTCTTTGGGTGGCCACAAATGTTTTCGTTTAAATATCATTTGGAGTGACACCGCCGCAATTCCAGAGGTTGAGAGTGGGTGCGGCGCAATATCAAATACTCCAGGTACTTCTCAAAACCTTCGTAGAGAAAATTTTGTGTTTAGACGTCATCCGGCGTTGAATCCCAAAGTTCTCAGAGGTATGTTATCAACCTTGTCTTCGCTATTAATGAGACCTCAAGACTGAAGATCCCGCGCTAAACGGTATACTTTATCCCAAACGTTCTTTTACAATCTCGATTTTTCACTGGCGACTCCCCGCATTCGAACGATGGTATCATATATCCAGGGCATTGCCTTTCGAGAATGAATGACTTGTTGGTCTTGCCATCCGGTAGAACGCCAGCTTTATTGTAGAGAGCGGGATAACCATGACGGTGGTATGCATTGCAGAACAAAAGATCTCCCTAGACGAAATGAAGTGTGAATCGCTTCTCCCTCTCTGCCCCTTCGTTCCAATCAAGATCATCAAGAAGCGGGGACAAGCCTTGCGCGGATCCAATCCTGTCCTCAAAAATAAACTGCAATCTCTCAACCGCCACCCTATCGCCCATTCATGGTAAGATGGCCCCGGGATCAGTCGCAGGCATCTGCTTGATGGCGGGAAAGTTGGCGGGTGCATTCGCATCTCGACGAGGACTTCACACATCACACAGGGACTATTTAGCGACTTGCTCGGAAAATACCGAGGCTGAGTGACGAAAAGGAACCGCGCTGTACCTGGACGAGGGAAGAGATCGTCGACTGTAACCATATCGGCCATGGAGATCTGTGGTCCTTGAATCGGATGATATATAGAGTAGAGTAGATGTCAGCTCTGCTTTCAACTAAATTTCATTTCAATTCTCAACCATTTTGATTGAGTTATTATTTAAAGTATGAGAAACGCCCAGATTGGCGTCCTCGCCAGCTTGGGTATCGGGGTCGTTGTAGCCAATGCCCAAGGAGATGGCGGGGACATCAAGCCCCAACCATAGTAGTCAAATTCTCAACAATGGGCAAGCACCATCATCCAAAAGATCCACTTCAAACTATTCGTATGGTTGTCTAATAGTTGACAGAGTGAGTCTAGTCAGTGGAGCGAGCAATGGAAGTGGGCAGCAAATCAACAGCTTCCTGCTGCGCCAGGATCGTCTTGGCAATTTTCTCAATCCAATACGACACCGCCTCCCTTGCCTGTCGGACAGTCCAAGTGGGTTTCTGGTCCATCAGTGAGTCTTGTTCTTTTGCATTCCTTCCCAACTTAGTTGTCCGACTCATGGGGCCTGTTGAAGCTCTGATCGTGACTTGTCGGACTTGCGCAACACGAATTCAACGTGTCAGAGCATAGTTTCCATTGGAATTGACGATGCCAAGTCGACGGTCACTAGGGTAGTTATTACTAAAGCTTCATCCCCGGTCCAAAACAAAGTCTCCCGACTCCTCCAGGTACCGCTTGGTAGTTCTCTCAGTCCAACACAGTCACACCTCCTCTACCAGCAGGGTCATCTTCAGGATCTTTGAAATGGATATCTGCGCCTTCTGTAAGTTATTACCATGCTCCTCATTCCGTTTTGACAGACGTATATTCTGTCCTTGGCCCTCGGTTAGTTCTCGCTTAAATGCAACCATGTCAACAAACTCTGAGAACAATGACTGACTTCGGTAATTTTGAAATCAGGGAGGAGGTTATTATTGGAGCTTTATTCCTGGGCCAAAGCAAAGCCTTCCACCAGCACCTGGTAAGTTCAGGTTCTCACTGATGAATATTTCCTGTATAAAAGTGACTGGCCCCGTTTGTAATCCAGGCACTGCATGGATGTTTTCCACTTCATCAACAACAGCACCTCCATTACCTGCGGGAGTCTCCGGCTCAGGGACATAGAAGTGGGTGTCCAGTCCAGATGGTAATGGTTATTACTGGTCTTTTATCCCTTCCAAAGACCGGAAAGCACCTCAGCAGTGACCCGTCAACTGGCGGATTGGGATGGATTTTCTTTACATCGCCGACTACCCCACCTCCATTGCCCGCTGGAGTATCCGGATCTGGATCTTGGAAGTGGGTGTTAAACGGCAACGGCTTCTATTGGTCTTTCATTTCATCTCCAAACCAAAATGTACCCGAGCAGAAATTCCCTGAGCCGCCAAGTGGTGGGTCTGGATGAATTCCCTCTTCCTCTAGTACAGTTACTCCTCCATTGCCGGCTGGAGCCTCGTCTTCGGGCACATGGAAATGGGTTTCAGTACCCAAGGGGAACGGCTACTACTGGTCGTACATTTCCTCGCCTCAATCTCCCCAGCAGCAATTGCCACCTCCTCAATCTGGGTCAACAGAGTGGATGTTCTCTCCCACGAAAACGACACCCCCTTCACTTCCAGCCGGCATCTCAGGCACGGCAGGCTCGTAGAAATGGGTATCGACACCAAATGGAAATGGTTACTACTGGTCTTTCACTCCTTCTTTGCCTTCGTCTCAGCAGCTCCCTAGTGCAAAACCTGGCTCAACAGGATAGGTGTTATCTCCTTCGAACACGACCAGTGTGAGAAATGAGTTGAGTAGTTGAGTAGTCAGTTCACTACTCATACTCAACTCAACTCTAAATATCACTAATCAAACTCAACTTAAACTCAGCTCAGAGTATTTATTGAGTAGTTAAGTAGTAACTAATTAAGCAAGCGGTCAGCTTAATTAAAAAAGCAGTAAAAATTCTGCCGGCACAAAAGCAGAAATTTCCAGAATTTTCAAGAATTTAATTACTAATTAGTTTATTACTAATTTAACGATTTATAATAAACTTGTAATACTTAATTTTTAATAAAACTTTTATTATAAATTAAGTAAAAAAATACTTTAAAACTTTTTTTTAATTTATATAACAATACAAATTGTTTTTACTTTTTTTTTTGTAATTTACTTTTATTTATAAACATTTACTTAACATTATATTATTACGCTTTTATATTTTTATTACAAAATGTTTTAACAAACTTAATCGAATTGTATTATACGTTTACAAAAATTTTTAGATTTTAAAATTAATATAAATACTTAATTTATTATTTTTAAAAAAAAATTATTTTAAAAAATTTTAAATTCGCTACAAAAAAATATTAATATACTTCGAACTATTACTGTTAAGTATTTATAAAAAAAATGTAAATAAATAAAACTATTTATAAAAACTAATTATTTATTAATTATATAATAGTAAAATTTAAAAAAATCAAAAAATGAATTATTTAACAAACAATTATATTGCACATTATAATAGTTTTTATAAATTTTTTAATATAAAAGCTATAATAAACGACTTTAAGTCCGGTAAACTAAAATTTTTTTTAAAAAAAAAAAATTAATAAAATTTTATAAATTTCGATATTAAAAAAAATAGTCAAATTTCGACTATATCCGACTATTTTAATAAAAATCGAACTTTAAAAAAACTAAAATTTTTCGAATTTAACGTAGTGTAATTCAAAAATTTATTTTTAGATTTCGCTATAACAAATAATATGTTTTTTCGAGCTATTGCAAGTAATTTTTTTAAAAAATTATTAAATTATTTATTTTTGTAAATTTTTATTTTTTTTAAAAAAAAAAGCTATTATTAATATATTATAGTAATATACTGCTGTTGTATTACAAAGTTTTAAAAAACGATTTAAATTTTTTGTTTTTACTAAAACAAAATTTTATTAAAAACGAATTAAACGAACAAATAAACAGTAACAATAGTTTTTTAATAACTTTAAATTTTTAAACAACTATTAATTAAAATTTTTATTTCGAAATTACTTTGTACGTATTTGTATTAATATTATTATTATTAAAAAAATTACTAACAATTTTTAAACATTTTATTAATAAAAATTTTAAATAAAAATTTTATTATTTAACTATTTAAAAATTAAAAAAAAAAACATTTTAAAATATATTTAAATAAAATTTTATTACAAGTTTTAAAAAAATATAATATTAAGTATAATATTACAAAATTAGTTTTTTTTTTTGTTTTTTTTAATTTTTTACTTTTTATTAATATATAAATTAGTATTATTCGAAATAACGCTTTTTCGAACAATATTTTGTTGTTAGTTTTTAAACAATATTACAATAAAAAAGCTATTAAATTTTAAAGCGATATACATTGTATTGTTTATATATTAAATTTTATTGTACAAAATATTTTAAAAACTATTATTAAAAAAAATTTTACTAATTTATAAAAAGTTTATAATATAAAAAACAATAAAAATATCGAAAATTTTTTTTTTGTAAGTTTTATTAACAACAAATTTAAAAAAAAATATAACTAACTTAATAAAAATTTTAATTTAAAAAAAAGTTCAAAAAATTATTATTGAATTTAAATATAACTAAAAAAATCGTCGATTATTAAAAAAGCAAATTTTAGCTTAAAAAATAAAAAATAATAATATTCCGTAATTAAGTAAAATATTTTTTTTTTTTTTGTAATATAAAATTTGTTTATAATTAAAAAAACTAACTAATTTTTTTAAATTAAAAAACTCGATAGTTTTCGACAGTTAATATATTTTATAATTTTTTAAATTTATATAAACTTATTAAATCGGTTATATTTATATTTGAATTAAAAACATTTAAAAATAAAGCAATTAAATTATTAAATAAAAATATAAAATATTTAAAAAATTGTTTACAAATATTAACAGTATTTGTAAAAACTACTATAAAATTATAAACAAAAAATTATTTTACAGTTTACTATATTATTTCGAATATTTATAATATTTATTATAAATTTAAAAAATTAAAAAAAATTTTTAAAAATATTAATACTTTTTTTAATATAATTATATTAAACTAACATTTTAATAAAATTTAATTTTAACAAACGCTTTAAATCGCGGAATTGCGAAATTATCGAAATATTATTTTAAAAAAAAAAAAAATTATTTTAATAATAAAGCTATTTATTTAGCTTTAATATTAAACTTTAAAATTAAAAAAAAAAGTTTAAGCAATATCGAATTAAATTCCGGTTAAATTAGCGATATTGTTACTCGCTTAAAAATTAATTATAATAAATAAATTTATAATTTTATAATTTTTAACTAGTAATTAATTTTTAATAGTTATAAAACGAAGTATTTAAAATATTTATTTTTAAACAAAAATATCGAAACACTTAGTATTAATAATAGTTTTAACGACGAATTAAATATTTATTTTGTCACGTCGCGTGCTCGCAAGCACACGTGATCCATATTAGGCGAGCTCCCCGAGCTCCTCGTGTATATATAGCCTGCTCTCCTCGAGCTCCCTCTTCCTTCCTTAGCTATAAATTCTCGTATTGCACCACCGTTGCCCTTTGTATCTGTAGATCCACAGCGCGTGCCGTGACATTATCTATAGCTCTCCTTAATCAACAGCCTGGGAAGGCTTAATATCTTCTTAAAGAGGCTCGAATACCTATTTTTTACGAAAGTTAAAATATCGTACCGGAAGCTCAAAGAGCTCTCGACGACCTACAGCAGCGCTCGCTTATTTCTTCTTTTTTCGAAGAAGTCGCGGCTCGTCAGCTTACGCCCCGCGCAATCAGAAAGCTTTCGATACTATATCCATTTTTTGATTTACTTATTTTGTCACTTTATTTATTTTGTTATTTTGTTACAAGCACAACAATAGCTGACGCTACCGGCACAAAACGCGGTGCTAAAAGCAAAGCAGCCGCAACTACTTCGGGAGCACCACACGCTTAAAACCCCGGCTCTCTTCAAAACGACGAAGCAGGACTATTATTTTCTGAGAACTTTGCTATAATAGCAATACAGGCCACTTTACAGCAAATACAAGAAAAGCTGGCCACCAGCAAAAAGCAAGCTCGACTACAAGCTGCGCAGTTCGTCGACCTGAAAAAGCAGCTGGCAACAGGGAGCAGGTTTAACTCGGAATCACCCCCTATTCAGCCCTCAAGCTCGGAAGATGGTGGGGAAGAGTCGGGAAAAGAAAAGCTCTGAGAAAAGTCTCCCTCTCAGAGCGTACTAAAAGAAAAGATAGAGATCGTGCTATTCTCGACTTACGTCGCCTTATAGGCGGAGATGCTTTCACAATTTTTTGTAGTTTAATAAAAAATGGATATTGTTACAGCATTTCGAGCTTTATCGATACTGAAGCAAACGCTTTTTTTCTGATTCACAGCTCGCTGGCCGAGCAGCTGATTGCTAAGTGCGGAGCTCGACGTTTCCAACTTTTTTTTCTTATTAAAGTAAAAAGCTTCGACGGCGAGCGCGCGGAGCTTATTACCGACGTTATATTACTTTTTTTTGCTGTCGACAAAAAACGTTTTTCGGAACAGCCGTTTTTTATTGCTAATCTAGGTTTTCACGACGTGATTATTAAGCGTAAGTAGCTAGAACAACAAAACGCTTAGTTAAGTGTCAAAAATAAAATCATTAAATAGCCGAACTATTTGCTTTTTACAGAATCCTTCGACAGGCTGATTCTCGTCATTTAATCCTCGCTCGCTTTTTAAGCGCCCGACGAGAGCGTACAAAAAGACGCGGACAAGCGCGACGCAAAGCAAGCTATCGCTGAGCGCGAAGCTTTAGCACGCCGTGTGCAAAAGCTTTTGATCGTTTTTTTAATTTTAGCAAAGCCTGTTCAGCTCGACGAGCTTCTAAAGCCGGTGCTGGAAAAGCTTTTTACTCCTCAGCACGAAGTTTGCACGCTTCTTAGTAATACTGACAAAGCTTAAGTACTTTTAACTCCTCAGCGCGAAGCTTGCGCGCGCTTTAGCGTTGAGTACAATGCTTACGCGCTTCCTACCCTCCAGCGCGAAGCGCTCGAGCTACTAGTCGTCTTTTTAGCACTAACTAAGCCCTAGCAGCCATTTTTGTTTTTGGAACAAAACAGCATTAAGCTCGCTACTTCGGCGAAAGCAACTGTCGACAAAAGCTTGCTAAGCATAGATATAGCGCTTATTAGCGCACTTGCGTTCACGCTTTACACGCGTCGAAAAAGCAATTTAGTGTTTACAACAAGCCTGTATAAAATCGATCAAATTTTAGAAAAGCGGAAAATCATAGCTCGCAAGCTTTTTAACTTATTAAGTAAAGCTTACTTGTTAATAGCAAAACTAAACTACAGTAAAAATAACGCTTTAGTTTAAGCTAAAGTTTTTAAGTTTTATCGAAATCGTTTTAGTGCGTTTTCGAAAAAAGCTTCCGACAAATTGCTTTCGTTGCGTTTTGAAATAAACCACAAAATCGAGCTTACAAAGCCAAATTCTTTGAGTTATAGCTTTTTTTACAGAATAACTACAAAAAAGCTTTTCGCTGTTAAAAAGTACTTGCTCGAGAACTTAAGTAAAAGCTTTATTGCCGAAAGCTAAGCTTTTTTTGCGTTTTTAGTTTTTTTTGTTAAAAAAAAAAATAAAAGCTTTCGCTTTTGTATTGATTACTGCAAGTTTAATTCGATTACTCGAAAAAATCAATACTCGCTTTTTTTAATCGACGAAACGTTAGCACGTTTAGCAAAAGCCAAAATTTACACTAAGCTTAATATTCGCTAAACGTTTCATTGTATACGTATAAATTTTGACTTAAAAAAGCTTACAACGTTCTGTACGCGCTACGGCTTTTACAAGTGCAAAGTGTTTTTTTTTGGCCTGACAAACAGCTCGGCCACGTACTAGAAATATATGAACAGCGTGCTTTTTGACTATTTAAATAACTTTTGCATAGTTTACTTAAACGATATTTTGATTTTTTCTAACAGCAAGCGCGAGCACGTAAAATATGTCCGCAAAGTTTTCGATCGGCTATAAGCTGCCGGTTTGCAAGTAAACATTCGGAAAACAAAGTTTTATATAACTTGTACTAAATATCTAAGCTTTATAGTTACAACAAAAAGCATTGAAGTAAACTTTAACAAAATTTCAGCTATTGTTTCCTGGGCTTAGCTAACTAATATGCGCAGCGTACAGTCGTTTTTGAAGTTTTACAATTTCTACCGGCGTTTTATTAAAAATTACAAACGTTTAGCATTTTTTTTAACACAGCTCACAAAAAAAAATGTTTTTTTCAAGTTTAACAAAAACTGCCAAAAAGTTTTTGCGTTGTTTAAAAAGTTTTTAACAGCCGTTTTCGTGCTGCAGCATTACGACTACGAGCTTGAAAATTTAGTAAAAACAAACGCGAGCGACGGAATCGTAGCAAAAGTGCTTTTATAACGCAGAAGCTTTAAAAACCCGTAGTTTTCTATAAAGTACTTTTCGAAAACTATAGCACTTGCGAAGCTTAATTACTAAGTGCACAACAAAAAAATGCTAGCTATTGTACGCTCGCTGACACAGTAGCGAGCGGACTTAGCGAGCATTACTTTTTTTATTTAAATGTTTACTAACTACAAAGCACTGAAGTATTTTATAACAAGCAAAGCGCTAAATGCTTGCTAAGCTCGTTAAACGGAAGTGCTTTTTGAGTTTTATTTTAATATTATATACTGTCTAAAGAAAGCTAACGAAAAAGCAAATGCTTTAACAAGAAAAAAGCAAAACGTAACTTTTTAAAACGCTTTAAAAAAAAAGACTCGCGACTAAGTTCTGCTAAGCTCCGACCGAGTAAATGTTCGTATTTTGGTTTAGTTGCTTGTAGCTGCACTCGAAAGCTAAACCGAACGTTCGAAAAAGAACCGCTTTGCTCCCAGAAACTTTAATTTAATAAACCAGCTGCTCGAAGCAAACAAAAAAAGTACCGAGCTGGAGCTTATACGTGCTTAAGCTCGTGCTAAAGCTTAAAACTAGAAACTGAAAAACGAGCTGCTTTTGTAGCAAAAAAAGCTTGTAGTATCGACAAAAAAAACGTTTCGCGCTCAGCTCTTAAATAAAGTTTATGCTTAAGTGTCGACGGCGCATTTAAAAATTTCTAAAACAAAGCTTTTTGTTGCTTAAAACTATTAGTAAAAAAGTTTTTTAAACGACGTGTTTAACTACGTTTATTTCTGTAAAGCATGCCGAAAAGCAACAGTACTACGTAACTGCACGTTTAGCTATTTGCACTCGCTTTTTATTCTCGACCGGCTATAGCAGCACGTGTTTATAGATTATAAGTCGTTTTTTGCGGCAAAAAACAAGCACGACAACTTTTTTGTAATAGTCGATAAATTTTGCAAATAAGCAGTATCGATTTTTTGTTTAAAGTCGGCAAATGCTCGAAATATAGCTTGTATATATATCGAGCGTATTTATTGCTGTTACGAAGCTTTTTAAACAATAATGTTAAATAAAGGCTTTTAGTTTATTTCGTCGTTTTAGAACGAGTTTACGCGTATTTTAAAAGTGAAACTAAAGCTTTTTACAGTATACTACTTTTAAACGAACGGCTAAATAAAAATTGTTAACTAGTATATTGATTTACGGCTTAAGCTTTTTATTAATTACTATTAAAACGACTGGCCGGAGCTGATTTTTATAATAAACTACACGCAGTTTACGTTACTGTACAAAAGCTTAAAAATAATGTTTTTATTCGAAGTTCAATACGGCTATAAACCGAACACGTTTTAAAACTAAAAACTCGCGGAAAAAGCACTAAAAAACGCGCGAAAAAAGCTTAACCGAAAAAAAGCTTAAGTATACGCGCAAAAAATGCACGAAGCATAAAAAAAAGCTAAAAAGTGTTTGCAACGAGCATAAGAAACTTATGCTAAAAGCGCTAACAAACGCTGCCGATTAGTAGATTTCGGCGTAAATAATTACGTTTATATGCTAGCAAAAAACTGGCGCAGAAAACGGCTTAGTGCTAAGCTCGATTTTTAAATAAAGAGTCTTTGGCTTATTATTGCTTAAAAAGGCTATTTTTTCCGATTAGAGCTTTCGAGCTTTATGAAAATATACTCCGTGTTTTTAGCCGATCGCTTGCGTAAAGCAAAAAACGCTTTTTTGCTAAAACAAGTTGCGGAAAAAGCTGAGCCAATTGTAGTTCAAAACAAGCTGAAGTAAAAACTGAAAGAAGTGCTAGCCTGCAAGCTAAAGCGTAAAAAGCTTAAGTACAAAGCTCGCTAAGTAAACTAGGAAAAAAACTCCGAGTAGTACTTAGCTTTCGACTTGAAGTACGCTTTTTATTTGCTAAAAGCGTTTTATTTACAGAACCCAAGCGCAGAAAAGCCGCTTTTGAAGCTAAAGAATTGGATTAGGGCATAGGAAAAAAGTATTAACAATTACGACTACTTAAATAGTAACTTGCCGTGCTTTTAAAGCTCGAAAGCGAGCTTTTTCCGGAGAGAAAAATAATGTCACGTCGCGTGCTCGCAAGCACACGTGATCTATATTAGGCGAGCTCTTCGAGCTCTTTGTGTATATATAGCCTGCTTTCCTCGAGCTCCCTTTTCTTTTTTTAGCTATAGATTCTCGTATTGCACCACTGTTGCCCTCTGTATTTGTAGATCCACAGCGCGTGCCGTGACATATTTACAAAATAACGAAAAAAAAGTTTAAAAAAAATTATATTTATATTTTAAAAAAAAAAAAGCTACTAAAAATGTAAATTAATTTTTATTTTATTTTATTAATAAATTAATTAATTTTTATAAGTTAAACTTTTACAATATTAAATATTTAATAAAAATAAATATCCGGTTTTGTTTTTAATAATTAAAAAATATTTACAAATTTCGGTTACGAATACGTTTTTAAAAAAAAAAATTTTACATAGTGCTTTAATTATTAATAAATTAAAAAATCGACTTAATAAAAATACTTTTAAAAAAATTATTTGTTTAAAAAATTAAAGAATTATTAATAGCGAAAAAAAAAAAAAAAAAAAAAAAAAAAAAAAAAAAAAAAAAACATTTTTGTAATTTAAATACTAAAAAAGTTTTACAATTTTGTATATTTAATAGTAATAAAAATTTTATATTAATTATACTATAAAAGTTTTTAATATTAGTAATTGCTGTATTGATACGTTTAATAAAAGTTAATAATTTTAAATAAAATATTAATTTATTATTGTTTAAAAAAAGTTAAGTAGTAATTTGAATATTTTGAGTAGTAAAATTAACTACTCAAATTCAACTTAAACCTTTTACTACTCAAACTCAACTCAACTCATTGAGTAATACTCAATTACTAATTGAGTAGTTGAGTATTTTTTAGTCACACTGAACACGACACCTCCTACGATATCTGGAATAACAGGTTCAGGCTCGTGGACATGGATATCGAGCCAGTCGGGAAATGGCTATTACTGGAGCTGGACGCCAGGAGCGCCGCAGGGAGTTCCCTCGGGTTTCCATGGGGGGTTGTGACCCCAGATTTAGGTACGACCGGACAGCAAGATCAAGGCACCCAGCCTAGTCCCGGATCTGAAGGCTCTTTTGAGAATGAACATTTTCTTTCCACGCATCGACAACCAGGCCAAACACGCAGGCAACAGGCCATTCAACATGTACTCCACAACACATCGCCCCAAACCACGGTTCAGTCTCAACAGGTCCCACGCCATGTGATCCAACAGTCGCCTCCTACCCTTGCTCCTGCACAACGAGAGCATCCCTAGGGCTAGCACCGTCCCTTTCAGTTTTTCTACGGGCGATGGTACGAACCATTCCCTCAACAGCTTCCCGTGGAACAGATTTGGCCTCAGGAGCTCCAAGGCCCTTGGCTTCAAATGATTGATAGATCACAGCAAATGCCCGGTGTTCTGGTCGAAAGCCTATAGCGGTTTTTCAGTATTTATCCCTTTCTTTTCAGATTCGATTGTTTCTCTGTCAATCTTGATGCTGCCTAACTCAGACGGTTTGATTTTGTAATATATTCTTTCTTTTTTCGGTCTAATCTGATGTTCGATCGTAGATGCCTGTTCGTACTGTATAAATTGAATCACGTGGGTATTTTTAGTTGCCTCGGAACGAACTAGCTCTATTTTGACTTGGCGTCAGAAGCGAGCCCCTATTCAGCAGCCGAAAATAGCCCACCAGATCTTACTGTAAGGTGAGGTCATATATGGCGCCGAAAGCCCTGAATGAATTAATTTTCACCGATTTGTACAGTGCTAGAATCTAATTTTCGTTGATTACTAATAAGCTATTTACAAGAGCTATTAATTAGTCTTGATTTAGAAGTGTCGTGTTGATTCTAGCAGACTCCTTATCGCTACTTCGCTTGATAAGCCTGACAGCGGGATCTATACTAAATCAAGGCAAGTGGCAGTCAAAAGGAGGGCTCCCGTAAACCTTAACCTTAATTAAGCGAGACCACTAGAAGTTGTATTAGTCAGCATATTATTCAAATATATTCTAATCTAACCAGATTATAATTAAATAAGATACTAATAATAATAATAATTATTCCTTTTAACGTGCTGTATCAGTCGAGGACTATGTAACACGGCTAGGCCCCCGGGCCTGGCCCTCAGGCAGGCCCTTCTCGTGAGCTTCGCGATCCTAATAACAGTAACAAATACTGTGGTTCTGAATGTGCTTTGTCCGAGAGTAAAAGGAAAACGCAGGAGCATCAAGTAACCTACAAAAACTGTACTAGCCAATATTAATAGACCAGTAGCCTTAACATACTTCTTCCAAAAACCTCTTATGTATTCTAGTGAGTGTTGAGGATTAAGTCCCTGTATATAACCAAAGCTTTCATTCATCCTTTTTTTTTTTGCTCCTCAAATCCACCTTCAAACTTTTCTTCCCTTCTGCAAATGCTTTATTCTTTCTGCCGGCCCTGCTGTCTCCTTCCCAAGGTTTATTCTCGTCGTTTTCTTAGTAGTCAACGCTGTTCGTAGCTCGTACTAGATGCCCAGAGGTTAGTCCCCCTTAGCGAAAGGCATGGAAACCGCAAAAAGGCAAGTAGATGTAGTTATAAAAAATTGCTTCGATGTCGGATTGAGGCTTAAAATAAAAGTGGATCGAGTGAAAATTTTGCTCTAGAGGATATTCGACTGACTGTCGCCCTGCCAGTGCGCAGGTAACCGAACGGCGAGTACTGTAGAATAGGTTTTGCCTTATACGGAGGCTTGTAGTCTTTGATTCCAGTTGAAATGACCTCTGTTTCGAGTGTTGTGTTGTACCGTGCGTTCTCGACTCCAGCTCGAATTGACTCAATCTCGGCTCTCCAGACGTAAAACGCTGAAGGTTCGTAGAGGGCACGTTCGTAGAGGGCACCACATATAGGTGTTGAGTCTTCGCCCTCCTAAGTGAGCGGTTGAGAGTGCGTAAAACAGTGATAAACCCCCCCAGTTTTGGTACTTTCAAACCGCTGTATTTTGACTTATTCCATAGTAATAACCAATAAAAGTTTATAATACAATAGTTAAAAAATTATAAAGTAAATAATCCCAATTTTTTTGGGGGGTCTTTTTCTATAGTTGGTGGGTCGGCCTAATATTTAGCCGAGTTCCTAGTTAATTGGCTCGCTTAACTATTGGGCGGCGCTGTATGCCAAGCCTTGGCGCATGACTAGCGGTCTACGTTTTAATCGTACCCGTATGTAGAAATATTGCAGGTTGTGTATTTTATTGTTTCCTTGTTGACTCTTTGTGGCTCGTGTTTTTGTCGTTGCGTTGTTGTTTTTCTATAGCTATAGTTCTACGAAGTTGAGGGAGATCGAGGTCCCACTGTTTCACGTGCCGGTAACGTGATCACAACTACATACAAATAGCTACCAACAACTAGGCACGGCTCGGTTGCCCGAAGTTCGGAAATTGCGAGGCGCCCCCCTCACAACACACCAAAAAAGTTTAACCTTATCTCAACTATTTCCTATTTATCCACGGCCCCCACCTAATCAACAGAGGCTCAGTCGTTATCCCAAAGACTACTCCTTGATTTGAATATTTTGAAGGGAGAGTCTGCCGACTGCAGCACCAACGGACAGTCGAACATGGCTCGATCCCTGGATTTGTTGTACATTATCAATCACGTCTTCATACCACCAAAGCTGCCTCAGAAAGAGGACGACGAAGGTCGAGAAGATGAGGCGTTATTGCTGGAGTGTGAGCTGGCCTGGGAATTGCTCCAACCTCATCTTCCGTTGCAAAAGAGCTCGAATTCGGCCGGCTGCAGCGCGATGCTACGAAAGATGAGAGAAATGAGAGATTCATCGGGTACAATGATACCGGGCAAAATAGAAGCAATGCTCAAATCAATGTCCCAGAATGGTATATCTATTCGAGCTCGTCTGAATGATGTACTTCTTATATAACTAACTATTAGACATTCTCGCTTTTCATATACATGCTCAAAATGCGGCTCTTATTATCCGAAGAATGGAAAGACAGTTTTCATTTGAGGCCTTTGAGCTTTCTCCTACTAACAAAGCAGTCATGACAACGAAAGGACGACTTCGGCGTTCCTTCCCAGGGCCAGTAATATCTGTGAGCGAAGAGAGGATGGCAGACCTCACCTTTCGTGCCGCTCTCGTCCAAATGATTACCATTCTAGATGTCCAGACTCCTGCGGAAGCGTTTCCAGCAGTGTCAAAAGCACAGCCGGATACTATCGAGGTACAGGATACGGTGCATCCGAAGTTTGTTACAGACATGTTCTTTGGCATGCTTCGCGGTCTTGGCAAGCCACTCGATGTGCATCGTATTGAAAAGCGTACGCGTGACGATGTCTTGTGTGATGGGACGCTCAAACCCTGGCGTCGGTCCCCATTGTGGCTGCTTCTTCGAGTTGCCTTTCAGACTGGCCTTGCTACGCGTGACGATCCGAATCACATACTTTACAAGTCCTTCATGGTTTTTCTCATGGCTCATATTTTACAACACTCGTTGGAAACTTCTGTTTCTAGTGAATTACTATTTGCTATGAGTGCTAAAATAAGTCGACGTTTACTGAAATTGGGTCTGAGGAATGAGGTACCTTGGATCAAGACCATTCATGGTGTAATCGACGCTGCTCGGCGGGAATTGGCTGCTAGGTGGACCGCCATTGAGCAGAATCCGGATCCATTCCAGACACAAGCGAGCTGGGACCCGTTGGCCCTATCTTTCAACCAAGATACGAAGTTGAGCCTTCAAAATCTTGGGCCATATTTGAGAGCCATCCCATTTCGTGAGGTAGCACGAGAGGATAGGCTCGATTTCACTCCGCAGTGCCATCGACGGATTGAGCAGTCTAGCTTGAATTTCCCCTCACTCAATGCATCAGAATCAGAGATAGAGATCAGGTTATGGCTCGCAGACGTGGAATTGTGGATAGAAGACGAACTTGCGGCATGGTTAAAGGCAAGGTCTGGTACTCCAAACGCCACCACACTATTGTCTGAGCTCATTGGGGAGTACACAGCACTTGCAGTTTCGATTTACATCGGTAGTCCAGAGGCCATGTCATTACTGCTACTCAATGCGATGGATCTATGGGTCGCCCTTGACAAGTGTGCTATCCATCGATGCCCCATGCTTAGTCAATATAACCCAGAGTTTCCAGAGTCTATTTTCGATCACCTTTTGCTACCCACGCTATCTCAGATGGTGCGTCTTGGCGCAATAGAGGATTATTTACGACAGAGACGATATCTCACCACGACCTCTGTGTTTCAATGCGTATCGTTCGCGGCGCAGTACTACGAACAATCCCCACGGCATCAAGAACTGCGCCGGAGCATTGAGGCCGATGCCAAAGAAGAACGAAACCGCAAAAAGCTTGAGTTCAGGGAAAAACAAAATAGATATCAGGAACTCATGCGCGACTCGGAAGCACGAACCTGTGAGTACGGGACGCATTTGGACCGAGGCCGACAGCGAACTCACCACAGTCCGAATTGCCGGAAATGTCAAATAAGATGGGAAGCTAATAGAATCGAGATCGGAGTTCACGAGTGGCCGCTGCCACACGGAGAATACGCCATTAGGGCGGCAGTCTTCGAGCTCGACGTCCCAACAGAGCTGGCCGACTGGCGACATGCAACCTATCTCCTCCTTGTTGATATTTTCTCACCACCTGACTCTCAATCGTATCGGTCGAGCGATGAAAATGTGTACTATATGAAGGAGTATAGCGGCTTAAGTAACTACGCCAGATCCAAATCATCAAGGCTTCAGCTGGCATCTGCTTCAAAGTCATTTCTCGTGGCACGCTACCCCAGGGTACCAATCTACGAAGCCACGGAGCAGAGCACTTGCGTCAGCAATGGCTTAGCTTACGCACTCTATGATTCGAAATCGAGGCAGTGGACGAAAGATCTTCTCGGGTACTACAGCGTTCGCAAGCTTTGCACGCTCCAGCTGCCGCCTGGTCCATATCAACAGCTGCAATTCGCCCTCGCCGAAACGACACACTCGCCTAATGAAATTCTAGCGATGCAGTCCACGTGTGCGGAATCAATCAGCTTGCATGAATTCTATGCCTTCGCATCTCTGCGGTGTGGAAACAGACTTCAGTGGCGTAACATAGCGCGTGAGCTGGTCTCCCGTATTCTCGATTTCAGCCGCGAGGAGACGCATCTGTTGATACTTCAAGCAGTTTGGGAAGTAGGAAAATCTGGAGAGGGAGACCTTTACAGAGATTCTCATCTTGATCTCAAGGAAGAAGATTTTGTGATATCGCTTCTCGAGGTTCTGCATGAGGCTCTTGGAGCTGTTGAAGGCAATTGGCAAGGCGTGGTAGCCACTCGCACTTTTATCGCTCTTGCGCTGAGGATCCTCTCGCTAAGCCCATACAAGACGGTTAGAAACCAATGCTTCCTCTTCCTGAGGCGAGCACGGGCAGTATCGCTGCATTGGATGAGGCAAGTGACACAGCTTATCGATCAGAGCGAAGATCTTGTCGCCTTGACGGATCTGAACATCCGGGTTCTTGAAATGGCCTTAACTTGTCACGGCACTTTCGATATTGAGCGTACTCACGCCTCGGAGATTTTCAGCTCATCCAAGGATATTGCAACGTTTGTCGAATGCTCCATCACTATACATGACCATTGCCCAGCGGTCACAGAAAAATTGCCTCTGCCAATCAGGTCTCTCCTGGAGCGCTTTGCTAGACGATCTCGTCTCTTAGAGCCATATTTTCGCCATTATTCTCTCGGGAATCAACAAGGTATGGACGATACCGTCAATCGAATATGGTCTGGTTATCGCCCTGGTGGTGTCTGGAGTGCCCTGCCAGCCCCGAATGAGAGGTGGCTGGCAACAACCACGCACAGTAAAGAAAGCTACTCTAAGATGATGGTACACTACAATGTCTTAGATGGTAGTCTCCTGGTGAATGGACTTCCTCTTACCAGGCTCCCTCAGACCTACCAATTACACGCGACTTATCGGCGATTGTTTGGAGAGGTATGCACCTCCTTCCCTGTAAAAAGTCTTGCCTAATACTTTGCTTCACAGAAAGTGCTGGCCATCGTTCCTTCATCTATGGTTGGAATGGAATTTGAGACGCGTAGTGGACCCTTTGGCCAACAGGTATGCTCACAATCCCAATCTTCCCGTCTCAAACACGTCGGATACTGAGACTGTGTAGATACATTTCTCGATGGTTGGATCGGAGCTCATTATTCGAACTCGCAGCGAAGACGAAGTTTATGAATTGATCCCATTACAATTCTTGGACACTGATTTCCCAAAGGCACTGGTGCAAGACTATGCGCACTGGCTGCACATGTCCACAGGATCAGTCGAGTGGCGCCCCCTGACTCGTATGTGGGAGCCAGCTCGAGGTGACTGGCTGATGCAAGTAGATAATGGCAAAGATTACAGGCTGCACCGTGACGGAAAATCACTGGTAGATGTTCGAAGTCAAACCTTCCAAGATATCTCACGCATTCTCAGCCCCCTGGAGCGTCCGATACACCTCCATGTCCTGTACGACAACACAGAGCGTAAGCTCAACATACACTTGCCAAGATACAAGCTTGACTTTCTCATGAAATCAAAAGGGATAATACTTGAGTCAAAGCAGTTCCGAGGAATGACAGTGGATAAAGTGCAATGCATCGGCACACTGTCAGGACTTGTAAATAAGCTTGTTCTCCGCAGCATTAGTGGCGCATCTCGAATCGTCATTGTGCCGCAGGGCGAGGTGTCTTTCGAGCTGGAGGGTCACCACGTTCGGGTCATGATAAATACTGATTCTGCGGCTCATGTCCAATATCATTCATACACAGTTGACAATCAACTTGGACGACTCATCGATAACAGTAGTCTTCAAAGTAGACTCTTCCGGATATATCTGCAGTGAGTTTGTTTTCCATCGTCCTCTGCATGGTGTAGGAATGTCGATGTCTCGAATCCGAACATTGCGTACAGTTTCTGGTGTCTGTTTTGCAGCTGTCTCACTGCGATTAGCATATTCTTCTTCGCTCCCCAAACGGAGATTAAATCAATACTGATACCATGATAGTGCAACTACGTCACATTGCCTGGTAGACCAGTTGACAGGGAGGACAGGAACAGAAGAAGCCCTCAGCTGTCTTGCTGCCGCTGCCACCCAGTCTTTTGTTGAGCTTGAAACTGCTGAAGTGAAACTTCTTGAATTGCTGGCCCAACTCACTCCTCGGCGTCGATTTTATCCTGACGACTCGCGCGAAAGTCAACAGGTCGACTGGTTAGAGATTTCTCCTTCCTCCCAGCATGGAAGGTTCCAGAAGCTAGTGAGATCGATCTTCGATCAAGCTAGATTATGTCAGATATTTCAGGACACACTTGTACAGATGCCAGACTTGGAAAGTTGCAGTACGCAGCACCTACTTGACAGGGCCTCTATTCGAGATTCGACATTTCAAGTGCATGGATTTGGAGCAGAGTCCCACACTACAGAGCACGATGTTGTCTATATCTCCCGAGATCAGGCTACTGGCAGTTATCGAGAGCTCCATGCTTGCCATACCGCTCGCCTTGTCGACAGCTGGTCTCAAAATCTCGCGGTACATCCACAATTCCTTCTAGAGATTGAATCCTGGGGTGAGCCTATCCAAGCTTCTGGAAGTGCGGACCAGAACACACTTGGCTTTGACATACGATGGCTCGATGCACCAAATAAATTTCTCCCCACGAGCTTATACGCTCTCCACCAACAACTTTCGAACACTTCCAGAGAGCAAGACAAGTACAAGGTCATGATGCTACTGTCAACTTTGGCATACTCGAAGCATGCAAAGCAAGAGCTAGTCCAGACCCTCCTAGCGTTCGCGACTGTGCCTGAACTTCGCGCGTTGCAGTTACCGGATTATCCAATATTCAAGTTGTCTGATGGCTATTTTCCACTGCGACAGAGGCTGGCAACCGTTGTAGAAGCATATGTCCGGCCCTTTGACGACTGCCCGGAGTCGAAGCTGCTCAAGATGCCAGGAGAGACTAGGCGTATAGTAGAGCGCCGCCGGGAAGATGAGTATCACTTTGCAAAAGCGCAGCATGTAGGTGATTTCGTGGAAAAACTCATGTTGAAATCACTACCACGGGATTTTGCGAGACTTTCAGTCATTGAACAGAGCAGTCACATCATGGTGTACGAAGCAACTGATGCCCTACGACCATGGTTCGAGAGCTGGCACCGGAACGCTCAGTTTCAGCAACAGGTTGAGAAAATTCAAGCCGTTCTAAATCGGCTTCAATCTCAGCAACGTTCTCCCGAGCTCTTCACCTTTTCACCGCCTACTAGCTATTATGTTCCGAGGCGAACACACATTCGTTTCCTTGACTTGGTGGAGAATGCCGCTCCAGACTACGCCCTCGATGGCGAAGATGGGTTTCATACCTGGGTTGTTCACAGGAAAGAAAGGGCTGCAGATCATGGCCATCTCAGAGATCTACTGGACCGTGTCGCTTCTCGATGCTCTTCTAGACACGACGAGCGATACGCCGCTGACCTGCTAAGGAGCTACGAAGCCCTACGCGGAGAAGTTTCAGCCAAGTTAGCAGTACCCGATCTTCTTGTCCCTTTCTTAGAAAGGCACCTTGAGCAAGCCCGATGTCAAGAAAATGATCTGTACAAGAATATTTGCATGCATCTGGAGACGGGTAAGTGGCAGGCTTCAATACGATCGCACATGCTGCCACGGCTATCGAAACTTTCAATACTCTCTAATCTGTCCAGTGACAAGATCAGCAATCTTCCATTGGGATGGCGGAAACTGTTCATACAGTATGGAATATCTATTACGGTACTTCAGCGGGCTGAACGTCTTCTTACAGCGGCTAGGAATCCAGCTGAGCTGCTTGGTGAATTGCAGAATCCTGGCCACCAAAACTGGAACCCGGTCGATCACCCCGACTGGCTGCTTGTGGAAATCGAAAGCAATATATTAATCCGCCAAGAACAGTCTCAGATTGCACGAGAGATGATTTCGCCATCATCGGGCTCGAATTCACTGTTACAGCTAAGTATGGGGCTCGGCAAATCATCTGTTATCGTTCCTATATCCGCAGTGACACTCGCGGACAGAACTAAAGTCGTCAGGGTTATCGTTCTCAAGCAGCTGGCGATGCAGATGTTCAATTTATTGCGGCAGAAACTAGGTGGCCTACTGAATCGTCGCGTCATCTATATGCCTATCATAAGATCTTTGAAGTTGGATAAATCTCAAACCATCCGGATTCACAAGATGCTGGAAGAGTGCATGCAAACGGGAGGAATACTGCTTATGCAGCCCGAGCATATCTTGTCATTTGAACTTATGGGGGTTGAAAAACTTCTCTCCGATAACCTCGAAGTTGGCAATAGTTTAATCCGAACACAGAAGTGGCTCGAGGCCAATTCACGGGATATCATCGACGAGAGCGACGAGATTCTGAGCGTGAAGTACGAGCTCATATATACTATGGGCATGCAGGACGCAACGGAATTTAGTCCTGACCGATGGGAAATTATCCAAGGGGTTCTGGAAGTCCTGGGAAAATGTGCACATCGAGTTCTACGTTTGTTTCCAGGTGGCTTGGAGCTTATTGCCACGCAGGCTGGTGCCTTTCCTAGGGTGCGAATTATCCAAGCAAAGGCAGGAGATGCCTTGCTAAACGCAGTTGCTCAGCAAGTGTGCGAGAATGGCATACCTGGCGTGCCTGTGTGGAGGCTTCCTCAAAGTACCCGAAAAGCGTTGTTCCGGTTTCTGGTAGATCCGAGCTGGAGCCCAGTTGCCACGGAATTATCACACGGCTTTGCTTTGGGCTTACAATCTGTCGAGAAGGCACTTTTGCTTTTGAAAGGCCTGTTTGGGAAGGGGGTGCTCAGGTTTTGCTTGGAGCAGAAAAGGTGGCGCGTTCATTTTGGTCTTCATTTCTCGCGGACGAAGCTTGCGGTTCCGTATTACGCAAAGGATACCCCAGCACCACGAACCGAGTTCAGCCATCCGGACACGACTATTGTTCTAACCTGCCTGTCATACTATTACGGAGGTCTTTCGGTTGAGCAGATGCTTGCAAGCTTCGAAGCTCTACTGCAATCTGACCATGCCCCTGAAGAATACGCACATTGGGTGCAGAATATTCCACAGCTTCATCCGGCCTTCAGACAGTTAACAGGCGTCAATCTGGACAACTTACAACAATTCCGCCTTGAGATATATCCACCGCTGCGCTTCGTGAGGAGGATTATCAACTTCTACATGTCAAATATTGTCTTTCCTGCTGAAATGAAGGAGTTTCCACAAAAACTTTCGTCCTCTGGTTGGGACATTGCTCGAGAGAAGCGCCATCCCACAACCGGTTTCAGCGGGACAAACGATAGTCGATACCATCTGCCATTATCTATTAGCCAGTGTGATCTTCCGCAACAGCTCTCAACAAATGCTGGCGTGCTAAGTCGCCTGCTCAGGCCTGAAAATGTCGTTGCAGACATGTCGCAGGCTTCCACTACCGGTACCTTTGATGCGACCGCATTGATTAAGATGGCTTCAATGCTAGACCCTCCCGCTCGAGTTATACTGGATGTCGGGGCTCAGGTGCTAGACCTCCAGAATCAGGAGATGGCGTGGAAATGGCTCTCGAGCGTACAGAATTCCGAAGCACAAGCAGTAATATTCTTTGATTCGCGCAATGACATATGCGTCTTGAGCCGGGATGGATCGCAAGAGCTCCTGGACCTTTCGGCGTTTCAGGAGCAGATGGACTTATGCTTAGTCTATCTCGACGAAGCTCATACGAGAGGAACGGATCTCAAGATGCCGACCAATTATCGAGCTATTGTAACTTTAGGTCCAGATCTTACGAAGGATAGGCTTGTGCAAGGTAAGTGAGATAGCACAATCGTTTGCAACGCGCTGATTTTGATAACAGCTTGTATGCGCATGCGAAAACTGGGAGTAGGACAATCTGTAGCATTGTGCTGTTCGGCTGAAATTCAAAGTAACATTCTTGCCCACAGCGGTAAAGTCGGTGGTCAACTAATTGGGGTATCCGATGTGCTTGAGTGGAGTATTTCCAATACCTGTACCGACTCTCGAAAAAGCATCCCTTTATGGGCCACGCAGGGGTTGAGATACCAGCGTCGCCACGTGATTTGCTCACAACCTCTAATCAACCCAAACGGCGAGGTGTCCGACCAGTTAGTCAAATACCTGCCTGAAAAGGAAGCGCAAAGTCTTCAAGAAAGATACGGAAATGGCACGTCACAGCTGGAAGGGCAGTTCTTGCCAGGCAGTACGGAAAAGGATTTGCTTCGAGGACGTGAACAGCAAGTTGCGGAGATCAGAGCAAAATGCGAGGAACTTGGCATTTCCGCCTTCGACATGGCAAATTTGTACGAAGAACAGGAGCGCGAGCTATCCCCCGAAAACGAGCGCGAAAAGCAAGTTGATCGCCCCTCTGCGGCAATGTCTCGGAAGCATGCCATCCATGTGGATGTCCAATTCTTAGCCACTCACGGAGTCTTAAAAAGGTCGTCCAACGCTTTCCGCCCGGCTTTTGAGACGTTACGAGACACCACTGCAGAGATCTACTACGAGAAGTCATGGCCGAAAGACTTACTTGTTACGACTGACTTTGCGCAAACGGTGCACGGCGTTTCGAAACAATTCCTCGACGCTTACTTGCGGCCGGTCAATTGGGTCCTCAGCTGTAAAGAGGGAGGTGGGATCAGTTTGGTTGTACTGAGTCCGTTTGAGGTGCAAGAACTTATACCCCTGATACGAAAGCACAAACGTGTAGCCTTGCATGTTTACGCACCGCGTCTAAACATGTCGACACGCAAGCTCGAGGATCTCTCCTTCTGCGCGATTCCACCCATGTCTAGTTCTTGGCCGGTTCCTTCTGTTGTTCGTCACCTCAACATCTTTGCTGGCCAGCTCTGTATGAAGGACTACGAGGACTACATCACGCTTTGTGGTTTCCTGGGCCTTTTATCTAAGGCTCCCGAGGGGAATATGGAGGTTGGAGCTGATGGGTTTGTGAGACCCTCGAGCAGGGACTTGTCTAATGATGATCTGTTAAGGGGAAGCCCGTTTATGAAGAGTCCAGTGGAGTTCCTGCGGAGGATTTTGGCAATGAGAAGGAAGGGCCAGAGTTTCGCGATGTCGCATTTGGGGATGATTCTCAATGGTGAGTTGGTCCCAAGGGAGAGATTTTGAGTGGCAGACCTTTAGCCTGTATCAAGAGCAGTTATGACAGACATCGTTGCACATCATCTAGACATGGATAGCACTGGATATGAATCCGTTATTTCAAAGGACAAACGTAATCATCTAATTGTTATGATATTTTCCTAGGAACTCTGCCACATTTTGCTCAACCTCTTGCCGATGCGAATAACTTAAGACATGTTGACCACCCTCGATAATACGTAGACGAGCGTCTGGCGAGTTCTTGAACAATTTGATTTCTTTCTCCGCACTTGCCACTGGGATCAGTGCATCCATGGTGCCCTGATCTCCGTATTAGCAAGCAAATGATATAATGCAATATACAATTTGGGTTCCTGCTTACATGTAACCAAAGCACCGGACACCTGACGTACTCAAGCCTGCCGTGGAGCCCGTCCCGATCCCTCATGTTGATTACAGCCATCCTCAGAGCCCTTCTCCCTTCATCACCTCGATAGTTGTCCTTCATTGCCTTCCTCCAGAAAGTACTTGTCTCGTCATCGCAATTTTTTCCAAAGTCAATATCTATACAAAAGTCGCAAAACTTATCATCTAACTCAAAGTCTGGTGTCGGAACTGAGCTACTCCAGGCGTCAATCAGTTCGTTACAACCTGCGGTCCCATCCCAACAGCCAAGACCATGTGCAGCCTCAGACTCATAATCCAGTAGGGTACCAATGGGAATGATTCCTTCGATCTACCCACAAAATTAGCACTTAAATTTATTTGAGCTATAGAAGATGGAATTTGAAATGTTGCCTACCCTTTCTGGCCCTACCAAAGCCATACGAACAGTGATCCAGCCGCCTTGGCTAGTGCCTAGAACGAACGCTTTCGTGATACTCAGGGCATCCATGACCTGAATGTTGATGATAGCGGTATCCCAATAGGTGAAGGTGTCATTCTTGGTTTTTGTCTCTCCGTGCCCAAGGACATCTATACCGAGCAGATTCATCTTGTCTTCTAGGTATTTACTGTTGTAGTGCATCGCATAAACTTCCGAAAACATGGCAAAGCCATGGATGAGAATGAGAGTCGGTTTAGACTTGTCGTAAGGTTGTGGCATCTGGTATCCAACGTCAATGCCACCCAAATGAGGGACGCGAACAATTTTTGTGGGTAGTGACATTGCAAAAGTGTTCTAGTGACTTCGTGAGTCTATTGTGCGAAGAAGGTTAAGCCGCGTATCAAAGAGGCGCGCTGTCGTGGTCTTAAGAGGGCAGGCAGCGCTAGGGGTTAAAGCCATGGGTAAGACGACATCGGATTTAAGCCGTGCCATGATATTAGTAGCGGGAAAATACCAAGACTGCCCGTGAAGGACTGAGATGCGCCAATATCCAGGCGTCCGTGAACTCTAGCTCTTTTCCCCGGTTCCTTGGCAATCGTCCACTTGCTTCAGCCACATCATTTTACCTTAAGCGTAACATCGTGATGCATGCAGAATGGAGAAAAAGCAGAGGCCAACGTGAGTTAACGGTGGAATGATAAGATGGAACAATCAATCATTGGGATGCGATCACACGGGGTGGGAAGAGTCGGGAGCATGAACGCAGATTAAAGACGCAGTGTGCTACGTGACGATGTGAGGCTACCGAAGTGCTACTGCTAATTGACGGCCATTTGACGGCCATACATTAAGATTCTCATAGTGTCTCCTGAACTCAGCTAAAATCTGACCTTTCACCCGGCGATCCCAAACTGGGACAAAATAGGCTGGAAAGCGCCCCTCCACGCTTGAACTCCCATAGCAGAAAACCCAGTTGATATCTCCTTCAAATCCTCCCTACTCTCCAGAGAAGCAATCGCGGTCTTCATGTACTCATCAACTGGCATTGGCGTGTTCGCGCTTGTCCTTCCACCTTGCGATTTAATCGTCTCTTCCCTGATCTTGAGATCAAGCTCCGTGTCCACATATGGTGGAACGAGCTCAAGAACTTTGACGTTTGTCCCAGCCAATTGTGTTCGCAAAGTCACGGTGAACTGGTGAAGACCTGATTTGGTGCCGTTGTAGACAGGGTATTCGCGGAGCGGGATGTACGCTAGTGCAGAAGAAACTGTGATGAAGGTCGTAGGACGCTTGAGGGACAATAGGTGTGGAATGACAGTCCTGGCAATGACTAGCGGAGCGGTAAAATTAGTCGTAATTTCTGACACGATCGACGCCGCAGTTGACGTAGAAGCATCCGCAAATTTCAAAGTTTCCATCTTCCCAGCCATGACGACGACACAGTCGAGTGTAGGGTAGGTAGTGAAGAGTTCGGCGAACTTGGACTCAATGGATGAGATGTTCTCGATGTCAAACTCGTAGATATCTAGGCCTGGAAGCTCGGTGGCAAGAGTTCGAAGACGCTCGAGACGGCGACCCGCGGCGATGACTTTCTTCCCTCTAGAGTGGAAATAGCGAGCAAAGGCGGCGCCTATACCAGACGTAGCGCCAAGAACTAAAATGGTGTCGATATTGGCTGTCATCTTGGAAGTTGGGGCGTTGAATACGAAGTGTCTGGAAGGGTGATAAAGATCTTTCTGTGGGATGGATGGGCTGCGATGAGTGAATTGAAGGACAGGAGGATGATAGTGAGCTGGCTTTCACATTCTTTCTTCAAGTATTATTTATATCTTCTCGAAGGCCAAGTACCCCTGTTGTCAACTTGACTCTTAAACGCCGAAAATATTACAAATCTATGTTCCACCGCCTATATGCTGTCGATTTCAAATCAACAAAGACTGCAATGGCTTTGGAGAATATTATTTCGGAGATAAAGACGCAGATTAAGCCATGGACAGCATGATTACCAGAGTTTCCTTATGTCCAAAAATGACTGCAGCCTGCCCACTACTTGTCGTTACTGACTTCGTAGCCTGATTTCTGCTTGGGATTAAGGGACTTAACGGGGTTTACCCATTTTAGACTTTCGGACTTTAAAAAACCGAACCAAGCAACGTTATACCGGGTGTAGGCCTGAGACTTGGAGCAGCTACGGTTACGAAAATTTACAGCCAATCCCTTACTACAACTTTGTACCTTGATTACTCTCTACACCACCTACCTATTACAAAATAGCTCCAAGGGGGGGTAGGTGTATCACTCTCCTAAGGTACCGCTGTTGTGCATCTGCGGAGGCGGCTCATCCTTAAAGGAGGAGCTAAGCGAAACCTATATCGCCTAATATTATCCAAACTTTGTAAATCCACTGGGGAGATGTCACACTTTGCAAGGGTCATCAGCTCCCTTGATCTCTAATTAGGTAGGCATTTTATTTTGCCTACCCAGCCCGAAGGCCTGAGGAGATAAGTGAACACAAGAGGGGCAAAGTAGTCACGGGGAAGGGTATCTCAAGTCAACCCTTTGAAGCGAGCAGCACTTAGCTGTTCTGGGAAATTGATCAGAGGTAAGGATGGTAATAATAAAGTTATCCGAACCCATGCCAACTTCCCGGCTCGGATCTTGCCAAGTTTGCCAAGATGACTAATGCAGCCTGCTTACGGTCTTGGCGTGAAGCAAGGTTATTTATTTCGATGTGACACTAAGCGACATTTTTTCAGTTACCTCACTCCTTGTGGAAAACATGATGTGGAGCGCGGCCGCGCAATGCATCTAGGATTCCTTGCATTTTTCGAGTCTTCGAGGATGCGAATTAATTTGCACTGATGCCAATACGAGTGGCATCGATCTCGATCCACTGAGCTGCGGAATCCGTTTTCACCACGAAGGTCGGCGAGATAGTGGACAGAGGTGGAGAGCAGCTCGGCCGACCAGTAGTTCTGTTCGGAGACTGCAATGGCAATGATTTCGGGATTTTAATCACGCCTTGTTAACGATGCCTGCCGTCAAGGCAGGAGTTCTACCAGGTCTGTCACGCTAGGTTTACGCTCAAACCATAATTGTCTTCAATCGAGAAGACGTCGACAGGTGAGGTGCCTGCGACGCAATGAACACACCTAGCTCATTCAGATCTTATCCTCTTTCCCGTATCTATGGGTTGTTCCCGGCAGCTTGAAGTTTTCATCCCATTTGTAACATGAGGAGTCCTCTTTTGATCTCTTCAAAACCACCGATAGGCACATTCTCTTAGTGCTGGAGCTTATACGGTCAAGCTAAGATCGCTTATTGTGGGGTATGCTGTTTGTATTCTCCCCGATCTGGTAAGTCCTGCATCTTGCTTTGCCTCTCCGCCCCCTTTTCCCGCTGGCGAATTTTCCCGCCATGGCGCATGGGAGTTGACAGCTACCATAACATCACTTGCTAAGATCGATCACTCTCATTGCAACAATGCAAGTAGAAAAATACCGGCCGTTAGTGCTAGTACATGGGGTTCCTAGCATTACACTGCCACTCCCATGACGTTAGGTGCCGACGGTGTCCTGTTAATTTTGTTATCAATGACTTAGCAAGGAATAGTCTCGGTTTCAATTATCACAGAAATGCTCTTGAGTCCTGTTAGCCACTGCATGAGCTATAAGACCAGCAACATGTCGCACATCAGAGAAACATTGCCTCCATTAAGCATTCACTCCTTTCCCAATACAGAATTCTATTACGAGCCACTTATAGCAACACCGTGAAGATGGTCGGACGCAACATCGCCGCGCTCGGCGTCACTATGATTGTCAGTGCCATGACAGCCACAGCACAAAATATGTCCTTCGGAGCCGACAACTTCTACGTTAGCAATATCGTCACGATGCAGGCAATTTTCTTCCCCAACCAGTTCAACATGACTATTGCGGGAAATCTCTTCATTCCTAACAACCTCAGTGGCAATGCGTCGGCTATTGTCGTCGGGCCCCCTTTTGGCGCCGTGAAGGAGCAGAGCGCGAACCTTTACGCTACGAAGTTGGCTGAGCAGGGTTTCGTAACGATTTCTATCGACCCTGCGTACTGGGGTGCCAGTGACGGTGTGCCGCGACAGGCAGTGCTACCAGACATGTATGCAGAGTCGTTCAGTGCGGCAGTGGACTATCTGACTCTGCAAAACTTCGTCGACCGCGAGCGGATCGGTGCTCTTGGAATTTGCGGCAGCGGTTCATGGGTCATCAGTGCCGCAAAGATTGATACTCGCATCAAGGCCGTCGCAACTTCGAGCATGTATGATATGGGCGCTGCTTCTCGTGACGGGATGCGACATGCGATTGGCTTCCAGCAACGACAGGCGATGATTGCCATGGGAACTGCGCAGCGACAAGTCGAGGTCGATGGTGGCGAGACCACTTACGGCGGTGGTACCCCCCAGAGAATCACCGAAAACTCCACTGCGATCGATCGAGAATTCTTCGACTTCTACCGCACTTCGCGTGGCGAGTTCACGCCAGCAAGCTCGTTGCCCACACTCACCACCTATCCAACGACCTCGTCTGTCTTCAGGATGAACAATTACTGGCCGCTGAGTGGAATGGATATTATCTCGCCGCGTCCAGTCATGTTCGTCGCAGGTACCGAGGCACACTCGCGCGAGTTCGCCGAGGATGCTTACTACCTTTCTGGCTATCCCAAGGAGTTGGTCTGGGTCGAGGGCGCTGGACATGTCGATCTCTACGACCGAACAGAGCTCATCCCATTCGGAAGGCTTACCACCTTCTTCAAGAACAGCCTCAGTGCACCAGTTGCCAGTAACGCCACTATTAGCGCCCGTCGTTGAAATAACACTCCACCTCGACTCTCAGCGTAACGCCAAAATTCTTGTACGGCACCCGAGAAAACTCGTCATAATGTATTAGCATAACCGCACCACTTTTCTTCTGCCTCAGGAGTCACTCTGAGAATCTAGCATTACGTCAATTCAATCATTATGAATTGTTCAAACACACATGCTCCCTCGTGAATCGCCGTGTGCCGCGTGCTGCATGCTCCCTTTGCCATGGCAAATTTGTTTTTATGATATGTTTGTGATACTGTATCAGTTGCCCATCTTGGATGTTACTATCAGCAAGGTCATAATTAGTGACGATCTATGTATTTTGCCCGCATCTAATGCGCTAAAGCTTGAAAATGTCCCGAATCAACTCTGATTCGGTCATTTCGCATTATCTCGCCCTTCGGATCAGCATTCCTATCAAAAACAATCTGATAGGTGGTGAATAGACCCTATCCTCCCTCTTCTCCAACATCTAGAGAAAACAGTCCAGTGCGGCAGCCCTGGTGCGAGTGGAAATGTGCTTGATTCTCTGGACGTCTTCAAGAATGCTATCACAACTTTATTTAGACACATATATTGGGCCAACTAAAATCAAGAACGATTCTAGGATGATGAGCAGGTGAACAGAAATAAACAAGAAATACTTGGCAACGACACGTGATTGATGACAAGAAATATTGATGTTTCTCTTAGACACTTGTACGGCTATGACATCCGATAGTTTCATACTCTGATGCTGCACTTCGGCAATTTAATTCTTTTTCACGCCGAGATTTGGTTCCGAAAAGTATAGTAATTGTTAAGCTAGACATTGTAAGAGGCTCGCCAGCCACCGTTTGTTTGTCACTATTCCCCTGCATCCTTAAGCGATGAATAATCAACAGAATTGAAGGTGCCTGCAGCATACCATACCGAATCGGTAGCATGTTTCTTCTAATCAATGCCTCTCGTCATTGGCGGACGGAACCACGCCCGGCTCTCGAAAGTCGTCATCCCTCATGTGAATGGATATCAAAGTGCCACAAACCACTTAGAGAAGCTGACTCAACCTATCTACATGCCTCACAAATTGGCAATGGGACCTCTTGGTCAGGATGAGGCTCGTACCGATGCCGTGGTTCGTCATGCAACCTTATTTCTCCATTGAAAATCAAATCAAGTGCACTGAACACTTCTTGACCGGCATACGGTATGACATCTCGGGAGACCGTGGTACAGCGTTTGAGCTCCACTTCTTAGTTCCAGCTTTGCAGGAGGTCGTCGACCAGGTCTCTAGGCCAATACGTTCGCGAGACTTTTAGCAGAGGAGCGGTGGCAGGAGGATAATTATTATTTGACTCCCGTCTGGTGCAGCACCAACTGTAAAACATGTCCCAGTGATTCCACTCTGCCAAGCTGTACCCTTCTTGGGGAGACGCTCCTAGACGAAGAAGCATGCAATGCGCGATTACTTCCCTTATCGATAGAGGCAGACACCGAGTTTTACCCCGACGAACTGTCAACCTGCCATATCCGTTTTCACGAAAACGAAAACTCAAAGTTGGGATCGAGATATGGCTAATGGACTTCAGAAGTATAAGTGGGGAGGCTGCCCTGCATGAACTTCAATCTCGTCAACCTTCTCAGACATCCAGATTTGACTCTCAAAGATCTTCTCTACCCAATTCTTTCCAAGATGAAGTTCACAACCGTCGTCGCCGCTTTGGCAGGAGCAGCAGCCATTGAAGGTATCTTGCCTTGAAAACCTTCTTCCTTTCACATCATTGGTGCTAAGAAGTACTTAGCTACCAGCTACATAATCAGCCGTCTCAACAAGACCGACGCTATAAGTCAAAGCAAGCCCCGAGATCCAGCTAAGCCAACTCATAAATTCAAGGTTCTCCTCGTCGTCGACCACCAAATCGGACCGAGACTATGGTGTTGTTGAGTTCAGAAATAATGTTCTTGCCCACGCTGCTCTTGGCAACCTCTTCAATCTTCCTACTATCTTAACCACCTCTGCTAAGACTAGTATACACATACTCGATCTCCGGTCCATCTGAGTTGCTAATTCGATTATCTAGGACTAAATGGTGCTTTGCCAAGGGAGATCATTGATGCAAGGACCTTTTACCCAGCAGAGGGAGATGTACTGACAAATTCCCGATGCATCCAAATGCGCCATATATCAGTAAGACTTCCCATCGCAGGATCTATAGATCCCCATTCAAAGCTATTCCAGTAAGCATAAGCTAATTGGAACCCTAGAGCGAAACGGTGAAGTTGATGCATGGGACAACGCCGACTTCAGAGCAGCCATTAGGGCTACTGGAAAGAAGCAAGCCATTCTCGCCGGAATCGTCACCGAAGTCTGCACCGCCTTCCTCGCTCTCTCCCTCCGAGCCGAGGGTTACGAAGTCTGGGCCAACACAGATGCTTCCGGTACATTCGACGCCAGGACTGCCGCCGACGCCAACCGCCGCATGGAGCAAGCCAGTGTCCACCTCTTAAACATGTTCGGCATCGCCGTGGATCTCATGCGTGACCGGAAAGAGACCCCTGGTGCGGCTGAGGTCTTGCCTTTCCTTGATGTGTGAGTTATTTCAAAGCAGTTCGATGGGAATTTTACTGATGGGTAAACAGCTACTTGCTATCTTATTCCCTTGTTGCCAGAGCCCACAGCTATGCTATCACCAACGGTAGCTTGATCCCAGGCGAGATAGAGATCTTGTAAGCCTAGGATGTTTGAAGAATAGGCGTTGTGCTGTGGATGGGGGAGGTGGAGACAAACGGGCTGCCATTGTGAACGCTATTTGAGTTTAGAGTACGAGACGAAGTGAAAGGGGTTGGGTTGGTAATGGTGGTTTGACGAGGACTTCAATTCTGAGCTGTAGACATTTTCTAAATCGGAAATTAGAATCATTTTTGGCTTTCACGCTAGTGTTCTCTTTCAACTGGCTCCATTTGAAACTCCTGAAGAATGGTCTTTCCGATCTAGATCACAAATCAATGAAGCCATCTCTTTCACAAACATTGCTTACTATGACACGATTGAAATCAAAGACTGCGGCTCAATGACAAAGAGTTTATCATAACTTCGGGGCGCAAATTATACGCCACACACCCCAACTCCGGTTTCCCACTTCTATCTCTTAAACATCCGAGATCAACCCAACCCTCGTGACCCTACCGTTGTAGAATTACCGACCTTTGCACTAGTTTGCCCGTGACCAAGAACATCGATACCTAGTAAGTTCATATTCTCGACAAGGTATTTACTAGCTAAATAAGTGGCGTAGATCTCCGAAGACATGGTGAAACTATTAATAAGGATCAGGGTTAGCTTGGACTTATCATAAGGCTTTAGCATCTAGTACATAATATCGACGCCGCCTAAATGAGGAACACGAACAGTTTTAGTTTAGCTATTTGGGAAGGAGTAGTCCAGTGAGCCGGTGGAAGCTCGGCCATTTACATTGGGTTATAGAGTCACATTAAAACATATTTCGTAGCTCCCTGCTTTATAAATCTATGAGAAGAAGTACGTCAATTTAGTGATCCCCGAATATCAGATTTAGGGTGGCATCAACACAGTGTCAAGTCCGAGACCAACAGTACACAAGCAACGAGGCAGTGCATGAGCCAGGATCAGACTCATACGTCCGTAGTTAGCCTGACATCGGAACACCCACTAGAAAAGAGCTTGGACAAGGCATGAAGGCTAGCGTGTGCACTATATTTACCGAGCGCGAAAGTTTAACTTTGATGAGTGATCGCTTCTTTCAGCATGAGGGGTTATCTGGCTTAGTAACTCCGAAAAGTAGTCATACTGTATTGCTCGATCAACCAAAGGACCCTTGAAATTGAAAACTTCTCCGCTCTCAAATCCACTTCTCCCAACAAGAATCCAGCATCGCTGATGCGTGAATTAATATGTTAGCCTGTATTTGTACTAGTGTTAACTTGATTGGATTGTGATCTGGCCTCCCAGGACAGGCACTTAGACACCCTGACGGTATATCTTGACCCCAACCGTTGGGACCGCTACGGAACTTGGACAAGTGGCTGCCGCTTATTGTTGCGGGGCGGGTCCTGAATTTCTGTTGGGAGATTCGTCTCGTCTTAGAACCCTCCCCCGCTCATTTGTCCAATATTTTATACTACTTCGACTCCTTAATATCGATATTTCTTCACAACCTGTCCTGAGTCTAAGTTTCGGCATAATTATTTTTGCTCGACAAAACTCACCATGTCGTCTCTTCCACATCCTGGCAAACAGCAAACTTCAAGCACAACACATTCTGCAAGGTCAAACTCCAACACCACGAATCATGCAAAAAAAACCCACATCACAGATGAAGCTATAACCTTGGAGAATTGGTACAAACATATAAATTGGCTGAACACCACTCTCGTCATCGGTGTGCCTATTTATGGTCTCATACAATCATTTTGGGTTCCTCTTCATTTCAAGACTGCTCTCTTGGCGGTTGTCTACTATTTTATGTGTGGCCTCGGAATCACAGCAGGTATTTTGCTGGTATTCACCATGTCTCGTACCTGAGTTAACAAGCTTTATAGGCTATCATAGACTCTGGGCCCATTCATCGTATTCTGCGTCAACACCTTTGAAGATCTACCTAGCAGCAGTTGGTGCTGGCGCAGTCCAAGGATCAATCCGGTGGTGGTCCAGAGACCACCGAGCACATCATCGATATACCGATACGGACAAAGACCCATATTCTGTGCGCAAGGGAATCATGTACTCTCATTTAGGCTGGATTATCTTGAAGCAGAACCCTAAACGCATCGGCCGTACCGATATTTCCGACCTGAACGATGATGCTGTCGTTATTTGGCAGCACCGGAATTATATCAAGTGTGTCATTTTCATGGGATTGATATTCCCTTGCATCGTTACCGGACTGGGCTGGGGAGATTGGAAAGGAGGTTTTATTTATGCCGGAATTCTTCGCATCTTCTTCATCCAACAGGCTACCTTCTGTGTAAACTCATTAGCGCACTGGCTTGGAGACCAACCATTCGATGATCGAAACACCCCTCGAGACCATGTTCTCACAGCTCTGATTACACTCGGGGATGGGTATCATAATTTTCATCATGAATTTCCTTCGGATTATCGTAGTGCTATTGAATGGTATCAATACGATCCTAGCAAATGGTCAATCTGGTTATGGAAACAACTAGGACTTGCGTATGGTTTGAAGCAATTCAAACAGAATGAAATTGAAAAGGGTCGCTTGCAGCAATTGCAAAAGAAGCTGGATCAGAAGCGGGCGACTTTAGATTGGGGAATTCCCCTCGAACAACTTCCGGTAATCGACTGGGAGGATTTCAAGCAAGAGGCTGCTAATGGCCGCGCTCTTCTGGCTGTCGCGGGTATTATTCACGACGTTACAGACTTTGTCAAGGACCACCCAGGTGGGAAAGCATTGATTAGTTCCGGAGTTGGGAAAGATGCCACCGCTGTTTTCAACGGCGGTGTGTACAGTCATTCTAATGCTGCTCATAACCTCTTATCCACCATGCGCGTTGGTGTGCTCAGAGGCGGGGGTGAGGTGGATATCTGGAAAAATGTGAGTCGACATGGTAAAACTCAACTGGGCGGCGGTATTTCCAGTGAGAAGAAGTTTGATATCTGAGCTCGTTTTATCAGCCGGTCCGAACGAGGGGTTGGATATACATGTGGAGTCTGGGGATAGATCGATAGGAACATACACCTTCGGTGTACTGGTAGTGTAGAAGCGGTCATGATCTTTTGGTTATTGAGATTTCGGAGTTGTGGTTAATGCATCTAGAAAAATAAAACTGGACTTGATCTGTGCAAAGAAATTACCCAAAGGCCGGCAACAATGCCTAGTGGCCCTAAAGATATTACGCGTATTAACCAGGAAATTATACAACAAAGCAAAGGACAAATATTTTCCTTCTAATCCTGGCTTTCCGTGAATCAAGACACATTAGAAACAACGGTTAATATCTCAAATACCATCAAAAAGTGCCGATATTTCTCAAATACCCTCTTTTTTTTGACCTCTATCTAGCCATACCACTTTTATGGTATATGAGATATCCTCCAAAAAAACAATGGTATTTGAGATATCTTCCAAAAAAATTATGGTATATGAGATATGTTCCAACATACGCTGTAAATAGAACTTTTGGGGGCTTGGCCCCTGACACTACAGGGCTCGACTTTTAACACTACAAGGCTCGGCCCTTAACACTACAAAGCTCGTTTACACTGGCTTTTGGCCAGATTCCTGTATATAAAGCATTACTTTCTTTTTATTTTTTTGTTCGTAGCGTGCTTTTGACTTAAATGCCATTGTTTTTTGGCTAAGGTGAAATTGTAGTAGTTTAGTTATATTGCAATAGAAAGTATAGTAATCTAAGTGTTGGTATGCAGCTAAAGTCACGTGAATTACCCCGTGATGTATTTTAGTTCTTACAAGTTAACTACTTACAACGAGCATAATAACACTGCGCTGAAATCGCGGTGCTACGTGCCTCGTGAATAACCGACTTAAGCAATTGCAAGTCATCGGAACTAAAAAGTATCACAAAGTAATACAAACAGTTAGTCTTGGCTTGAAATGATGGTATTTCAGAAATATCTCAAATACCATCATTTTTTTGGTGTCTATCTGAAATACCATTGTTTAAAAAGGTGGTATGGCCAGATAGAGGTCAAAAAAAAAGATGGTATTTCAGAAATATCAGCACTTTTTGATGGTATTTGAGATATTAACCATTAATTATATATAACGCAGAATCCGAGATCAAATCATCCTTTTTGATAGTGCTTTCATAGCGGCCGATTAACCCAACCGGTCAAGCATGCCCAGCGAACTTGATGCAGATGTCAGCCACACTTCGTATGGAACCAAACCAAATCAATGATAAAGAAAAAGAGCCCGGAACACCTGCAAATATAATCCAGTTCTTATTCTTGGCCCCCGAATCGAAAATAACCAAAACTACCAGATAGCTCTGAAATCTAGATCAATCTCTCAGCCGGACCCCGTGAGACGGTTCCGTGAAACCTCTCTGCATGAATCAGTAATCGCGGTCGGTTTTCTAGCCTGACGCCACAAATCTGACAATCAATGTGCATCTTTTTTTGCAATTTGCTTATATGCTTTTTCAGAAAGTGTTTACTTAAAAAACCGGGGGTTGCATACGATGCAATTTTTTTACGCAATGTCGGAAACGAATTTTTAAAACAAATAAAGCAGTTTGTTAGCTTTTTTTTCTTTTTTAATCGATTGTATTGCTTAGTTTATAGCATTAAGTTTTACAGCTTTAAGAACTGGCAAACGCTTATTTTTTTACCGAACGCTTACGCTAAATACGACGAAAAGCAAGCTTTTTTTCTAAGCCGTAGTACGCTATAATAGTATTAACTGCCGCAACTCTTTATTAATACTTTTTTTTTAAAGACGCTTTAAGCAGCGTTAAAATAAAGTTTATTAAAATAAAATGTTCCGGAATTACTTGATTTAATTGCTGTAATGCGTTTCGCGTGTTTTTGTCGACTACTTTTTTAAATAATTGCTGCTTGCTATTAATTACCGGTTGCTTTTTTTTTGAAACGTTTTATAAAGTCCGCTAAAAAAAGCTTCTGCTGCCGCTGTTTTTCACTTTAAAGTCAACGACAAGTTTTTTTTTTTTTTTTTTTTTTTTTTTTGATTTTTTCGAAAGCTTAACTGTTCGAATACGTAATAATTTAACTTAACAATGCATAAAAAGCTTTTAACTGATGCAAATTGTTTAAAAGTCAATTTTTATAGCCGACGAGAATTAATCGAGCGGATTATTGAACATGCAAATCCAGTGTAGCATTTAATTTAATTTAATTTAATTTTCTACATTAAATCTAAATTAAATTAAATTTATTTCAGCTAAATCTAAATTAAATCAAATCAAATTAAATTAAATTAAAATATATTTAAATTTTTATCACGTGTAGTCACATGTTATAAATAAGCTTAAACTTTAACTTTAACTTGACTTTCTTTAGTTATTAGCCAATAGAAAAAAAATTAAGTTATTTTAGCTTCTCGAAAGTTCTCGAAAGTTCACGAAACCTCAAATAATTACAAATTGATATTTTACATTTTATCATTAGTAATAGTAGAACTAGCATATTCTAGAATATTCTAATACTTATTAATTATATATTAATAATAGAAAATGATTCTTCATGCTCTTAAAAATCAAAAACGCTATAAAATACTCTAGAATTTCAAATACTAGTATAAATATTAAAGAATTTTACTTATACTTTAAATTCTATATTTTTAAAAATTACTATAACTACAACTACTACTATAACTACAACTACTACTATAACTACAACTACTACTATAACTACTACTACTACTACTATAACTACTACTTCCATTATTATATATCGTTATTTATAATAGCTTATACTACATCTACTCGTACAAATATTTTACAAAATCCAAAAAATTTTAAACTATCGGAAAATCAGCCTATTATCTTTAAAAAAGGCTATTTTATTAAAATACTAGACTCTATTCAAGAAAACCCCACAAAGCCTCGAACAGTTACAGTTACATATACTTATAAGAATTGCAAGTAAGTTATTTAATTTAATTTTATTATTATTTATTTATATACTAATATTTATATATAGTAAAAAATTCTTAAAACAACGTGTTTCACATGCTACTAGTAACTATATTATGCACTATAAAAATAATCATAAACTAGTATCTTTAGGGTTTTTAGAAAGAAATATAAGTAAGTTTTTTTAATATATATAATTATTAATACTAATATATTTTATAGGTTCACAAGCTAGTAGCTCTTCTATTAAAAACTCACAAGAATCACAAAGCAATATAGTCGATTATTTAGCTTCTTCTCGATCTAAAAAAAAAGAACTAAATATATTTAATAATAAAGAGTTTAAAATTAAAATTTTAAACTTTATATTAAAAAATAACCTTTCTTTTCAACTAGCATTTAGTCCGTCTTTTAAAAAGTTATTAGAATATTTAAAAGAGTAAGTTATTATTATTATATTTATATATATGTACACTAACTAATATATAGAAATATACCGGCTTTTAATAGAAATATGCTTAAAAAAGAACTACAATCAGTTTATTTAAGTTCTTTTAATAGCTTTAAAAATAAGCTTAATATGCATAAAAAAAATCAAGGCTTTTTTAGTCTTACTTTAAATGCATAAACTGCGTCTAATCAAAATGCTTATTTAAGTATTACTATGTAAGTAATAATAAACCAACACATAAATATTATACTAACTTTACATTAAACACTTTATTAATAAGAACTTTAAGCTAAAGTCTTATTTATTAAGAATAGCTGTACTAAAAAATAAGCATTCTGGAGCTTATATGTGTAAAGTATTACTAAATACTTTAAAAGATTTTAATATTGAATACAATATTAAAAAGTATTTATTATTCTTGTTATTTAAATTACTAATATTAACAGTTTTATAGTATTACTTGAAATAATGCCTCTTCTAATAATACTTTAATATTAAGCTTTATTAAAGCATATAATCTAGAAGCTATTAAATTCCAAAGAAATATAGCATGTTGTACACATATGCTTAATTTAGCTACACAAAATATAATAAATTCTATTATTAAAATAAAAGATCCTTTAAAAAATTTAAAAGCTATTAAAGCTATAGAAAAAGAAAAAAAAAACTTAAAGAAAAGAAATTCTTTTATTAGTAAGTTTAATATTTTAAATATTTTATAATAACTACTAATTAAATATAAATCTTAATAAAACTTATTCTATTTAAAAAAGAATCCGTTTAATTATTATAGCCTTTAAATATAGCCATAATAATAAACAAGATTTATTAGCTCAAATTAAAGCATTGAATATTAAGCAATATCAAATGCCACAGCTAAGTAAATAATAATAATATTATTATTATTTTAATATATATACTAATTATTTTAACAGATAATAAAACTAGGTAGTTTTCTACTTATAATATGCTTAATAACTTTCTTGTTCTTTATAAGCCTATTAATATAGTTATGCAAAACTCTAATAATAAAGCTTTTAAAAATAAAAAGTTATTAATTAAAAAAAAAAAAATTATTATACCTTAAAAATACTTTATTAATTCTTAAAGTATTTGTTAAAGCTACAAATAAACTACAAGCAAATAAATATCCTACTATATATTATACGATTCCTATAATATATAATATATATATACAGCTAAAAAAAATTAAAGAAAAATTAAAAATAAGTTAATATATTATTCTATTTTTATATATACTAACTAATTAAAAGACTTTCCACTTTTTATTAATGCTATTAACTTAAGCGTAGCTAAGCTACGTAAATATTATCCTATCCTCAATGTTAAAACCAACTTGAGTCAAGTTGGTTTATTTCCCCATACAAATTTTAGCGTAGATTTGCCGAAAGGGGTCAAATTGATTTAGTCAAGTTGATTTATTAGGGTTACGCCAAAAAAGGCCCGGATGCGGCTGAAAATCGAGTATATAATGCATTATGCATATACGACATTACTTTAAAAAATATTTTAGCTATTACTTTATTATTTAAGTAACAACTTAAAATTAATATTAATGTCGTTAAATTTTAATAAAGTAAAGTAATTGCACGAACTAAGTAAGCACATTTCTTAAGTTTTAACATAACGTGTGTATAAAAGTATAAAAAACATAAAAGCACAAAAAGTAAAAATTAAATAACGCTGCAATATAAGTTTTTTATTATATATGTTTCGACTGCGTTTACATTTTAAACGCGTATCGAAAAAAAAAAAAAAAACAAATAAACATTTTAAACAAAATTAAATTAAAATCAATTTTGTAGTTTATTACTATAAATCCATTTGTGCATTTTTTAAAACAGCGAGTTGTAGTTTGCTTTAAATACAAAATCGGAATATTACTAAATTATATCGACACTTATTTAACAAACAAAAATACACATAATATACAAAAAAAAAAACGAAATCGAGTTATTTAAAAAGTAAAACGAATTCTAAAGTTAATACAGCAAAAGTCAAAACTGTATTTAATTAATTTTTTTTTTGAAACTTATTTTTTTATTTTAAAATTGCAAACTTTAAAAACTAATAGTATAAAATGTCAGTTATTAAATAAAAGTAAGTATTTATATAAGTATATTACATGTTAAATTTAAAAAATTCAAAAGTATTACTGTATTGTTTACAAATAAAAAAATCCAACTCGAAAAAACAAACTTAAAACAAAACAAAAAGTGCATGTTTTATAAAAAAGCGAAGTCTATTATTAGCATTTTTTTGTACGTAAACTAAAAGCACAGTTTTTCGAAGTAGTTAACACAAATGTTTATATAATGTTTACTAGCCCGTTTTGCGATACGGAATTTCGAGCTGTTAAACAAAAATTAAAACAAGCAATTTAAAAAGCAATAAAAAAAAAACGTTAATAAATTACCGAACCGAAAAAAGCCAAAAAACCGAATCGATAGTTGTATCGAATAAATTAAGTGCTATACACAAAAAAAAGTAATCCGAAAATATTAAACGCATTTGTTGCACTAGTAAATCGAAAAAAAAAGCCGAAGTTACAAATGTTATACAAAGTATTTAATTAAATAATTCAAAATACTTAGCATTACGCTATTTGCGCAGTAGTTAAATTAAAAGCATTGTTTAAAACTAATAAAAAAAAAGCAAATAAAAAAACTTAAATACTATTTAAAAGTTGAATAAATATTACAATTGTAACAAAGTATATCGAAGTGTACAAAACCGTGTTGTTATATATTTTCCGATTTAGCGATTGTACATTCGATAAACGACTACTGTACAAGTTAACCAAAAAGCAGCAAATTTGTATCGATAAAGTACGAAATATAATTAAAAAGTTTGTATATTAAAAAAAGCTTTAAAAAAAAAAAGTCGAATACAAAAATTAGAAGATATATTGAAGGGTGAAAGTCCGGGTGAAACTTGTAAAATATATAGTCTTAGTCAGTCTAGAAGCATTCAGTGATCATATTAATGTTATTTGCTAAGCTTAACGATAGTTGTGGTTGAAAATATGCTCGATTAAAAATAAGTGTTGTGTTTGTTGCTTTCCCGATCCGGCAAAATCTCTGGAGTTTCCTTATTATATAACCGGCTTCCGAATTGAAGTTATTTTCTAGTCGGAGTTTAGCTTTACTTAATACAACCAATATTGAATATAATCCAGTTGTCACTAAAACTTAAGCATTACAGTATAAAGTAAAATGACTATAATAAATTTAAAAAGCTTTTTATAAGTAGTTGTTGTGTTGTAGAAATGTCGTTTCAAAACTAATTCAAAAAAACTACGCTAACTAAATCAAGGTTTATTTCTAGTCGCGAAATAAACAACACAACAACCGCGTACTTTCAATATTTCTATCTATTTCAATAGCACTATATCAGCCTTTCAAGAAACCCGGCGGCAGGCCACGAAAGTATAAAACCGAAACAAATACAGCAAATGCTGTAAAACAAAGCAAGCTTCGTTTTTATTATTAGTCGCGTCAACTTGTCGGTCCGGTATTATTCATCGTATACGAGCTTCAATATCTAAGCGTGCTTAGTAAAACTTTTGCTAGTAAGCTCCGAACAAGTTTCGATATTCTTATTTCTTTAAATAATAATATTCCGCAAAACAATGCTTTGTCCAGACATTAACCGATTTCTTCGCTACCGACTTAACCGCTTACGTCTGGTGAAAATATTAAAGTAGCTACGCGGATTTACTAAATTCGAATACAAAAACAAAAAGCTAATTCTAAGCAGCGCGAATATAATGCTAAGATTTATTGGCAAATAAATGAAACGAATAAAGCGGCTGCGGAAATATTGATAAAGTTGCGGTTTTTTATAGCGAAAAAAGCGCAGAAAAAACAAACACTAGCAGATTAAAACAAAAACGTACTAGAACACTTTTCTGCGGACGTAAACATGCTAGCAAAAAAAAGCTTAAATGTTGCCGAAAAAAGAAATGCGAGCTAAAATAAAAAGTGTTCGTCGTTTTGCTTTTTACTAGTTGCTGTAGTAAACGAGCAATCGATTATAGCATAGAAAAATAACAGAATAAACAAATCAACTCCGTTTAATATACTAGTAACTTTTCAAAGCGCCCAAAAACATACAGTGCAGCTACAAACACCAGTTTTACAAAAGTTTGTTCCTGCGCTACAACTAAGCACTATCAAAAAAAAGGACAGCAAGCGGTGCTTTTCGTTTCCGACGCAAAAAAATAACTTTATGTTTTAAGTAAAATCTACACTACAGCAATTAACTTCTAGTGTCGATTCTTCGAGTTCGCTATTTGTTATAAACTTATGCTTTATTAATGCTTTTTTAATACTTACTGTTCAAGCGAAAAACTCAGTGTTTTTACTATTCGCTTATAATATAATTCACTTTCATTCAACTCTTAATTTATTTACATTTATGCGAGCTTTTACTTTAACAGCACAAATTTCATTTCGTTTACTATTTTTACACTTTACAGCCTTTCTAGTCTTAAACGAGCGGACAGCGTTTAAGCTTGCTAAACAACTTTGTAACTTTTAAAGCTGTACGTACGAGCAACATTATGCAGCAGACGAGTTGCACTATGCGTATTACTAACGCTCTAATATGAATTCTGAATGTTCTTTTATTTAACAAATTACTAATATTCTTCGTAAACATACATCGAAGAATCCGTTACTAAACGTTTTAAAAAACTTTAAGCTAATAAAGCCTAACCGCGAGGCCGGTGGTATCTGGGCCCAAATACCAGGCGGTGAGCGGATTCTGCCCACCGAAGGGGCGCCAAGGCCCAAAACCGGGGTCCCCAAATACCAGCTCCCAAATACCACTTTGCGGCTGACACTTTCATTTCCTTTTTTCTCGCCTTGCTACAAGCTTCAAAAACTGACTATGCTTTTTTTACGGTCAAACTAAGGCTTGCATATAATTTCAAGTGAAAAGATCGAGTTTTGCTTATACAACGTGCTGCTCCAAGTTACTCTAAGCAGTTGTTAGTAAAACTTAAAGTTATGCTTAGTTATTTTACTTTTATTTCCTAGTTATAACAGTTTTACTACTTTTTAGAAAACTTCGGAGCAAGCTTTTAGTTGACACGTAAAATCATGGCGCTTGCCTAAGAGCGGCGAATCAAAGACCGCTAAAAGCATACAAAAGAAAAGGCCGCAAAGAAGCTTGTACAAACAGCCGTAGTAATTTGAAGCGATCGAGTACGCAAGTATATAAACAAGCAGCTATCCTTTCGAGTTTCGAGCTTTTTTCGCGCTTCAGCATTTATATTTCACTTTTTTTTTCGTAACTCAAAAAACTTTATTGGCTGCTTTAAATGTCTGACAACTCTGCGCGCTAACCGAGCATAGATTCAGGCTACGTTCAATTACTTAGCACGTTTTTTAAAAAAAGCGAGCTTAAATAAAATTTTTTTTTTGAGCTTTACTAAATTGCTGCTTTGTTAATATGCATTAGTTGTAAGTTTTAACCGCATTTAACCAGCTATAGAATAAACGTTATTTGTGCAACTTTTTAAGCTGTCTTGTTACATTTAAACGCTTAGCCAATCGAAAGCGGCACTTAGCAAGCAAGCACTTCGGGACGCCGTATATTTGCTTTATTGTTGAATGTAAGAAAAGCATTAGAAAGCTATATTCGCGGAAAAATAAGCTTTAAAAGCACATACGCAAAAAGCATAGCAAAACAGTAGTTGCTGCTAAACAGAATTAAGCAAAGCCGGAAAATCAGCAAATAGCCAGAAAGTAAAAACTCGGTTTTGTAGCGAAAAAAAAAAAGCAGTAAAACGTTCGGACTTAAAAACAACTATATAGTAAACAACAATGCTTTGAATTAAAACATACGCAATATTATTTTGCAATGTTTTGAGTTTTTAATAATTGATTAAGCAGTCAAAACTTTGGAACCGGAGTCCTCGGATTTTACAACTTAAATACCACTTTGCGGCTGAAACACTTATTTCTTTTTTTTCTGCCGCTATTGACCTTTAAAAAGCTAGCGATGCTTTTTGTTATATCGTGCTCAGCTGCATAGTCAATTAGAGCTTTCTCGGCTAAATTGTGCGGCAGAAAATCGTTGCTTTAAATTACTTTAAATCGTGGTCGTTGAAGTTTTAAAGCTACGGCTTAGTAATTTTACTTTTTACAAGTTTAATAGTTAACTGGCTATATTATTACTACGAACACTATGCTTTAGTTTGTACAGTTTATAAGTATGCAATATTAAATCTAGCGCAGCATTTAAGCAGCAAACACAGTAATATTAAAGCTAAAAATCGGCATACAATTTTTGCTGCATATACGAAGCTTTTACTTATTCGGCTACCAAATGCTAATTTTCGATATAGCCCGGCGAACTCAATCCAGGCTATTTAAAGTCTTGCTGTTCACGACGGATTTGCGTGTTATAAGTGCGAGTTTTTTACTACTAGCTGAAAGAAATTCCGAGGCTATCGTTTTAAGAAAACGTATAGCTGGATCTCGAGCAAAAATCAACCCGGCTCGGTCTACTAGTTTAAAGTTAAACTTCAAACTTTTTTTACGGTTTTAAAAAATGCGATTTATTACTTTTGCGTAATATCAGCTAATTCTAAGCCCGAGATACTTGTTGACAAGCAAAGCCAGCCGATTAGCCAACTTGTTGACGATATCAAAAAGCAGTAAGTGCACAAGCAAGCTTAGCAAAACGAGCTGCAAAAAATCCTGGCCGATAAAGCAAACAAGCATAAGCGGACTAACTAGCTAAAGCGTGCTAAGTAAACGGCGCACTTTGCTACAAAAAATTTTAGTGAAATTTACATTTGCAGCCGAATGCTAAACCGAGAAAACGACGAGCTAAAAAAAATGTGTACTGCTATAAACCGGTTGTTTTTCAGCTGCTGCATCGATAGCTTAAAAAGTATGCTTTTAATAACTCGGCTGCTTTTAGCTAGCTTTTACTTCTAGAATGCTTACAGCCGGCTATTTAAGCCGTTGCAAAAAAAAACAAGCATAGATCGGTATTTTGTTTACTAGAAACGGCTTTTCTGCTACTGCTTAAATGTTTTTCTGCTAAATAAAGTAGCGTTGCTAAGAACGCACGGGTTTAGCTTTTTAAGCGCACAACAACGGAACTTCGCGCAGCTGTAAGCGCATTTGCAAAATTAGACTTAGCCGGAAAACGCATTAGAAAAAAAGCTTTTGCAATTGTCGGCTGAGTTCTGGATGCAGCGGCTCGATAAAGATTTTTTCGCCAGCTCGCTGTAGCATTTTGTTGGCGTGTTGAGAATTAATAAAGAGTTTAAGCAATTCCGGCCGGTACACTTGTTTATTTATGTTCTGGCCGGGCTGGTGTATATAAGAAAAGCGTTGCTGGAAAAGTAAGCTATTTCTACTTAAAAGCGGCCGGAAATAGTAAATCTAGGAAAGCAGTTTAACTAAGTGCAAAATGCTTAGCTTTGCAAAGCTACTTACTTTTCGATAAGTTATGTTTTAAGCTTGCTGTTTTATAGTCGAAAGCTTGCTTAAGAAACTAGTAGCCGGTTAATAGTGTTATAAAGCAAACACGAAAAGCTGATGTATTTTATAAAAAAGCTTATTTCGATAAACGATATCCGGAGCATAGTAGCCGAAATAACCGCTAATGCAAAAAACTTGTTGTAAGATTCTTTAATGTTTAAAAAGAAAAAAAATGTCCGGTTTACGATTCCGCTAGCTAGTATTGAAAACGACTTGACTTAAACGCAGCGAAAAAAGTTCTTTATTTATAGTAATAGCTTTGCTAAGAAAAAAGTCGAAATGTTAGAAAACCTGGTCCGTAAGCGGCGAAAGCAAAAGTTTCTAGATCAGAATAGCCAATAGAAATAAGCTGCTATTCGGAAATATTTAAAGCTAGTTAAAAAGTTTAAAAAGCTTTTTTTACTGCTAGCGCACTTTACCGGGAGTCAGCCTAGCCGAGAAAAAAAGATTACTGAGCTACGCTTTGTAAATAGCATTAACCGGGACCGAAATGTTTTTGTTATTAATGAAAAAGTAATGCTTGTTACTCAGTATTATAAATCTTTGGCCTATTTTGATTCTTTTAAGATTATTCTTCGCTTTCTGTCTGAGCGGCTAAGTCAGCTAATAGCTATATATATAGTTTACATCCGGCTACTAACCGATCGTTAAAAAGCAGACTGCTGGGCATTGTATAACAAAATAAACCCGCTAAGCGATTTTATTTAGCATAGTAAAATAAAGCTATAAAACAGCAGCCAAATATTTAAAGCCGTAGCCCGGTAAACTTACTACTATATAAGCTGGCGAATTACGCTTTAAGACTAGCAGCATATTGCGATTGCTATTAGCAAGCGGCTCGCTTGTCAGCGCAGTGCTGCGAAAGCTGACTTTAAGAATACTAGCTATAGCAACAATAACGAGCAGTATAAAGTTCCGGATAACTTAGCAGCCGGTTATACCGGTCAGATCGCAGCTAATTACGAAATTACGATCGATGTACTAAAGCGGCTAACTGCGGACTTTCTTGAAATTTTTAAACAGGTCAACTATCGGTAGCATCGGTTCTTAAAGCTAATTAACTAGCCGTTATTACCGTTACTTCTGAAGCGAAAAGCAGCGAAAGCTAAACAGCCGACTTTGTTGAAACGGCCGAAAGTTTTGTATTTTAAGCGGCCAGCTTTAAAAACCAAAAGTAACCAGCTTATTTTAAAAACTTTACAAAGCGTTCTGCGGAATGACTATGCGCAGTTCCGCACGTTACAACAAAAAGAAGCTGTACGATTAGCTGCTGCAAAAAAAACTTCGCTAGTTGCGATTCTGCCAACTAGCGGCGGAAAGAGTTTAGTGTTTATAGTGCCGGCTATACTATTTAAGTTTAAAGTAACGATCGTAATAGTTTCGTACGCGAAACTCAAAAAGCAACTAGTTACTCGCTGCTTTAACGCCGGCCTCGACTGTTAGCACTAGCTTAAAACACGAGATTTCTGGCTCCGAGTAGTTTTAGTGTCCGCAAAAACAATATCTATTAATGACTTTTTACAATAAGCAGCGAATTTGCGTGTTTAAAAAAAACTAAATCGAGTAGTTTTTAACGAGTGTTATTTTTTTTTTACTGCTGCTACCGAGTACCGGAAAGTGCTTCGACACTTAGTGCTTTTTCGCAATTTCGGCTGCTTGTTTGTATTTCTGACCGGAACTTTGCCGCTGTTTTGCCAGCGAAAGTTTAAAAAAGCGATGCAGCTGCAAAATCCTTGTTACATCCGCACGTTTAGCCACCGCGTAAATGCATACTACTCGGTACTGCGCGTACGGAATAGGCGCGGCCCGATAAAAGCTAAAAAGCTAGTAGATGTTCGGCTTAAAAACCTAGCGCCGAAAAAAAAAAATGTCGTTTACTGCACTAGCTATACTAAGTGTAAAGCGCTGGCGCAGCAGCTGGAATGCTACTATTACTACGGAAATCCCGCGAATAGCGATGCTTACTTTCTTGCTTAGCGAAAAGCCGGCTTTCAAGCTTAGCTTCGAAAAAACACGCTGTACATTGTAGCTACAGCTGCTTTTAAAACGAAAATCGATGTGCCCGGAATTACATATATTATTCATTTTAAAACTTCGCATAGCATTATTAACTATGCTTAAAAAGCTAAGCGTGCCGAAAAAGCAAAAAAGTCTGTTACTGCAGTAATAATTATCGAAGACAAAAACTGGCCTGCCGAAAACCTTTAAAAAAATAGCTGTTTTAAGCTGAAAACGCGCGAAGTTAACAGCTTTATTCGGACGAACAGTTGTCGGCGGCGCATTTTAAGCCGGTGCTTAAATAACGACTTACGGGACTGCACAAAAATCGATGCTGTTTTGTGTAACAACTGCCGGCGAAAAGAATTCTTTTAGAAAAGCGAGTTATTTTTTCAAAAGTTAATTATGTTTCGAGCGTACAAACAGAAAGTTGCACGTAGGCTAGCGCACATAGAAGCGGCGCTCGAGAAAATCGAGAAGTTCGAGCAGTAAAAGTGCCGGATTTGCTAAATGTTTAAAAAAGCGACGAGCGAAAGCTCGGCGCATAAATAAATGGAATGTTCCGAAATCGAGAAATGTTTATTTTTTTACAACTGTATAGCTTTCCAGCAGCAAATTAACTACTGGCGAAACCTCCAAGCGCAGTTCTTAAGCTGTTTTTACTGCTATATATTACAAAAGCTTTGTCCGGACGGCTTCCGGTCTCAAAAAACTAGTTGCCGGTGGAAATACGTGGTTTTGCCGATTGCGCTTGCCGTATGCGCGAATAAAAAACTGTAAAAGCAAGTGCAAGAATTTGCTGAGCGAGCACTGCCCGGCGAAAAAAAGTACGTAAAATAACTAGAACGAAAACATAGCAAGTTTGTTTGCGGGCATAAAATAACTAATGCTATAGCAGTGTTTGACTTAGTTATTAACTAGCGTATCGAAACTGAAGTATTAATACAGTAAAAGTAAAAATTATAATATTTTAATATTTAAACTAAATTATAACAATTTAAAACTAAATTAAAACAACTCGAAGTTTAGTAACTAAATTTCTTATACGACTTCGCAATTTAAACGTTAAAAAAATCCAAGTAATATAGCTTTAAAGTAAACTATATAAAAAGTTTGTTACAAGCATTAAATAACTTTAAAATTTTAAATTTTAAATTTATATATCGAAGTAAAGTTATATAAAAATGTTAACGAATTATAATTAAAGTTAAAGTTAACAATATTCGTATAATTAATTAAAACATACTTAAGTGTAAATCTAAATAGTTTTACGTATAAAAATATATGCAGATTTAATAAATTAACTTTAGCTTTAAAAAATTTCCGAAAAGCCACAAAAAGTAATATTTATATATACGTACTCTAAAAGTTATGTTAAAATATTTAGTAGCAAAATGTAACTTGTACTTCAACTTTTTAGTGTAAGTATATATATATTATATATACTCCGAATAGTAAATTCCGAAAATCGAATTAAAAATTTAAAAAAAAAAAAAAAAAAAAAAAAAAAAGAATTTTCGTAATGTAAGCACAGCAGCAAGTAGTAACTAAGCATGCTACTTTAAAAATAAATGAATATATATATAACTTTCAAAAAGAAAATATGCACAATAAAAAGTAATAAAAAAGTAAAATAAACATTAGTATTTGTTAAGTAAAATTTTATATTAGAGTTAAGCTTAAACAATAACTTTTTTTTTTTTAAAAAGTTGTTTTTTTAAATAATTTATAAACGGTTATAAATATTAACAAAAATAGATATTAACATTAACGACACTAAATATAGTTAAAACTTTAAATTTAAAAAGTAAATAATAGTTACAATTTGTAGAAGTTAAAATTAATTACAAAAAAAAAACAAAAATATTAAAAAAAAAAAAAAAAAAAGTTAGTATTAACTAATTTTAAATACTAACTTATATAGTAAAAAAAACAAAATAGCGTAAATGTAGCTAATAAGCATTTAAACGCTAACTGTATATATTAAATCAAACTTTAAAAAAAAGATATAAAACTAGCGTATAAAACAAGTAAAATTTTCACAAAATGTAATTTACTAGCAATATAACAAGTAGAAATAATAAAAAGTACAATTATTTTTTAAGTGTAAATTATCGTAAAATTGAATTTAAAAATAAGACTATAATTTAAATAATCGCATATACGTTTTAAACATAAAGAAAAAAACAAGTATACGAAAAAAAATTAAAAATTAGTTTAGTTGTACACGCGAAACGAAGTTTTACAATATAACAACTAAAAAGTGTTATAAGAATTAATTCATTTAATAAAAGTTAGTTAAAAAAAATAAAATTCGGTAAAAGTTAAAACTTAAAATTAAAACACAGTTTGTATTAATCGAAAGTAGTCAAAGTTTAGCGCTAAAAAAGTCAAAGCGAAACAATTAAAAAAGTTAATAACAAGTATATTTAGCATTGAGAAAATAGTAAAAATATTAAACTATAAATTTAAAGCAAAAAAAAAAAAACAACGACAACAACAACGACAACAACAATAACAGCAAAGCAAGCAACAAATACGAAATATTAAACAAAAAAAAAACTTAAACAAAAATAAACGAAGTTAAAAATATTTATTAACAAATAAGCATTTTAACACAAAAGTTGTAAAATTAAGCAAAGCAGTTTTACTAAGTTATATTTACGATTAGAGTTATTTAGCAGAAATTCAAATTTGATAAAATTAGTATAGTTCGCGATAAATTTTAAAAAAGTTAATTAAATCAAATCGATGCTACTAAAATAAAAAGCGAAAAAGCTTAAAAAGAAAGCGCTAAAAAGAAAAAAACGGCAAAAGTAACTAAATTAATATTAGCAAGTAGTTGTAATTCAACGAAATGTAAAACAAAACAAAAAATAAGCAAAGTTAAAAAAGTAGCAAACAAATAACGAACGCAAAATATAAAAAGAAACAATAGTATTAAATAAGTATAAAGTATAATATTATTATTATTTAAAATTTAAAAGAATAAAATGAAATGAAATAGAATTAACAATTAAACAGAAATTTAAAATTAAAAAATAATAATAAAACAAAACAGTGTCGAAAAAAAAAAAAAAAAATAATATTTGTTTAACGCGAAAGTAAAAAGCGAAAAGATTTGTAAAAAAAGCGTTGAACAATAAATAACGAAAATGTAAGTAGAATAATATTAGCACATCGTAATTCAACGAACTATTAAACAAAAAAAAATAAAAAAAAATAAGCAACGTTAAAAAAGCAGCAAACAAACAATAAAAGCAAACGCATTATAATAAATAAAATATAAAATATAAAATATAACGTTACAAAAAAAAGAAAGCAAATTTTTATTTTTTAAAAAAAAAGAACAAAACTTAAAAAGAAAGAAAAAAAAAAAAGAAATAACGCAAGTTTATAATTAAAATAAAAAAGTAAATAATTTAAAGCAAAATAGTATAAAATTAAAAATTAGTAAGTATAAAAGCAAAATAAAACAGACTGACTATAATTTTAGTTATTTAAAGTTATTTTGTTATAAAAAAAGAAAAAGCTAAGCAAGCGCTGTAAAAGGTCGCGGCGAAGCTTGTGGTAAATGCATGGGAAAAATAACATCAGTTTGGGAGATAAGCGCTAAGCGCTAGCGGTCAGGTGCGTGAGTTAGGGTTAGGGTTAGGGTTAGGGTTAGGGTTAGGGTTAGGGTTAGGGTTAGGGTTAGGGTTAGGGTTAGGGTTAGGGTTAGGGTTAGGGTTAGGGTTAGGAGTTAGGGTTAGGGGTTAGGAGTTA